>CAJVGC010000592.1:21660366-21756158 GCA_910822075.1 Senecio squalidus
TTTTTAAGTTTAATTTTTATTTCGTCACCTTTTCTTTAGGACTTTTTAACCTTTTAGTTTTTAGTTTTTATTTAGCTAAGTACTAAAAAAAAAAAAAAAAAAAAAAAAAAAAACAAAAAAAGAATTAAAATTTTTTTTTTTTTTTGTAAAGTTATTGTTTACTTTTTTTCCTCTATTAGACTTTAAAAAAATAGTCTACTATTTTTTTTTATTCCGTCGTAATTTGTAATTTTTATTTTTTTTATTATTTTATTTTTTATTAATTTTTTTATTTTTTTTATTTTTTTCTTTTGTGTTTTTAATATTTGTTTTTAGTTTTTCTCTTTTAGTTTTTTATAGATTTGAAGTAAGTTCAACAACCGGTTTTGGGACTAGCATTCAGATCAGTAAAGCATTTTCACAAGAAATATTCGATATCTACAACCGGGTTCTATTTCCTTCTTTTCTTATTTTTGTATATTATTTTTCTTTTTAGATTTTATTTTTGTATAATTTCCCTTAGGTTTTGAGTCGTAAACACATTAGGGACAATGTGTTACTTAAGTTTGGGGGGGTCATCGGGAAATTTTACATTTTATTTTTCGACCCTTAGCTTAGTTTCCATCGTGTTGAATTGTGTTATTTTTGTACATTTTTTAGTCAGAAAAAAAAATAGAAAATCCAAAAAAATTGAAAAATTAGAAAAAACAAAAAAATATATAACGTGTCTAGTCGGTAAACACCTTAAACTTTAAGCATAACCAGACGCAATTTTTACCCCACTCGAGAAAATAGTGAGATTTTTTGAGCCTATTGAAAGCATTTATTTTAATGCTACTTTTTCATTTCTTTGAGTGTGCCGATGAGGATGACTTTAGAACTTGACATTATTATACATTTCGAGACCACATATGAGCAATTACATTAGGGAAACTTAGTGTGATTTGGTACAACTTAGGGGCAAATTAGGATTAACCATTTGTTAGCCATTTTTTCGTTTCTTTTTATATATTTTTCCGCCTAACCCTTGTAACACTTATTTTTAGTGTTAGAAACTCTAGTTAAACCACTTTGCGCCTAAACCGTTTCGTTTTTAAACACTATTATATTATTTTGTACATTCGCCTTATTTTCGTTTCTTTTTAGATTAAGTCCGAACTTAGTTTATTGATTGCTATTATTATATATTAAGTGAAGTTGAAGCTTGGCATGGAAGAAAAGTTTATTATTATTGCCTTGTATTATTTTGTATTTGGAGAAATAGTAGAAAATAATATATATAGTTGATTATTAGCCTTTTGAGCATGTGTACTTACCACGAGAAAAAATTATTTTGTAAGGCATGTACTAGGAAAAAAAAAAAAAAAAAAAAAAAAAAAAAGAGAAAAAAGTGAAAAAGAAAAAAATCGAAAAAACAGAAAAGCGGAAAAAAAATTAGTTGTAGATTTTAAGCGAAGTAGTGTATTATGAGTCGTGTATTATTTAAGATACATGTATATTTGGAGGAAAGAAAAAGTATAAGTTGGAGAAATTGAGCAATCCAGTACGTTAGAGATTATAGTTAGTTCGGACTTAATCTAAGTTTGTATTATTTTATTTAACCCCTTTAGACTCCATTATATATTTTCACATGTCTTTACCTGTACGATATAACCCGAATAAAAGTCCCCGTTTAGTTGTACCTAGACTCTAGTGGTGGAGATTTGATACTTTATCAAGCCTATGATAGAATATTCACCATGACTGAGCAATTGAGCGATTCTATAGAGATATTTTACACACCCTCTTAGATTAGTTTGAGAGTTGTGTGATTTTACTTCCCATAAAAATCGTGAGGTGTTTGGTTATGTTATTTTGGCTTTGATAAATTACTTTTAAAACAGTTTTTGCTTGAGGGCAAGCAAAAAGGCAAGTTTGGGGGGATTTGATATCGCATATTTATATAGATATTTATATGCGATATTGTGTCACATTTCATAGTAAACATGATGGATATGATAGGTTTTTACATTTAATTGTGTGGAAAAGTGTTTTTGTCTATTTTACAGGTTTACATGATCGGGAAGTGGAACTGGTGGAGAAAAGGAATTTAAACGAGTGAAAATAAATGACAATATCAAGATTCAAATTATATAAAGTTGGCACGTTTGAAAATGATCTTAAGCATGCGACGAATTAAAGTTTGGTTACGATTAAATAAAAGAAAGAAAAAGAAGAAAGCATGCAACGTGGGAATAGTAAGGAAAATATATGGAGTTAATTTGGACTTAGATTTTTAAGTGTCCTTCAACAAATTCAAGTTTGGGCTGGATTGGAAGGCAGTGACAATTAAAAGAAGAAAAGAAGCATGCACGTGGGTAGGACAAAAGAAGAAAGAAGAAAAACAAGAAAAAAAGGGGAGTCTATCAAATAGAAAGATAAATATATATATATATATATTTATATATATCTCAATCATGGAAGGAGTCAAAATACATTGCACGTGGGACATCAAAAAGAAAAAAAAGGAATGGGAAGTTCACGGGTAAAAAAAAAGAAAGAAAAAGGAAATTGTAATTATCTTTGTTGGATTTTCATAGTTTTGGTGTTGGACTCGTATACGAATTCTATCTAGTTTTGCCTATAAATAAAACCCCAAAGCATCAAAAAAATAATCAATCAATTATTATTCTCAAGTATTGGAAGCTTAGGATTCGTTTGGAGGCAAGGTTTCGAGCTAGGAATTTGGTTTTCATTCAACGTCGGTCACGACACGTTTCGGTTTTTTAGTTTGTTTCTTGTTTCCCTTTTTAGACTTTATTTTTCCAGCATGTTTTCTCTTATTATTAGTTTTATTTTGAACACGATAATGAGTAGCTAAACTATTTTTATGCTTGTTTGAACAACGGATCCTATTTGATGTTTATTTAACGTTTTCGATTGTTTTATGTTTTTGTGTTTAACCGTCGATCCTTATTTGCTTAAATTTTAATATGTTATCATAGTTGTTTATATATAATTTGTTTAATCAACATTCTAGGTATTCGGAAGGAATCTAGATAGATTAGATAAGTTTTATGAAGTAATCGGTCGGTCTATAATCGATTTAAAATTATTAAGATTCGGAAGGACTTAGTAATAACAACTTAGGTAATTAAATTTAAGTGAGTAGGTCTAAGTACTAAGATTCGGAAGGACTTGATAATTAGCGGAGTTATTCGGAAGGAAACTCTATAAGGTTAAATCACTAAAAACAGGCTTGATACTTATTGCTTGATTATTAATATTTATAACCGTATTCGGAAGGAACGGTGTAACTAGCGATAATTAAAGTTAGTAAAAGATTCGGAAGGACTTTTATTATATCTTAGAAGTTGAAAACAACAATCGATCTCGTAAAATTAACGGAAAATAGGTGAAGTGTCAAACAAGTGTATTCTCTTTATTATTTGATTTAATCAATTACTTTTCGCTCGATTTTAATTAATCACTCTTTTTACTAATTACTTGCAATTTTAGTTACGATAAAAAAAACCCCCAAATACTCTTAGTATTATTTATTCGAATATAAAAACAAATTAGTCCCTGCGAACGAACCTATACTTACTATTAAACTATATTACATACGAATAGGTCCACTGCCTATAAGTGTGTAATTGCGTGAAATAGTCGGTTAAATTTAAGACTCGATTTTACACATCAATCACTGCCAATGGTAACTCCGTCAGACAATTTTTCTGGACCACACATATTAATTATTTTAAATACAAATTCAATAAATAAAAACAATATATTTATTATAAATGGAACATTGATTAAAATAAAAAAAAACATTACAATAAAAAAAAATTAAACTTAGTAATTAAAAAAATTCAATTACTAAACTTATGGAATCTTCAATATCGGAGTTTGAATCCATTTTTATGTGATTTGTGGTTGTTTTGTGTTGTGTTTGAATTAAATGTATAAAAAGTATGTAGATATATGTTGTAGTTTTTGAATAAAAAGTGTATATATAGGTATGTATATATATATAGGTATGTATATATATATATATATATATATATATATATATATATATATATATATATATATATATATATATATATATGATTGATTTTAAAAACTAAAAATAAAACTAAAAAACAAATTTAATTGGTGGGGTCCACACCTCTTCGTCAGTTTTTCCTCCCTAAAGCTACGAAACAAACTGACTAAACCAACTGACGATGGACTGATGGATTCGGTACCAATGGTGGAGCAACTGACGGACCAACTGACTAAACCATTGGCACTGGTCTTAGATAAGAACGTTAAAAAAAACTCAGCAAGTACCCCATGTTACTAAAACTGTCATATCTCGAGGTTGAAAAGGAGTTGGACGATGAATCTTATATATTCATAAATTAGAATCAAAGGGACACATCGAGGAATCCAGATTTTCTTAATTTGAGTAAGTTATAACATACCTATGACTAAAACAAAACAGGTTATGAAATCTGATAAAATACTAAATTTCATACGTTGTGTTTTAAAACGATTTCGAGAAATCCGACGAGTACAAAAATTACCTAGACCCTTATGGTGACATATAAGTCCTTATATAAACCCACAATAATCAGTTTCACAATATTAATAAGTTTGCTAAGTCGTTACATCATTTCAAGTTATAAACACGTAACATATCATTTTTCAAAAATTCAGATTTGACCAACGTTAACTAAATTGTGGTTTCTGAAAGTTTTGTAGCGAGTTAGACGACGAGGCTTATATTTTTAGAAAGTAGACTCTGAGAGATACAACAATGGTTTATAACTCAATTTCATATTTGACTTCAAACATGATCTCTTAACAGATCAAAACAGACTGAAATTCTAGTTCAACAAGTTTTACTTGTTAACATATTATCTTATTGAATTAGGGTTTTAGATGGCGTTTTTGCATACAAGACATATATGAACATTTTTACGGTTATAACTACTGATTTTAAACGCCCAAACAACAAGATCAAACATACACAAATATGAATTTGAGATAACCAAAAGGGAGTTTTAAAGGAATAAGAATATTATGATTTATACCCTAATAACGGAATGACTTGAATGATGCGAACACGTATACTTCTGGACAAGATATGGGATCACCAACACCACGAATGAACACCCACTATTTTCTACTGGAAACTATCTATGAGCCATCACCATCATAAACAAACCAATACACAATTCAGAAAAGCAAACACTAAACAAATAATCGGTTATAAAGAATTCACAAGATTATACCTATGATGTGAATGGAAAATCAATAACTGATGAAGTGATGAAGCTGTCACGATGATGATGATGATGATGATGAATAATTCACAGCGGAAATCAAGAATCTCAATGAGATCAACAATTGATGATGGTGATCGGCTGGTTACTTCACCACAACATATAGTGAATAAAATGAATAATCGGTTAGGGTTTACCCAAGAAGGAGGATTACAACAATAACTTGGTGAAACAATGAAAGGTAAATCGATGATGAGGAATGAAAATGGTGATCGACCAAGGCTTCCCAAAAACGAAAATGGTGGTTGAACCAGAAGTGGCGATCGGCTGAAACAAGGAGAAACAAGTGACGGTTTAAGGTTTAGGGTTTTGTAGAATGATATATATATATATATACGTATGAAAGATAAGGAGTTGTGATAGCTTTAAAACTGATTAGAGGGCTCAGGGCTCGAGCTACACACTCCAGGGCTAACCTAAATAATCAAGGATTGGCTCTGTTGGTGGTTTCGCTTCTTTTGTGTAACCGGGTAAAGATTTCAATGACCGGATATCTCTTACAAACGTGGTATCACGTTCCGAAAACAACAATTCAACCCTATATTCCTGTGTTACACGAACTTTGTTTTGGGATAAGAATAAGAGTATGTTCTTGATTTTGGCACAAACCAAGAACCCATTTGCTAGAGAGTGTTTCGTGTTTTGTCTCTCTTTCTCATGAATCAATAGTCCTCTATTTATAGAGCCCCATTCAGTATTGACATTACTGGTATTAAATAACCATAATGTTCCATAACTCCTAGCAGTTACAAAACCAAGACATTATGGTCATAAAGCTACTCCATTATGACGAGAGTTACAAGCTTTAAGTGACCATAATGATCTTTCATTTAATGGGCAAATGGTTACAAGACCAAAACATAATCGTCATTAACACGTTTGTAACTCCACATTAATTATGTCTTAAAAGAGGTGGTTATAAATCTACCACCATAAAGGTTGTAGTCCTTTATATCCGCTTTTGGGTCCGAGATGTTATTGACTTAACGGGCGTACACTCCGTACACTCCTAACCCGTTTCCAAGTCAAATAATCATTTCTCCAATTACACTAAATTACTAACAATCATCCCCAATTTAGTGCAATTCCTTTTCATGAAATAAATAAACAAAACAAAACTTATGCATAAATGAAAATGTATTGAAGATTGAATTTCCATCTTAGTACATTTCAAATATTCGAGAATCGGGGTGTTCTAAGAATCGAACCCTTCAACCCATTTGAATAACTGAAGTTAATATACACACAAGTTTCAAACACTTTAAAGCTATCCTGACACCATATAAGTCAGGTGTCCATATCCATTCATGAATGTATCCAAAGCTAAAAGTCCAAACCTTTCTTGAAACGGCAAAACTTCACATTCACATAGGTAGTTCCTTTCACTCGTGCACCTGCTTCTGCACCTTTTCAAAGAAACTATTAAGAAGTATTACTTCAACCTAACCCTCAGCAGGACTGAGCACATACCTTGGGATGATATATATTAACAATGTGCTCCAATTTCTGAGTGCAAGCTTTCCACATTGAATTCAGCTCCTAATTTATATTAGGAGGGAATTGGGTGTCTTACAATCAAAAATTAAGGTGGACTTTAAACCCATCTCTTTCACAGACTTAATAACCAAGTCTCTAACCAATGCCTTCGTCAAGTGATCAGCTAAATTCTGTTGTGACCTCACAAACTCTATAGAAATCACCCCATTCATGATAAGCTCACGAATCATGCTATGTCTGACACCTAAGTGTCTAGACTTCCCATTGTACATATGGCTATAAGCCTTTGCCAATGTTGCAACACTATCACATGAGTGTTATAGGTTTAGGCCATAATGGAATCTCATAAATCAAGTTCCTTAGCCATTCCGCTTCTTTACCAGCAACAGCTAAAGCAACAAATTCATATTCCATTGTTGAGTTAGTAATACATGTTTGCTTCTTGAAAGCCCATGAAATGGCACCTATCCCAAGAAAGAACACCCAACCACTTGATGAAGAATAATCTTCAACATTGGTTATCCAACTTGCATCAGAGTATCCTCAATCACCGAAAGGAATCCATTATAAGATAAACTATAATTCATAGTTTTCTTCAAATACTTCAGTACCCGCCTTAGTGCTTGCCAGTGATAAGTACTAGGGTTACTAGTGTATCCACTCATTTTTCCCACATCAAAAGCAATATCAGGCCTTTTACAAGTCATGACATACATCAAACAGTTAATCACCTTGGAATGCTCAAGTTGAGATACAACTTCACCTTGGTTAGGTAGTAGCGTCATACTTGAATCGATAGGATTACTCACTTGAGTACAATAAAAACAATTGAATTTTTCCTTAACACCTTCTAATTGTAGTGAGATTGTGAAATAGAGATTCTTTTGTCTTCGCGTATAATCCTTATGCCAAATATAACGTCAGCCTCCCCCATATCTTTCATGGAGAACCTTGATGACAAAAATTCTTTGGGTAAATCAAACTGATTTTGGTTAGTCCCAAAGATCAACATGTCATCAACATATAGACAAATGATGACTCCTTTGTCAGATTCATCAAATTTGCTATACACACATTTTTCTGATTGGTTAAGATGATAACCACTAGACAAAACCACTTCATCAAACTTTTGATGCCATTGTTTAGATACTTGTTTCAATCCATAATAAAGATTTAACAAGTTTGCACCCATTTCTTTCATTACCAGGCATAATGAAGCCTTGAGGGTGGTTCATGTAAACCTCATCTTCCAAATCACCATTCAAGAATGATGTTTTCACATCCATCTAGTGAATAATCAGATTGTGAATTGTTGCTAAGGCAATCAACGGTCTAATGGTAGAGATACGAGCTACTGGAGCATATGTATCAAAAATGTCAATCCCATGCTTTTGTCTAAAACCTTGAATGACCAACCTTGCCTTGAACTTTTCAATAGTTTCATCTACCCTCCTCTTCTTTTTGAAGATCCACTTGCAACCCAAAGGCTTGCAAGCAGATGGTACATCAACCAACACCCAAGTGTTGTTTCCCATGATGGAATCTATCTCATCATTTATTTCTTCTTTCCAGAAAGCAACATCCTGAGACCTCATTGCTTCTTCAAATGTCTTAGGATCATCCTCAACAATGAAGCAATAAGAATATTGGGTTGAAACATTATCCCTAGGACCTTCAATTAGATACAATTGATAATCAGGTCCAAATGATTTAGGTTTCCTTTCTCTTTTGCTTTTCCGAAGCTCAATTGGCTGATCATCAACCCTTTCAGAGACTTCATCATTACTATCCTTATTGGTTCCACTTGGTGTTGGAACCATATCCTTTGGTCTAGGTGTAGATGAGAAACGATTCTCATCAAAGATTACATCCCTTGAATCAATTATTGAGTTAATTGAGACAAATTCATTAGGTTTTGTGACATAGAAACTACAAGCATTGGAATATGCAATCTATACCTCTTTCACCCAAACTTTTCATCTTGGGATCGGGGAGTCTTACAACTGCCCTACAATCCAATACCCGAAGATAGTTCAATTGGGTTTCCTTTTGTACCAAAGTTCATAAGGAGTAGGAACCCTATTAAGCAAAGCTCCCCCCCCCCCCCCCACACACACACACAAAAAACCAGTCACTCAAACCAGAATAAGATAACATGGAATTAACCATTTCATTAAGGACTCTATTCTTCCTCTCAGATACACCATTGTGTTGTGGTGTATAAGGAGCAGTGGTTTCATGAATGATGCCTATAGACTGGAAAAAGGAGGGGTCAATATATTCACCTCCCCTATCCGTTCGTAGCCTTTTTATCAAAACATTTTGTTGCAATTCTACTTCAGTTTTTAATATTTTAAATTTATCTAATTCTTCATCTTTACTATGTAACAAATAAACATGGCAAAACCTAGAAGCATCATCAATAAAAGTCACAAAATATTTCTTGTTCCCAAAAGTAGGAGTTCCATGCAAATCACATAAATCACTATAAATTAATTCTAACATTTCAGAATCTTTTTTTACATTTTGATATGGTTGCTTAGTGATCTTAGTTAACATACATGTTTTACACTTTCATTGTTAATATCAAAGGCCGTTATTAAACCATCTTTAGACATTTCTAACATTCTTTTAAAGTGTACATGTCCTAGTCTAGCATGCTAAAGATTAGAATCATTTGAGCTAGAAGTAGACATAAAAGCAGAATTAACATTAACATGATTAATATTAAGTCTAAACATGTGATTGCATAAATATCCAAAACCAATAAATAAATCATGTTTTGACAAACCAAATCTATCAGGTTCAGTTACTTGTTTGTAACCACAATTATTTAAAACACTACTAGATACTAGATTTTTCCTTATTTGTGGTACATGCAAAACATCAGATAAAGAAAGAACTTTTCCCGAACTAAACTCTAGATCCACACATCCTCTTCCATGCACAAGGGTCGTTGACTCGTTTCCCATATGAAGAATTGACCCATCATTCACCGACTCGTAAGTCTTGAACCAAAATATATCCTTGCACACATGGGTAGTAGCACCCGAGTCAACCCACCACGCAACATCATCATCCTGCACAAAATAAGCTACAGATATATATGATACATAATAATTTTGATGTGAATTATTAAACATTATCTGACCTTTCGAGTTGTGGTTGTTAAAACCACTTCCCGAACCGCTTGTGTCATTGGTATTTTTATTACCAACATTAACAACCTTACAATCCCTTTTCAAGTGTCCAAAATTACCACACTTCCAAAATCAATTCCTTCAAACTTATCAAGTTTGGAGAAATTCGTCGTAGCCTCCATTGAAATCACACAAAATTGTTGTTTTCGATTGTTGGTGGTTTCGCTTCCTTTGTGTAACCGGGTAAAGATTTCAATGACCGGATATCTCTTACAATCGTGGTATCACTTTCCGAAAACAAAAATTAGACCCTATATGCTTGGGTTACACGAACTTTGTTTTGGGATAAGAATAAGAGTATGTTCTTGTTTTTGGCACAAAAGAACCCGTTTGCTAGATAGTGTTTCGTGTTTTGTCTCTCTTTTTCATGAATCAATAGTCCTCTATTTATAGAACTCCATTTAGTATGGACATTATTAGTATTAAATAACCATAGTCCATAACTCCTAGCGGTTACAAGACCAAGACATTATGGTCATAAAGTTACTCCATTATGACGGGAGTTACAAGCTTTAAGTGACCATAATCATCTTTCATTTAGTGGGAAAACGGTTACAAGACCAAAACATAATGGTCATTAACACGTTTGTAACTCCCCATTAATTATGTCTTAAAAGAGGTGGTTATAAATCTACCACCATAATGTAGTCCTTTATACGCGCGTTTGGGTCCGAGATGTTATTGACTTAACGGACGTACACCCCGTACACTCCTAACCCGTTTCCAAGTAAAATAATCATTTCTCCAATTACACTAATTTACTAACAGGCTCAACACGAAACGATTAACCGGAAAAAAAATATGTTGGAATATCAGTTTGTTGCGTCGCAGCTCACACACACTGCAGCGTCGTGGGACTTTTTCAAATATGATCGATTACTTCGCGGACAAGCAACGGACGACACCCGAATGTGGGACACACAAAATAAACGAAACTCGTGACTATGATTTATATATCATGTACAAGCATTGAACACGGACACTCATAATTAATTTATTAACGTTTAAGAAACAACGTGAGATGGTAATATAAAACACAGGATTAATCGATAAGTCATTTAGAATCTCATCTATAGGGGACTATCTACTTGCACCTAAAGCATAACACCATATCACACACTAACACATATTTTAAACACACAACAACAATAATAAGCAAATTTAAAATTTTCAGTGAATAACGGTAATGAACTACAGACATAATAGATGAACTAGGGACGGAGATTGTGATGGTTGTCACATCTCGAAGATTTGTACATGTTTTAATAAAATGTTTCTGGTACGCCCACTCGAAAAGGTCTAACCAAGAACAAGAAGGAAGCTTTTGTAATGGAACTTGTTTGGAATTCAAGTCATCAACCCTTTTAGGCGTAGAGAATGGAGTGGAGTGTGGTCTAGAGGGTATGAGTACATCTTCCAATTTTGTTTGTCCTTTTATGTACATATTGTTTGTAGTTTGTTCAAACAGAGTTTTGTATCACATCTATATTTAGCAAATATGTTTTACATATTATTCCAATTTAAATTCTAGAAATGGACGAAGTATTATATACCTCAAGCTAACGAACACTCTGCACCCCTCAAGAGTTTCTCATGAGAATCATGTACACTCTCAAAGGTTCTAACCCAAGTCCGACTAGCTAGACTTAGTTGTTCGGTTACACATTGTCATCTTAGGCGAAATCAAGACGGGGCATAGTAGACAATTGATCCCACTATAAAGTTTCTCCACAGATCAAAAAATTTCCGACTTCGCGTGCTACTTGGCATACATGCTTCCCAGTTGTTAGTATGTTGTTATTATATTTTCATGTTTCTAAGACGGCCTTTTTGTTAATTTGTTTGCATTTTCATGTGTAGAAATTTTGTACATTCATAAGTGTGAGACCTCTTAATTTTACATATCTTTACTGTTTTAAAATGTATAACACACATAACTATAAAATCGTAGAACTTTTATATACTTAAAAGTGTATACAATTTGTGACATATTTTTCTTCATCAACAAATAGCGTGTAGAAATAGAGTATGACAAATTTATTCTATACTTTTAAATGTGAGTAAAAGTACGGATATTTCTATATATGTAGGCATGTGTAGACATTTTTTGTGTACTTATAAGTGAATAAATTGGTTATTGTTTTTTTTACGGGTGGGTATGGTTTGGTTCAGCTCGATTTTGCAAAAAAAAATGAAAATGAAACTAAAATTTTGGTTTCTAGAAATTAAAACCATTCATTTCGTTTTACATCGGGTTTTATGGTCAATTTCGGTACGATTCGATTGTTAATCGTTTTTGTGTTATCTAGTGTGATAAACATCTTATTCTTTTTATAACCAAAAATATATAATTTTGGCTTATTAATCTACACATATAAATTTAAAAACATTTTGTCATACTACTTATTAAGATCATGTTTTTGACAAAAAATAAAAATAAATATAATCATGATAATTACATATAAAGTGTTTATAATATGTTAAATGGTTAGATTCAATTTTTTCGGATATACTTGTTGTGAGAAACCAATAACAAATCAAATATTTTAGTTTTTCATGAATAAAAAAAAGAATTGTCCGTTCGGCATTTTTGGTTATTTCATTTTCTTGGTTTTACTAGTCATACTAGCTAGTTTTTTGAGAAAAATAAGGAAAAATAAGAAAACAATAAAGGTTAACAAAATTTGAGAAAAAAATTGGTTACTTTAAATCACTCCACTTATTTAAGTATTAAACTTTATATAACTTTATTATGTAGTTTAAAATTTTTCGGGTTAGCGGGTCGATCCATTATTCAAATGAAACCCAAATCTAACATGAAAAAATTACGGTTAACAGGTTGTTGGTTGATGGTTGACAGATCAAGATTACATAACTTAGCTTGTTTATTTTCGAATTGATTTCAGATCGGTTTTCAGATCGTGACAAGTATTGTCATCCCTAATTATTTATATTCTATTTTATTTTTTATGCCCAAATACTTTTAAATTTATAATATTATAGATGACACTACAAGAAAAAAAATCTTTACCGACGTGTCAAATTTTATCACTAACATATTAGGGACCAAATATTTGGTCACTATGATGTATATTTGGTCACTAACGATATTGATGACCAATTTTGAATGGTCACTTTTCGTCACTATAGGTCCGCCAATAATTTTATTAAAGACCAATTAAAGTTATTTTTTGTCACTAATTATTTTTAGTGACCAAATATAGTGTCCACTTTTTTTATAATTAATATATTAAAAGCAATTTAAAATGTGTCTTAAACATAAGTTAGTCAAACTCTATTTAAAAAATATTAGTTTTTATATACATATATTGAGTGTAAAATTTAATAGAAATTGGAAACATATAGATACATTGGGAGTAAAATATGACTCATACTCTTCTGCTAGATAAGTTAAGGGGGCGAAAGCAACCTGCTTCTGTAATAAAATGTTATTAAAATTGTTAGAAATGTTATATATTCCGATTTGTAAATATCATGACCTAAAAAATGAAAATAAAGTTAGCAAAGTAACACTTAAGTGGGATTGGGTATAATATGGTTAGATACGAATGTTAAAGAAGTGTAGTGGCATCTTTGATTGTTGCAAGTGGATCAATTTAAAGTCATTGTGGCATACATTATTGGATTATAAATTGGGACCAATAATAATTGTGTTCCAATAATAATTGACACAGTCAAGATATTCACCCTTGAAGAGAATGAAAACAATATAAAAAGCTTCTTGAATTCTTTACAGAGAATTGATTTTACCAAGTCTAACTCATATCCTATCACTGATTATATGTCTAATCATTATTCATATAACATGATAATGATAAGATGCAAGTAAACTAGGGATGACTATTCAATTTGGATCGGTGGATTCGTATTAATAAGTTGGCGGATTAAAATTACTTAACTTTTTTTATTTAAACTTGAAAAGAAAAATAAAGTTTAAATCTTGACTAATCAAACCCGAATTTATTTAACATGATTGATTCGAAACCAAGTTATTTGGTTCGTCAACTCATCAATTTGTTTATTAAGCATAATAAGAGTATCTGTACTATGCGGCGGGTAACTTTTTTTCATGTGAAATCATATACAAACTATTTGTGGAGTTTAACTTTTTCGAAGTAGTATCGATTTTATGAAAGTCATTGGTATATTTGTATCCGTACAATGCCATGTTATAAAAAGGAGTATGAATAAACAACATGTATTTTTAACTCCTCATTACATAATTAAGAAATTAAACATTTAAAATTAAAAACAACATGCTCGTTAATAGAAACATCTCATGAACAAAAATTATAATAATATGAAATTACTAAACTACATCTATGTTCGAAGAAAAATGATTTTACATTCATGGTGAAACACATATATGCGTTCTTCATTCGTCGTGCAACACTTCTTGATAGACCACCTTTGTATTTTCGTGTGATATTCCTCTAGACATTGTCACTTAAAGTTGTCCATGAGAAAATAGTTCTGTAGGAGAAGACCACATTTCTAGAAGGCCATTTGAAGAAATTTGCTAACGAAACAAAGGAGAGGACGAAATAGTTGCTCGGTTTACCTCATTTGTTGGTTATGGTTCACCCATCCCCATTGATCACAATGGCGTTCGTTAACACTTTTTTAGTCCATGTTAAGAATGATATTGTTCAAATATATTTTTCTTATAACTTGGTATATATATGGATATAAAATCAAATCATTTTCACAATATATATTGAATGTCTTTTAATTTGTATTAATGTTTTGAATTATATTGACCAAAACCGAAATTGTATTAATGTGGGTGAATGAAAGTTAATAGGTTTGATTTAATCGTTTGTTAGTGATTTTATTGTTTTTAAATAAAAAGTTTTAAATCATTAAAATTAGAAATATTTTAAAAATACAAAATAAATTTGGTTTATATAATAATATAGATTAATAAATTAGGTTCAGAAAAGTAAGGCAAACAATCCAATCACAACCTCATTGACCCCTATAGATGAGTTTAATTAAAATAAAGTAAAAACAATCCCTTACACTCTTGGAAAAAGACCAAAGGGTAGTGCTTTATGTATTCTTTAAATACTTGTAAATTGCAAAAATGTTCGAATAGCAGTAAATGAACCTACCCTTATTTTGTGTTTTGTCCGTTCCCAAACATACATCATTTCCCAATAGTTGTTTTAACACTTTTTTAATTATTTTATATGGTCATGTGATAATATTATATTTTTATTTTTAAAATATATATAAAAAGAATGAGATCATAGTTATTTTTGCAAGACGAATCTATATTTTTGTATAGAATATATCTTTTTTTTTTAATTTTAAGTTTTAATTTTTAGAAAAACAAATTTACATTATTCATTAATTTGATAAGGATCATTATCTATTCAATCATGATAATTCATTTAATACAACATGATAATTATATTCTTAAATAATAAATTAATTTGGTTAACCATTTTATAGTGAAATAATTCAATAATAGTTCAAATATAACTCTGTATCATCTTAAATAATAGTTAAAATAGTAACTATTAGTTTTATGATAAAAATATAATTACATACCACTATTAAAGTGTAAATAACAATTCAAGAATTAGTTTGGTTTATTTTTGTAAAAAAGACACTACAACAAATCAGGTTTGATAAGACGCTCATTTTTATCCTGACATATCATATTATAGAACGTTTTATTTAATTGGACCAACAACAAAATGGTCTTATACAAAGACGTTGTATAAAGTTGTTACGATACATGTAGACACACTAATAAAAACCAACATTATGAAACAACATATTTAGTCCTATAAAAATATATTATACAACACTGGTGGTAGTCCTAAAAAAAGCACAAAAAGGATGCTTTACGATGTTCTAATATATCTTTATGTTATGGGACACATAGAAATGTCCCCAAAATGTTTTTATCAGGTGTCACGTAATACCTTTATGAGTACCAAAAAGTGGGCTGCCTTTGGAGGTGTTTGTCTAAATTTATTGTATAGGTTTAGGTTTATATTTTATAAGTAGTTTGTAGCTTATCATTTATAAGTTTATTAAATTTTATTAGGTGTTTGGCTTAGTTTTTTAGTTTATGATAAAACCAAAGGAAAAAATCTTATATAAGCCCATAAACAACAACATTTGAGCTTATTAAATCCCCCCCTTAATAAGCCAAAAAACCTAAACTAATAATCTTAACCAAACGCTTAAAATGAGCTTATTAAAGTTACATAAACTAATGAGCTAATAAGTCAACTTAATAAGCTAAAACAAACACCCCCTTAATATTAATGATCCTATCTATACTATTATATAAATCAAATTTGGTATTCTACTTTTACAATACTCTTAAAAATAAGTTTTTGAAAACTTACTTTTAATAAAAATTTGTAACTCACAAATAAATGGTCAAATTTTTAATTATGATCATAATTTTCATAATAGTTCAATAAATAATATAGTATAGGTTTTTAACTTAATAAAAATAAAAATAATTATTTTTTGAAAAGAAATAATGCAAATATTTAAATTATAAACATTAATATTTAATTAGATATTTTTAATATTCATATACATCTATACTACTATAAAAAGAAAATTTGGTATTTGATGTGTAAAATCTAGTTTAATAAACTCGACCTACTTGTAGACTTAATTACAAACTTATAGGCAGTGGACCTATTCGTATATAATATAACTTTAAGTAAGTAATGTTCGAACTAAGGGACTAATTTAGCTTTTAAATCTCGAATTAATAATACTTGTTTGTTTTGGGGGTTTTTGTTATTACTAATGATTAACTACTTAAAACTGAGATTGATTATAAAATCGTTTTGAGAAAAGAATTGTTTGTTATCAAATAATGGAAAAGTATACTCGTTTGACACTTTACTTGTTTTCTAATTATGTTTACGAATTTGAAAGTATATTTAACTTCTAGTTTATAGTAAAACTCCTCTCGAATATTTTACTAACTTTAACTACTTCAAATTATAATGTTCCTCTCGAATACAGTTACAATTATCGATAATTAAGCATTAAGTAACAAGCCGGTGATATACGATTTAACCTTATAAAGTTTCCTCTCGAATAACTTCTCTAATTATTAAGTCCTCTCGAATCTTAACAAATAGACTTACTCGTTTACGTTTTATTACCTAAATTGTTATTACTAGGTCCTCTCGAATCCTAATAATTTTAAACCGATTATAAACCGACCGATTATTTCATACAAGTTAATTAATCAATCTAGATCCCTCTCGAATACCTAGAATATTGATTAACTAATCTGAATATAAACAATTTATTGTAATATATCAAAACACAAACAATTAAGGATCAACAATTAAACATAAACACCTAAAACAATCAATAACGCAAACATAAACGTTAAAAAAGTTCCATAAATCAAACGAGCATAAAAGAGTTTTAGCTAACCATAATAAATTCCAAAATAGCAGAAAAAATTGAATAAAACATACTAGAAAGTCTGGAATAAAAGATAGAAAACAAACTAGAAAAGTAGCAAAACGTGTCGTGACCGAATTGTAATCGAAAACCAACTCTAACTCTTTTCCTTGCTCTCCAAGCTTCCAAACCGAGATCTCCAGCTCCAAATATGTGGTGGAATGATTGATTATGAAACCTAGTCGTTTGGGTTGTGATAGTGTTAGTAGGGAATGGCTCATACACATAGCCCATTAACCCCCTAAACACATAACCTGACTCTGACTTACAAAAGGTTGCATGCTATCTCCTACCTCCGGCCCTTAGGCTCCGGCGTCCGGACACAAGGCTCTGGCGTCCGGCCACTAAATATGACAAAAGGGCCAGAACCGACACAGAAGCCCCCGACCAGGAAAAATGGCCCGGCACCTGACCCCGTGACCGGGAACCAGGCCGTGTCCGGGAGCCAAGCCCGTGTCCCGGCAAGTGTCCGGGAGCCAAGCCCGTGTCCCGGCAATGTCCCGGGAGCCAAGCCCGTGTCCCGGCAATGTCCCGGGGGCCAAGCCCGTGTCCCGGCAATGTCCCGGGAGCCAAGCCCGTGTCCTGGCAAGTGTCCGGGAGCCAAGCCCGTGTCCCGGCAATGTCCCGGGAGCCAAGCCCGTGTCCTGGCAAGTGTCCGGGAGCCAAGCCCGTGTCCCGGCAATGTCCCGGGAGCCAAGCCCGTGTCCCGGCAAGTTCCCGGGAGCCCAGCCCGTGTCCCGGCAGTGCCCGGGAACTTGGTCCCGTGTCCCGGCAATGTCCGGGAACCTGGTCTCGTGTCCCGGCAGTGTCCGGGAGCCAAGCCCCGTATCCCGGTAGTGTCCGGGAACCTGGTCCCGTGTCCCGGCAGCGTCCGGGAACCAGGCCCCGTGTCCCGGCAGTGACCGGGAGCCAAGCCCCGTGTCCCGGCCGTGTCCGGGAACCAGGCCCGTGTCCCGACACAATGTTCCTGTGTTCGGAATCATGGCCCCGTGTCGGGATCCGAGAAATGTGTCCCGGCACCTAGCACCCCTGTGTCTGGAGATCCAACGCTCAGTCCGACACTCATGGCCTGACATGTATAAGGACTTGTGTAGACACTGATGTTTTGGAGTTCGTCTCACAGTATCATGCTCCTGACATCCTACCAGTCAGACACTCAAACCTAATCCTTGAGTGTAACCGTCAGAGCATTAATAAAGTTATATTAATGACATAGACGTTAATAGCCATTGGAATCCTATTGATGAGCCACAAACAGTCATCATTGCCATACGTTGTTAATACCTGGAAGTGTTGGGTATAAATACTTAACACTTCAGGTTCTGGACACAGCATCATCATCTTCATCATTCCCATCTAACTTACACACAGTACCTGCCCGGAGTATTCATACACTTCCCGCAGTAAACATATTCCGATCATCTTCTTCAACCAACCACTTGACCACCTTAGGCTCGCCAAGAGCTTGATAGGTTTGCACTGCTAAGCAGGAGGTCAAGGGGTTGAATCCCAAACACCCAAGTTACTGAGCCTGCTACTATTTGCTCAAACATTGGCGCCATCCGTGGGACACGTTTTAGCAACGGTGTCTCATTTCATCTCTATCTTCTTTCCATTTCATTTCTTAGTTTCACCACCATTTTTTCTTCTCCATGGAAGGAAATTCCTCATCACAAATCGGTTCAGTTAAGCCAAAGACAACCACCAATACCCCATCCACCACCCCACCTAATTACATATACATGGCGCAGGAAGAAACTACATCTCGCAAACGGAAGGCATCAGTCCTTCAGGATTGGGTGACGGAGCCTATTTGCTTCCCACCAATTGAAACTCCTTCCATCAACCCTGTAGTAATACAAATCCGGTTAGCCAACTATGAAGTGAGCAAGGCATATGTTGATACAGGGAGCTCAATGGACATTATTTATGCCCACTGTTTTAGGAAGCTCCCTGAAAAAGTACAAAATTCAAAGCGTCCAACACAATTCCCTCTAGTGGGGTTTTCAGGTGAGACGCATTGGCCAATCGGAGAGGTAGCAATAAACATGATGTTAGGAGAATATCCACACTATAGGTTAGAAATGATTAATTTTGCAATCATTGATGCACCATCGGCCTACAATGTCCTACTGGGCAGGCCTGCATTACAAAAATTTGGAGCAATTCCATCAACCATTCATGGCATGATAAAGTTCCCTACCCCAGCTGGCATAGCCACAGTCAGGGCTAGAACGTCATGGCCTAAAGAGTGCAAACAGGCAGAGAAACCAAAACTGGTAGAGGGTCCCAAAAGTGATCCGGCAATGGAAATCATTGATGGTCCGGAACAAAAAGTTATTATTAATAAACGTTTCCCTGAACAACCAGTGACCATTGGTTCACAACTCCCAACACAGACAAAGACTAAACTCATAGCGTTACTAGAATCAAACCTTGATGTCTTTGCATGGCAGACATCAGACATGACTGGTGTCCCAAGGGAACTAGCAGAGCATTCCCTAAACGCGAATCCCAATATTGTGCCAATCCGACAGAAAAAACGAGGCATGGCCCCGATCGTAGTAAATCTGCATGTGACCAAGTAAACAAAATGGTCGAAGCAGGGATTGTCAGAGAGGTAAATACCAAACTTGGATTGCTAATCCAGTTATGGTAAAGAAAGGAGATGGTTCTTGGAGATTATGCGTTGATTTCAAAGACATTAACAAAGCTTGTCCAAAGGACAACTATCCTTTACCAGAAATCGATTGGAAAGTGGAGTCCTTAGATAGATTTAGACTCAAATGCTTTTAGATGCATATAAAGGTTATCACCAAATTTGTATGAAAAAAGGTGATGAAGACAAAACAGCTTTTCACACAGACCAAGGCATATTTTGTTTCCAAAAAATGCCATTTGGCTTGAAAAAACGCTGGAGCAACCTATCAACGTCTAATAGATGAAACTTTCAAAAATCAAGTGGGAAGGAACATAGAAGCTTATGTAGATGACATAGTTATCAAAAGCAATACGGAAGACATCATGTTGGCTGATATCCTGGAAACTTTCCAAACATTACGTAATATTAACATGAAGCTTAATCCATCCAAGTGTAGTTTTGGAATGGAGGAAGGAAAATTCTTGGACATATTGTTACACCTAATGGCATCAAAGTCAATCCTAAGAAGGTTCAGGCAGTCATTGACATGCCATCTCCTTCCACCAAAAAGCAAGTCCAAAGCCTAAATGGCAAGCTAGCAGCACTTAGCCGTTTCTTGTCCAAAGCCGCAGATCGATCCCTCCCTTTCTTTAATACCTTAAAGGGATGCATTCGGAAAAAAGACTTCTCATGGTCTGAAGAAGCAGAAGTGGCATTTCAAGAAATGAAGAAATTCATGGCCAATCTCCCAACACTCACGGCTCCAATAGCGGGAGAGACACTAACTATATACTTGGCTGCTTCCAAGGAATGTGTAAGCGCAGTTTTAATAGCCCAACGAGGCGACTCACAAATGCCGATCTATTTCATCAGTAGGGCACTGAAAGGCCCAGAGGTTAATTATCCATGTTTGGAAAAATTAGCACTCTCTTTGGTTCATGCGTCTAGACGTTTGAGGAGATATTTTCAAGGACATCCCATCCAAGTGCTAACAGACAAACCAATCAAACAAATATTGGGTAAACCAGAAGTGTCGGGACGATTAGCAAAATGGGCAATTGAACTGGGAGAACATGAAATTTCTTTCCAACCTCGAAACTCGATGAAAGGACAAATCTTGGCAGATTTCCTGGCTGAAATCGAAGGAATGGAAGAACCAAAGGATCCATTAGTGACAGACAGTCCTCCTTGGACCCTCTTCACAGATGGCGCATCCAGCCTAGAAGGGTCAGGAGCTGGTCTCATACTCACAGATCCAGATAAAAACGAGTATACCTACGCCCTTAAGTTTGACTTCCCGGCAACCAACAATGAAGCCGAATACGAAGCTCTCTTATCAGGGCTACGAATAGCTAGAAAGATGGGAGTTCAAAATATAGAAGCTTTTGTGGACTCCCAGTTGGTAGCTAATCATATCAATGGTAGCTATGAAGCAAATCAAACTTCCATGCAACAATACTTGGAAGAAACCAGAAAAATCATTTCGGACTTCTCAAAATTTACCATAGAGCAAGTGCCAAGAAACCGTAACAAAATAGCAGATGCATTGAGCAAACTTGCAGCATCCTCCTTCGCCCACCTCAAGAAAGAATTGTTGGTGGAAGTCCTAACTGAGAAATCCATAGTGCCAACAAAGGAAGTGGCCGCAATAACGGAGGAAGACTGTTGGATGACTCCAATAAAAAACTTCCTTCAGAATGGACAACTCCCGGAAGACAAACAACTAGCAAGGAAAATCAGAATGAAGGCACCAATGTATCTCCTCATAGACAACTACCTGTTTAGGAAGTCTTTTTTGGGTCCACATCTAAGATGTGTCGGCCCAACACAAGCAAAGGATCTAATTCAGGATGTACATGGTGGAAGTTGTGGCATGCATGCAGGCCCTCGTTCGGTAACCACTAAGGTCATGAGACTTGGATACTTCTGGCCATCCATGCACAGAGATGCAAAGGAAGAAATTGAAAAATGTGAATCATGCCAAAAACATGCGTCAGTCTCAAAAATGCCAAAGCAGGACCTCATTCCAGTGACTAGCGCCTGGCCATTTTACAAATGGGGAATCGACATTGTCGGACCATTCCCCCCTGGGGTAGGCAATGTTAAATACCTTTTAGTGGCTGTGGACTATTTCACAAAATGGATTGAAGCTAAGCCCTTGGCAACTATCACCGGGCCTCGAATGATAAGCTTCGTTTGGGAACAAATAGTATGTCGCTTTGGAGTTCCACACGTCCTAGTCAGTGATAATGGAAAACAATTTGCAGATAATCCATTTAAGACTTGGTGTCAGGATATGGATATCCAACAACGATTCACCTCTGTGGCACACCCACAAGCTAATGGTCAGGTTGAAGTCATGAACAAAGCAATCGTCAAGGGAATTAAGGCCAGATTGGGAAAATATGCAAAGGCATGGGTAGACGAAATCCCAGGCATTCTTTGGGCACATAGAACTTCCCCCGGCAGAACTACATCTGAAACCCCTTTCAGCCTAGTCTATGGCACTGAGGCAGTTATCCCACCAGAACTTACAATCCCTACTCACCGGACTCTTCATTTCAATCCGGAGCTAAATGAAGAAGCCCTAAGAGAGAACTTGAATATCATCGAGGAGCGAAGAGAAATATCTCTCATCCGACAAGCAGAAAGCCATAGACAGATGGCTAAGTATTATAACCAAAGAGTCCGACACACATCTTTCAAAGTGGGAGATCTCGTATGGCGGAAGAATGAAGCTAGCAGGACCGAAAACTTGGGCAAGTTGGGTCCCACATGGGAAGGCCCATATAGTGTCCTTGAAGCACATGGAACTGGCTCCTACACCCTGTCTGACTTAGATGGACAACCATTACCCAGGACATGGAATGCAATGAATCTAAAAAGGTGCTACATTTAATATTTACATAGTCTTGCTGATTGTTAGCACTTGCAACCACAACACCCGTCAGGATGTGCCTAGCCAACAGTTGTTTCAATGCTGAAAATTTAAAAAAAAAAAAAAAAAAAAAAAAAAAAAAGCAAAAAAAATTTTCGCCGGCACAAAGGGCCGGCTATATGCCGGCTACCAATGCCAAGCCACCGGCACAAAAGTGCCGGCTATATGCCGGCTAAATTAAACCAAGCCGCCGGCACAAAAGTGCCGGCTATATGCCGGCTACCAATGCCAAGCCGCCGGCACAAAAGTGCCGGCTATATGCCGGCTAAATTAAACCAAGCCGCCGGCACAAAAGTGCCGGCTATATGCCGGCTACCAATGCCAAGCCGCCGGCACGAAAGTGCCGGCTATATGCCGGCTAAATTAAACCAAGCCGCCGGCACAAAAGTGCCGGCTATATGCCGGCTACCAATGCCAAGCCGCCGGCACCAAAGTGCCGGCTATATGCCGGCTAACAATTTAACCAAGTTGCCGGCACAAAGGGCCGGCTATATGCCGGCTGCCGGCTAATAAAAAAAAAAAAAAGAACAGCCGGCCAGTCTGGATGCCAAGTCTGGATATCTGGGGAATCTGGCAAACTTTGGTATTTGGCCAACTCACTCATCAGGGATTTGGCCAACCATAAGAAAACGCTCTTCAAAGAGTCATTCACAGCAATGCACCTCAAAATACAAAGTGGTCTGATCTATGTATCCCACAAGGCAACAAACCTGATACACCACCCCAAACTACGTTTGGAAGGAAATTTAGCAAAAGGCACATATAGACATCTTAAATCTACGCCAAACAGGCAATCACATATTCGTCTTTTTACCTACTGGGAAAAGGCAAGCACTTCTCATTGGGAAGCGACATCACTCGCGAGTAAAACAAATTGAAGGTTAACCAACAAAAGTGCCATCGGCACGATATGAAATATACATGAGATGCCAACATCTAGCTATGTCATCGGCATACAAAAGCACCATAGGTACTCAAATGATTGTCATAGACACAACTCAATATAATTACTCTTACGCACACCCAAGATGGTGTGACACAACATCCAAGATGGCAGGTTAAATATGTATTATTGGCTTGATCACCCAATAAAACATTATTTTCCACAAGACACATTGGACATGGCCTCGGTCAGAACTACTCAAGGCAACCTCAAGCGGCCAAGAAAGGCATGGCCAAAAAATAGCCGGAAGAGACAATAAGAACAAAAAAAGTTAGGCTTCAAAAAACCATTTTAAAACCTAACTGGGGGGCATGATAGTGTTAGTAGGGAATGGCTCATACACATAGCCCATTAACCCCCTAAACACATAACCTGACTCTGACTTACAAAAGGTTGCATGCTATCTCCTACCTCCGGCCCTTAGGCTCCGGCGTCCGGACACAAGGCTCCGGCGTCCGGCCACTAAATATGACAAAAGGGCCAGAACCGACACAGAAGCCCCCGACCAGGAAAAATGGCCCGGCACCTGACCCCGTGACCGGGAACCAGGCCGTGTCCGGGAGCCAAGCCCGTGTCCCGGCAAGTGTCCGGGAGCCAAGCCCGTGTCCCGGCAATGTCCCGGGGGCCAAGCCCGTGTCCCGGCAATGTCCCGGGGCCAAGCTCGTGTCCTGGAAATGTCCCGGGAGCCAAGCCCGTGTCCTGGCAAGTGTCTGGGAGCCAAGCCCGTGTCCCGGCAATGTCCCGGGAGCCAAGCCCGTGTCCTGGCAAGTGTCCGGGAGCCAAGCCCGTGTCCCGGCAATGTCCCGGGAGCCAAGCCCGTGTCCCGGCAAGTTCCCGGGAGCCAAGCCCGTGTCCCGGCAGTGCCCGGGAACTTGGTCCCGTGTCCCGGCAATGTCCGGGAACCTGGTCTCGTGTCCCGGCAGTGTCCGGGAGCCAAGCCCCGTATCCCGGCAGTGTCCGGGAACCTGGTCCCGTGTCCCGGCAGCGTCCGGGAACCAGGCCCCGTGTCCCGGCAGTGTCCGGGAGCCAAGCCCCGTGTCCCGGCCGTGTCCGGGAACCAGGCCCGTGTCCCGACACAATGTTCCTGTGTTCGGAATCATGGCCCCGTGTCGGGATCCGAGAAATGTGTCCCGGCACCTAGCACCCCTGTGTCTGGAGATCCAACGCTCAGTCCGACACTCATGGCCTGACATGTATAAGGACTTGTGTAGACACTGATGTTTTGGAGTTCGTCTCACAGTATCATGCTCCTGACATCCTACCAGTCAGACACTCAAACCTAATCCTTGAGTGTAACCGTCAGAGCATTAATAAAGTTATATTAATGACATAGACGTTAATAGCCATTGGATTCCTATTGATGAGCCACAAACAGTCATCATTGCCATACGTTGTTAATACCTGGAAGTGTTGGGTATAAATACTTAACACTTCAGGTTCTGGACACAGCATCATCATCTTCATCATTCCCATCTAACTTACACACAGTACCTTCCCGGAGTATTCATACACTTCCCGCAGTAAACATATTCCGATCATCTTCTTCAACCAACCACTTGACCACCTTAGGCTCGCCAAGAGCTTGATAGGTTTGCACTGTTAAGCAGGAGGTCAAGGGGTTGAATCCCAAACACCCAAGTTACTGAGCCTGCTACTATTTGCTCAAACAGGTTGGTATTTATAGAGATAAATCAAGAGAAAATCGAGTTCGAGTCAAATTCCAATTGCTGAAAATCCCGCGAGTGCGTCGCACCCCTCCCTTAGTGCGACGCACCGTGCATAAAACTTGCCATATTCGAAATTTTGGTTGTGCAGCTCTCTCTTTCTTCTTTCTTCTCCAATTTGAATCACCTAAATCGGATATCGTATGAAGAAGTTATGATCAAAACGGTGGAGGTGATACTGCAACGTTCTCTTCGTCAGAAATCACTATTTTTCGTCTATTAAGCTCAATTCTTCTACCATTTCCACTTCCCATTCACATAAACCTATAAAA
This sequence comes from Senecio squalidus, assembly GCA_910822075.1. Lineage (NCBI taxonomy): Eukaryota > Viridiplantae > Streptophyta > Magnoliopsida > Asterales > Asteraceae > Senecio > Senecio squalidus. The sequence goes on from CAJVGC010000592.1 coordinate 21,686,355, forward strand.
TAGACAAAACAACTTTTCCACACCATTAAATGCAAAAACCTATCCTATCCATCATGTTTATTATGAAAAACAACCGAATATCGCATAGAAATAAACGTATAAATATGCGATATCAATATTCTATTTTTAGAATACTCTTAAAATTAAATTTTTGAAAACCTATTTTTAATGTAAATTTGTAACTTTCAAATAAATGGTCAAATTTATAATTATGATAATTTAATTTTCATAATAGTTTAATAAATAATATAATATAAGTTTTCAAATTAATAAAAATAAAAATAATTACTTTTTCAAAAGAAATAATGCAAATATTTTAAATTATAAGCATTAATATTTAATTACATATTTCTAAAACTTCTATACATCTATAATGCTATATAAAGCAAATTTTAATATCCTACATTTAGAATGCATTTAAAATTAAGTTTTTGAAAACTTACTTTTAATGGAAATTTTAAACTCTCAAATAGATTGTCAAATTTATAATTATGATCATTAATTTTCATAATAGTTCAATAAAAAATATTATATAAGTTTTCAAATTAATAAAAATAAAAACACTTACTTTTTGAAAAGATATGATGCAAATATATTAAATTATAAGCATTAATATTTAATTACATATTTATAATATTTCTATACATCTATACTACTATATAAAACAAATTTAATATTCTACTTTTAGAATACTCTTAAACTTAAGTTTTTGAAAACTTAATTTTAATAAAAATTTGTAACTCTCAAATAAATGGTCAGATTTATAATTATTATAATTTAATTTTCATAATAGTTCAGTAAATAATATAATAAAAGTTTTCAAATTAATAAAAATAAAAAATAATTACTTTTTAAAAAAAATGATGCAAAATATTTTAAATTATAAACATTAATATTTAATTACATATTTCTAATATTCCTATACATCTATACTAATCAATAAAACAAATTTGTTATTCTACTTTTAGAATACCCTTAAAAATTAAGTTTTTGAAAACCTACTTTTAATGGAAATTGGTAACTCTGAAATAAATGGTCAAATTTATAATTATGATTATTTAATTTTCATAATAGTTCAATAAATAATATATAATATAAGTTTTTAAATTAATAAAAATAAAGAAAATTACTTTTTGAAAAGAAAATGATTCAAATATTTTAAATTATAAGCATTAATATTTAATTACATATTTCAAATATTCATATACATCTATAATACTATATAAAATATATTTGGTATTCTACTTTTAGAATACTCTTAAAATTAAGTTTTTGAAAACTTAGTTTTAATGGAAATTTGGAACTCTCAAATAAATGGTCAAAGTTATAATTATGATCATTTAATTTTCATAATAGTTCAATAAATAATATAATATAAGTTTACAAATTAATAAAAATTAAAATAATTACTTTTTGAAAAAACAATGATGCAAATATTTCAAATTATAAGCATTAATATTTAATTACATATTTCTAATATTCCTATACATCTATACTACTATATAAATCAAATTTGGTATTTTATTTTTAGAACACTATTAAAAATTATGTTTTGAAAACTTACTTTTAATGCAAATTTGTAACTCTCAAATAAATAGTCAAATTTATAATTATGATAATTTAATTTTCATAATAGTTCAATAAATAATTTAATATAAGTTTTCAAATTAATAAAAATAAAGATAATTACTTTTTGAAAACAAAATGATACAAATATTTTAAACTATAAACTTTAATATTTAATTACATATTTATAATATTCTTATACATCTATACTACTATATAAAGCAAATTTGGATTCTACTTTTAAAATACTCTTAAAATTAAGTTTTTGAAAACTTACTTTTAATGAAAATTTGTAACTCTCAAATAAATGGTCAAATTTATAATCATGATCATCTAATTTTCATAATAGTTTAATAAATAATATAATATAATTTTCAAATTAATAAAAATAAAAATAATTACATTTTGAAAAAAAATGATGTAAATGTGGAGAGTACTAAGTGTTATTATAGTATTATATAATTACTAACAATTAATAGTATTCTACAATATTTTAGACATTTAATGTAAAATTTTTCTTATAAACAAAGTTTCATTCTACTCAACCACCAATGTGAGATGAAAGTAGAAAATATAAATAATTTTTATCTAGAAAAATATCCTATAATTGATTACATAAAGTATAATTAAAGAACAAATAATTTTTTTATATAGAATACTCTTAAATATAAGTTTTAAAACTTTCTATGTAAAGATATTTATAATCAATTTTAAATAATTAATTTATTAATGTTGTAGAAAGATTAATGTTTTAATTTAGTCTTTTTTGTGTTTTTTGAGGTGTATTTTGATTGAACTGTTTTGAAATAGTGATTGGAGAAATTAGGGATTTATTGGTATCGGGGTTTTTGGAAATTTGGAGAGTTGGTGGTAGGAAAAATGGAGGAGATGGTGGTAAAAAGGCAAAGTTGCTCTCACGTGTTTCTCACATGATAAGACTTAACGGCTGTTTTAACGTCACATCCAAAATAGAGACTTATGAGGCAACAGATTTCAAACTTAGGGACGAGTGTTATAATAAAAAAGTTATAGGGATGACGCGTGCAATTTTAAAAAACCATAAGGACTAGCCACATAATTAACTCTATTTATATCATATAACAATTACTACCTGTCATATACGTAAATATGAAAACTAACATTTCTAGTAATACCTTGTTAAATTTACTAATACGTTTGAATAGTTATAAACGAAACAAAATAATATTTTAAAATTCAACTCAAGTTGTCTTACGTAGTTGTTAATGGTTTTTATTTGGTTGTAATTGAATTATTAAAATAGAGCTTTGCGGAAATTACATGCTACTTAAAGTTAATTGCAAAAATCGTCATATTAGTTTATGTGAAAATGCACCGACAATCACTGACACTCATTATTTTCACTTAACATCCTTGTGAGCAAACTCGTTTATCAATGTCATCCCTACCTAATGTGAAATGTCTAAAATACTATAATTTTAATTTTTAATTTGCATTAAAAGAAAGGGGCATTTTGTTCACATTGAGTGGAGACCAAATTAAACAAGAAGTTTTTTTTCACATAGATGATAAGTGCATATAATGAATATGAGGTATTGCACTGATTTTTACATAAACCACAAAAACCATTTTTGCAATCTATTTCTTATTATAAAAATTTAAGATATATATGTAATTTCTTTTGATAATAAGACAAAACATAAAAAAACGTCTTGCATTCGCGGAATCAATAATACAAAAATTGTTTTTAAAAAGTTATTATATGTTTTATTTTCTTTTATAATTTTAAAACAACTACCTATACATTTAAAAAATTATATATATATATATATTACGAATATACAACCAAATTATATATATTATAATTTTTTTTAAATCAGTCTCTCGATTATTATTATCAAAATCCTTTAAATTAATTATTTTATTAAAAATATTTGTAACAAAGACTTATGTAATATGTATTTTGTTATATTATTTTTTAGTTTAAAATCTATTGTTGCCTATGAAATTGTGCCTCTTGATTTCTTTTTTTTTCTTTCTTAGATTAGTAAAAATTGCATTTTGACTTATAAAAGCAATTAATAGTTTTAAGTGCATTATTTTTTGACCATTATTCTTTACGTCGGAGTGCTGGCTGGAACCAAGACGATGCCTTTTTTCTTAAGGGTGAATGTAAATTTACGTTGTATAAAAATATAGAAAAATGATATAAAAACCTAATTATATAAGCCTAAAAATTAACCTAAAGATTTGATTGGTGCATTGAAAATTTGATTGATTAAGAGAAGAAAGAGAATTAGTGGAATTATATGTGTCATAAAATGTATTGATTAGGCTTATCTTTAGGTCTATTTTTTATTCCTATATATCATTTCTCAAAAATATATAGTAGCGATGTAAAGCAAATAAAAAATAAGTTTCTTAGAGGTGCTTATAAAAAGTATCAAATTGTAGATGCGACTACAAATAGAATCAAATAAAAAATATATTGTGAATCAAATAATCCCACCAAGAGGATGCCTTTTTTCTTGGCTTGCGAATGTAAATTTACATTGTTTAATGGTCAAAGTGCAGGCTGGAACATAAATATTAATTTTCGTCTAATATCATTACACACAAACCCCCGAACTCGTGCAACGCACGAGTCCCTACTCGTTATAATAAAACATCAACAAATAAGTGTCTTATAAACTAAATATAATAAAACTCAATTTTATAGTGTCACGTTAAGGTTTACTATAATAAGACTTTAACAAATAAATGTCCCATAACTTGAGAAACTTGGGATATGCCCAACACCCAGAGCTTGGAAATTTTGGGATATGTCCAACACCCAGAGTTTGGGAAGCTTGAGATATGTCCAACACTCAGAGCTTGGGAAACTTGGGATATACCTAACACCAAAGGTTGGGATATGCCCAACACCCGGAACTTGGAAAGCTTCCAAGCGTCCACGCTTCCACGCGTCCAAGCGTCCAAGCATCCACGCTCCAAGCGTCCAAACTTCCTAGCATCCAAGCAACCAAGACACGGTCGGCGACCAAGCAAGACCCAACCGGCAGCCAAGCGAGGCTCAACCGGCGACCAAGCAAAGCCAGCCGGCGACCAAGCAAGGCCAGCCGACGGCCAACAAAGGCTAGCCGGCGGCCAGGAAAGTCCCGCTGACGGCCGAGCGAGAATCCAACCGTGGTTGAATGTCGCAACTCTTTAAGGCGAGCTTGGGCAAACCGTTTGGTTTAAGTCACTTGTAACGCTTGCAATAACTACGACATTATATCTGAATAATGTTGTGAACGTTAGGACATTATTAACCTAATCAATGGCGACTTAAATAGAGGTTAATATATGTACGTTGGAATGCTCAGGAGTATAAATACCCTAGCTATGGTCATCTTCACCATCAAGTTATCTTATTCACACACATACTCTTCCATACTTACATACTTGTAGTATCATCATACTCCCATGCTATCTTATCTTACTCACACATACTTAGAGTTCATACGCAATACTTAGACACATTAGCATACATCATCATCTTGCACATCCATCACTGTCAAGATCTTACCACCTCCCAACCTTGATCACTTTAAGTTCGTGAAGAACTTGTTAGGTTTGCACTGCCTTGACAGGAGATCCAAGGTTTGAATCACCCAAACATCCCCATTTCTGTGTTTGACGATCTTTTGATCAAACAATATTCAACTAAACATTTTATAAAAGTATATTTTTTAATTTTTTTACTTGACTAAAAATTAATTTTTGTTTGAACATACACCAAAAAAACAAATCGAGAAAAAGTCCACAACAAAGAATAGGTTAATTTTGATGCAACAGATTTATGAGCTATTTAACGTTTACCCGTAAAGAAAACACCTGAAATTATAGTTGTGTCCTACTACAATGTGGAATACTTAGAAATGTAATTGGAGGTTACACTTTTTGAATGATAAACACCATATTATTTGAGAGTATAAAAATATAACTTTTTCATCAATCATTTTCTCAAAGTATACAAATATACTCAATTTTTTTGAAAAACACTTATTAATACAATACAAAATACTCAATAATGATCTTAATGTTTTACTATTTCAAAGTGTAACCACTCATTCTTTTTAAGTAATCAAAATAATCAACATAATAAATTGAAAAATAATCATAATATGGTATAACTTTAATACATAATATATAACCGACATGCAACAATAGATATAAATACAATTGATCCTTATGGAAAACATTTTCCTATTAATCTTAGTTTTGCTATGACGATCAATAAAGATCAAGAACAAACAACTTTTTATAGGGCTTCTGTTAAAATAAAATAATTTAGGGATTAATTAGGTAATTATGATTTCCATGTTTATCCATAATTCCCTATAAATAGTCTCTTATTGTAATCATTTTCAGTTGATCAATAATAATATTTTTCCACAAATCCGATTCAGTATTTTCTACATGGTATCAGAGCAGGTTACTTTCAAAAGTACATGTTCATTCGACTAAATCCATTCAACTAGTCCATTAGACTAGGATTTCAACTTGTTAGACTAGTCCATTAGACTAAGATTTCAACTTGTTAGACTAGTCCATTAGACTAGGATTTCAACTCGTTAGACTAGTCCATTAGACTAGGATTTCAACTCGTTAGACTAGTCCATTCGACTAGTATTTCAACACGTTCGACTAGTTCATTCGACTAGGTGGTTGGAATAGCCATTCGACTATCCAAGATGGTAGAGGCAGATAATAATAATCTCGCTATCCAACTAGCAAACTTGCTTCGAAATGGAGCCCAAAATCAATTTCAAAACCCAAAACCAAATCCTTTCGAGAATCATCGGTCAGACAAACCGTTTTTTCGAACTCAATCAAAGGTGGATAAGAGCAAGCTCAAGTGTGAAGAGTGTTGTATGTCGAAACACACCAAAGAACAATGCTTTAAGATCGTTGGATATCCAAAATGGTGGAATGATAACCACAAAACCTCCAAGACTGGAAAAGCTGCCGCCGCCATAGGCAGCGGAGAGATTAACGGCAGAGGAAAGAAGTTAATGTTAAACGCGCATGATTTAAAAAAGGAGAACGTTTTTTCCCGATCTAGAGAAGTTAATGTTGCCACCAAAAACGCCAAGTGTAATTCATGGATTTTTGATTATGGTGCCACTGATACAATGACGTTTGATATAACCGATCTAACGTCAAACTCGAGAGTTGATAAAACACGAATTCACACAGCTAATGGGGAAACTCTCCCAGTTAAAGGAGGGGGAACTATTGAAATATCAAAAGAATTACGACTCTCTAAATGTCTTTATGTGCCATCCTTATCTCACAAGTTATTATCCGTTAGTCACGTTACGGAGGAATTAAATTGTGTGGTATTAATGCACCCCACTTTTTGCATTTTGCAGGATATCAGGACATGGAAGATCATTGGACGTGGTACTGAGAGACAAGGACTATATTACGTAGATGAAGTTACTCAACAAGGCTCTGTTATGCTGACTGATGGTTCAAACGATAGGAAAGAATGGTTATGGCACCGAAGATTGGGACACCCGTCCACTGGTTATTTACGTCAGTTATTTCCGCATTTATTTCCTAAGAATAAAGTTTTTCATTGTGACACTTGTATTTTGGCAAAAAGTCATAGACATACGTTTAAACCGAATGATACTAGAGTTGATTCACCGTTTTTGTTAATTAATTCCGATGTTTGGGGTCCCGCTAAAATTGAAGGGGGACAAAATTTCCGCTATTTCTTGACGTTTATAGATGATTGTACTCGAATGACTTGGACTTATCTTTTAAAAAATAACTCTGAAGTTTTTACGAAGTTCACATCCTTTTGTAACATGGTCAAAACCTAATTCAAAAGTGAAATCCAAATTCTCAGGCCAGATAATGGGGGGGAATTTTGTAACAATTCCATGAAAACCTTCTGTCAAACACGGGGAATCATCCATCAGACTTCGTGTGCTCACACGCCTGAACAAAATGGAGTCTTAGAAAGAAAAAATCCTTTTTTATTGGAAATTACACGTGCTCTTATGACTGAATCCCAAGTTCCAAAGACGTTTTGGCCAGAAGCCCTTGTAACTGCAACTTATCTTGTTAATCGTCTTCCAACACGAGCCCTAAACTTAAAAACTCCTATCCAAACATTGGCACATTTCCATAAACTGCCATCCACTCTAACCCTCGAACCTCGAGTTTTTGGATGTTCTGTTTTTGTCCATATACCAAAAATAGAGCGTTCAAAGCTTGATCCATGTGCAGAGCAATGTGTATTTTTGGGGTATGGTGTAAATCAACACGAATATCGTTGTTATAGCCCGAGTAAGCGTCACATGTTCACAACAATGAACTGTTGAAACTGAGTTCTTTTATCAAACCCATCTTCATGGTCAGGGGGAAAATGACGATAACTCCTTAAGATGGATAAGTTGGGCACCACCAGTGTGTGATTCTCCTTCTCATACACCCGTTCTTGATAGATCTGATAGTCCTGAAGACCCTGAAGACATTACCACTTCCAATAATTATGATCCTCCCCAACTGATATCCGAGGTAAGTGGTTCTCAATCTCCGGACTAACTGATATCTGAGGTAAGTGGTTCTGAATCTCCGGATATTTCAAATAATTCTGATATGTATGATGATGAGCAACAGGTTGAAATGGAAATTCCTAGTGTGACTGAACCAGCTCGATATGATCTTCCTCCTAGATCAACTAGGGGAATTACACCCAACAGATACTCACCTGAAAAACACTCACGAGGTTCAAGATATCCAGTTGCAAATATCGCAAGAAGAAATTTAACCCCGGAAGCCAAGTCCTTTGCAAACACAATCTGTTCTGAAAGAATACCAACAAGTGTTGAAGAAGCACTTAAGTATAAGGAATGGAGGGAAGCAATGAGCACTGAAATGGAAGCTCTAAAAAGAAATGAAACTTGGGAAGAATGTGAATTGCCACCAGGAAAGAAACCTGTCAAATGTCGTTGGGTGTTTACTATCAAGTATAAACCCGATGGAACAATCGAAAGATATAAAGCTCGGTTAGTTGCAAAGGAGTACACTCAGACGTATGGAATAGACTACTGCGAGACTTTCTCACCAGTAGCAAAAATCGATACTATTAGAGTTCTCTTCTCAGTTGCAGCAAAAAAGGATTGGCCATTGCACCAGTTTGATGTCAAGAATGCTTTCCTACATTGAGAGTTAAAGGAAGAAATCTATATGGAAAACTCACCTGGAATCCATGATAGCTCCGAGTCTAGAAAAGTTTGTCGGCTAAAAAAATCACTGTATGGTTTAAAGCAATCCCCCCGAGCTTGGTTTGGTCGGTTCACCACAATAATGAAGAAATATGGCTATAATAAAAGCAATTCCGACCATACTTTATTCCTAAAACGGAGAGGTAAACTCATAACATGCTTAATAATTTATGTCGATGACATGATTATTACAGGAGATGACTCGGAGGAAATGTCAGAATTGAAGACCAACCTGTTTAAAGAATTCGAAATGAAAGATTTAGGCAGACTCAAGTATTTCCTTGGAATCGAAGTACTAAGGTCCAAGTCAGGGATTTTCATTTGCCAGCAAAAGTATATTCTCGATTTACTAGCAGAAACGGGAATCCTAGATTGCAAACCTGCTGATACTCCTATGATTGCCAACCAGAAATTATTTATGGAAGATGAAGCTGAACAAACAGACAAAGAAAGATATCAGCGAACTGTGGGAAAACTCATTTACTTAGCTCATACTCGGCCAGATATTGCATATGCAGTGGGAGTCGTAAGTCAGTTCATGCATCAACCACAAGTTCAACATATGGAAGCAGCTTTACGGATTATTAGGTACCTCAAAGGAACCACTGGACATGGAGTTTTGTTCAAATCACATGGGCACATGAAAATAGATGCTTACACTGATGCTGACTGGGTAGGCGAAAAAGGTAATAGGAGGTCTACATCAGGGTATTTTTCACTAGTGGGAGGAAATCTTGTTGCCTGGAGAAGTAAAAAGCAAAAGGTAGTCGCTCTCTCAAGTGCTAAAGCTGAGTTTCGAGGGATAGCACGAGGACTAGCAGAAGTTCTATGGCTACGAAAATTATTATCAGAAATTGGATATCCCCCAATAGAAGCTAGTAAGATTATGTGTGACAACAAAGCTGCTATCCAGATCTCAGGAAATCCGGTTCAACATGATCGAACAAAACATGTTGAAGTTGATAGGCATTTTATCAAAGAAAAACTTGAGGATGAGATTATCGATCTTCCTTTTGTTCCATCTAAAGACCAGCTCGCAAATATTCTTACAAAGGCGGTTAACAGAAAGATTTTCGATCATTGTCTTGGCAAGTTGAGCATTGGGAATCCCACTACTCAGCTTGAGGGGGAATGTTAAAATAAAATAATTTAGGGATTAATTATGTAATTATGGTTTCCATATTTATCCATAATTCCCTATAAATAGTCTCTTATTGTAATCATTTTCAGTTTATCAATAATAATATTTTTCCACAAATCCGATTCAGTATTTTCTACAGCTTCAAGATGTTTTATCTTAATCATAAACGTATTCGTTTGTATTAATTGTAATATATATATCAATTGTAATTTATATATTGTGCTTAAATATACGTTTCATGTAATTTATATATAATAAGTTATATTCATTCTAAAACTGAAAAAATAACAACAATCGTAAGTTTTGATATTGTATGATTTCAATATTATTATAATACGTCAATCTCGTACATTGTTTAGTATCCCGCCGCTAGGGATGGCAATGGTCACCCAATCCACTGGATATCCACCCTATCCGATCCATTTTTGGTGGATATGAACGAACTAAATGGATGATTATTGGATATAGATTCAAATAAGGATGATTGGGAATTTGTCATTCGTGGATCACTCATTTACCACTAGAAATATAATGTGTAATATATATATATATATATATATATATATATATATATATATATATATATATATATATATATATATATAGGAAGAGGTTCTTATAAACCAAAACTTAAAGTAAAATAAGTAAAAAAATATGAAAAAATAATTTATTATATGTGTAATTTTGTATTATGTTTATTTATTCAATTATAACAAACTTTAAAAAAGCAAGTTTTGATATGCATCAAAATATATATCGTTTAAGGACTGTGCATCAAATTCTTTGTTTTTGTGCAGTAAATATTCAAATTTGATGCACAACGGTAAAACTACCCATTTTATGATGTACAACAAAACTTCGTTTTTTAAAGTTTGAGATATGGTTAAAATGAACGATAATACAAAATATCTAACGTTATAAATTATTTTTTAATTTTTTTTTACTTATTTTACCTTAAGGTTTGTTTTACAAGAACCAACCTCTATATATATATATATATATATATATATATATATATATATATATTTCTAATATATGCCTCTATTTATATGTAAATGAGCATATCGATATATCTTTCAAAAGTGAATATGTGACAAAGATTGTGATCGATATACATTCATGTGCAAAGTTAGACAAATCAGTTAAATATCTATATAACAATTACCCAAACAAAAACCTACTATATACAATAAATATTTCAACTTTAATTATAAAAATATAAATGTTCAGATATCTATTTTCTAAATACAAGTACGTCGGTAGAAAATTATAAGAAATAAATTGATCACAAAGTCTTTTAAATACATACGTAAAGTTCGACATAAGTGTGTGGTTTACTCGAAAATCTGCAATGTAGCCACATCAAACCGAAATATATGGTGAAATGAACATATGGGTTTGTTTCGAAGCGGGTATTATTGGCGTGCATCTAATATACAATTTATTATGAAGATTTAGTTTAAAATTCAAATATTCAACGAATATCTACCCGCATCATCCACTGGATATGGATATGGATGATGAGGAGTTAAATGTATATGGATATGGATATGGATGATGCAAAAATAAATCGATATGAATATAGATATGACATCATCTGATCCATATCCGATCAATTGTCATCCTTACCTGCCGCATAGTTCGAGTACGCTATATGGATATGGATGATGCAAAAATAAATGAATATCAATATAGATATAACATCATCTAATCCATATCCGATCAATTGTCATCCTTACCCGCCCATAATTCGAGTACGCTACTAGTATTAGAATAATATGTGCTTTTATTTGTTTTAAATAAAACAATTTATTAGAGTTGAATAACTTCATTTGAAATATAGAAAGAAAAAATTATTAGCATCTCTAATTAATATGTTTAATAACATGCATAATATTTTATTAAATTGTATCAGGTAAGAAGTGATATACATAAAATACTTTCTGTCCATTTACAACAATTTAATGTTGTTTGACTCTTTTATCCTTAAATTATTTTAACAATTTGACCCTAGCTATTAGTTTTGAAGGAGATGGCTAGAACCAGAAAATCAAAATATTGTTTTTCCAAGTACTTACCTCATGACTATTATCATTTATTCTAATATAAAATTCAGTTTTTAATTAGCTTTTATTCAAAAATTAATTAACAAAAATAAAATCTGCATTTGTTTTTTTTTAACCATTTCAAACTATCAAATCTATTGCTCCCGTTAACCAATTTGATCATTTGATTAACCAATTAACAATTGTTCCAACAGTTGCGATAATGCAATTTCTGTTACCAATACACAATCATTGATGTGCCTTTAATATTTGTTGTCTATAGTTTGCATATACCATGTCTTTTTAATCAAACTTAAGCGAAAAGCAACGAATGATATACATATATATACAAATATAAATAGGCAGAAGTCCTTGAGCCATGTGGATGCTGCATTTCAAAAAAGAAAAATTAATAATAATAATAATAATAAAAAAATTGGATGTTATTTATTATAGAATAACGTAAAATGGTTAGAAAATGTTTTTTGTTGTTGTGAAAATAGAAGAACAAAAATAGAATGAATCTTATTAGCTTTGCCAATAGGTTATATTTATAAATATTAAATTAGCTTTGAAAAAAAAATCTTTGAAGATTTCTCGGAGTAGGCTCCAAGAAAGATCGTATCAAATATTAAGAAATACAATAATATATATTGACATCCATACTATAAATAATCATAACACTTCCCATTAGATGTTCATTTTTAAAACTGTCATGCCTTATTAAAATCTTACTAAGTAAAACCCAATGAAATAAAAACTTAGTGAAGGAAAAAGAGTACATAATCTTTTAGTACGCTTTGAGATGTTGCCTCATTAAAAACATTGCTAAGAAAAACCCAATGGGATAAAACCATGGTCAAGGGAAAAAGAGTGCAACGCGTATTGTCTCCTCCCGATGATCATAGCTCTTTGAGTCGACGCATGCCAATGTCATGAATCAATTTTTTGAATGTTAAGGTATGAAGTGCCTTAGTAAATAAATCAGCGAGATTGTCACTCGAACGAACTTATTGAACAATAATATCACCATTCTTCTGCAAATCATGAGTGAAAAAAAACTTTGGTAGTATATGCTTAGTTTGGTCACCTTTAATATATCCATCTTTGAGTTGTGCAATGCATGCTGCATTATCTTCATGAAGAATTGTTGGGGCCTCGTTATCTGATGAAATACCACAAGATCTACTAAGTGTTGTATTACATTTCTTAACCAAACACATTCCCTACTCGCGTATATTTCACCTCAAATTGACCATCCTCAATATTTGCTCCCTTTTTCTTTCGAGGATTTTTATCTTTGGAACCGATTGGTCTACCACGCTTCAAGCGTGCCCTAGATTCATTAGCAATGTTAAAGTTTCCTTATGGGACATCAACTCTGATTGGAGCATTAACAGCTGTTATATGTGACATAGTCACTTTTCCTGGGTCAGTGAATGCGTCTCGTAATTGATTTTCTAATCCTTGTAAATGAATTATAATTTTTAACTTCAAGTTCACATTGTTTAGTACGAGAATCAAGATGAGATAATGATAATTCATTCATAGTAATTCCACTTTCTAGCTGATTATTCTCTTCCCCTAATGTTGGGAATGTTTTTTCATAAAAATGGAAATCAGCAAATCTATCCGTGAATAAATCCCCCGTTGATGGCTCTAAATATTTAGTTTAGATGCCGATTCATACCCAACATAGATTCCCAACCTCCTTTGAGGTCCCATCTTTGTGCGTTGTGGTGGATCAATTGGAACATATATTGCACAACCAAAAATTTTTAGATGGGAAATATTTGGTTACTGACCAAAACCAATTGTATTGGAGAGGAAGTATGATAACTTGTTGGCCTGATGGGAATCAGTGTTGCTGCATGTAAAATAGTATGACCCCAAGCAGAAACTGGTAGTTTTGCTTTCATAATCATTGGCCTTGCAATCATTTGAAGTCTCTTGATAAGTGATTCGACCATCGCATTTTTTGTGTGAACATGAGCTACGGGATGTTCAACACTTATCCCAATAGACATACAATAACCATTAAACGTTTTAGACGAAAATTCACCAACATTGTCTAAACAAATTGTCTTTATAGGAAAATCGGGAAAATGTTCTCTTAATCGTATTAATGGTGCAAGTAATCTCACAAATGCCAAATTGCGACTTGACAATAAGCACACATGCGGCCATCTAGTTGATACTTCAATTAAAATCATAAAATATCTAAATGGTCTACAAGCGGGATGTATGGGCCTACATATATCCCCATGTATCCTTTCTAGAAAATTAAGGGATTCCAACCCTACCTTAGTTACTGAAAGACGAGTAATCAACTTCCCTTTTGAACAAGCACCACATGTAATATCATTAGATTGAAGAATCTTCTGGTTCTTCAAATGGTGCCCACTTGATTGTTCAATGATTTTTCGCATCATCAATGAACCAGGATGGCCCAACCGGTCATGCCAAACAATAAATTTTTCTAGGTCAATAAACTTTTGGTGTATGACTACGTTTGATTCAATTGCACTGATTTTAGTGTAGTAAAAAACGGAGGAGAATTCGGGTAATTTCTCAATTACATACTTTTTACCCGATATAATATTTGTAATATTAAGGTACTCATCAGGTCCTTCACATAACTCTCACTGGAAGAGCAAGTTTTTCTATGTGAGAAGAGATTCTCTTACCAATGGAAATCTACTTCCTTTCTCTTGGGTTACTAAGGGTAGGAATTTAATCTTCCCACTAGCAATTCTAATTTGAGTTTTAACACTAATCTGTTATTCTTGATTTCAATGACTTTCAACAAGGTTGTTCCCTCATCCACTGATTCAGCTTCAAAAATACAAGAATTTCTTAAGATATCAAAAGAAGAACGAACCTTTATTGCACCCTTCCACTCTGAAAGTACAGGATCCCGAGATATTGAACCGGCCATGTCTGGTAGAGTTTTCTTCATTGGATGTTCTTATTCATTTCCCCGCAAAAACTTAATATTCCATTTTATGCTGGATCTGGAAAATCTTCCGCTCGTTTTTCCCTTCCTGATATCGATATCGATCTTCAACTGAAGCGAGAAAAAGCTTCAGCTGCTCCTTCAAAAGGATGTGCATCTCATTCACGTTCTAAATACAAGAAAATGAAATCTACCGATGTGATACATATTGATGACTCTTCTCCCAACTTTCAGACCATCGCTAAATAATGTTCTCAGGTATATCAATTTTTCTTGAATATTTAATTTAATTTCTTCTAAAATTTTCCACACACAGTCTTTGGAACAGATGGTAAAAATGTATGACGAAGGTCAGGAGGTGATTAAAGGAATGAGGAAGATGGCAGCTGCAAGCAACTCAGTCATGAACAGAGAAGCTTCTGTATTGACAAAGCTCAAGAAGGAACTCCACGAAATAAAAAATGAGATTGCAACAGCTAACATTCAGCACCGCAAAGATTTGGAAGAGGTTGGGGTGAATGTAAAGAAGGATGTTTCGATTTTCGTTTTCAAGGCTCAAATCATGTTAGCTGACCAAGCGAAGGAGAAGGGTTTTGATATATCTATTTGGGATCTCCAGCTATGGAAGGATAAATTAGCAATATTGACCGGTGCTGGTGTTGTGACTCCAACAAGAGCCATTAGTGGAGCTGAAATGGAGATCATAGTAGTGAGGGATGAAGAAACGGAAGATAACCCTATGGGTAATAAAGAAGACTTAAAGTAGGTTTCGAGTTTGAATTTAAAGATTTTGTTTGTTTCTTGAAGAGATTCTTTTGTTCAAATTGTTTGTGAAAAAATGTAAGATCACTTCGTGATTCTTGATAAAATGTTTGATAGATCTACCTTCAAACCTGGCGTAGATCATTCTAGATCTTGTACATGATCTGTTCATGATCCTTCATAAGGATGTCCCTATTCTTGAGAAATAAAACTCACATGAGTGATCACCATAAACCATATCCAGATCGAAGCAATAGTCCTATGACTTTCGTGATCACGTAATCAAACTTAATATCTTGGGACTCAGCTGTTTTCGTGACATGTCCATGTCAAAACCAAAAGATAACCCATGATCAGGGAAAACTTTGGGACTAAGCCAATGCTCTCTTGGGACTTCGCCAAATTCGTGACATGATAATGCCAAAACCAAGGGATAACCAATGATCACGAGATATTTCAGGAACTAAGTTGATGATCACTTGGGAACTTGGGACTTCACGAAACTTGTGACATGTTAATGTCAAAACCCTTGGTAACATGAAAATGTTACAACCAATTGCATGGTATGAGAGTGTCACAACCATTTGGATTAACACCATCGTGCACATAGTGTTAACAATTCATTTTGGTTGGATTCTTAGGTCAGTGATCATGAAATTTTCAGACACTGTTAATGTCACAATCCCATGACCCTGATTCTAAGATCGAACATCGCAAGCTCCAGCCGAGGTGTATAAACCCATTTTCTAGAAAGGTGAATACCTTTAACCTTTAGAAGAGTTCAATATCTCTTTAAACTTAGAGAAGTAGACAATCTCTATCTTCAAGTGGTGAGATCCCAACTGCAAAACAAGAAAATCTTGGGTGATGGTGGGTGTTAGTTTTGGCTAACACCCCTCCGATGTTTAAGTCAGTGAGTGTGATAATAAAGATATAAAAATAAAGAAATGAAATAAAGAGATAAAATAAAAAGATAGAAAACATACATTTTCCAAGTTAACAATATTTATTTTGTAACTTACATATGGTAGGATTTCAAATGGATGGCATTCCATGATCTCGGCAGAACGCTCCCTTCCATTGTAGCTAAGCAATAAGGTCCTTTGCCAGCTTCAGAATCAATCAAGTAAGGACCTCAACATTTTGGTGCAAGCTTCCCATCTACTGGATTCATTGTATTTTTAAAAGCTTTCCTTAAGGCCAAATCTCCTTCTTGAAATCTTCTTATCCTTATATTTTTGTTATAGGATCTCGAGATCCTTAGTTAATATGTTGCGATTCTAACCTTGGAAAGATCCCTGATTTCATCCACCGTATCGGGATCCTCCATCAATAACTCTGCATTCGCCTCACAGTATCTGAACTTAGACCTTGCTGTTGAGATCATGGCTTCTGCCCCAAATACCAACGAAAAGGGGGTTTGACCCGTTGCGTTCTTAGAAGTTGTTCTATCTGCCCATAATGCAAATGGTAACTCCTCATCCCATTTTCCTTTCTTATCAGTCAAACTCTTCTTAAAGTTGTTGATAATAATCTTGTTGCTTGATTATGTTTGGCCATTCGCTTGTGGATGCACCAGTGTTGAGGTGATCATCTTAATTCCCCAACTTTCGCAAAAGTTTGTTGTTCTCTTCCCGATGAATTGAGATCCATTATCACATATGATCTTAGGAGGGACTCCAAATCTTATTAAGATGTTTCGCTTAACGAACGATACCACCTCTTTTTCTCTCACTTGAGCGAATGCCTCAGCTTCTATCCATTTCGAGAAATAGTCGGTCATTGCTAACATGAATACCTTTCCTCCTGGAGCCTTAGGTAGTTCTCCAAAGATATCCATCCCCCATTTCATGAACGGCCACGGAGCTAAGATCGGATACATTGGTTCTTCCGGCTGGTGGGGAATGTTCCCATGTATTTGGCAAGGATCACACTTCAAAGCGTATTCTCTAGCGTCCCCTCTCATGGTAGGCCAATAGTATCCCGTCCTTCAGATTTTTGAGAAGAGTGCTCTTCCTCCTGTGTGATTGCCACAATCTCCCTCATGTATTTCTTTAAGTACCTATTGTGCTTCATGATCCTCCAAGCATCTCAGATATGGACCTGCAAGAGATTTTCGATATAGTGTCCCTTGTATTAAACTTGAAGAATCAACAAAAATGATTAGCAATTAATAGAGAATCAACATAAACTTGAAGAATTTTTGCCCCCATATCTTTAGCTAATTGTAATCCTGCTATTAATGCTTCATATTCGGTTTCATTATTTGTTGCTTGAAATTCACAACTAATTGATTGTGGTATAATATGTCACACCCCGCTTAGAGCGGAAACACGAGGTGTTCCAGTTATAATATCACGAGTCAAATGTTACAACAATACAACCAATAAACAAAACATCAGATATATTAATCATGCCAAATGTTACCAAAATACATCACAAATCAAGAGCGTTACAACGCCAAGTAGAATTACAACTTCAAAAGTCAACAAGCGGATCAACATGGAAATTACATCAAACATTACAAATTCAAATTTCCCAAAACAAGCGATCTGAAAACAACATGGCATGATCAACAGGAATCCTCAATTTCCTGAAAAGCGTTAAAACGACATTAACAACATGTTGGTGAATTATTCACAATTTATAAGTACAAAGGGACCCATTGACAAGTTTCAATAAACATCATAATTTCAAATACATATCTTGTTATACAATCCAATAGTGAAAGGTACTATGACTAAATCAGTCATACAACTCGCTCCTGAACCAATCAGTGTAATCCCCTATCCTAAGGTGTGTCAACCAAAGGCAATCAGTTTAATCATAGCAGTTTAATCATAGCAGGTCATAACATCCGCTCGTAGTAACAGCGTACAGAGGAATGAGGGTTAGGTACATAACCCAATACAGATCTATACATATGAACCACAGGCAATAGCTTAACGAGTGTATAAGGGGGGACCACCATGGCCTAATGACACATAATATAAGGCAGACCAAATTCACTGGGTAAACAAAATAATCAATACACAGTTTAAAATACGCTTTCCAGCCCTAAAAATATTTAAGACAAGGGCTACGAATAACTCACCGTGAAAGCACAGCAAATACTCGGGTAATACAATCACGGGACCACAATTCCACCGTCTAAGTGCCTTAAACAATAAACAACATAGTCTCAGTATCTCTATAAGTCTAGTCCGGTTTAGCCTTGTCGGTTAAGATTAAGTTTTAATAAAATATTCCAACGATTAATTAGTTTAAATCAAGATGACGTATATAGGAAACGATGTTCCGCGCCAAGAAGGACGACCGGCAAGATATTGATCTTTCACGTCACAAACGACAGTCCGAAAAGAAAAATATTCCGAGTCGAAATGACTACTAGGAATATTGGTTGAAAGGAATATTGTTTACAAGTTTTATCGAGATCGACCGAGGTCAACGGTAACGATGTTGACTTGGTCAAAGTCAAAGATGTTGACTTTATGAAAGTCAAAGTCTAGGATGTTGACTTTGTAAAAGTCAAATGTCAAAGATGTTGATTTTGCAAAAGTTGAAGTCATCTATTTGAGGTCGAATCATAGTTAATTTGAAAGAAAGTCGGAGTTGACGTAAAAGTCTCACTTTGACGCTTAGAGAGTTTAAAGTCTTTACTATTCAAATATATAGTGTAAAATGGCTTTATATAATGTTTTTAACAAAGTTTATCGCAAAAATATTAGTCGACGACTTTGGATTACGATCGCATTTTGTAACAAATGTTTATTTATCGAAATGTAGGTAATACGTCCGTTTTAATACATGTTAAGGCATTTTCGATTGCGTTGGCGTCTTTGAGTTCAAAGACGATGTTTTATCATAATATGTTACTTTTATGTATTTTAGTATGTTTATACAAGTGTTTAGAGTTGTTTAGAAACATAACATGAAATCGGAGGCTTCGCAGCGACCATTTACGGAACCAAAACGTCAAAACGGCTAAACGAACAAAATGGAAATTGTGCTGGAAATGGCCCGCTACGGCGTCCTGGGCAATCCAGGACGGCGCCCTGGTCCATTTTCCAGTAATCATCGTTTTGTTGTTTTGCCGAAATCCGTTCGTTAAAAGGCTTTAAGGTTAAAACGCAAACTGTCAGTAACTTATATTCTGTTCCAAATACCTTTACCAAGTTTCACATATATGTAAATATATCATTTTATATATATATATATATATATATATATATATAATATGTTAGTTTAGGTAATAATCACATTTTTACGTATTTTAGTCCAAATTTAGTCCCGAATCCAAAAACGTTCAAGGTGTTGGTCTAATATATAATCCTAACCATTTTTCCAAGGCTATAACCGAAATATGTATGGAAAATAATAAGGAACTTATATGAAAAGAAAAAAAAATGAATTCGAAGAAAATATCGATTTTTACCGTTACAACCGCAAGATCTTACAAGCTTGAGAATGAATAAACCCGAACGCAAACTTTTGGTGGTGTGATGATGAGAAATTTACAGCTCGAAAAGAAAAATACAACCACCATTAGTTTAGATCCTTGCATGCAAAGAGAATAAAACGTTTTCGGAGAGATTTTCGGTAAAAGTTTACTTACCAAGATCAACAAAATTTCCTTCAAGAAATGCTAGATGAATCTTCCACAAATGGAATGTAGAATGGAAGTCAAAAGCTTGGAATGCAAAAGAATAATAGTTGGTGTTAGATTCTCTAACAAATGAAGAAGAACATAGATAAAATGTGAAGAAATGGTTAAGGAAATCTTACCGATGATCAAAGGAACCACAAGGAAATTGTTAGAAATGACTTTGGGTCTTGAAACCTTCTTCAAATTTGGTGTTTTCTATCTTCAAACTTCTGGAAATGTGAAGTGTTTTAGAGAGAGAATGGTTGAAAGTGTTAGAAATGGTTTGAGAGAAAGTGTGTGTGTGAAAGTGTTTGGTGTTGTGACAAATGATGATCCAAGGGGTTGTGAGTGATCTCAAACCACTCCAAATGACCAGCTCTGGAACTAATCAAGTGTCTTACACGATTGGAACAAGTGCTCAACCACACAACATGC
This sequence comes from Senecio squalidus, assembly GCA_910822075.1. Lineage (NCBI taxonomy): Eukaryota > Viridiplantae > Streptophyta > Magnoliopsida > Asterales > Asteraceae > Senecio > Senecio squalidus. Next base: position 21,707,170 of record CAJVGC010000592.1, read on the forward strand.
AAAAATGAGTCAAACAAGAAAACAAAAAAATATGTCCAGCGTCTTCAGGGCGCCGTCCCTCTTGATTTAGGACGGCGCACCTGGCCAAAATCCAGCTTTTTCCAGTTTTTTGTTTGCGCGATCGTTAAGCGTTTTCGTTCGCCGAAAGTTCCCGATTCTTTTTGCAATGAACTTAGGAAAGTTCATAATATGATTTTCTTGGTATTAGGTTCATCAAATGATAAATTTTACTTTCTATTCCGAGATACGCACGATTTCGGTAAAGGGTTAATAAGAGTAAAAAGCGCGATATCTCGACGATAGAGGATACGTTAACCGCCAAATTTGGCATAAATCTCCTAACTTATTAATATGAGAATACTAACTAGTTGGGACTTAGATAAATATAAAGATTACGTCTCGAGGGACGAATCAGCAAACACATAATACCCGATTCTCCACAATAAACCGTGAGTAAAATAAAGCGAAATACAAGGGTCAAAACAATTGCGAATAACTTTAAAATAATAACGGTAACTCAAGTACCTCTAATTGACGGGACGTCACATAATATCCCCTTGGGGCGATTTTAGTATGATCCCTTAACCAGTTCCTCTTACCTTAGAAGGACCATAAGTATATAAGGTCCATTTTTCTTTAACTTCTCCTAGTTGTTGTACCTCTAATTCTACTTCTTCTATGAGATCATTAGTGAAATCATCCACAAAGTCGGCTAATGCCTGAGACTTAATTGCAGGTGTAGGTTCATATATTAAATTGAAAGCACTTAATTTTACTGGCCATTTAGCCATTCTACCCGACATTTCTGTTTTTCTAAGTACACTTTTTATCGGGTAATTACTTTTAACATGAATAGGGTGCGTTTCAAAGTAATGCCTAAGTTTTGTTGAAGCCATAACTAATGCTAATATAAGTTTTTCAAGATGAGAGTACCTGGTTTCAGCATCAAGTAGACTTTTACTTACATAGTACACCGGGTGTTGCTGACCTTCGTGATCCTTTACTAACACCGCGCTTACATCATTCCGTGATACCGCTAGATAAAGGAACAGAGGTTCACTGTCTTCTGGTTTCATTAACAAGGGTGTAGTTGACAAGTATTCTTTGAGACTTTGGAAGGCTGTCTTTTGCTTTTCCCCCCATTTGAATCTTTTGTACTTCTTCAAGATATCATAGAATTCCTAACACTTGTCTGATGATCTTAAAATGAACTTATTCAAGGCCGCGAGTCTTCCTGTCAACCTCTGAACGTCTTTAGGATTTGACGGTGATTTCAAATTTAATATGGCCTTTATTTTCTCCGGGCTTGCTTCTATTCCTCTTTTGGTCACCATGTATCCCAAGAATTTTCCTACTTCCACCCCGAAGTTGCATTTCGTCGGGTTCAATTTCATGTTGTACTGATCCAGGATCTCAAAGGCTACTTCAAGGTCTCTCAGGTGATTTTTTGCTTCCTTTGATTTCACTACCATATTATCAATGTAAACCTCCATGGTATCTCCCAACAAATCTTAGAACATCATATTGACCAGCCTCTGATATGTTGCACCTGCATTATTTAATCCAAAAGGCATAGCATTATAACAATAAATTATTGTAGGGGTCATGAATGCAGTGTCTTCTTGGTCTGACGGTTCCATCTTAATTTGTTGGAATAGTCATCCATGAATGTCAGTATCTCGTGACCAGTCTCCATTTCCCATTCTTTTTTTGTACCACCACGACGTTCGCCAAGCATTTTGGGAACTTTACTTCCCTTATCATCCTATTTTTAGTACTCATTGCACGTCTTCTTGGATGATCTCGTTTCTTTCTGGAGCGAACTTTCGTCTTTTCTCTTGTATTGGCTTGACGCTGTGATCACGACCAAGTTTATGAGTTATAATATCTTTAGATATACCTATCATATCTTCTGGCTTCCATGCAAATGTTGATTTCCTCTGCCTCAAAAATGTCAAGAGCCCTTCTTCGAGATCCTAGAAATATTTGTTCCGAGGAGCACCTTGTCCTCCGGGAACACGAGATCCAGGATCACCTCCTTTACATCGTGATCCTTAGGTTTGAGGATCTCTTGGTGTGTAGTTGCTACGCTTGTACTAGTTTGGTTGTAGACTTCATTGAGGTTGTATAGAAATCCCTAGCTTCTTGTTGATCGTTGTATATCTTGACTACTCCCCAAGGCGTTGGTAACTTCACACACTGATGGTAAGTCGATGGTATTTCCTTCATATCATGAATCCAGGGCTTACCTAATATGATATTATAACTAGACAAAGTGTCAATAACACAAAAAATTTGAATAGAATTCTCTCCCTCTATATAGACTGGCAGCTTGATATCCCGATCGTATTTTTATTCTCGCCATTGAATCCAACTAGAACAGTAGACTTGGTGATCATCTCAGTATCCGGGATATTCATTTTCTTCAAAGTCTTTTATCGGATGATATTGACGAAACTTCCTCCATCGATCAGGATCCCACGAACGAAATGGTTTGCTACATACAAAGTGATCACCACACCATCATGATGAGGTTCCCTCACATCATCTCTGTCTTCTTCATTAAATGATACTATTGTATTTTCCGTCAGACTAGAAGTCCTTGCTATTTTTGATCCGCTTTTAGATTTTGCCTCCTAGGCATGCCTCTTAGCTGCAGAATAAGAGGTACCACCAATATCTAAACCACCAGATATAAACTTAATTACCTTAGCATCCGGAGGAGGAGATCTCGCCCTTTGAGGGATCTTCGATTGATCTTGGTGATCATTCACATCTCTACCCCTATCTGAATCTCTACTGTGATCCCTATACCTTGCTTAGTAGATGACTGATCTCCTTTCTTAAAGCGATGAAATTTTCGGTGGTATGACCAAAATCTCCGTGGAATGTGCATCGTTTGGATTTGTCCTTACAATTGGCTCCCAGATCACTCTTTCTCGGCCACCTTGCGTTATCCCCTAGACGCTGCATAACCTATATTAAACATGCAGTATCAACAAAAAAGAAATAATATATGATCTTAGGATAGTCTTCTTCTTTCTCTTCTTCTAATGCATTGATCATGTATTTATATGTTCTTGAATACAGCTTGTTCCTGTTGGTCATATAAAAAGAAGCTTCAGTTTTTCTGTTTGGTCGATCATAGGATGAGGAATTCGTCTTCTTTTGTAAGTTCATGTATTCTTCCAGACGGATGAACCTTAAGGCTCTGGTCCTAGCTCCATCTAGGTTCCTCCATGGGTTCATTACGAGATACTGAGAAAACTAATTATCTCTTTTGATTCCCATCTTCAAAGCTTGGACCGCAGTATGCATGTCCAGATTTGGGATCCCTAGGGCTTCCCTCCGACACCTTCCTCTGAAATCCCTAAGAGATTCATTATGAACTTCGGTTACCCTGTAGAGGTCAGTAGTTAACTTTTCGAAGATCCTGCTGCAAGAAAACTGGTTATTAAACAGATTGATCATATGAGCAACAGAATTAATTGAATAAGGAGGAACGTTGAGTAGCCATTTTAAAGCTGCTCCTGTTAAGGTTTCTCCAAAGCCCTTGCATAAACAAGCTTCTATTAGATCAGTTGGAATGGGTATGATATCCATTATTTCCCTATATTGAGCGAAGTGTTCCTCTGGATCAGTTGTTCCATCACATGGCTTCATGCTCGGAGTCTGAAATCGCTTTTGGACCTCAGCATTGCATATCGGTGGAGAAAATATTGATTCATTGTGAGCTGATGGAGATATCTCTGGGATAGGTTGTACCACACCAGGCACGCTGGTGATCATAACTTTCAACTTTTCCAATTCCCTCGCCATACTCGGGCTAATACATGAATCCTGCGAAATGTTAGTTTCAGCAGGGAATACGTTCAACATGTTAGCTATAACAGGTGTCTGAAGAGATGATCTCTGAATATTTTCATGATCACGCATTGTCGAGACCCTCGTTCCAAAGATTGGTTCAGGAACTCTTGTTCCAGCTGTAGGAGTTTGGTATTCTGCAGCTTACATTTCTGAAGAGGAGGCATCAAAGTTCAAGTTTCTTCCTTGCAAAGGACTTGATCTTGGGATAAGAGGATCTGCCATCCTAACTTTGATACCATCCATTTTCTTCTTCAGTTCATCATTTCCCCTCTCTATTCTCTTGCAATGTTCTGTTACCTGTGAGAACATGAAAGAAATATCATTGTTAGAAGCAACATGAGGGTTAGCAGGAGATACATTGGATGGGTCCTGCAGTGATTGTCTTTTTCTGAATGTTGTCAAGCTTCTGAAACGAGGGTGATGATCCGATAGGATTGGTGGAAGGAGGTATTGATCCTGAGGTTATGGAGGTTGATGAAACAATGGTTGATTTTCCATGAGATGCCATTTTCGTAAAGAGTATTGATAAAAATCGATTAAGTAAAGCTTTTAACAAATTATTAATGATAAAAAGCACCACTTGCCCCTTGGTGGGCGGCAAATTTTTTTGACCAAAAACTACTTATAATAATTCCGTGATCAAATCAGTTAAGTGAGGTAAGGTGGTATAATGATCTTAGTAGTGATCACAAGATATTAATAGTAAATTTAAAAAAGATATGCGTAAATAGTAACTGAACACAGTGGTTTACGAGGAAAGCCCTTAATCCTTTTGGATCGCCGACATAAAACCTCGGGAAGGGATAATAATCCCTTGTCTTTGCTTGTAGTATTGATAAGACGGTGAAAAGTACAAAGTATGATCACAAATGATCGATGCTAAGTGTTTGAGTGTTATTTCTAGTGAGTATTCCGGTGAGATTATGTGTGTTTCCTATGTCTATCACTGCCTCTATTTATAATGAAAAGAAAATAACAATTATAGAGAAAAAGGTGGGATTGTCCCAGTTCCGAGATATCTGGGGTCCTCCATAGACTACTTCTTCAACGTTCTCTTCAAGTCTTTAAGCTTTGACTCGGACTTAGTCTCTAACGACTATAATCAGCTGGTTGTGATACCTGTGAACACAAGAGTATAATATATAGAAGAATGATAAGAAATACGACCAGTGATCATAAACCTATCTGTGATTCGTGATCATGTAGTCTGCTCGTGATCCTTAGTTAACCTGCAATCTACTGTGACCAGAGATAAAAATTCTACCCATAACACCAAGCATCTTAGATATGGATCTGCAAAAGATTTTCGATATAGTGTCCCCTGTAATAAAATAAAACGAGATATCTTCATCTTGAATGCTTTGTGGTTTTTCTCGTCATCGGGAATCATGTCTTCCTGCAGGTATCTCATAATAGGAGAGGTTCATGATCACAATCCTTAGTTTTGTCTTTCATGATCATCAATGTTCAAAACCTTTGACTTCTCATGAGTATCTTGGTCTATCGCCGGGATCATAACATGTATGATTAGAATCTTACAACCTGGTGGGATCCTAAGAGCATATCCGAGATTTTCTGGAGCATCTGATTTAGCGTTTTCCTCCCTTGGTACTTGTTCAATGTTGACCATTTCGAAGCTTTCTGCAAGCTTCTTAACTATATCCAAATAAAATACTAGTTTCTCTCCTCTTACAGCGTAAGATATAAAAAAAATGATTAGCAATTAACAAAGAATCAACATAAACTTGAAGATTTTTTACCCCCATATCTTTAGCTAACTATAATCCTTCTATTAAGGCTTCATATTCGGTTTCATTATTCGTTGATTGGAATTCATAACTAATTGATTGTGGTATAATATCCCCTTGTGGCGATTTTAGTATGATCCCGAATCCAGTTCCTCTTACATTAGAAGCACCATCAGTATATAAGGTCCACTTTTTCTTAACTTCTCCTAGTTGTTGTACCTCTAATTCTACTTCTTCTATGAGATCATTAGTGAAATCAGCCACAAAGTCAGCTAAGGTCTGAGACTTAATTGCAATTTTCAGGTTCATATATTAAATTGAAAGCACTTAATTTTACTGACCATTTAGCCATCCTACCCGACATCTCTGGTTTTCTAAGTACATTTTTTTTATCGGGTAATTAATTTAACATGTATAGGGTGTGTTTCAAAGTAATTCCTAAGTTTTGTTGAAGCCATAACTAATGCTAATATAAGCTTTTCGAGATGAGAGTACCTGGTTTCAGCATCGAGTAAACTTTTACTTACATAGTATATTGGGTGTTGCTGACCTTCATGATCCTTGACCAGCACCACACTTACATCGTTTCGTGATACCGCTAAATACAGGAAGAAAGGTTCACCGTTTTCTGTCTTAAGTAACAGTGGTGCGGTTGTCAAGTATTTTTTGAGATCTTAAAAGGCTGTCTGTTGCTTGTCTCCCCATTCGAACATATTATTTTTCTTCAAGATATCATAAAATTCCTTGCACTTGTCTGATGATCTTGATATGAATCTGTTTAAAGCTACAAGCCTTCTTGTTAACCTCTGAACATCTTTAGGATGTGATGGACATTTCAAATCTAAGATTGCCTTTATTTGCTCTGAACTTCCATCTATTCCTTTTTTGGTCACCATGTACCCCAAGAACTTTCCTGCTTCCATACCGAAGTTGCATTTCGCCGTGTTCAGCTTCATGTTGTATTGATCAAAGATTTCAAATGCTACTTCAAGGTCTCTTAGGTGATTCTTTGCTTTTTTTGATTTCACCACCATATTATCAATGTAAACCTCCATAGTATCTCCCAACTGATCTTGGAACATCATATTGACCAACATCTGGTATATTGCACCTGCATTCTTTAATCCAAACGGAATAGCATTATAACAATAAATACCTGTAGGGTTCACGAATGCGGTGTCCTCTTGGTCCGTTGGTTCCATTTGAATTTGTTGGAACCCTGAAGAGGCATCCATGAATGTCAGTATCTCGTGACCAGCCGTGGCATCTACCATTGAGTCGATATAAGGTATGGGGAAAGGATCCTTAGGGCAAGCTTTGTTGAGATTAGTGTAGTCCACACATACTCTCCACTTTCCATTCTTCTTATGTACCACTACAACGTTTTCTAGCCATCTTGGAAATTTCACTTCCCTTATCATCCAGTCTTTAATAATATGTGCACGTCTTCTTGGATGATCACGTTTCTTTCTGGAGCGAACTCTCTTCTTTTTTGTTGTATTGGCTTGAAGCATCAATCAAGACCAATTTTATGATTTATAACATATTTGGATATAGCAGTCATATCTTTCGGCTTCCAGGAGAATGTTGATTTCCTCTACCACAAAAACGTCAAAAGTCCTTCGAAATCCTTGGAAATATTTGTTCCGATAAGCACTTTGTCTTCTGGGAACAGGGGATCTAGGAACACATGCTTTACGTCGTGATCCTTAGGTTTTAGGATCTCTTGGCTCTGTAGTTTCTATGTTTGTACTGGTTTGGTCGTAGACTTCATCGATGTAGTATAACAATATTTGGCCTCTTGTTGATCGTTGTTTATCTTGACTACTCCTCAAGGTGTTGGTAGCTTTACACATTGATGGTAAGTCGATGGGACTGCTTTCATATCATGAATCCAAGGCCTGCATAGTATGATATGATATCTAGATAATGAGTCAATAACACAAAAATTTTGAATAGAATTTACTCCCTCTATATAGACTAGTAGCTTGATATCCACAATCGTATTCATGATCTCGCCACTAAATCCAACCAGTACTGATGTCACTTGGGTTTCCTAAAGGGCCAGTAGTCTAAAAGTCAACATTAAATAGCTTGTGGTCAGTTTTATTTTTGGCATTTATAAATTCTCTGTTAGAATCACAAGGGAGGTGGCTTTTTGTTTTTTAAGATTGTAATTTCTTTATCAATAAACTTATCTAATCAGCTTATTGAAGCTTGATTTACCCTAATGTCATTCCGTTGTTAAGAGTTCTCCTTCAACTCCCTTAGTAACACTTCCGACCCGTTGCAACCTACTGCATCAGTTGGTATCAGAGCAGGCTAGTGCTCCTGCTTGCGACCATGGCTCATAGACGCAGACCACGACAACCGGCAGGTGTAGCGACTAATGCCAATGGTGATCCAAGAGAAGAAGTGAATGAACTAAGGAGGCAAGTTGAGATTCTGACTCAACGTTTGGCTCAACTTGAAACTTCCCAGGAAGAAGAAGAGTTCGGGTCAGAATATTATGAGAATCCATTCCACAGGCGCGTTCATCATAATGAACCTCCGGGTCGTGATGATCGAAGGTGGGAGGCTAACATCAAAGTTGAAATTCCAGAATTTCATGGTACTTTAAAAGCTGAGGAATTCATTGATTGGTTAAACACGGTTGAACGGGTGTTTGAATTCAAGGATGTCCCTGCTAATAAAAAGGTGAAATTGGTGGGTATCAGGTTAATGGGTAGAGCATCTGCTTGGTGGGAGCAAGTCCGGGTTATGCGAGAAAGAAGAGGGAAGCCGAAAATCACAGATTGGATGAAGTTCAAAAAGAAACTTAAGGAACATTTCCTTCCATTCAATTACACACAATTAATGTTTCAACGCCTGCATAATTTACGACAAGGACTGAAGTCTGTGGAGGAGTATACCGAAGAATTCTATGAACTCGTGTCACGTAACGACATATCAGAGTGTGAAGAACAACTTGTTTCAAGGTACTTGGGTGGGTTACGACTTAGTATCCAAGATGTTCTTAATCTTCACACATTCTGGTCAGTTTCAGAGGCGTATCAACGAGCTTTGGCAGTAGAAAAACAACAATCTAGACCTGGGTTCCGTATGGGGGCTTCACAAAACAAGTTTGTTGGATCGGGGCAATCTCACCCAGGTGATAAAAGTCAAGAATATGGTGCTGGTTACTCTAAGGGACCAACAACAGTACGTGGAAATCAGGATGGAAATGTTGCTGGTTCGTCCAATAAAAATTTCAAATGCTTTAAGTGTGGGGAAGTGGGTCACAGGTCAGCCGCTTGCAGACGTGATAAAGGTAAGCAACTTATGATGGAGAATACGGAACTGGAAAATCAAGATTATGAAGAAAGCGAAGAATATCCTACTGGACCACGTTATGATGATGACCAAGAAGATAATGAAGATAACCTGGTGTATGGGGATGTTGGTCAGATGTTGGTTATTCGAAAAAGTCTTTTGCTGCCCAAAGAAGAGGAAAAAAATGATTGGCTTCGGAATAACATCTTCCACACGACTTGTACCATCAAAGATAAGGTTTGTAAGCTTATCATTGATAGTGGGAGTTGTGAGAACGTCATTTCCTTGGAGGCTGTAGAGAAGCTCAAATTAAAGCAAGAGAAACACCTGAAACCTTACAAGTTGACTTGGTTCAAGAAAGGAAACGAGGTGAATGTAGGTACTCGTTGCTTGGTCTCTTTTTCCATAGGACATAAATATTGTGATAACGTGTGGTGTGATGTAGTGTCAATGGATGCATGTCATATCCTTCTTGGAAGGCCTTGGCAGTTTGATCGTTGCACGATTCATGATGGTAGATCGAATACATATAGTTTCAAGAAAGGAAATGTTAATGTCACGTTGGTTCCATCAAAAGAGGATGACATCACCAAGCAAAGTAAGAGGGGCAACGAGAATTTTCTTTCAATCTCTAAATTCATAGGAGAGGTGGACGAGTCTGGAGTCATGTTTATGTTGGTGGTCCGAGATGCTGAAACTTTTAGATCAGCCTCACATTCAATGGAATCACTCCTTGAAGAGTATGCTGATGTGATGCCCGAAGAACTTCCTACAGGGCTGCCTCCTATGAGGGATATCCAACATCGAATAGACCTCATTCCAGGTTCGAGTTTACCGAATAAACCAGCATATCGTCTGAACCCAAAGGAACATGAAGAATTACAACGTCAAGTAGAGGAAGCTCTGGTGAAAGGATTGATAAGGATAAGCATGAGTCCTTGTGCTGTTCCTGCACTTCTAACTCCTAAGAAAGATGGTTCATGGCGCATGTGTGTTGATAGTCGGGCCATAAACAAAATCACTGTCAAGTATCGTTATCCAATTCCTCGATTAGATGATATGTTGGATGAGCTTGATGGTGCTAAAGTGTTTTCTAAGATTGATCTGCGAAGTGGATACCATCAGATTCGCATACGACCCGGGGATGAATGGAAAACAGCGTTTAAAACTCGGGAAGGCTTATACGAGTGGATGGTGATGCCCTTTGGGTTGTCTAACGCTCCGAGTACTTTTATGCGAGTCATGAACCATGTCCTTAAGCCGTTTCTTCAAAAGTGTGTTGTTGTGTACTTTGATGATATCCTAATTTATTCACCCTCATTTGATGAGCACCGCGAACACTTAAAGGTAGTACTTGAAACTTTGAGGCGAGAAAAGCTCTATGTAAACTTAAAGAAATGCAGTTTTGCAACCTCAAGTGTGTTATTTCTTGGGTTTATTATTTCAGCAGAGGGGTTAAAGGCAGATCAGTCGAAGGTTAATGCTATTCTTGAATGGCCTACACCTCGTTCCATTCACGATGTTCGAAGTTTCCATGGTCTAGCTTCATTTTATAGACGATTCATTCGAAATTTTAGTAGTCTGGTCGCCCCAATAACTGAATGTATGAAGGCTGATAAAAAGAACTTTTATTGGACTGAAGAAGCAGATCAAAGCTTTCGGCATATCAAGAAAAGAATATCCGAAGCTCCGGTTCTTGCATTACCAGATTTCGAGAAAATGTTTGAAGTAGACTGTGACGCGTCTAAAGTCGGGATTGGTGCTGTCTTAAGCCAAGAAGGACATCCTGTTGCTTTCTACAGTGAAAAACTAAGTGGTTCACGACTAAATTACTCGACTTATGATGTGGAATTCTATGCTATTATCCGAGCGTTACGCCATTGGCATCATTATTTAGTGCACCGGGAATTCGTCCTTAATTCAGACCATGAAGCACTAAAGCACATTAATAACCAGCATAAGTTGAGTCAAAGACACGCAAAGTGGGTAAGCTTTTTACAGAATTTTACCTTTACATTAAGATACAAAGCTGGAGTCCAGAATAAAGTCGCTGATGCTTTGAGTCGAAGAGCTTCTTATTTATCAGTAATGAGGGTGGAGGTGCAAGGTTTTGACACCTTTAGGGAGATGTATATGGAGGATGATTATTTTAAACCAGTGATGCAAGCCGTTTTAAATGGACAGCGTTGTGATTATCAAGTTCATGACGGGTTTTTGTTCAAAGGACTGAAGTTGTGTATTCCTGATTGCTCTTTAAGAGAGAAAGTTGTTTTGGAACAACACGCTATCGGACATTTTGGGCGTGACAAGAGTATTGCACTCGTAGAGAGCAAGTACTATTGGCCAAAATTAAAACGTGATGTGGCTAGACATGTGGAGAGGTGTCAAGTATGCCAACGTTCGAAGGGTGTCTCTACTAATGCATGCCTCTACACCCCATTACCTGTTCCTTCATCTCCGTGGGTCGATGTGAGTATGGATTTTGTTCTTGGTCTTCCCCGCACTCAAACACGAAAAGACTCCATTATGGTGGTGGTGGACAGATTTTCAAAAATGGCTCATTTTATAGCGTGTCGGAAAACAATGGATGCTTCAAATGTCGCAGATTTATACTTTAAGGAAGTTTTTCGTTTGCATGGCCTACCTCACACTATCACTTCCGATCGGGATCCTAAGTTTATGGGACATTTTTGGAGAACTTTATGGAAGAAATTGGGTACTCAACTATGCTTTAGCACTGCATACCATCCCCAAACGGATGGCCAAACAGAAGTTGTAAATCGAAGCTTGGGAAATTTGATGCGATGTCTAGTTGGAGACAAACCAAAGCAGTGGGATTTGGTGCTTCCTTATGCTGAATTCGCATATAACAATTCAAAGAACCGTACAACTCAACGAAGCCCATTTGAAGTTGTTCATGGACTTAGTCCAAGCAGCGTTAGTGATTTGGCCCCTATTCCTAACTCAAAGAACCATAGTGTGAAAGCTGATGAATTTGTCGAGCACATCAAGAATATTCATGAACAGGTCAAGTCGCAAGTTGAAGCCAACAATGCCAAGTACAAAGCAGCAGCTGATCTTCATCGTAGACGAGTGGTTTTTAAGGTAGGGGACCTGGTATGGGCTGTGTTGACTAAGGACAGGTTGCCGGCAGGAGTAAATGTGAAGTTACATGATCGAAAGGTGGGTCCGTGTCAAATCAAAAGGAAAATTAATGATAACGCATACCAGCTACAACTACCGGCACATCTCAACATATCAGATGTATTTAACGTCAAGCATCTAACCCCGTTCAAAGGAGATCTTTCTAGCAACTAAAACTCGAGGACGAGTTTCTTTTCAACCTGGGCCGACTGATGTCACTTGGGTTTCCTAAAGGGCCAGTAGTCTAAAAGTCAACATTAAATAGCTTGTGGTCAGTTTTATTTTTGGCATTTATAAATTCTCTGTTAGAATCACAAGGGAGGTGGCTTTTTGTTTTTTAAGATTGTAATTTCTTTATCAATAAACTTATCTAATCAGCTTATTGAAGCTTGATTTACCCTAATGTCATTCCGTTGTTAAGAGTTCTCCTTCAACTCCCTTAGTAACACTTCCGACCCGTTGCAACCTACTGCATCAAGTACAGTAGTTTTAGTGATGATCTCGGTATCTGGGATGTTTATTTTCTTCAGAGCCTCTAATCGAATTATATTGATAGAGCTTCCTTCATCAATCAGGATCCTACGAACGAAGTGGTTGGTTACATATAACGTGATCACGAATCCGTCATGATGAGGATCCTGCACATTTTCTCTGTCTTCTTCGTCAAATGATAATATTGTCTTCTCCGTCAGACTAGAATTCCTTTCTATCCTTGATCCGCTTTCCGATTTTGACTCCTTTGCATGCCTCTTAGCGACAGAATAAGAAGTACCACAGATATCTTAACCACCAGATATAAAGTTGATTACCTTAACATTCGGAGGAGGAGATCTCTCTCTTTAAGGTATCTTAAATTGATCTTGGTGATCATTAACATCTTTGCTCCTATCTGAGTCTCTACTGTGATCCCTATTCTTTTTTCCTAAGAGCTCCTTCAAGTTCCCCTTGTTTAGTAGATGACCGATCTCTTTTCTTAGTACAATACAATTTTCTGTGGTGTGACCGAAATCTTCGTGGAACGCGCATCATTTGGATTTGTCTTTCCAATTGGCTCCCGGATAACTCTTTCTTAACCACCTTTCCTTATCCCCTAGACCCTGCATAGCATATATTAAACTTGCAGTATCAACAAAAAAGCAATAATCTATGATCTTAGGATATTCTTCTTCTTCTTCTTCTACTACATTGATCCTGTGATTAGCTGTGCTTGAATACGACTTGTTCCTGTTGGTCCTATAAGAGGAAGCTTCTACTTTCATGTTCGGTCGATCATAGGATGAGTAATCCGTCTTCTTTTGTAAGTTCATATCTTCTTCCAGCCGGATGAACCTTAAATCTCTGGTCCTAGCTTCATCTAGGTTCCCGCATGGGTTCATTACGAGATCATGATAAAACTGATTATCTCTTTTAAGTCCCATCTTCAAAGCTTGGAACGAAGTGGGCATGTCCAGATTTGGGATCCCTAAGGCTTCTTTCCCAAACCTTCCTATGAAATCCCTAAGAGATTCATTATGAGCTTGAGATACCCTGTAAAGGTCAATAGTCAACTTCTCGAAGATCATGCTGCCATAAAACTGATTATTAAACAGATTGATCATATGAGCAAAAGAAGTAATTGAATAAAGAGGAACACTGAGTACCCATTTTAAGGCTTCTCCTGTTAAGGTTGCTCCAAAGCCCTTCCATAAACAAGCTTCTTTGAGATCAGCTGGAATGGGTATGATCTCCATTCTTTCCCTATATTGAGCGACGTGTTCCTCTGGATCAGTTGATCCATCATATGGCTTCATGCTCGGAGTTTGAAATCGCTTTGGGATCTCAACATTGCATATCGGTGGAGCAAATCTTGATTCATTTTTAGCTGATGGAGACATCTCCGGGATAGTTTGTACCACACTAGGCACGCTGGTGATCATAGCTTTCAACTTCTCCAATTCCCTTGCCATACTCGGGCTAATACCTGAATCCTGCGAATTGTTAGTTTTAGCAAGAAATAATTTGACATGTTACCTGTACCAGGTATCTAACGTGATAATCTTTGAATATTTTCATGGTCACGCATCGTCGAGACCCTGGTACCGTAGATTGGTTCAGCCACTCTTGTTCCAGTCATAGGAGTTTGATATCTTGTGTCTTGTCACATGGACATGAAATCTCCTGAGTACACTTTTTAAGAGGAAGTATCAAAGTTCAAGTTCCTTCCTTGTAAAGGAATTGATATTGGAGTGATAGGATCTGTCATTCTAGCCTTGATACCATCCATCCCTCTCTTCAAATCATCATTTCCCTTCTTTATACTCTTGCAATGCTCTGTTACCTGTAAGAACATGAAAGCAATATCATTGTTAGAAATAGAATGAGGGTCAGGAAGAGATACCTTGGATCCAGATAAACTGGATCCCGTAGAGATTGTCTTTTTTAGAGTGTTATCAAGCTTCTGAAACAAGGGTGATGATCCAATGGGTTTGGTGGAAGGTGGTACTGAGCCTGAAGTTGTGGAGGTTGACGAAACAAAAGTTGATTTTCCATGAGATGTCATTTTCGTAAAGAGTTTTGATAAAAGTTGATTAAGTAAAGATTTTAACAAAAAATTTATGATAAAAAGCACCACTTGCCCTACGGTGGGCGCCAAATTGTTTTGACCAAAAACTACCTAAGGCAATTCCGTGATCAATCTAGTTAGGTGAAGTAAGGTGATGAGGTAATTTAATGAGTGATCACAAGATAATTTATGAAACCAATTAACAAATGCGTAAAAAGTAAATGAACACGGTGGTGTATGAGGAGAGCCCTTAATCCTTTTGGATCGTCGTCATAAAAACTCGGGAAGGGATAATAATCCCTTGCCTTATTGATTTTATTAATAAGAACAATAACGATTACGAAAATGAGCACAAGTGATCGATTCTAAGTGTTTATGTTGTAATTCAGGTGAGTATTCCGGTGTCACTATGTGTTTTTCCTATATCGATCATTGCCTCTATTTATAGTAAAAAGAAAATAACAACTATAACGAAATAGGTGGTATCTTCCGAGATATTCGGGATCCTTCATAGACTGCTTCTTCAAAGTTTATTTCAAGTCTTTAAGCTTAGACTTGGACTTAGTCTTCAACGGCTATAATCAGCTGATCGTGATACTTGCGAACATAAGAGTATAACATATAGAATAATAATAATAAGGAGCAGTAGTGATCATGAAGCTGATTGTGATCCGTGATCATGTAGACTGCTCGTGATCCTGACTTGACCTGCAATTAACTGTGATCATAGATGAAAATTCTACCCCTAACAAGAACTATATGATAATGAGAACATACAAGATGACAATGATGGTGAGGATGAAGAGATTCATCCACAAGGGAGTGTCGCTGACCAGTAGGGGTGGGCAAAATACCGAAATACCGATACCATATTGGTACGGAAACGGTACCAACCAAATATAAGTGATATGGTACTCGGTACCACATTTTCAAAATTCGGTATTCGATACCTGTTTTGACCAAAAACTACTTATAATAATTCTGTGATCAAATCAGTTAAGTGAGGTAAGGTGCAATAATGATCTCGGTAGTGATCACAGGATATTTTTATTAAACTTAACAAAGATATGCGTAAATAGTAAATGAACACATTGTTTTAAGAGGAAATCCCTTAATCCTTTTGGATTGCCACATAAAACCTAGGGAAGGGATAATAATCCCTTGCCTTTGCTTATATTATTGATAAAACGGAGAAAAGTACAAAGTATGATCACAAATGATCGATGCTAAGTGTTTGAGTGTTGTTTCTAGTGAGTATTACGGTGAGATTGTGTGTGTTTCCTATATCGATCACTGCCTCTATTTATAATGAAAAGAAAATAACAACTATAGCGAAAAAGGTGGGATTGTCCCAGTTCCGAGTTATCCAGGGTCCTTCATAGACTACTTCTTCAACGTTCTATCCAAGTATTTAAGCTTTGACTCGGACTTAGTCTCTAAAGGCTATAATCAGCTGGTCGTGATACCTGTATGTGATCCGTGATCACGTGATCATGTAGTCTGCTCGTGATCCTTGGTTAAACTGCAATCTACTGTGATCAGAGATGAAAATTCCACCCATAACAATTGTCCCCAAGTTATGTTGCCGTTGAGATCCTTAATGGGATCATAACTTCCTGGTATCGTAGCTTCATTTATGGGAGGTAGTTGGTGATTGACTTCTTAGTTATAAACACAATCCTAGTCTTTCTAGACTCTTCACTCTCCTTCTCTAGATCTCACGTAATCTCCTTCTCTTTCCTCCTTATTTTTCTTTCTTCAATGGCGAAATCATCATCGCAATCCAGTAGTCAATCCAATGATAGTTTCGTAAACATGACCGTATGATTCCGCGCTTCAATCCGACCTTTGTTCTAACAAATGGGTTTGCTTCCCCGAATATCCCTTCTCTCTAGGCATCAGCTACCCTTTTCCTCCTCTGATCGAAGATTGTTTCCAAAAAACACGACTTTGCTACCCCCAAATCATGTCCATGGTTTGGAGAATCCTTTACGTGCTTTAGTACCTCATTACCCACCACCGAATTGATTTTGGGGTCTCGAAGTTGTCCTGTGCATACGACTTGAGACACTATGGTGTTGGGTATTATCTGCTTCAAGTTCGAAACAGTTTGAACCGTCCTGTCATGAACACCAAACATAACGATCCACGTTGGAAGAATAAATTTTTCTACTAGGAGGGACTCCATTCCCAATGGCACTAGTCTTCCTTCTTCCTGGCGTTATAATGGTAGGATATATAGGTTTCTTTTATCCTTCATATAATGTTTATAACCATGTTTATTTTTATTGCAGTGATCTCATAGAACTTGCTCCTCCTATTACGGACTCCGATCACAAGGTAGAGAAAGTGCTCAATATTTCAGCCGAAGAACGTGCCTTTTCTCCACCTGACTCCTCTGAAAACACAACATCTTGTGATCCGGTACCAGCTATGTCAGGTTATATATCTTTATTTCACCAATAATCGAAGTTCCTTATACTAATGAGTCTGTTCTTTTAGGTACTTCTCAACCCGTTCCCTTTCTGATATTGATGCTCAATTCGTAGCAAAGGGAGAGAACCCTTCTCATGTTCCTCTGAAAGTTCGAGTTTTCCATCTTCGCCCTAAAACTCTGGCAAATAAGAGGAAAGGTAGCGATAATTAAGCTAAACGAACAACTTGACTTTGACCAGGTATGATCCTTAATACATTTTGAAATTTTGGTAATTGACTGACATATCTTATCCATTTAATTGGTCTTGGCTCAGCTGAAGAGGTGCCACTTGGAGGATGTTTCCGCTGTTGACTAGCTAAGGAAGATCCTGATGGATAAGGAGCTAGTCATTTAGAGGGAAGCTATGGAGCTTGCTACAATGAGGAAGTAGCTACAAGATCTCGAAGCCAAGCATAATGAAGCTATCCACCTGCTGAAGGATGATCATGTCAGGGCTCTTGAATATTTGACCTAAGATGTGAAGAAGGATGCCACAGTAGCGTTTATTCAACACATGATCAAGATAGCTTATGAAGCTGCAGGCAAAGGTTTCGACACCTCAATTTGGGTTGTTCCTGTTTGGAAGGCAAAACTGGCTGATATAATAAGGGAAGAGGTTGAAGAGGAGCAGGAGCAGAGGATTGAGCAAGAGCAAGGAGGGAAAGCACCAATTGAGGAAGGAGGTGCTAACGAGGGATCAGGGATCTCGGTGGCGACTATGGTATTAATGACCAGGCCTGAGCCACCTCTTTCGTATTTTTAATAATAGACATGGGGTATGATAAACAATGACAATCTTTGGGGTGGGGCTGACTTGGCACAGTTAGCCATGGTGGTGATTGGTTTATGTTGGCCACTCAAATTTTCTTTATGGTTTATGTTGGCCATCAAACTTTTGGTTTTCGAATATATAGTATTGTTTGTGAAATCTCATCTGTTTCGAAGAAATTCTTTTGTTCAAATTGTTGGTGAAAAAATGTAAGATTCCTTCGTGATTCTTTATAAAATGTTTCATAGATCTAACTTCAAACCTAGTGTAGAGCATTCTGGATCTTGTACATGATCCTTCATAAGGATGTCCTCATTCTTGAGAAATAAAACTCACATGAGTGATCACCATAAACCATATCCGGATCGGAGCAATAGTCCGATGACTTTCATGATCGCGTAATCAAACTTAATATCTTGGGACTTAGCTGTTTTCGTGACATGTCAATGTCAAAACCAAAAGATAACTCATGATCGGGGAATACTTTGGGACTAAGAAAATGCTCTATTAGGACTTCGCCAAAATCGTGACATGATAATGCCAAAACCAAGGGATAACCAATGATCACGAGTTATTTCGGGGACTAAGCTGATGATCACTTGGGAACTTGGGACTTCGCCAAACTTGTGACACGTTAATGACAAAATCCTTGGTAACATGAAAATGTTACAACCAATTGCATGACATGACAATTTCACAACCATTTGGATTAACACCATCGTGCACATAGTGTTAACAATTTATTTTGGTTGGATTCTTAGGTCAGTGATCATGAAATTGTCGGACACTGTTAATATCATGATCCCATGACCCTGATTCTAAGATCGAACATCGTGCGCTCTCGGCGAGGTGTACAAACACATTTTCTAGAAAGGTGAATACCTTTAACCTTTAGAAGAGATCATTATCTCTTTAAACTTAGAGAGGTGGCCAGCCTCTATCTTCAAGTGGTGAGATCCAACTTCAAAACAAGAAAATCTTGGGTGATGGTGGTGTTAGTTTTGGCTAACACCCCTCCGATGCTTAAGTCAGTAAGTGTGATGATAAATTAAATAAAGAAATGAAATAAAGAGATAAGATAAAAAGATAGAAAACATACCTTTTCCAAGTTACCAAAATTTATTTTGTAACTTATATATGGTAGGCTTTCAAGTGGATGGCATTCCAAGATCTCAGCAGAATGCTTCCTTCCATTGTAGCTAACTAGTACGCTCCTTTACCAGCTCCTGAATCAATCAAGTAAGGACCTTCCCATTTTGGTGCAAGCTTCCCATCCGATGGATTCGTAGTGTTTTGAAAAGCTTTCCTTAAGATCAAATCTCCTACTTGAAATCTTCTTATCCTTATATTTTTGTTATAGGATCTCAAAGTCCTTTGTTGATAGGCTGCGATTCTAATCCTGGCAAGATCCCTGATTTCATCCATCGTATCGAGATCCTCCATCAACAACTCTGCATTCAACTCATAGTCTCTGAACTTAGACCTTGCTGTTGATATCACCATTTATGTTGGGATCACGGCTTCTGCCCCAAATACTAACGAAAGGGGGGCTTGACTCATTGCGTTCTTAGAAGTTGTTCTATCTGCCCATAATGCAAACGGTAACTCCTCAGCCAATTTTCCTTTCTTATCAGTCAGTCTCTTCTTTAAGTCGTTGATAATAACCTTGTTGCTTGATTATGTTTGGCCATTTTCTTGTGGATGCACCAATGTTGAGGTGCTCATCATAATTCCCCAACTTTCCCAGAAGTTTGTTGTTCTCTTCCCGATGAATTGAGATCCATTATCACATATGATCTCAGCAGGAACTCCAAATCTTATTAAGATGTTTCTCTCAATGAACGATACCACCTTTTTTTCTCTCACTTGAGCGAATGCCTCAGCTTCTATCCATTTCGAGAAATAGTCGGTCATTGCTAACATGAATACCTTTCCTCCTCGAGCCTTAGGTAGTTTTTCAACGATATCCATCCCCCATTTCATGAACGGACACAGAGCTAAGATCGGATACATTGGTTCTGCCAGCTGGTGAGGAATGTTCCCATGTCTTTGGAAAGGTTCACACTTCAGAGCGTATTCTCTGGCGTCCCCTCTCATGGTAGGCCAGTAGTATCCTGTCCTTAAGATTTTTGAGAAAAGTGCTCTTCCTCCTGTGTGATTGCCATAATATCCTTCATGTATATATTTAACTACCTCTTGTGCCTCATGATCCTCCAAGCATCCCAGATATGGACCTGCAAGAGATATTCGATATAGTTTCCCCTGTATTAAAATAAAACGAGATACCTTCATCTTGAATTCTTTGTGGTTCTTCTCGTCATTAGGGATCACGCCTTCCTACAGGTATCTCATAACATGAGAGGTCCATGATCTTGAACTGTCCTTAGCATTTTGTCTTTCAGGATCATCAATGTTCAAAACCTTTGACTTCTCATGAGTATCTTATCTATCGTTGGGATCATAACGTGTATGATTGGAATCTTACAACCTGGTGGGATCCTAAAATCAGATCCGAGATTTTCTAGAGCGTCTGCTTCTTCGTTTTCCTCTCTTGGTACCTGTTCAATGTTAAATATTTTCTGCAAGCTTCTTAACAATATCCAAATATAATGCTAATTTCTCTCCTCTTACTACATAAGATAAACAAAATGATCAGCAATTAACAGAGAATCAATATACACTTGACGATTGTTTACCCTCGTATCTTTACCTAACTGTAAACCTGTTATTAAGGCTTCATATTCGGTTTCATTATTTGTTTCTTGAAATTCACAACTAATTCATTGTGGTATAATTTCCCCTTGTGGTGATTTTAGTATGATCCCTAATCCAGTTACATTAGAAGGACCATCAGTATATAAGGTCAATTATTTCGTAACTTTTCCTAGTTGTTGTACCTCTAATTCTACTTCTTCTATGAAATCATTAGTGAAATTAGCCACAAAGTCGGCTAAGGCCTGAGACTTAATTGTAGTTCTAGGTTCATATATTAAATTGAAAGCACTTAATTTTACTGACCATTTAGCCATTCTACCCGACATTTATGGTTTTCTAAGTACATTTTTTATCGGGTAATTACTCTTAACATGAATAGGGTGCGTTTCAAAGTAATGCCTAAGTTTTGATGAAGCCATAACTAATGCTAATATAAGTTTTTCAAGATGAGAGTACCTGGTTTCATCATAAAGTAGACTTTTACTTACATAGTACATCGGGTGTTGCTGACCTTCGTGATCCTTCACTAACACCGCGCTTACAGCATTCTGTGATACTGCTAAATTAAGGAACACAGGTTCACTGTCTTCTGGTTTCATTAACAAGGGTGTAGTTGACAAGTATTCATTGAGACTTTGGAAGGCTATCTCTTGCTTGTCCCCCCCATTCGAATCTTTTGTTCTTCTTTGTGACGTCCCGTCTATTTGAGGTACTTGAGTTACCGTCATTATTTTTAATATTATTCGCAATTGTTTTGACCCTTGTATTTCGCTTTATTTTACTCACGATTTATTATTTAGAATCGGGTTTTATGTGATTATTTTGATTTGTCCCTTGAGACGTAAGTTGATTTTATCTAAGTGCCTTATAGTTAGTATGCTAATGGAAATAAGTTAGGAGGTTTATGCCAAATTTGTCGGTTAACGAATCCCTATTCTAAAGAAATCGTGCTTTGCTCGTGTTTATGTTTTTACCGAGAAGTATGTACTTCCATTTTGGAATTTAAATTGAATCATATAATGAATTACAATACCAATAATACCTATAATGAACTTGACTAAGTTCGTATGTAAAACAATCGGGAACTCTAAACAACGAACGTGCGTAACCATAACTTATAACGAAAAATGAAAAATTTCTGTTTGGAGGCCCTCTTGCGCCGCAAGTGTTTGTCTTGCGCCGCAAGACAGTGCAGATCAGCACTTCGGGTTTTTTTCAAACTTTTGCAATTCCTCACTTGTGGGCCTATATCTTTGGTTCCGGGTTTGTGCTTGCCAATAGGGCTTTTTGGTCCAGAAACAAGTCACTAACACCCCCCCATTGTGTCCCATTTCATTTCATAATTCACACACAACTCACTCCTCATTCTCTCTCTTTTCTTTGAAGAACACACACACACACAAACACAAACATTTCTTCCATTTCTTTCTTCTTGAACCTGAGATTCCAGAGTTAATACACTTATTTCACCACCATAAAAATGTTGTTTTTCATCAAGAGGAGTAGAGTTTGAGCATCCATTTGAAGATTTACTTGGGTTATTTCGTTTGCGGGTCGAAATCACCGTCTCACATCAAGATCTTCATCACATCTAGCTTGATCTTCAAATCTTCACTTTCTTTGGGGTAAAATGACTTAAACTTTCTGTATTTTATAACTTTTATTCATTGCATGTAACATCTAACTAAAGAAAATGAGTTTTTAAAGAGTTTGATGGTAAAATATATATAAAGATCAAGTTTTTTTTATAAAAATGTATATTGGTCTTGATTAAATGATGATAAAAGCTTTACAAAATGGTTATTTGAAAGTGTTTTTGAACATATCAGGACTTGCATGTCCAAATCTACCATCAAAAGTCGACTTACTAAGCACAAGAAAACATTTTCGGTGGGATTCTGCACCTGAGTTGCGCCGCAACTCTACCTGTTGCGCCGCAACTGGGGGTCAGAATACCCAATTTCGTTTTGTTTCACTATTAAACGTAACCGTAAGCTTGTGTTCGTAAGATCTGGTATTAACGGATGGCGTATTGTGTTTTGGAGTTAGAAATCTCATCACCACTCCATCAAAGGATTTTGTCTCGGGTTCTAACTTGCTAAATTGCGGTTGCTATCGGTAAGAATTGACTTTCTTCCTAATTTCTCATTTTTCATATGTTCGGTTTTAGCCTTGAAAAATGGTTAGGAATAAATATTAGACCAACACATGTTATGATTTCGGATTTGGACAACTTTGAACTAAAGGACGTTAAAATGTGAATTTAACCATAAGTATTGTATTAAACTTATTATGGTATTATGTATTATGAATAATGGATTAAAATGCGATTGTTGATAAGCGGGAAAGTGTATAAAATTTGGTCTAATAATATACGTCGCGGAAGCGCTGCCGGTTTTTCCACTTACGACTTTTTACGACTTAAAACACTTACATAAATCAATTGCGTACAAAAGTAACATATTTTACAATAACATTGTCTTTGGACTCAAGGACGCCAACGCAATCAAAAATATCATAATATTACTTAAAACGGATGTTTTCAAACTCTTTGCGATATATTAAATCTTCGCCACATACTTGATCATCGTTTTAAGTCATCAAAATATGTTTTGCGACAAACTTTATAAATGGTTTTGAAAAGGTATTTTACTCTAAACATTTTGGTATGAAAACACTTCAAATTATTCAAAGTGTCAATTTGGACTTTTAATTGATTTTGACTTTAATAAGTCAACATAATATAACTTTGACTTTCATAAGTCAACATTTGTGACCTTGACTTTATAAAGTCAACATTCCTTACGTTTGACTTTGACCAAGTCAACATTGTTTCCGTTGACTTTGGTCGATCCATTTAAAACTTGATAACGATATTTTATTAACCGATACTCCTTGTAATCATTTCGATTCGGATTATCATTCATCTCCTGTTGACGATTATGACGTGGAATGCCGATATCTCTCCGAGCGGTCCTGTTTGACGCGGAACGTCGCCTTCTAAATACGTCACCTCATTTAAACTTATTAATATTTGGATTATCTTATTTAACTTAATCTTAACCGACAAGGCTAAACCGGACCTAGACTTATAGAGATACTGAGACTATGTTGTTTATTGTTTAAGGCACTTAGGCGGTGGAGTTGTAACTCTGTGTTGGTGTACCCGATATTTGTTTGCTGAAGCTTTATCTGTGAGTTATTCGTAGCCCTTGTCTTAAATACTTTTGGGCTGTAAAGCGTATTTTAAACTGTCTGTGTATTTTAAACTGTCTGCATAAATGCGGAAATATTACTGATTATCTTGTTTACCCAGTGAAATTGGTCTGCCTTAGTTTTAAGCGTTTAAGCCATGGTGGCTCCCCTCTAATACACTCGTTAAGCTTTTGCCCGTGGTTCATATGTATAGATCTGTATTGGGTTATGTACCTAACCCGCATTCCTCTGTAGGCTGTTACTACGAGCGGATGTTATGACCTTGTTTTAAACTGTATGATTAAACTGTTTGCCTTTGGTTTAACGCACCTTAGGCTAGGGGATTAAACTGATTGGTTCAGGTTCGAGATGTATGACTACTTAGGCATAGTACCTTTCACTATTGGATGAATACAAGATATATGATTTTGAACTTACTTTGTTTACTGAAATTTATCGATGGGTCACTTTTTACATTAAACTTGCGAATAATTCACCAACATGTTGTTGATGTCGTTTTAACGCTTTGCAGGAAATTGAGGATTTCCTTGGATCATGCCATAGTTGTTTTTGGATCGCTTGCTTTTGTGGAATTTGAATTTATCTTGTTTATGTAATTTCCATGACGATCCATTTGTTGATTTCTTTTGAAGTTGTATTATACTTGGCGTCTTATCGCCTTTGACTTGATGTAATTTGTAACATTTGGCATGATCTATTTAATCTGTTGTTTTGTTTATCGGTTATATTGTTGTAATCTTGACTTTGATATTATAACTGGAACATCCCGTGTTTCCGCTTCCTAGCGGGGTGTGACAGAAGTTGGTATCAGAGCCAAAGGTTATAGCGAACCGAGTGATTTTAACTGAGTAAATCACTTGGACTATGACCAGGCTTTTTGAATTGATTTTCTTTGATTGCAATGTGTGCACTATTTTTCATACGTGTTTATTTCGCGTTGTTATTGTGGCGTTTGGCCTTGTTTTTGCACACATTTGCTGATCGAATTTCTTTCCTTTTTATGTTTAGGACGATGGCGCCTAAGAGGAGAGTTGCGACACGAAGTTCTGCTAGACGTGCTACTGCGAACGCGAGGGCTAATACCGCGAATCAGAATGCGAGAGCAAATACGTCGAATGCGAGAAGGAACAATGTGGAAAATGAATCGAATCCTGACATGGCTCAGATGATTGCTCAGCAGTTGGCGGCAATGATGCCCGAGCTTGTAGCTCAGCTGAAGGAGGGCACTACTCAAGGTAATGGTTCGGGTTCTGGAAACCCTGAGCCGGTGGTTAATAATGAAGGCCCTGAGCCGATTGTGAATAATGAGGGTCCCGAAGTCGTGATCACTGGATCAGGTAAAGCAGAGGGCTCAGCTCGACGCGCTAGTTGCACTTTGAAGACGTTTATGAGCTGCAAGGCCCCAGAGTATAAGGGCAATGAGGGAGCGACTGGAACGCTCCAATGGATGGAGAAGATGGAATCCATCTTCGATGCTGTGGGATGTGCGGACGAGGATCGAGTCCGTTTTGCTGCTTTTGTATTTCAAGGTACGGCTCTGACGTGGTGGAATTCAATAGTGAATGTGCGAGGCCGAGCTGAGATCAGCAAGATGACTTGGGATCAATTAAAAGAGTTGATGATTATTGAGTATGTTCCTGAATCTGAGATTCAGAAGTTGGAAGATGAATTGTGGAATTTGACCATGGTTGGGTCAGACATTCAGGGGTACACTTCGCGTTTTCACGCTTTGTCCCAACTAGTTCCCCACTTGGTTCGACCGGAGCTCAAGCGAATCGGTCGCTACACTCACGGATTACCCCCAGCAATCCGTAAGAGTGTCCTATCTAGCAAACCGAGCACATTTCAGAGCGCGGTTGAAATTGCGATTACCTTGACTCAGAATGCGGTCCGGGATGGTGAATTACCCCCGATGATTGTTAAGCAAAACTCAGGAGCGAAACGGAGTGGTGGAAACCGCAATGAGGATTCAAGAAAGAAGTTTAGGAGGAATGATGCTCCTCAAGCTGTGAAATCTTATGCTGCTGTGGCATCGGGTACCCAGAGTAAGTACCCGAAGTGTGATAAGTGTGGAAGGCACCACACCAAAGAAGTTGCTTGTTGGGTATGTGGTAGGTGCAAGAAGTTAGGGCACACTGAAAATTTCTGTAAGACCCCGAAGGGCAATTGTTATGAATGTGGATCCCCCGAGCATCGTAGGGACAAGTGTCCTAAGTTAGCTGCAGCTGGTAATGCTCCTCGTGGTAGAGCGTTTGTTATGGGAGCCAAGGAGGCTCAGCAGGACCCACACGTTGTTACAGGTACTTTCCTCATTTGTGGTCGACCTGCGTTTATCTTATTTGATTCTGGTGCGGATAGAAGTTTTATATCTGAAGAGTTTAGGACTATGATTCCCTGTAAGTCTGTACCTTTAGTACCTCCCTTTGAGATAGAATTGGCTGATGGTGAGTTCTTGCATGCGTCCGAGTTACTTTCCGACTGTAGTGTTAGTTTCGACGATCACTCTTTTCCTATCGACTTAATTCCGGTTAGGTTAGGTAGTTTCGACGTGATTATCGGCATGGACTGGTTAGAGACGCATCGTGCGGAGATCGTGTGTTTCGAGAAGATAATCCGTATTCCGTTACCGCATGGAGAGCCGCTATTAGTTCAAGGAAATAAGGCAGGGAAGCGCCTTAAGATCGTCTCATGTATGAAGGTCCGGGAGTACATCAAGCGGGACTGTTCACTCTTTCTTGCACATCTTGTGAAGAAGGATAACACTGAGAAACTGGAGGAGAAGCCAGTAGTGTGTGATTTCCCCGACGTGTTCCCAGAGGATTTACCTGGTTTACCGCCTAGACGTGAGGTAGAGTTTAGGATCGACTTAGTTCCCGGAGCAGCGCCAGTGGCAAAGGCTCCTTATCGGTTAGCACCTTCGGAGATGTTAGAGCTTTCTAAGCAGATCCAGGAGTTAGTGGATAAAGGTTTCATTAGACCGAGTTTCTCTCCGTGGGGCGCGCCGGTACTCTTTGTGAAAAAGAAGGATGGTTCGATGAGATTGTGTATAGATTACCGAGAGCTGAATAAGCTGACAGTAAAGAACCGCTATCCTTTACCTCGTATAGATGATTTGTTTGATCAGCTTCAAGGTTCATGTTTCTTTTCTAAGATTGATCTACGGTCCGGTTACCACCAATTGAGAGTGCAGGAGGAGGACGTTCCGAAGACTGCTTTTCGGACGCGATACGGTCATTATGAGTTTTTAGTTATGCCATTCGGTCTCACGAATGCGCCTGCAGCATTTATGGAAATGATGAACCGTATCTGCCGTCCCTACCTCGATAAGTTTGTGATAGTGTTCATCGATGATATTCTGATTTATTCTCGTAGCCGTGCGGAGCACGAAGAGCACTTGAGAATAGTGTTGGAGTTGCTCAGGAAGGAACAACTTTACGCTAAGTTCTCGAAGTGCGAGTTTTGGTTATCTGAGGTTCAATTTCTTGGCCACGTGGTTAGCAAGGAAGGCATCCACGTTGATCCTGCCAAGATTAAGGCCGTCAGAGATTGGGTTGCTCCTAAGACACCCACCGATATCCGTTCATTTTTGGGTCTGGCAGGGTATTACCGTCGTTTTATTGAGAACTTTTCAAAGATAGCTTCGCCTATGACGAAGTTGACCCAGAAGAACGAGGAGTTTATTTGGGGTGCCGAGCAGGAAGAAGCTTTTCAGTTATTGAAGAAGCGGTTGTGTGATGCTCCTATCTTGAGTCTTCCCGAGGGTACCGAAAATTTTGTTGTATATTGCGATGCTTCGCATAAGGGACTCGGGTGCGTACTGATGCAGAATGGAAAGGTCATTGCCTATGCCTCTCGTCAGTTAAAGATTCATGAGAAGAACTACACGACCCATGATTTGGAATTAGGCGCGGTTGTTTTTGCTTTGAAGATTTGGCGCCATTATCTGTACGGTACTAAGTGTACTGTGTTCACTGATCATAAGTCGTTACAGCACATCTTTGACCAAAAGATGTTGAATATGAGGCAACGCCGATGGGTGGAATTGCTGAACGACTATGATTGCGAGATTCGTTATCATCCGGGAAAAGCTAATGTTGTCGCCGATGCGTTAAGTCGCAAGGAATCGGTTAAGCCGGTGAGAGTTCGTGCTATGGTGGTTTCTATTCAGTCGAGTTTGAAGACTCGTATTATTCAGGCTCAGCAGGAGGCTCTCACCGAGGATTGTTTAAAGGATGAAGGATTATTTGGTTTGGCACGTCAGTTGGAGCCGAAAGACGACGGAGTATTGTATTTCTTGGATCGTATTTGGGTTCCCGTCGGTCTTAGGCAGTTAATTTTGGATGAAGGTCACAAGTCGAATTACTCCGTTCATCCCGGAGCGGATAAGATGTACCATGACTTGAAGGATTTTTATTGGTGGCCTGGTATGAAGAGGGCGATTGCCGAGTATGTAGGCAAGTGTTTGACCTGTTCTAAGGTTAAGGCTCAGAATCAGAAGCCTTCTGGCCTTCTTCAGCAGCCGGAAATCCCGCAGTGGAAGTGGGAAAATATTACTATGGATTTTGTTACGAAGCTTCCTAGGTCTTCAGGAGGTTATGATACTATTTGGGTCATTGTTGATCGGCTGACTAAGTCAGCGCATTTTCTGCCTATTCGAGAAGATTACCGAATAGAGAAGTTGTCCAGGTTATATATTGATGAGATCGTGGCCAGGCATGGAATTCCTGTATCGGTTATTTCGGATCGCGACGCGCGTTTTACTTCGAGATTCTGGCAGACGCTACAGCGAGCTTTAGGCACGAGATTGGATATGAGTACGGCTTATCACCCTCAGACCGATGGTCAGAGTGAGCGCACGATTCAGACGTTGGAGGATATGCTACGCGCATGTGTTTTGGATTTTGGCGGGAGTTGGGATAGACATTTACCGTTGGTCGAGTTTTCGTACAACAATAGTTACCACTCCAGTATTAATTGCGCGCCTTTTGAAGCTCTTTACGGTCGTAAGTGTAGGTCTCCACTCTGTTGGGCTGAGATTGGTGATAGTCAGATTACGGGTCCCGAGTTGATCCAGGAGACGACGGATAAGATCTTTAGGATCAAGGATCGTCTGGTAGCCGCGAGAGATCGCCAGAAGAAGTACGCGGATTTGCGTCGTAAGCCTTTGGAATTCAAGGTCGGCGATATGGTATTGTTGAAGGTTTCTCCTTGGAAGGGCGTGTTTCGTTTTGAGAAGCGCAGCAAGCTAAGTCCACGTTTTACGGGTCCGTTTAAGATTTTGTCTCGTGTGGGACCAGTGGCTTACCGTATTGAGTTGCCACCTGAGTTGAGCGGTGTGCACAACGTATTCCATGTATCGCATCTCAAGAAGTGTCTTGCTGACGAGTCATTAATTGTGCCCTTGGAGAAACTAAGTTTGGATGATTCGCTTCACGTGATAGAGGAGCCGGTAGAGATCGTTGACCGAGAGGTCAAGCGTCTGCGGCGGAGTCGGATTCCTATTGTAAAGGTCCGATGGAACTCTAAGATTGGAGCTGAGTTTACGTGGGAACGGGAGGATGAAATGCAGCGGAAATATCCCCACCTCTTTGCTAGTAGCGATGCTCAATAGTAATTTCGAGGACGAAATTCTTTTAACTGGGGGAGGCTGTGACGTCCCGTCTATTTGAGGTACTTGAGTTACCGTCATTATTTTAATATTATTCGCAATTGTTTTGACCCTTGTATTTCGCTTTATTTTACTCACGATTTATTATTTAGAATCGGGTTTTATGTGATTATTTTGATTTGTCCCTTGAGACGTAAGTTGATTTTATCTAAGTGCCTTATAGTTAGTATGCTCATGGAAATAAGTTAGGAGGTTTATGCCAAATTTGTCGGTTAACGAATCCCTATTCTAAAGAAATCGTGCTTTGCTCGTGTTTATGTTTTTACCGAGAAGTATGTACTTCCATTTTGGAATTTAAATTGAATCATATAATGAATTACAATACCAATAATACCTATAATGGACTTGACTAAGTTCATATGTAAAACAATCGGGAACTCTAAACAACGAACGTGCGTAACCATAACTTATAACGAAAAATGAAAAATTTCTGTTTGGAGGCCCTCTTGCGCCGCAAGTGTTTGTCTTGCGCCGCAAGACAGTGCAGATCAGCACTTCGGGTTTTTTTCAAACTTTTGCAATTCCTCACTTGTGGGCCTATATCTTTGGTTCCGGGTTTGTGCTTGCCAATAGGGCTTTTTGGTCCAGAAACAAGTCACTAACACCCCCCCATTGTGTCCCATTCATTTCATAATTCACACACAACTCACTCCTCATTCTCTCTCTTTTCTTTGAAGAACACACACACACACAAACACAAACATTTCTTCCATTTCTTTCTTCTTGAACCTGAGATTCCAGAGTTAATACACTTATTTCACCACCATAAAAATGTTGTTTTTCATCAAGAGGAGTAGAGTTTGAGCATCCATTTGAAGATTTACTTGGGTTATTTCGTTTTCGGGTCGAAATCACCGTCTCACATCAAGATCTTCATCACATCTAGCTTGATCTTCAAATCTTCACTTTCTTTGGGGTAAAATGACTTAAACTTTCTGTATTTTATAACTTTTATTCATTGCATGTAACATCTAACTAAAGAAAATGAGTTTTTAAAGAGTTTGATGGTAAAATATATATAAAGATCAAGTTTTTTTTATAAAAATGTATATGGATCTTGATTAAATGATGATAAAAGCTTTACAAAATGGTTATTTGAAAGTGTTTTTGAACATATCAGGACTTGCATGTCCAAATCTACCATCAAAAGTCGACTTACTAAGCACAAGAAAACATTTTCGGTGGGATTCTGCACCTGAGTTGCGCCGCAACTCTACCTGTTGCGCCGCAACTGGGGGTCAGAATACCCATTTTCGTTTTGTTTCACTATTAAACGTAACCGTAAGCTTGTGTTCGTAAGATCTGGTATTAACGGATGGTGTATTGTGTTTTGGAGTTAGAAATCTCATCACCACTCCATCAAAGGATTTTGTCTCGGGTTCTAACTTGCTAAATTGCGGTTGCTATCGGTAAGAATTGACTTTCTTCCTAATTTCTCATTTTTCATATGTTCGGTTTTAGCCTTGAAAAATGGTTAGGAATAAATATTAGACCAACACATGTTATGATTTCGGATTTGGACAACTTTGAACTAAAGGACGTTAAAATGTGAATTTAACCATAAGTAACGTATTTAACTTATATCATATTATGTATTATGAGAAAGGTTTAAAAATGCAATTGTTGTTAAGCGGGAAAGTGTATAAAATTTGGACAAATAATTTACGATGCGGAAGCGCTGCCGGATTTTCCACTTGCGACTTTTTACGACTTAAAACACTTACATAAATCAATTGCGTACAAAAGTAACATATTTTACAATAACATTGTCTTTGGACTCAAGGACGCCAACGCAATCAAAAATATCATAATATTACTTAAAACGGATGTTTTCAAACTCCTTGCGATATATTAAATCTTCGCCACGTACTTGATCATCGTTTTAAGTCATCAAAATATGTTTTGCGACAAACTTTATAAATGGTTTTGAAAAGGTATTTTACTCTAAACATTTTGGTATGAAAACACTTCAAATTATTCAAAGTGTCAATTTGGACTTTTAATTGATTTTGACTTTAATAAGTCAACATAATTGACATTTGACTTTCATAAGTCAACATAATATAACTTTGACTTTCATAAGTCAACATTTGTGACCTTGACTTTATAAAGTCAACATTCCTTACGTTTGACTTTGACCAAGTCAACATTGTTTCCGTTGACTTTGGTCGATCCATTTAAAACTTGATAACGATATTTTATTAACCGATACTCCTTGTAATCATTTCGATTCGGATTATCATTCATCTCCTGTTGACGATTATGACGTGGAATGTCGATATCTCTCCGAGCGGTCCTGTTTGACGCGGAACGTCGCCTTCTAAATACGTCACCTCATTTAAACCTATTAATATTCGGATTATCTTATTTAACTTAATCTTAACCGACAAGGCTAAACCGGACCTAGACTTATAGAGATACTGAGACTATGTTGTTTATTGTTGTAAGGCACTTAGGCGGTGGAGTTGTAGCTCTGTGTTTGGTGTACCCGATATTTGTTTGCTGAAGCTTTATCCGTGAGTTATTCGTAGCCCTTGTCTTAAATACTTTTGGGCTGTAAAGCGTATTTTAAACTGTCTGTGTATTTTAAACTGTCTGCATAAATGCGGAAATATTACTGATTATCTTGTTTACCCAGTGAAATTGGTCTGCCTTAGTTTTAAGCGTTTAAGCCATGGTGGCTCCCCTCTAATACACTCGTTAAGCTTTTGCCCGTGGTTCATATGTATAGATCTGTATTGGGTTATGTACCTAACCCGCATTCCTCTGTAGGCTGTTACTACGAGCGGATGTTATGACCTTGTTTTAAACTGTATGATTAAACTGTTTGCCTTTGGTTTAACGCACCTTAGGCTAGGGGATTAAACTGATTGGTTCAGGATCGAGATGTATGACTACTTAGGCATAGTACCTTTCACTATTGGATGAATACAAGATATATGATTTTGAACTTACTTTGTTTACTGAAATTT
Source organism: Senecio squalidus (assembly GCA_910822075.1). Classification (NCBI taxonomy): domain Eukaryota; kingdom Viridiplantae; phylum Streptophyta; class Magnoliopsida; order Asterales; family Asteraceae; genus Senecio; species Senecio squalidus. The sequence continues at coordinate 21,739,599 of CAJVGC010000592.1, forward strand.
ATCGATGGGTCACTTTTTACATTAAACTTGCGAATAATTCACCAACATGTTGTTGATGTCGTTTTAACGCTTTGCAGGAAATTGAGGATTTCCTTGGATCATGCCATAGTTGTTTTTGGATCGCTTGCTTTTGTGGAATTTGAATTTATCTTGTTTATGTAATTTCCATGACGATCCATTTGTTGATTTCTTTTGAAGTTGTATTATACTTGGCGTCTTATCGCCTTTGACTTGATGTAATTTGTAACATTTGGCATGATCTATTTAATCTGTTGTTTTGTTTATCGGTTATATTGTTGTAATCTTGACTTTGATATTATAACTGGAACATCCCGTGTTTCCGCTTCCTAGCGGGGTGTGACATTCTTCAAGATATCATAGAATTCCTTACACTTTTCAGATGATCTTGAAATGAACCTATTCAAGGCCGCGAGTCTTCCTGTCAACCTTTGAAAATATTTAGGATTTGACGGTGATTTCAAATCTAAGATGGCCTTTATTTGCTCTGGGCTTGCTTCTATTCCTCTTTTGGTCACCATGTATCCTAAGAATTTTCCTGCTTCCACCCCGAAGTTGCATTTCGCCAGGTTCACCTTCATGTTGTACTGATCCAGGATCTCAAAGGCTACTTCAAGGTCTCTCAGGTGATTTTTTGCTTCCTTTGATTGCATTACCATATCATCAATGTAAACCTCCATGGTATCTCCAACAGATCTTAGAACATCAAATTGACCAACCTCTGATATGTTGCACCTGCATTCTTTAATCCAAAAGGCATAGCATTATAACAATAAATACTTGTAGGAGTCATGAATGCAGTGTCTTCTTGGTCTGATGGTTCCATCTGAATTTGTTGGGACCCTGAAGAGGCGTCCATGAATGTCAATATCTCGTGACCAGCGGTGGCATCAACCATTGAGTCGATATGAGGTAAGGGGAAAGGATCCTTAGGGCATGCTTTGTTGAGATCCGTGTAGTCCACACATACTCTCCATTTCCCATTCTTCTTCTGTACCACCACGACGTTCACCAACCATTTTGGGAAATTTACTTCCCTTATCATCCCAGTTTTTACTAGTCTCTACACGTCTTCTTGGATGATCGCGTTTCTTTTGGGAGCAAACTTTATTCTTTTTTGTAGTATTGGCTTGAAGTTACGATCACGACCAAGTTTATGAGTTATAATATCTTTAGATATACCTGTCATATCTTTTATCTTCCATTCAAATGTTGATTTCCTCTGCCTAAAAAATGTAAAGAGCCCCTCTTCGAGATCCTTAGAAATATTTGTTCCGAAGAGCACCTTATCTTCCGGGAACACAGGATCCAGGATCACCTCCTTTACATCGTGATCCTTAGGTTTGAGGATCTCTTGGTTATGTAGTTGCTACGCTTGTACTGGTTTGGTTGTAGACTTCATTGAGGTTGTATAGCAATCCTTAGCTTCTTGTTGATCGCTGTTGATCTTGACTACTCCCCAAGGCGTTGGTAACTTCACACATTGATGGTAAAGTCGATGGTACTCCCTTCATATCATGAATCCAGGGCCTACCTAATATGATATTATAACTAGATAAAGTGTCAATAACACAAAAAAATTGAATAGAATTCACTCCCTCTATATAGTGTGGCAGCTTGATATCCTCGATCGTATTTTTGATCTCGCCACTGAATCCAACTAGCACAGTAGACTTGGTGATGATCTCAGTATCCGGGATATTCATTATCTTCAAAGTCTCTGATCGGATGATATTGACGGAGCTTCCTCCATCGATCAGGATCCTACGAACGAAATGGTATGGCACATACAAAGTGATCACCAAACCATCATGATGAGGTTCCTACACATCATCTCTGTCTTCTTCATCAAACGATACTATCGTCTTCTCCATTAGACTAGAAGTCCTTGCTATCCTTGATCCGCTTTTCGATTTTGCCTCCTTGGCATGCCTCTTAGCTGCAGAATAAGAGGTACCACAAATATCTGAACAACCAGATATAAAGCTGATTACCTTAGCATCCGGAGGAGGAGATCTCTCCCTTTGAGGGATCTTCGATTGATCTTGGTGATCATTCACATCTCTGCCCCGATCTGAATCTCTACTGTGATCCCTATTCTTTTTTCCTAAGAGATCCTTCAAGTGTCCCTTGCTTAGTAGATGACTGATCTCCTTTCTTAAAGCGATGCAATTTTCTGTGGTATGATCAAAATCTTCATGGAATGCGCACCATTTGGATTTGTCCTTACAATTGGCTCCCGGATCACTCTTTCTCGGCCACGTTGTGTTATCCCATAGACCCTGCATAGCATATATTAAACCTGCAATATCAACAGAAAAGCAATAATCTATGATCTTAGGATAGTCTTCTTCTTCCTCTTTTTCTACTACATTGATCTTGTGATTATCTGCTCTTGAATACGGCTTGTTCCTGTTGGTCCTATAAGAGGAATCTTCGATTTTCCTGTTTGGTCGATCATAGGATGAGGAATCCGTCTTATTTTGTAAGTTCATGTATTCTTCCAGTGGGATGAACCTTAAGGCTCTGGTCCTAGCTCCATCTAGGTTCCAGCATTGGTTCATTACGAGATACTGATAAAACTAATTATCTCTTTTGAGTCCCATCTTCAAAGCTTGGACCGCAGTATGCATGTCCAGATTTGGGATCCTTAGGGCTTCTCTCCCAAACCTTCCTATGAAATCCCTAAGAGATTCATTATGAACTTGGGTTACCCTGTAAAGGTCAGTAGTTAACTTTTCGAAGATCTCGCTGCAAGAAAAAATGGTTATTAAACAGATTGATCATATGAGCAAAAGAAGTAATTGAATAAGGAGGAACATTGAGTAGCCATTTTAAGGCTTCTCCTGTTAAGGTTGCTCCAAATCCCTTGCATAAATAAGCTTCTTTGAGATCAGGTGGGATGGGTATGATCTCCATTCTTTCCTATATTGAGCGACGATTTCCTCTGGATCAGTTGGTCCGTCATATGGCTTCATGCTCGGAGTCTGAAATCGCTTTGGGACCTCATCATTGCATATCGATGGAGCAAATCTTGATTCATTGTGAGCTGATAGAGACATCTTTGGGATAGGTTGTACCACACCAGGTACGTTGGTGATCATAACTTTCAACTTCTCCAAACCCTCGCCATACTCGGGCTAATATTTGAATCCTACGAATTGTTTATTTCAGCAGGGAGTACATTCGACATGTTACCTGCACCAGGTATCCGACGAGATGATCTCTAAATATTTTCATTATCACGTATCGTCGAGACTCTTGTTGGTATATATTGGTTCAAAAACTCTTGTTCCAGTTGTAGGATTTTGTATTATGCGTCTTGTCGCATAGACATGAAATCTCCAGCTTACATTTCTGAAGAGGAGGCATTAAAGTTCAAGTTCCTTTTGTAGAGGACTTGATCTTGGGATAACAGGATTTGTCATCCTAACTTTAATACCATTCATTTCCTTCTTCATTTCATCATTTCCTCTCTCTATCCTCTTGCAATGTTCTGTTACCTCGGAACATGAAGGGAATATCATAGTTAGTAACATTAGGAGGATTAGGAGGAGATACCTTGGATCCGGATAAACAGGATCCTGCAGAGATTGTCTTTTTCTGAATGTTGTCAAGCTTCTGAAACGAGGGTGATGATCCGATGGGATTGGTGGAAGGTGGTATTGAGCCTGAGGTTGTGGAGGTTGATGAAACAATGGTTGATTTTTCATGAGATGCCATTTTCGTAAAGAGTATTGATAAAAATCGATTAAGTAAAGCTTTTAATAAATTTTTAATGACAAAAAGCACCACTTGCCCCCACGGTGGGGGTCAAATTGTTTTGACCAAAAACTACTTATAATAATTCCGTGATCAAATCAGTTAAGTGAGGTAAGGTGCTATAATGATCTCAGTAGTGATCACAAGATATTTTTAGTAAACTTAACAAAGATATGCGTAAACAGTAAATGAATATAGTGGTTTACGAGGAAAGCCCTTAATCCTTTTGGATCGCCGACATAAAACCTCGGGAAGGGATAATAATCCTTGCCTTTGCTTATATTATTGATAAAACGGTGAAAAGTACAAAGTATGAGCACAAATGATCGATGCTAAGTGTTTGAGTGTTGTTTCTAGTGAGTATTCTAGTGAGAATATGTGTGTTTCTTATATCGATCACTGCCTCTATTTATAATGAAAAGAAAATAATTATAGCGAAAAAGGTGGGATTGTCCCAGTTTCGAGATATCTGGGGTCCTTTATAGACTACTTCTTCAACGTTCTCTTCAAGTCTTTAAGCTTTGACTCGGACTTAGTCTCTAACGGCTATAATCAGCTGGTCGTGATACCTGTCTATGATCGGTGATCACATGATCATGTAGGCTGCTCGTGATCCTTAGTTAACCCGCAATTTACTGTGATCAGAGATGAAAATTCCACCCATAACAATACCAATGGTACCGATTTTTTAGGTATAGTGTCTGGTACCGTACCGAACCGGTTTATCTCGGTACGGTATTCGATACCAAAAAAAATAACTAAAATAAAACCGATACGATATTGATTCAATACGGGACTGGTACCACGCTCACCCCTACTGACCAGCAATATATGATCACCCTACTGACCAGCAATATATGATCAAATGAGAGGAGATTGTGACACAACTAGTGCAAAATGATGTTCAACCACAAGGGAGTACGGCAAATCAACATAATTAAATTGTATTTCAATGTTCTGATCGAACAATTTCTAGATGTAATGTTTAAAAATTATATATTGCAAAACAAATGTTCAGAAGTTTTTAATATTTAGAAAAACAAACACGTGATTTTTATTATTAAGAGGCGGTATTCAAATTTGAAGGAAAAACCTCTTAAAAAACAAACCGTACCTTAGTCTTTATTCGTTAAACACAACATAATATTCGTTTAGTCATGATAAAATGAACAAATACTATTATCTTTATATTGGTTATTCCTACTTGTAACTTTTCAGTTTGCATATGTGTTTCTCACGTCTTTTCCTTATTGTTTCTTGGTCCAATCTTTGAATTAGTTTAACTTCATATATATTATCTTAGGTTTTAATAAAATGAGTAGGAAATGAAGTGGAAAATATATAAACAAGAAAAAACATATAAGAAAAAATAATATATACATATATATATATATATATATATATATATATATATATATATATATATATATATATATATATATATATATATAGAGAGAGAGAGAGGTTGTTTCTTGTAAAACAAACTTTAAGGTAAAATAAGTAAAAAAAAATTAAAAAATAATTTACAACGTTAAATATTTTGGATTATCGTTCATTTTAACCATATATCAAACTTTAAAAAACGAAGTTTTGTTGTACATCAAAAAATGGGTAGTTTTATCGTTGTGCATCAAATTTAAATATTTACAGCACAAAAACGATGAATTTGATGCACAACCCCTAAACGACATATATTTTGATGCATATCAAAACTTGCTTTTTTAAAGTTTGTTATAATTGAATAAATAAACATAATACAAAATTACACATATTATAAATTATTTTTTCATATGTTTTTACTTAATTTACTTTAAATATTGGTTTATAAGAACCTCTTCCTATATATGTATATATATATATATATATATATATATATATATATATATATATATATATATATATATATATATATATATATATATAGAGGTGGGTTCATTTAGGAACCATCAATTATTTAGGAACCATTAGGAACCATTTAATCACCATTAGATCATTTAGATCAAAAATTAATTACAATGTGGCAATTTTGTAATTTATTCAAACTTGAGGGCCAAATTGAAAACACCCAATTTCTATTCAATTCAAATAGATGATTCAAAAGTCACCGGAAATTTCCTTCTCGAAACCCGATAACAGTCATCGGAACTACCTTTCCAGTCTCTTCGAAGTACGTCATCATTCCCAACTTAGTACCCATTAACCCAATCCCGGCTTCCATCGACATTTTGATAGATGTCGATTTTTGGGTTGTGGGTTTTCGGGTTGTAGTGAGTGGGGAGATGTGAAGTGGGTTTGGGAAAGTGGAGGTGGAGGAACGGAGAGAGGCGGTGGTGGTGGTGGTGTGACGGTGGAGACGGAGATATTTGGACGGTTTTTTGGTTTTGGGACGGGGAGATTTTCCGGTGGGTGGTGGAAGAAGGATGGGATGGTGGTTATGCTGGAATCTAGTAACCCTTTTACGCCAAGTTTTGATTCGTCGAATTGTTTGAGTTCGGTCAGACGATTGGTGGTTGGGGCCATGGTTGGTTTGGAAAGGTGGTGAACAAAACCAGCTTGAATTAGATTCCACTGTGGTTAGTACAAATTATAATTTGGGTAGAGAGTTATCCGTTCAACAAAACCAACTTGTTATTTATAACTTAATTGTGAATTTCAAATCTTTTAGTCGTCTTAAAAAGTTTGATGGACTTAAAATATAGATATGAATAAAGAATTTTAAAGTGATCTAGAGTTTATACGATGTATTCTCTGTTGTATACATCGTATAGTTATAAGCATGTGTTTAAAAGAATGTTAAACTTTTTTTTAAACACTATACACTAGTATATACACTATATTCACTAATGTATAGTTATACACTAGTGTATTTATACACTATACAGTGTATACACTATATTCACTAATGTATAGTTATACACTAGTGTATTTATACACTATACACTAGTGTATACACTATATTCACTAATGTATAGTTATACACTAGTGTATTTATATACTATACACTAGTGTATACACTATATTCACTAATGTATAGTTATACACTAGTGTATTTATACACTATACAGTAGTGTATTTATACACTAGTGTATACACTATATTCACTAATGTATATGATGTATTCTCTATTGAATACATCGTATAGTTATAAGCATGTGTTTAAAAGAATGTTAAACTTTTTTTTAAACATTATACACTAGTGTATACACTATATTCACTAATGTATAGTTATACACTAGTGTATTTATACACTATACACTAGTGTATACACTATATTCACTAATGTATAGTTATACACTAGTGTATTTATACACTATACACTAGTGTATACACTATATTCACTAATGTATAGTTATACACTAGTGTATTTATACACTATACAGTAGTGTATTTATACACTATACAGTAGTGTATTTATACACTAGTGTATACACTATATTCACTAATGTATAGTTATACACTATATTCACTAATGTATAGTTATACACTAGTGTATTTATACACTATATTCTCTATTGAATACATGGTATTCACTATTGAATACATGGTATTCACTGGTGTATATATAGACATTGTATTCACTGGTGTATATATAGACATTATATTTACTAGTGTATATATAGACATTGTATTCACTGGTGTATACATTGTATTTCTAGTTAATACACTAATGTATACACTATATACACTAATATACATTGTATTCACTGGTGTATATATAGACACTGTATTTACTGGTGTATACACTGGTGTATATATTGTATTTACACTAGTATACATTATATTCACTGGTGTATACACTGTATTCACTGGTGTATACACTGTATTCACTGGTGTATACACTGTATTCACTGATGTATACATTGTATCTATTTATTAACTCAACGTATATACACATGTGTATACATAATATAATTTATTAGTAAATTCTCACACAAACATTACTTAAATTGAATCATTAACGACTTTTCTATATTACTTCAACTAAGATAAAATACATAAAACTCAATCGTCTATACATCATAATTACGTTTTCAGTGATATATTCATAAGATTCAAACTTTTATTTATTTATTAAAAATTGATAAGATCTCGACTTGCATCCACTTGTCCATTCTTATGTCATTCATGCTCCGTCAACATGTTCATAGCGGGTACCACCTACAAAATAACGGAAATAAAACTTATATTAATAACTAAACATTATTACAACACATGAATAACAACATGTCCATACCTTAACAAGCAAAAAAAAAACATTATTGCATCAAAAATGATATTGTATTTACAAAGAAATACACCGTATTCACTTGTGTAAGTGTTGCATTTACTTATCTATACATTATATTCACTTAAACACGACAAAACGCGACAAAAGAGCCATGTAATATGAACATAACCACATAAACACGACAAAATACAATAATAACCTCATTGAATATTCATATGTGCAATGCATATTACTAATACCCCATTGGGGACTTTTATCAAACACTTGGTGTGCATAACATTAAAGAACTTTTTTCATAGAATATATACCTAAAAGAATACATTGTATTCATTTGTGAATACATTGAAATGAGTTTTATATTCACTTTATCCGCTTGTGAATCCACTTGTATATACTTAGATATCGTAAAAAGTATTTCAAAAGGCCTATGTGATATGAAATATATACTTATATTGGTTTACTCAAAACTACATAAACACAACCAAATTCAATATAACTACTTAAATACTCATATGGACAATGCATAAAACTAATATTTTTATTGAAGACTTTTATCAAACACTTGGTGTGCAAAAAAAATAAAGTTTTGTTATCTTATTTTCAATCAATTGTTTCAACTTAACTTTACAAATCACCATCATATTACTCTCAAATTCGAAATGATTTTGTTTCAATACGACCATTAAACACCAAACACAACATTTACCAAAATAGGAAAAGTTAAATTATAGGGGAATAGAAAGAAAAGAGCATATGCTAATAATCAAATGAACTTAATGTTCCTTAAATCATCAGATATTGAAGATCCAAACCCGCATTGAAAAAAAAAATGAATTCTAGGTAAAAAATAAAACAAATTCGACATTACTTTCAGTTGGATCTTGATAAAGATTAGATCTTGGAAGATATTAGGTGTGATATTTAGATTAATTAGGTATAAAAATCGATTTGATTTGAGGAATTCAAAAGAAAAAGATGTACCAGGGAAGTGTTGTTTTAAGAGAGAGGAAGAAGACGTGAATTTAGGAGAGTTTGGTTTGATCTGATTGTTTTCTGAAGTAAAATGTTAATTATACCCCTCCAAGTGTTAAACTCCCTTTGATTTAAGTTCTTGATCAAAATATGATCTAAGGGCTAAGATATGGTTCCTTTAGTTCCTAATTATATGAATGGTTTTCATTTGAAACCAACTCTATATATATATATATATATATATATATATATATATATATATATATATATATATATATATATATATATATATATATATATATATATATATATATATATATATATATATATAATTAGATTATTGTCCCGCGATAATGTGGAAAAAAACAAAAATTGAATCGTAAATTTTATGTTTATGTGGATTTTAATTTATTATGAAAAAAATAATATTATATGTATAATAATATATATATAGTTTTACGTTTATACTCATGTTGTTTATACTTATAATAACATATACACTTTTACGTTTATACACATGTTTTGATATTTTGTATTAGAAGATTTTAGAATAATAATAAGTTAAATCATAGTCCAAATTGAACGATTCTATAAGTAAATTATAGTTATGTTTTTTATTTTAGTAAAGATAGAAAGAAAGAGAAAATGTAATTATGTATTGTAAGAGGGTGTAAAATGAAAATAAATTTTTACGACATCATCAATCTGATCTAAATCATAGTCCAAATTGAACGATTTTTATAACTAAATTGTAGTTATGTTTTTTATTTTAATAAAGATAGAAAGAAATAGAAAATGTAATTATGTATTGAAAGAGGGTGTAATATGAAATTAATTTTTTATGACATTATCAATCTGATTTAAAGCCGCTCTTTTATTATATATTAAAGATAAAAATATTAACATTTTGATTATTTTGTCTTGACTTAACGATAATCTATTAAATTTTATAAAAATATAAAATAAATTTAGTAAAAATTGATAATTTAAGAGATAAAAAATACTTGTTAACAAAAAAATGCAATTTAGTTTAAATAAAATAAAATGATGGGCTGAAAAACCAGCTAGTAGCAAGATTCATGAATCCCTTTTGCTACAATAATGGAGCCTTTGGTTATGTCTTTTTGTGATGACAATTCCAATATAAATGAATGAACACAACAATTTGTGTAACTAACTCATTTTCTCTTTTTAGTCTTTTTTGTCTTGGTCTACTTTTACTAATCTTATTCCGAGGTGTGCTCTTTGAAACAAAGAAAGAAATGTATGCAGAAAGTGGGTTAATGTTCCAGAGTTTCTCACCTGATTTTGATGATTTTTGTTACTCATACAAGTTGGTAATTTCCATTTTACATTCAATATGTGTTTTTGGTTTGAATTATGATGAGGTTTTCAGAATTAGGGTTTTGGAAATCTTCAATTGGGTAATGTAAATATGGTCACTATTTTTGCAATTGCATATTCAATGTTCAAAATTAAAAGGCCCCTTTTGCTTCCAATAGGAAAAGAAAAAAAAACAAAAAAAAGAAGTTGAAATTAAGAGGGTGTTTGGGATTGCATAAAAATAAGCACTTCTAGCATTCAAAATAAGCACTTTTCTTAAGTTCATTAAGAAAATTGTTGTTCTTTTAAGTAATTAAAGTAAATTTTAGTGTTGTTTTTGTCGATCTTGAATGGAAAAGAAAATTTCAGTTGGTAGTATAATAGTGTTCTGATTGGATTAAAGATTCGCTTTTTTGCCGCACTTGATGTTGAAAAAAGTTAAAAAGATGAATCCAAGTAAAATGTTAACTTAAGCCATCACTTAACTTGCTTTTAATCCAATGGTTTGACGAATACTACATTTTGGAAAAAGGAATTGGACATAAACAAGTTAAGTTTGAAAATTTTTCTCATGTTAAGCTAAACCCATGTCTTAAGTGTCCAAAAGGCTAAGCTTATAGTACTTTTTTAGTTGTGATTACGCCATAATTGTTCAAAGATTTTTTTTTTTTTTTTTGGTTAGTATGAGTTTTCGTAGTGACTATCTAACCCTCTTTATTTGTTTTTTGATTCAGGGTAGTGTGGTGCAGAACTCTACTATATCAGATTATGATCTTGGGGGTGAAACGGATCTTTTTGAAGCAGCGGAGCCGGTTATTGATCAACCACTGACCACCCTTGACCCCATGACCATCATCACTTGTAGAGAAGACAAATATTCTCCACAAGAACTTAATCTTACAGATATTGAATCACTTCAGAATGAGGAACTTTTTAGTAATGTTTTCCACGAATACAAAGATATTTTGGAAAAAGAAACAGAAACCTCGCCACTCTCGGAGGTTTTGAATTATAAATTCACTGCTAAAACTGATGACAGCTTCATTGTGAAAGAAAACGTGCATCCTCCCGGACATATCCAGAAAAGTGTAAGCTCAGATTGTCTAACCTCAACGGACTGGATTCATGGGGCTCAAGTTAAGCCTAATTTTCTGAATATTACCGAAGAGGACTTTGAAAATGTTTATGGAATGCGAAGGGCGTTCAGCGAAGGAGACATGAAGGTTTGGTTCTTGTTTTTTATGCTGTGTTCAGCATATGTTTAAGTTTGATTGACTGAAGCGTTTAGGTTTGATTGATTTTGGTTTATATTAAATTTGAACCACTTAACTGATATAAGAGCATCCCAAAGACATTGGAGCTTGTTGTTCTGTAGTTTGTTAGAGGCCACATGGGTTTACGGTCTTTTGGACCTTTTTGACCCTCCTTTATGTCGCCTTTTAGCTACGTTTCATGGACTTGTCCTTTTTGGTGGTCCCTTCGGGTCCTGGATCGGGTACATATTCTATTATACGTGAATTCGAATGCAATAATATGTCATCTAGTATAATACTGCAAACTAATACTATGTAATAAAACAAGATATTGTTACTTAGTAATTTAGTGCATTCCCTGGTAAATTAAAACTTTGATCTACTTTTACTAAAGGTAAAATAATGTATGTTCGGACGGAAGACCCTAGTATTGTTCATTAATGCAATTAATTCAAGTTTTCCATGACAGACTCTTGCTAACGGAAATGGAAGCCAAAGAAATTCATCTCTTGGGCAACCACAACTTATGAGTGAATACCCAAATGAAGACCGTTGGCAGAAGCTTTCAAGATACAGGAATAAGAAGACAAAGAGGAATTTCGGTAGAAAAATTAAGGTATTCATCTTTTAAAACGCTTTCTTTATTGTCTCAGTCAAGATTAGTAGTCATAAAGGTGGCAGGTCGTGCGGCTTGGGTAACGGGTTGGCTTTAAACGGGTCATCTTTTAGTATAGGTCCAAATTGGCCAGGTCGGTTTGGGTTGTCCCACAAACATTTTTTGTTCAATTTTTAATTATTTTTTTGTGATTAATAAACAATTAGAAAACAATGACTTTCACCCGTTTGACCAATTTCCTAGCTAAGTTTTTATTCGAGCCATTTGACATGTTTGAAATAAAGCTCAACCTAAATCTTAGTCATTCCTAAGTAAACGACTCAATATTACCAAAATTAGCATGTGGGTGTGCTTGACTTTTAGTTCGACTTTTGTTTTGGTTCAGTATGCATGCAGGAAGGCATTAGCCGACAATCAACCAAGGATCAGGGGAAGGTTTGCCAAGACAGAAGAAAGCGAAGTCTTGGGAAAGTAATGTAGAATATAACCATAAAATTAGGATATAATATAAATTAAATATATATGAATATCAAGTAGCCATCCATGCCTGGTAAAAGTCGAAGCATGTTTTACTAAATAAGCTTTATTTTTTGTTCGGTATGTTGTTATTAGATGTAATAATCTCGTAGTTCTTGCATATCCCAAATGTTAAATCCTTCTTGTATTATATATCAAAATCCATTTTGTATTTTGTTATCCTCGGTCATGTATATTATTGTTGGAAGAGGTAAAAGTTATGACACTCATAAGCCGACCAGTGCATTTAGACCAAAACAAACATAGCAGCTGATAATTGTTTTTAACAGCCTTAGAAAAACTCTGTAACTTTTTATGACACTTGTTAGACTGTTGTTATTGTAGGCGTCCAATTTTCGGACCATGCATATGCCTAATTATATTTGTGTATGTTTTGGGTTATACCTATATTTGAGTTTGACAACGAGATTCCTATGAACTGTTTTTTAAGAGTAATTATATGCATAATTTAATTGCATATTTGTAATGAATGTGTACTTAGAATAGTAGTGAAGTAGGCACTGAGTCTATGCTACTGCTCCCCTACTTTGGCTACTTTGCCCTGCTTCACACAAGTGCTATGCCCTCCACACAAGAGCTTTGTCCTGCTCCACATAAGTGCTATGCCCTACTCCACACAAGAGGTCTGCCCTGCGCCGCACCAAGAGCTATGCTCTGCTCGACACAAAGAGCTATGCTCTGCTCTCCTCCGCACAAGAACTCTGCTCTTTCGTATGTCACCATGTGGTCAGGATGTGACTAACTTACGTCACCAATTCCTTCTTTGGGTCATGAATTGACGGCCCATGAATGTACAACCATGACCCATAAATGGAAACCTAATATGTTGCCTATAAATACCTGACCATTTGTCAGATTCCAGATCTTACACATTCAATTCCAATCATTGCCATTTACACACGCTCAAGAGAGATTTTTCTCACTCTCTTACGTCATCAAGCTTGATCATACGTCATCTTAGGCCCGCCAAGAGCTTGGTAGGTTCGCACTGCCTTAGAAGGAGTTCGTATCGATTTAGCTAACACCCCGAACCCTTGAGCTCGTCAATCGTTGCTCAAACATTGGCGCCATCCGTGGGACCATTTTAGACAACGGTTTTCACTAAGTTTTTTCCTCCCAATCCTTCACTCTTTATGGATTCAACTAGCTCTCCCATGAATCCACCACCAAGCAGAGAAGAACCTACCCCCGTGGTGGACATCAACACCACTCAACCAATCTCCCAAGGCACTGGCACTGGTCCAGGAGCCACGGTGGTAACACACGAAGGATTAATGGAGAAAACCTATCTAATGTTCGTGCTAGACTCTACCTTTTCACTCCTGAGTTTACCGAAACAGATGAAGTAGAAGTGCTTAAAAACTGGTGGGACTGGTCAGTCGAGCCACCAGGGTTTTCAAACAAGACCACAAGGCTTCCAGATGAGAAGGCCTCTAAACACTACCCCACTTCAGAGTACTCCACTTCAAAACACTCCACTACTGATCAACTTGGGAAGGTCCAATGTGACTCAACAACCATCCCCAACACCTATCCACGCCGCCTAAAGCCCGCAACCATCACTCTAGGAGGCGGAGTTACTAAAGGAAGCCCTGGCTCAACAGCCAACTCCTACACCACCCCCTCCACACGAAGAGATGTTAGCTAAACTAATGGATTGAACCCGAAGCCAATAACACAGGCAGCTCCCGAACCGAACCAAACATGAGCTCTCTACTTGGCTTGTTAATGGGAGAGCTACAAAAGCAAAAGGCTCAAGAACCTACTCCTCCCTCGCAGAGTGCTGCTAGAATTGCTTAACTTGTTAACAGTGTTTTTCGGAGAGGAGGGTGGACCATCCTGGACTGCTACAATGCCAACATCGATGGTTAACTCTAAATTTTGCGACTGGGTGGCCAAGTATCCAATCCCAGACCGGTGATGTGTAAAATCGAGTCTTAAATTAAACCTACTTTTTCACGCAATTACACACTTATAGGCAGTGGACCTATTCGTATGTAATATAGTTAATAGTAAGTATAAGGGACTAATTTGCTTTTAAATTTCGAATTAATAACACTAAGAGTATTTGGGGGTTTTTTTATCGTAACTAAAATTGCAAGTAATTTAATAAAATTGGTTAATTAAAACCGAGCGAAAGATTTATGGATTAAATCAAATAATAAGAAGAATACACCTGTTTGACACTTCACCTGTTTTCCGTAAATTCTACGAATTCGATTGTTGTTTCAACTTCTAATATATACTAAAAGTCCTTCCGAATCTTTTACTAACTTTAATTATCTCTACTTACACCGTTCCTTCCGAATACAGTTAATAAATATTAATAATTAAGCAATAAGAATCAAGCCTGTTTTTAGTGATTTAACCTTATAGAGTTTCCTTCCGAATAACTCCTCTAATTATCAAGTCCTTCCGAATCTTAATTCTTAGACCTATTCACTTAAATTTAATTACCTAAGTTGTTATTACTAAGTCCTTCCGAATCTTAATAATTTTAAACCGATTAAAGACCGACCGATAACTTATCTAACCTATCTAGATTCCTTCCGAATACCTAGAATGTTGATTAAACAAATTAAACATAAACAACTATGATAACATATTAAAATCTAAGCAAATAAGGATCGACGATTAAACACAAAAACATTAAACAACCGAAAACGTTAGAATAACATCAAACAGGATCCGTTAATCAAACAAGCGTAAAAGGTGTTTAGCTACTCATAACGTGGTCTGAAAAAGCAATAAAAGTGTTAGCAAACATTCTGGAATAATGAATAAAACAAATAAAAGAACAAACGGATGAATCGCCAATTTTGTCGTGATCGCCGATTGCCGAATTATGATCTTCCTTGCCTTGAAAACTTGCTTCCAAACTTAATAACAGCTCCAGGAACGTATGAATAATACTGAATAATTTCTGGACGATTTTGATGTTGTATTTATAGGCAAACTCAAGGTGGAAATCGTCTTCGACTCAAACACGAATTTCTTATGCTTATCCAGACAGGTGCGCCGCAGGCACGGGTGATTTCCGTGTTCAAACCAACTCAAACTCTCTAGGTGCGCAAGCACCCACCCCTAGCGAGCGCAGCACCTCCTCATCTTTTCCGTAATCTCGTCATTTTAAGCTCATTTCTTCACTCCTTTCCACTTTCCGATCATGTAACCTGTAAAATAGATAAAAACACTTTTTCCACACGATTAAACTGTAAAAACCTATCCTATCCCATCATGTTTACTATGAAAATCGACACCATATCGCATAGAAATATATATATAAATATGCGATATCCAAATCCCCCCAAACTTGCCCTTTTTGCTTGCCCTCAAGCAAAAACTGTTTCAAATTAGTGTATCAAAGCCAAAACATAAACATAACCAAACTCCTCACGATTTTTATTGGAAGTCAAAAGCACACAAACTCTCAACTAATCTAAAAGGGTGTGTAAAATATCTCTGTAGAATCGTCAATTGCTCAGTCATGGTGATATTCTATCATAGGCTTGATAAAGTATCACTTCTCCACCACTAGAGTCTAGGTACAAACTAAACGGGGACTTTATTCGGGTTGTAATATACAGGTAAAGGCATGTGAATAAATATACTGGAGTGTAAACAGGTTAAATAAAATAAAAACAAAAAGCTTAGATTAAATCCGAACTAAATAAAATCTCTAACGTACGGGATTGCTTACTTTCTTCAACTTGTACTTTTTTTTCTTCTTTTCTCCGATAATGTATTACGTAAGAAATAATGACTCATAATACACGCTTCGCTTTAAAATCTACAACTAATTTTTTTCTTTTCTGTTTTTCCGATTTTTTTTTTGTTTTCTTTTTTTTCTT
>CAJVGC010000592.1:21756258-21808822 GCA_910822075.1 Senecio squalidus
GTCACCTAGTCCACTGTCAGACACACTAGTCCTTTTGTCGAGGAGGTAAGTCTGCTCGGTTGGCTGCCTTGTCTTGCTCGCCGACACCGAGGACCCTAGCTCGTCGGCCAAGGGTCTTTGCTTGTCGGCCACGTAGCTTGCAAACCGGCCCTCATAGACTTGCTTGTTGGGTCACTTTAATTCGTGACTAGGGCCAGGCCAAGGTTACGTAGGGGCGTTTTCACTCGTGCATGGGGTAGTCTCAAGGTCATCCTGTCGGGTTCACTTTTACTCGTGACCCGGGATGATCCAAGGCGGGGCACTTTTGCCCGTAACTGGGGCGGTTTCGTGGTCACCCTTGCCATACCACTCTTGCCAGTGCATGGGGTTGTTCTAGGCCCAACTCGTCGGCTTGAGCTTTGCCTCGGCGGGCAATGGTTGAGCCTGTGCTCACCGGTTTGAACTTTGCTCGTCGGCCATGTTTGAGCCCTTTGCTCGTCGGCCAAGTTGGTTCCTTTGCTCGCCGGTTTGAGATTTGATCGTCGAATTGAGTTTTTTCTCGTCGGCTGAGATTTGCTCGTCGACCAATGTTGCCGACTGCCTTGAGCTTTGCTCGTCGGACTACTAGGCTAGCTCGTCGATGAGCACTTGTGTTTTGTCCGAGCAAAGTGACTTAGTGTCCGGATGACTTATCGGCCAGCAAATAGGGTGTATCCAACAAAGTGAATGAGTATGGCTCGCCTTGCTGAGTTGGAGGAGCTTCGGTCCCAGTTGTGTGCTAGGAGCGTTGAGCTCTTCCAGGGGAATAGCGATATTACGTCCAGGGATGGGGTGATTGCTCGGAGAGCTAAGGAGGTTGAGGACCTCAGCTTAGAGCTTAGGTCTGTCTGGGCAGCCAGAGCAGCAAGTGCAGCTGGACCAGTCGGGATAGCCAGAGCAGCAGGGGCAACTGGGCTAGTCGAGACAGCTAGAGCAGCAGGTATAGTACCATGTGTTGTTCATTTTTGTTATTGGAGCTTGATGGTACATTGCATTGCCTTTGGGCTTTTGATACATTTTAAGCTAGTATTATCTTGTGTTGGATTAGCTTTTGTTACATCCTGCCATGTATGATGTTATATATTGTTGTCCTATGGTTGTGCCATACCATGTTTTTTAAGTTTGTCCTTCCCTCGAGAGCATTATAACCCCGCAACTCATTTAAGTTGGGGGATTGGAGCCAGATGAGGAGAGGAAGGGAGTGTTAATGTCTTTAGGAATTGTTTCCATAGGGCGGCCATGGTTATGTCTTAGAAATTATTGCTATGCAAATGACTTAGAATTGTTTAGTCATGGCAAATGATTTGGAAAATTTTTCATAGTTGTTCATGCTAGTGACATGAACATGTGTAAAGTGTGTAGACACCATGTTTGATGCTCGTGGCATAGTTGGGTACTCGTGGCCCTTTTTTATTTTTATGTTGTGTCTATGACACTGTGCCAGTGGCACTTCCTGCTAGTTAACCGTTAATTTATTTTTTACTCGCGAAATTGTCGCTCCCCCATAGGGAATGCTTATCTTTCCTCCGGTAGGTAAGAAAGACGGAAAGTTGTGTGATTGTCGCTCCTTAATAGGGAGTGATTTTCTTTCCTCCAATAGGTAAGAAAGACAAAAAGTTGTGTTTAGTCCAGCCTTGTATGCCTTATGCGGCTTGTTACACTTAGAAAATTTTCAAGTTAATTTTTTTTTTTAAGTAGCTATGAGTAGCTTGTTACCAAGTTGGTATTGATTGGGATAGGAAAAAAGATGATTTTTATTAGCAACATAGATGAATACATAGATGTGCTCTATCAAGCATTTTGTTCTATCTAAAACATGAAAAAGTTGAATACATGGTATTCCATGACCTTGTTAGGATTTTTGTAGTCTCTCATGATGGAGTACGTCGTCGATTTGGGTTGGTGGGAGTTGGTTTTTCTGAGGGGTGTTTGGAGGATTGGAGGACTAGATTACATGTCCGTCTGGTGGTCCTGGGTCCTCCATATGTGCTCCATTTTTTCCATGCAAAGGTCTTCTTGAGCGGGGGCTCCATCACTTGATTTACTCTCGTGACAAGGTGTTCCAAGTGTCCCTCTTCCAATGCTCGCTTGATTTTGGCTTGGATCTCTCTACATGCATTTGTGTCATGTCCATGGGCTTCATGGAATTCACGATATTTGTTCATGTTTTTCTTCCCTGACATGTAGGTCATTGGGCGGGGAGGCTTGAATGTCGCACATACTTGTTCGGTTTTCAAATTTTTCGTGGGAGACTTGTTGAGGCTAGTGAGGCTTTTTCATAAGGAGCAAACCTTTGCTTTTGTCTGTTATCTCGTCGGTCCTCTTTGTGGTTGTCATGACGACTACCCTCTCCACTAGGTGAGTCTTGCCTACTTGATCCTCCAACACTTAGTCCAGTTCAAGCTTTATCTCTTTTGTCACTTGTTTTGCTCCTAGCAAGAGCGATTGTCTCCTGTGCTCGCAAGTAGTCATAGAAAACGTCGGTTGTTTCTTTGAAAGTAAGTGGAATCGTTGTGGTTGGCTGCTCTTGGAGCTGGCGTGGGAGTACCGAGAGAGTGAAGCCAGAAATTTGTTGACTTTAGGTCTGGTATGTTTTGGCATTCTTGTGTGTAGCGGAGAATGAATTCTCGCAGTCCTTCTCCTTGTTGTTGGCGTATGAGGTGAGCCTCAAGGTGAGTTCTCCTCTGCTTCTTTTGTTGGAAGAAGTTGGAGACAAACTTAGCCTTGAGGTTGTAGAAGTCGTAAATGCTCTTCTCCGTAAGGCTTGTGAACCAGCTCTATGTAGGGTTCCGGGAAACATGTGACATGCTACGGGGTTGACCCATTTCTCTGTCATGATGGCCTGCTCAAACAGAGCCAAGTGGTCTTCTGGATCCCTTGTACCATCATAAGTACCCACAATGGAAGGAACTCTTTGCCGGTCTGGGATTGGATACTTGGCCATCCAGTCGCAAATTTAGAGTTAACCACCGATGTTGGCATTGTAGCAGTCCGCGATGGTCCACCCTCCTCTCCGACAAACACCTTTAACAAGTTAAGCAATTCACGAGCAATACTCTGCGGGGGAGAGCCTTTGCTTTTGTAGCTCTCCCATTAACAGCCAAGTAGAGAGCCCATGTTTGGCTCGGGAGCTTCCTATGGTATCGGCTTCGGCTTCAGCTTCAGGGACTCCATTAATTTAGCTAACATCTCTTCCTGTGGAGGGGGTGGTGTGTGATTTGGATGTTGAGCCAGGGATGCCTTTAGTAACTCCAATGCCTCCTAGAGTGATGGCTGCGAGCTTGAGGCGGCGTGGATAGGTGTTGGGAATGGTTGTTGAGTCGCGGTGGACCTTTCCAAGTTGATCAGTGGTGGAGTGTTTTGAAGTGGAGTGCTCTGAAGTGGGGTAGTGTTTAGAGGCCTTTTCATCTGGAAGCCTTGTGGTCTTGTTTGAAAACCCTGGTGGCTCAACTGACCAATCCCATCAGTGTTAAGCACTTATACTTTATCTGTGTCGATAACTCAGGAGTGAAAAGGTAGAGTCTAACACGGACATTAGATAGGTTTTCTCCATTAATCCTTCGCGTGTCACCCAACGTGGCTCATGGACCAGTGCTAGGACCAGTGCCAGTGCCTTGGGAGATTGGTGGAGTGGTGTTGATGTCCACCACGGGGGCAGGTTCTTCTCTGCTTGGTGGTGGATTGATGAGATAGCTAGTTGAATCCATGGAGAGTGAAGGATTGGAGGGAAAAACTTAGTGAAAACCGTTGCCTAAAACGGTTCCACGGATGGCGCCAATGTTGGAGTAACGATTGACGAGCTCAAGGGTTTGGGGTGTTGGCTAAATCGATACGAACTCCTGTTAAGGCAGTGCGAACCTATCAAGTTCTGGCGAGCCTAAGGTGACGTATAATCAAGCTTGATGACGTAAGAGAGTGGGAAAATCTCTCTTGAACGTGTGTAAATGACAATGATTGGAATTGAATGTGTAAGATCTGGAATCTGACAAATTCTCAAGTATTTATAGGCAACGGATTAGGTTTCCGTTTATTGGCCATGGGCCATGGTTGTACATTCATGGGCCGTCAATTCGTGAACCAAAGAAGGAATTGATGGTGTAAGTTAGTCACATCCTGACCACATGGTGACGTACGAAAGAGCAGAGCTCTTGTGCGGAGGAGAGCAGAGCATAGCTCTTTTTGTGGTGCAGAGCTCATGGTGTCGAGCAGAACAAAGCTCTTGGTGGGAAGCAGGACAGACCTCTTGTGTGGAGCAGGACAGACCTCTTGTATGGAGCAGTGGTATAGCACTTGTGTGGAGCAGGGGAGCACGAGCAGGGCGAGTAGCATAGACTCAGTGCCTACTTCACTACTAATCTAACTTACACATTCATTACAAATATACAATTAAATTAATTAAATTATGCATATAATTACTCTTAAAAAACAGTTCATAGGAATCTCGTTGTCAAACTCAAATATAGGTATAACCCAAAACATACACACAAATATAATTAGGCATATGCATGGTCCGAAAATTGGACCGCTACAATAACAACAGTCTAACAAGTGTCATAAAGTTACAAAGTTTTTCTAAGGCTGTTAAAAACATTTATCAGCTGCTATGTTTGTTTTGGTCTAAATGCACTGGTCGGCTTATGAGTGTTATAACTTTTACCTCTTTCAACAATAATATACATGACCGAGGTTAACAAAATACAAAATGAATTTTGATTTATAATACAAGAAGGATTTAACATTTGGGATATACAAGAAGTACGAGATTATTACATCTAATTACAACATACCGAACAAAAATAAAGCTTATTTAGTAAAACATGCTTCGACTTTTACCAGGCATGGATGGCTACTTGATATTCATATATAGTTAATTTATATTATATCCTAATTTTATGGTTATATTCTACATTACTTTCCCAAGACTTCGCTTTCTTCTGTCTTGGCAAACCTTCCCCTGATCCTTGGTTGATTGTCGGCTAACGCCTCCTGCATGCATACTGAACCAAAACAAAGTCGAACAAAAGTCAAGCACACCCACATGCTAATTTTGGTAATATTGAGTCGTTTACTTGAATGACTAAGATTTAGGTTGAGTTTTATTTCAAACATGTCAAATGGCTCGAATAAAAACTTAGCTTGGAAATTGGTCTAACGGGTGAAAGTCATTGTTTTCTAATTGTTTATTAATCACAAAAAAAAATTAAAAATTGAACAAAAAATGTTTGTGGGACAACCCAAACCGACCTGGCCAATTTGGACCTATACTAAAAGATGACCCGTTTAAAGCCAACCCGTTACCCAAGCGCACGACCTGCCACCTTTATGACTACTTATCTTGACTGAGACAATAAAGAAAGCGTTTTAAAAGATGAATACCTTAATTTTTCTACCGAAATTCCTCTTTGTCTTCTTATTCCTGTATCTTGAAAGCTTCTGCCAACGGTCTTCATTTGGGTATTCACTCATAAGTTGTGGTTGCCCAAGAGATGAATTTCTTTGGCTTCCATTTCCGTTAGCAAGAGTCTGTCATGGAAAACTTGAATTAATTGCATTAATGAACAATACTAGGGTCTGTCCGAACATACATTATTTTACCTTTAGTAAAGTAGATCAAGTTTAATTTACCAGGGAATGCACTAAATGACTAAATAACAATATCTTGTTTTATTACATAGTATTAGTTTGCAGTATTATACTAGATGACGTATTATTGCATTCGAAATCACGTATAATAGAATATGTACCCGATCCAGGACCCGAAGGGACCACCAAAAGGACAAGTCAAAGAAACGTAGCTAAAAGGCGACATAAAGGAGGGTCAAAAAGGTCCAAAAGACCGTAAACCCATGTGGCCTTGTTCTGTAGTTTGTTAGAGGCCACATGGGTTTACGGTCTTTTGGACCTTTTTGACCCTCCTTTATGTCGCCTTTTAGCTACGTTTCTTTGACTTGTCCTTTTTGGTGGTCCCTTCGGGTCCTGGATCGGGTACATATTCTATTATACGTGATTTCGAATGCAATAATACGTCATCTAGTATAATACTGCAAACTAATACTATGTAATAAAACAAGATATTGTTATTTAGTCATTTAGTGCATTCCCTGGTAAATTAAAACTTTGATCTACTTTTACTAAAGGTAAAATAATGTATGTTCGGACGGAAGACCCTAGTATTGTTCATTAATGCAATTAATTCAAGTTTTCCATGACAGACTCTTGCTAACGGAAATGGAAGCCAAAGAAATTCATCTCTTGGGCAACCACAACTTATGAGTGAATACCCAAATGAAGACCGTTGGCAGAAGCTTTCAAGATACAGGAATAAGAAGACAAAGAGGAATTTCGGTAGAAAAATTAAGGTATTCATCTTTTAAAACGCTTTCTTTATTGTCTCAGTCAAGATAAGTAGTCATAAAGGTGGCAGGTCGTGCGGCTTGGGTAACGGGTTGGCTTTAAACGGGTCATCTTTTAGTATAGGTCCAAATTGGCCAGGTCGGTTTGGGTTGTCCCACAAACATTTTTTGTTCAATTTTTAATTTTTTTTTGTGATTAATAAACAATTAGAAAACAATGACTTTCACCCGTTAGACCAATTTCCAAGCTAAGTTTTTATTCGAGCCATTTGACATGTTTGAAATAAAACTCAACCTAAATCTTAGTCATTCCTAAGTAAACGACTCAATATTACCAAAATTAGCATGTGGGTGTGCTTGACTTTTTGTTCGACTTTTGTTTTGGTTCAGTATGCATGCAGGAAGGCGTTAGCCGACAATCAACCAAGGATCAGGGGAAGGTTTGCCAAGACAGAAGAAAGCGAAGTCTTGGGAAAGTAATGTAGAATATAACCATAAAATTAGGATATAATATAAATTAACTATATATGAATATCAAGTAGCCATCCATGCCTGGTAAAAGTCGAAGCATGTTTTACTAAATAAGCTTTATTTTTTGTTCGGTATGTTGTAATTAGATGTAATAATCTCGTACTTCTTGTATATCCCAAATGTTAAATCCTTCTTGTATTATAAATCAAAATCCATATAATTTGTATTTTGTAATCCTCGGTCATGTATATTATTGTTGAAAGTGGTATAAGTTATAACACTCATAAACCGACCAGTGCATTTAGACCAAAACAAACATAGCAGCTGATAATTGTTTTTAACAGCCTTAGAAAAACTCAGCCTTAGAAAAACTCTGTAACTTTTTATGACACTTGTTAGACTGTTGTTATTGAAGCGGTCCAATTTTCGGACCGTGCATATGCCTAATTATATTTGTGTGTAAGTTTTGGGTTATACCTATATTTGAGTTTGATAACAAGATTCCAATGAACTACTTTTAAAGAGTAATTATATGCATAATTTAATTAATTTAATTGTATATTTGTAATGAATGTGTAATTAGATTAGTAGTGAAGTAGGCACTGAGTCTATGCTACTCGCCCTGCTCGTGCTCCCCTGCTCCACACAAGTGCTATACCCCTGCTCCATACAAGAGGTCTGTCCTGCTCCACACAAGAGGTCTGTCCTGCTTCCCACCAAGAGCTTTGTTCTGCTCGACACCATGAGCTCTGCTCCACACAAAGAGTTATGCTTTGCTCTCCTCCGCACAAGAACTTTGCTCTTTCGTGCGTCACCATGTGGTCAGGATGTGACTAACTTACGCCAACAATTCCTTCTTTGGGTCATGAATTGACGGCCCATGAATGTACAACCATGGCCCATGGCCCATAAAAGGAAACCTAATCCGTTGCCTATAAATACCTGACCATTTGTCAGATTCCAGATCTTACACATTCAATTCCAATCATTGCCATTTACACACGCTCAAGCGAGATTTTCTCACTCTCTTACGTCATCAGGCTTGATCATACGTCATCTTAGGCTCGCCAAGAACTTGATAGGTTCGCACTGCCTTAACAGGAGTTCGTATCGATTTAGCCAACACCCCAAACCCTTGAGCTCGTCAATCGTTACTCCAACATTGGCGCCATCCGTGGAACCGTTTTAGGCAACGGTTTTCACTAAGTTTTTCCCTCCCAATCCTTCACTCTCCATGGATTCAACTAGCTATCTCATCAATCCACCACCAAGCAGAGAAGAACCTGCCCCCGTGGTGGACATCAACACCACTCCACCAATCTCCCAAGGCACTGGCACTGGTCCTAGCACTGGTCCATGAGCCACGGTTGGTGACACGCGAAGGATTAATGGAGAAAACCTATCTAATGTCCGTGTTAGACTCTACCTTTTCACTCCTGAGTTTATCGACACAGATAAAGTATAAGTGCTTAACACTGATGGGATTGGTCAGTTGAGCCACCAGGGTTTTCAAACAAGACCACAAGGCTTCCAGATGAAAAGGCCTCTAAACACTACCCCACTTCAGAGCACTCCACTTCAAAACACTCCACCACTGATCAACTTGGAAAGGTCCACCGCGACTCAACAACCATTCCCAACACCTATCCACGCCGCCTCAAGCTCGCAGCCATCACTCTAGGAGGCATTGGAGTTACTAAAGGCATCCCTGGCTCAACATCCAAATCACACACCACCCCCTCCACAGGAAGAGATGTTAGCTAAATTAATGGAGTCCCTGAAGCTGAAGCCGAAGCCGATACCATAGGAAGCTCCCGAGCCAAACATGGGCTCTCTACTTGGCTTGTTAATGGGAGAGCTACAAAAGCAAAAGGCTCTCCCCCGCAGAGTATTGCTCGTGAATTGCTTAACTTGTTAAAGGTGTTTGTCGGAGAGGAGGGTGGACCATCGCGGACTGCTACAATGCCAACATCGGTGGTTAACTCTAAATTTTGCGACTGGATGGCCAAGTATCCAATCCCAGACCGACAAAGAGTTCCTTCCATTGTGGGTACTTATGATGGTACAAGGGATCCAGAAGACCACTTGGCTCTGTTTGAGCAGGCCATCATGATAGAGAAATGGGTCGACCCCGTAGCATGTCACATGTTTCCCGGAACCCTACAAGATTTTGTTAGAGATGGTTCACAAGCCTTCAGTAGAAGAGCATTTACGACTTCTATGACCTCAAGGCTAAGTTTGTCTCCAACTTCTTCCAACAAAAGAAGCAGAGGAGAACTCACCTTAAGGCTCACCTGATACGCCAGCAACAAGGAGAAGGACTGCGAGAATTCATTCTCCACTACACACAAGAATGCCAAAAAATACCAGACCTCCCTGAAAGTCAGCAAATTTCTGACTTCACTCTCTCTGTACTCCTAGGCCAGCTCCAAGAGCGGCTAGCCGCAACGATTCCACTTACTTTCAAAGAAACAATCGACGTTTTCTATGACTACTTGTAAGAAAAGGAGACAATCTCTCTTGATGGGAGCGTAGCATGTGGCAAAAGAGATAAAGCTTGGACTGGACTAAGTGTTGGAGGATCAAGTAGGCAAGACTCACCTAATGGAGAGGGTAGTCGTCATGACAACCACAAAGAGGACCGACGAGATAATAGACAAAAGCAAAGGTTTGCTCCTTATGACAAAACCTCACTAGCCTCAACAAGTCTCCCACGAAAAATTTGAAAACCGAACAAGTATGTGCGACATTCAAGCCTCCCCGCCCAATGACCTACATGTCAGGGAAGAAAAACATGAACAAATATCGTGAATTCCATGAAGCCCATGGACATGACACAAATGCATGTAGAGAGATCCAAGCCAAAATCAAGCGAGCATTGGAAGAGGGACACTTGGAACACCTTGTCACGAGAGTAAATCAAGTGATGGAGCCCCCGCTCAAGAAGACCTTTGCATGGAAAAAATGGAGCACATATGGAGGACCCAGGACCACCAGACGGACATGTACTCTAGTCCTCCAGTCCTCCAAACACCCCTCAGAAAAACCAACTCCCACCAACCCAAATCGACTACGTACTCCATCATGAGAGACTACAAAAATCCTAACAAGTTCATGGAATACCATGTATTCAACTATATCATGTTTTAGATATAACAAAATGCTTGATAGAGCACATCTATGTATTCATCTCTGTTGCTAATAAAAATCATCTTTTTTCCTATCCCAATCAATACCAACTTGGTAACAAGCTACTCATAGCTATTTAAAAAAAAAAATTAACTTGAAAATTTTCTAAGTGTAACAAGACACATAAAGCATACAAGGCTGGACTGAACACAACTTTTCGTCTTTCTTACCCATTGGAGGAAAGATAAGCACTCCCTATTAAGGAGCGAAAATCACACAACTTTCCGTCTTTCTTACCTACCGGAGGAAAGATAAGCACCCCCTAGTGGAGAGCGACAATCTCGCGAGTAAAAAATAAATTAACGGTTAACCTACAGGAAGTGCTACTGGCACAGTGTCATAGACACAACATAAAAATAAAAAAGGGGCCACGAGTACCCAGATATGCCACGAGCATCAAACATGGTGTCTACACAATTTACACATGTTCATGTCACTAGCATGAACAACTATGAAAATTTTTCCAAATCATTTTCCATGACTAAAAAATTCAAAGTCATTTGCATAGCAAAAATTTCTAAGACATAAGCATGGCCAGCCTATGGAAACAATTCCTAAAGACATTAACACTCTCCTCCTCTCCTCATCTGGCTCCAATCCCCCCACTTAAATGAGTTACGGGGTGACAATACTCTCGAGAGAAGGACAAACTTAAAAAACATGGCGTGGCACAGCCCACAGGACAACAATATATAACATCATACATGGCAGGATGTAACAAAAGATAATCCAACACAAGATAATACTAGCTCAAAAATGTATCAAAAGCCCAAAGGCAATGCAATGTATCATCAAGCTCCAATAACAAAAATGAACAAGACAGGATATACTCTTATCCCTGCTACTCTAGCTGTCTCGACTAGCCCAGCTGCCCCTGCTGCTCTGGTTATCCCGATTGGTCCAACTGCACCTGCTGCTCTGGTTGCCCTGACAGACCTAAGCTCTAAGCTGAGGTCCTCAACCTCCTTAGCTCTCCGAGCAATCACCCCATCCCTGGCCGCAATATCGCTATTCCCCTGGAAGAGCTCAACGCTCCTAGCACACAACTGGGACCGAAGCTCCTCCAACTCAGCAAGGCGAGCCATACTCATTCACTTTGTTGGATACACCCTATTTGTTGGCCGATAAGTCATCCGGACACCAAGTCACTTTGCTCGGAAAAAACACAAGTGCTCATCGACGAGCTAGCCTAGTATTGCGACGAGCAAAGCTCAAGGCAGTCGGCGAGCAAAGGCTCAAACATTGGTCGACGAGCAAATCTCAAGCCGACGAGAAAAACTCAATTCGACGATCAAATCTCAAACCGGCGAGCAAAGGACCAACTTGGCCGACGAGCAAAGGCTCAAACATTGGCCGACGAGCAAAGTTCAAACCGGTGAGCACAGGCTCAACCATTGCCCGCCGAGCAAAGCTCAAGCCGACGAGTTGGGCCTAGAACAACCCCATGCACTGGCAAGAGTGGTATGGCAAGGTGACCACGAAACCGCCCCAGTTACGGGCAAAAGTGCCCCGCCTTGGATCATCCCGGTCACGAGTAAAAGTAACCCGACAGGATGACCTTGAGACTACCCCATGCACGAGTGAAAACGCCCCTAGCGTAACCTTGGCCTGGCCCTAGTCACGAATTAAAGTGACCCAACAAGCAAGTCTATGAGGCCGGTTTGCAAAGCTACGTGGCCGACAAGCAAAGACCCTTGGCCGACGAGCTAGGTCCTCGTGTCGGCGAGCAAAGTTGTGGCCGACAAGGCAGCCAACGAGCAGACTTACCTCCTCGGACAAAAGGACTAGTGTGTCTGACGAGTGGACTAGGTGACAAGCTTGGTTTACCGACGAGCTAAGCTAGTATTACTCGGATAGTTTGGCCGACAAGCACTATAGGCAACATGAAAGGTGTCCAGCTAGTTGGTTTAACATTGTCGACAAGCTATGCTAACTGACCGATGAGCTGAGCTTAGTGAGACGACATGCTGCTCGGATACAATAAACTAAGTAACCGACATGCTGCTCGGATACACAACCTTGTTGCTCGGACAAATCCACTAGCCCCAGACGCGAGTGAAAATGACCCAACCAGCTGACCTTGGAAGCGCCCTAGACACGGGTAAAAGGGGCTCATCGATCTGACCTTGGAAGCGCCCCAGACACGAGCTAAATGGCCGCTAAATGGCCCCGAGCATGAAAGTATCCGGCGAACTGAGCTCATATGGCCGAAGAGCATAGCAGAGCCAAATTGCTAAGGCAGAAGACAAGTGCTCCAGGTGAAAATGATAAAGTTTAATATATAAGACTTTCGAAGAAACTCTTACAAATTAAACTAGGGTGTTGATTAGATTAGTAGTGAACCGCTCTCCTGCTCCCCTACATTAGCTACTCTGCCCTGCTTCACACAAGTGCTCTGCCCTGCTCCACACAAGAGCTTCTGCCCTGCTCGTCACAAGAGCTCTACCCTGCTCCACACAAGTGCTCTACCCTGCTCCACACAAGATCTCTTCCCTGCTCCACACAAGAGCTCTGCCCTGCTCCACACAAGTGCTCTGCGCTGATCCACACAAGAGCTATGCCTACTCCACATAAGTGCTCTGCCTTGCTCCACACACGAGCTATGCCCTGCTCCACACAAGAGCTTTGCCCTTCTCCACACAAGTGTTATACCCTACTCCACACAGGAGGTCTGCCCTGCTCCGCACCAAGAGCTCTGCTCTGCTCCTCACAAAGAGCTATGCTCTGCTCTCCTCCGTACAAGAGCCCTGCTCTTTCGTACGTCACCATGTGGCCAGGATGTGACTAACTTACGTCATCAAGTCCTTCTTTGGGTCATGAATTGACGGCCCATGAATGTACAACCATTGCCCATGGCCCATAAACGGAAACCTAATCCATTGCCTATAAATACTTGACCATTTGTCAGATTCCAGATTTTACACATTCAATTCCAATCATTGCCATTACACACGTTCAAGAGAGATTTTCTCACTCTCTTACGTCATCAAGCTTGATCATACGTCACCTTAGGCTCTCAAAGAGTTTGGTAGGTTCGCACAGTCCTAGCAGGAGTTCGTATCGATTTAGCTAACACGTCAAATCATTGAACTCGTCAATCATTACTCAAACATATGGATATTGTTTTGTTAATGTATAAAAAAACCAAATATCTAATACTTTATTAAAAAAAACTATAAAATTGTTTTTAACCAAATTCTAGTTAGATTTATAAGTTTATTTGTTTCTATTTTATTTTACAAACCCATTTCTTATTTTTAGCGTATAAGCGTCTTATTCATTCTTAAATAAATAAGCTTAGAGCACCCGGAGTGGGGGAATTTTCGCTCGTTGTGGGAGTGAGAACGAGCCCTCCTCTTGTTATGATACCGTCGCGTCTCGTTCTGGGGTTCGTTGTGAGCCACCGTTGTGGTGACAACGGCTCGTTGCAAATTTTTTTTATTTTTTTTTTATTTTATTCCAAACGTTCGAATTATTAAAAAAAAAAACAGTTTAAATACATACCAACGATCATATAACCGTTGGTTTTAAAGTTTTTAATTTTTTTCCCCCCCCAAATTTCACCTATAAATACAATCACATTTTAACCAAAAAAGTCACACATTCTTTTAATCTTATTCTATCTTATTCTCAATCTCATACCATAATCTTAATCTCATATCATAATCCCAATCTCAAAATTTCTTCATCATCTTCAAACGCTCCCCAAACAAACACAAACCCACCTTCGACGCCACAATCAAAAACACCCTCCGGTTTCGTAAACTACCACAATGCAACAAACGCCCTATTTTCACCCCAAATACCAAACTTTAACCAACAACAACAACAACAAATTCTAAACACATTTTTAGCGCACCAAGCATCACAACCACCTCAAGCAATGTTCAATCCCGATCAATTATCAATGCATCAACAACTTTTGATGCATCAACAATCCCAATTTTTTCCCCAACAACAATCACAATTTTTTCCCAACAATCCCAATTTTTTCCCCAACAAACACAATTTCCACCGATCAATCACAAAGCCGAGTTCAAGAAACTCAAGAAATCGTTCAAGATACCGAAGACGTGATCTAAGAAACACGACGACGCTCCACATCTAATCCCAAAAAGAAAAAGGCAAGGGGCCACGTTTATGAAGATTCCGACAAAGGCAACGCCCAACCCGACGCAACATTTTGGAGACGGATCGTTGCGGGTTACAACGAACAAGCCAAGGGGCAAGAGTTTGTGGAGAGAAACAAGGAGTCCCTCAACAGCAAGTTCACGACGATGAGTGCCTCGGTAAAGACTTTTATAGGCCACAATTCGGAGGCTTTACGACTTCAGGCTAGCGGGTCCGACGATGCGAAGGTTATAGAGGCGGCTCGTCAAATGTTCTTTGAGACGGAGGGTGTGACTTTTAGGCATATGGGGGCGTGGGAAGTTTGGAGAAAACATAGCATATGGCGTGCTTTTACCAAAATAGATACTCCACTTCCCACCGTCAACCTTGAAGATGTGGATATTTCGGATGATATTTTCGCGGATGATCAATAAGAACGACCTCGCGGAAAACAAAGAGGAAGTAAAAAAAAAGAATCATCCGACACATCCGAAAAGGCACAATCATCTTCGTCGTCGGCGTTTTGTGGAGTGATCGCGGCACAGTTAAGAAAAGTTACAAAAACAAAAAAAGATGTAGCCAAAACAAAAAAAGAAACACTCGTAGCACAACAACAAGCGACTTATACCAGTGCAAGAAGAGACGATATGTTGTTTCTTCAACAAAGCACGTAGGGGTTGCCACAAGCCCAAGCGAAATAAATCGAGGCCGAAAAAATAAAAATCCAACAAAAATATGGGATGATTTAGCTTAGTATTTATTTTAGTTCTAATAATTTGTATTGTTTTAATTATTTGTATCGTTTTTTTATTTATCTTATTTAATTGTTTTAATTATTAGTTTTAATAATTTGTATTGTTTTAATTATTTATTTATCTTATTTAAATGTTTTCAGAAAAGAAAAAAAAGGTAAGTGGGTCTCACAACTCTCACAATCACCCACAATCCTCATTATCCTATCACCCAAAATCTTAGAAACATGATTCTCATTGTCACATCAGTAAAAGTAATCACAGAATCACTAGAATCATGATTATCACTCCGGGTGCTCTTATAACTCTCAAAATAAAGTAAAAACCTAATATTAATCATCTTAAATTTTTTACATATGTTAAGGCTAACTAATGGTGGAATCAAGTAAAGTCGACTCCACACATAACCAAACTCTAGCTCGCATAGACGGACCTTAATGGAGGCCCATGGAGGCTGCGGCACTCCCAAAGTTCGGAAAAATCGTGCGTTTTCACTACTTGAATTCGAGGAATTATCAGTTTGTTGTGTGTTGCATAGACCACTGCAACGTTTCGGTCCCCCGCTTAAAAATATCATGTTCCGTCTTTGCTAGCTTGATTATCAAATGATTTATAAAAAGTGATGATTATAGATATTCATAAAATAAAATTATGATTTAAAGTCAAAATCGTCATCTTTAATATTATTAAAAGGAACATAGAAAAATAAAATAAAAACTAGGGATGGCAATATATAACATAATCCGAAATCTAAATTGAACAAAAAAAATAAAATAATGAGATATGTAATATAATCTTGCTTGACAATCCACTAATCCAACAACCTTCTGACCCAAATTATTTCATTAAATCATTTGACATGACAACTCAATATTTTCAAAAGTTACTTCTATAAATAATAATATATAAAATTTAATATATATTTTATCATATAAATAAGTAGGAAAATGCTATGGTTACAAAAAGTTTACAAATAAATTGTTTCAAAATAATATAAAAATGCATCTAACCAATCATATTATAGCAACTCATTCTCTTTCATATTTCTTTCTTTTCATTAATATGATGACACATCATTTTATAACAAAAGTTTTGTAAAATTTTAGTAACCATAACATTGCTCATATAACTAACATAACACCATATCTTATTTTTAATAACATCAATTTGTTTATTTTTTTTTTCTTTAAAAACTTTTATATTATCTTGTTCGTTGAAAAGTTGGAATATAGACGACTTAACCCATTCGTAACAAAAGTATATTTTGACTTAATTGATTCGAAACCCAAACGTTTCATCTGAAATTAACTCGTCAACCTATCCCATGTTTAAAAAATAAGTGACACAAGCAAAGTTTGAATCGAGTATTTTCAATCTAACAATCTTTATAATATGATTTTATTAATTAGCTAATATCAAATTAAATAAATTTTAACCCGTCAACATGTTAATCCAAACCCGTCAACGAATAATAGGTTAACGTGACGACAAGGGAGAAATCAGTCATTTCATAACCATTCCACCCTTATTAAAACACGTGTGTGCAGAAGTTTTCATCATCTTCAAAGAATAAACGAAAAACCCAAACTGTGTCTGTTTTTCTTCATTTTTTCTTTTCTTCAATTTTAAATTTTTTTTTTGCCTCTCACATTAACTAATTCAAAACTGACATTATCACAGGTATCATTTACATCTTCTTTTTTTTTTTAATTTTTTATCGAATGTTTTTTTTGGGTAAAATTAAACAAAACTGTAACCCTAATTCATTTTCTGCAGTTACATATTATTATAGTTTAAATAACATTACCTTATCTTATTGCTCTGTTTTTTTTCGAAATATTATTTTTTGCTTAAAATCTTTGAAAGTCTTAAAATATTTGTTAATTGTGAAATATTGGGAGTGAAATTGGTTTCTTGTAACTGATTTTAATCCATTTTCATATTAAGTTTATGGTTTAATGAATTCATATATGATTGTGATTAGAGGGTGGAGCTGGAAAGCAGAAGGCGAGTATATGGAGGGAGACGCCGGAAGAGATTCGATATGCCAGAAGACTACGGATGGGAATGTGAATGAGCTTGAAATCCCTTCTTGTTGCTTGAAAGCACGCGCTTGTACTCCCGACCCTGAGCTTGAAGCTAACTGTCATGCAACTGTTGTTTCTGGATGGTTCTCTGAACCGCCGTCTTCTTCTTCTGGTCATTACCTTTCCTTTTTCTCGTCTTTGAATACATTAGTTATTATGTTTCATGTTGTTATTTGATAACATCATAATTTGGTTATTTTTTCATAGAATTGTGTTGGGGAACAGTTTTTCCCATTGTGTTAGTTTTAGGTTTTGATTTTATTTTTTATTTTATCTACTGCAGACAATGTTGATAAAAAGATGTATTTCAACAACCCAATGTGGCCAGGTATGTAATCATGTTCGGTGGGCATGTAGTATGATAATCGCAACTTTAGCATTCACAACACCATTTGGCATATTTCAAAAGAACGTAACATAATTACACAATTTTACTAATCAGGGGAACGAAACATCATTTTGAACACAAAAGGAGTGGAAGTTCAAAATTTTACTATAATATTTTAAGTTCAAAACCATGTTTCGTTCCCTTAATTAGAAAATTTGTGTAATTATGTTAACTTTTCTTTTTGAAATTTGCCCTTCATATCGTACTTCTTTTGTATAATAATTACTTGTTGATCCAAATAGAAAGATAGTTATGTACAAGTTTCTGTTACCAAAAGATTTGATGGTAAGTGGAACTAGGTAATATTATATTTTCGTATGAAATTTGATAATACTAAAACATTAACTACTGGAAGTTGGCCAAACAATCGCAAACCTTAGATTGTGATTTCATATCTCTTATAGTGTAACTATTCTGTTGACCTTCTTTGTTATATAATTCTAAATTAAGTTTTTACTCTTTTATGCATAAATTGCATGCAACTATGTTATATGGTCTCGTTCATTTTTTGTGTCTTCAAATTTGTACTATTTTCATTTTCAAGATGGTCTTTATTTATTGTTGCAATGTTCGTATTGCATTGTTAAGACTTGCCTTTCAGCAATAGTAATTTTAATCGACCTAAATTAATACAACAATATTTGTAGTACCAACATTAGGAGGAAATGGTACGATACTTAATAGAGGAAATCCAAAATATGAAAATAGCACAAAAATTTGAGGTATAAAAAGTTTATTCTTTTGCTAAATGTTGCAATGAAGTAATTTTACAGGAAAGAGTGAAAAGTCATCTTAGGATAACATAGCAATGAGGTAACTTGCAAGTTTATTATTTAATATCATGATCGCATTTTAAGTCCATTTTTTTAAGGGACAACAAAACACCCATGTCTCCAAAGGTATATGAAATCACAAATTTAGAGTTGTAGTTGTCGGGCCAACTTCTATTACTTGATGCTTTAACATTTCTAAATTTTATAACTATGATATTACATAGTTCTATTTCCCATCTTGTTGACCTTCAAGAAATGGACATGCGAAATGATAACATGCTGTTTTATAAAGAATAGGATCTAATTGATCTTCTTTTTTATATTATTCTATATGAGCTTTCGCTCACTAAGTACAGTTTTTGTGGTGAAAGTTTGTAGTATTTTCATTTTCAAGCTCTTAAATAAGAGTTGCAACCATTTCCGCCTCAATGTTGGTATTGCATCGTATTGCTGTTGGTGGACAGGGTTTACAGATAAGGTTTGCTATTATTGAAATGTGTAAAACATATTGTGATGGTAATGGTGAAGTACATCATTTTTTTTTGGTAACGGTGTAGTACATCATTTGAAGCCTTGCCTTTTAAGAATAGTAAATTATGTTGACCTAATTAACACAACAGGTACAATGCGGTCCCAACAATTGGCGAAATATCGTTGTAACATTTGGACATCTCAAAAATGAAAATGGTATAATAGAAATATACTAATACAATGATTTTATCCGTATGTATTTCCATGGGCAGGAGAAGCACATTCCTTGGTTGTAGAAAAGATTTTGTTCAAGGAGAAGTCAGAGTATCAAGAGGTCGTGGTTTTCGAGGTATGTCATTTTATCTTTATGCACGTGTTTATCTATATATAAGCATGTATATTGTGTGTATTTTGAATTGTTTATCTGATATGCAGTCGGAAACATATGGTAAAGTGCTTGTTCTTGATGGCATTCTTCAACTGACTGAGAAAGATGAATGCGCCTATCAGGAAATGATAGCCCATCTACCCCTTTGCTCCATCGAATCACCCAAAAATGCAAGTATCTTTGTCTTATGGGCTACTCTTCTTGACAGTATTTGTATTACGCTATAAAAAAAAGTGTACTTATTACTAATTGGTATGTTCTATCTCCAGGTTTTGGTAGTCGGTGGTGGCGATGGTGGGGTTCTCAGGGAAATATCTCGTCACAGCTCTGTAGAGTTAATTGATATATGTGAAATAGATAAGATGGTTATAGATGTATGTGACAAAACTATCTTCTGTATTTCTGTATTGACTTTTGTTTCTAGCTTGATTTTTGAGTTCTCTGTATTTCCTGTTTATAGGTTAGTAAGAAGTTTTTCCCTGAGTTAGCTGTTGGCTTTGAGGATCCTCGTGTTCATCTTCA
Source organism: Senecio squalidus (assembly GCA_910822075.1). NCBI lineage: Eukaryota > Viridiplantae > Streptophyta > Magnoliopsida > Asterales > Asteraceae > Senecio > Senecio squalidus. Next base: position 21,775,781 of record CAJVGC010000592.1, read on the forward strand.
TGTCGGTGATGGTATGATTTGACTATTGCTTATGTTATTTACTTGGTGACTGTTGTTGCCTACATAAAAATGAAGAAAAAGGCATCTTCGTTTTGTGGCTTCTGTCACCTAATCTATTGAAGTCTGCAATTTCTGTGTTACACTTGAGAATGTTATCATATAGAGGTAGAAAAATGGACGGGTTGGGTTACATATCAAAATGTGTTATTTTGGTGGTGGTTGAAACAGGTTAGGTTGGGTTGGTTTTACTCGATACTTATCTGTCTAGAAAGGTTTAATGTTTATTTAGATATTATTACTAGTGTGTTAAGTATGAGTAGAGAAATTATGGCAGTACCATCGTAAATTAGTTATTTTAATTACCCGATTGGAGACATTGTATGATTAAAAAATATGATGCGATTATTATCACCCATTGCTCTTTGTAAAGTCTCCGTGTTTTAAATTTGAACAGCTCTTGAATTTATACGGAATATACCAGCAGGAAAGTATGATGCGATTATCGTCGATTCTTCTGATCCTGTGGGTATGTTTTTTAAATCTCTACTATGCTTATTTGCCTCCCCTTCAATCTCATTAATGTGACATGAGTATTTTATGGATTTGTGGAGTGTAGGTCCTGCTCAAGAGCTTGTCGAAAGGCCTTTCTTTGAGATGTTAGCGAGAGCATTAAGGCCTGGTGGTGTTCTTTGTAACATGTGTGAGAGCATGTGGCTCCACACTCATCTTATTCAGGATATGATTTCTGTTTGCAGTAAAATATTTACGGGGTCGGTTCATTACGCATGGACAAGTGTTCCCACATATCCAAGGTGCAATTGCTTTCATCTCCAGTTAAATATTACACCCACATAAAAGATTTGTTATGGCTTTTTTTTTATCAGAGCTTTTGTGGATTTTCGCATCTTATTGGTTCAATATGATGACCACTTGTTGTAAATCGCTTGTGCAGTGGTGTTATTGGATTTATATTGTGCTCAACGGAAGGACCGCCTGTTGATTTTACGAACCCTGTAAACCCTATTGAAAAGCTAGAGGGAGCACTTGATCATCAAAGAGAACTGAGATTCTACAACTCTGATGTGAGTTCGATCACTTGTACATCCTTTACATATAGAGGTGGCAAAATGGGTGGGTCGAGCGGGTTGGTTGGTTAACATGTGAAAACAAATAACTTTTTTATACGGGTCGGCTCAGGCCAACACTAAATACCATTTTTTTTTATTAGTATCCAATTTATTAAATAAGAGTGATTTTTTTTATTGTTAACATAATAATCTATATTATTTTAAAGCATTTTAGAATGTTTTGGGCTTTTGAGAACTGTGGGAGACTTTTGACATGTTTAACCCGTTCTGCCCAATTTTAAGTAAAGGGAGAATTTCTCCCGCCCACTTTACAGCGGATCTGTGTTTGACCAGTTTTTGTTCTTAATACCATTTCCAACAGATGCATAGAGCTGCTTTTGCGTTGCCACCATTCATGAGGAAGGAGGTTAAAGGTCTTTGAGGTATTTATTATATCTGCCTTGATTCATGTATCTCCAATTCAAATTCTATTGCGGGAATAGACTCGTGGCATATTGGATTTGTTATAGCACAAGATTGAAATAGTAATGGTTTTGACCAAATTTGGTTGTTTTTTCTAAGTAAATCCAGTTTATGTTTTCAGGATTGTTTGCCGATTCTAAATTTTGTTTGTTTGGTTGTATCTCTCTTACATTTGTTCGCTCAGGCCGTGGCAGCCAAAAGTTTGCACCCACGTTATAACTTGAACCCTAACATCAAGGTTGTTAACGTGATGTTTTTTTCAATGCCAATTAACTGTGTCCATGGAATTGGGAACCCGATTAGGACCGTACCAAAATAAAAAAAAAAGAGATAGAAAATATGGACAAATATACACAAAGGGTTAGATGGTTTAAGCTAAGTGGATTTGCTATGGATGGAAGCACCTCTACTGGATACATCGATAATTCAATACGAAAAGGACTAATCAGTATGCATGCACTGATATAACTGCTTTTGGAACCCCATTGATCCATTTGAGTCGCGCGGAACAGCATCATCTTATATTGGTTGGGCTAGCCCAGGCAAGGGGAGGCTAGGTTCACAAAGCTCATTTGGTTTATTTGACTATGGTCATTAAGGCTGTTAAACCATCTACAAATGAAATAAATGAGGGTAGTCGGCCGCGCTTTGCTGCGGTTTTACTCTTCACTTTGTGTCGTTTAATATTTAGTTTATCGTTATATTGAAAATTAATATTAGTCTACTTTTGTTTACAATTATATAAAAAAAGATGACACCGTGTTCTCAAGATTTTTTTTTTTCTGAAAAAATGAAATGAAAGGAAAAGAAGCATGAAATAAATAATAAAAAACGTGTTTTTTTTAAGTGGAGAAAATAAAAAAGAAGTGGAAATAAAATTTGTTTCACTTTTCTCTCTAAATAATTTTTAACCAAAATACTTAAAAAACGTGTCCCCAAATTATCTTTAACCAAAAATATAACATTTTTATCTTTTTTCATCTTTACTCGAAATTACAAACAAATCGAATAGAATTGCGAAATAATTTATATTTTGTTATTTGGTTCGTTTTTACACAAGTGAATTTTTTTTAAACAGTTTATCATATAATTGTTTTTTCTTAATTAATTAGTGTATTGTGTAATGCTTGTTTGTTTTTTTTAAGTTTTTTTTTTCTTTTTTTTTATTGAATTGTTTTTGCGTTTATAAAGTTTATCATAGTGTATCTTTAAATATTAATTGAACTTTGATATGAATTTACTAATCTTTCTTTTCTCTTTAAATACTTCAAATTCGGAAACACGTTTTAAAAAAAAATAATCTTCTTTCTTTTCTTTTTCAAGTAATTTTCTTTGCAATTATCTTTTCCCCTAACTAAACTAAAGAACACAATGTGAATGTTTATGTAAGTAAAAAAGAAAAGGTTATGAGGAAAAAGCAAACTTACAAATCAAAATACTTAATTTATTCTCTATACAATAGATTGTTTTTCTAAGTTAGTTATATATAATACTAGGTTTAAACATAAAAAAGGTTAACAATCCAACTAAGATAAAATATTTTGTTTTGTATATAATAATGGGTTGGAGATTATGAAAGACTTTTAAAAAAAACTTGGGATCAAAAGTGTCAATTCATTTTAAAAACCCAATTTATTATTATTTTAAAAACCATTAATGTGTATTAACAAATAACAAACACCATTAACATTATTTTCTCTTTCTATAAAACATCAAATGAATATATTTTTTACGAAATATTTTTTTTGGGTTTTGAACATTTTAACTATAAAATTTTATCATATACGTCTTTAGTAGTTTGATATATGATTTTTGTGTTTTTTCTTATAGATTCTAGTTTAATTCAAATCATATAATATATTTACGTTTTAAAATTCATATTTGGTTTTCAAGATTTCACCATACAAATATCAACATTTGTCCAATAACGAAAATATAAAAAGTAAGTCAAAATTCGATTGTGTTTTTTCGGATCCACAAAAATTATACATAATATATTTAGTGATTTATATTTTGTGACAACCGTCAAAATTTCAGGTGCAATTCGTGTTCTATATCTCCTATATTGCCTGACGTTATCATTAACTGTGCTTTTACCGGAAACGCGTCAGTGTCGGAATCACTCTCGGAATCAATTTATATAAGTCCTAATACCAAGAAAACACCTAAGGAACTTTCCTAAGTTCATAACGTACCAAAATTAAGAACTTTCAGTTAACGAAAAGGTCCAACGAAACAAAACGCAAAAACGAAAAAAATCAGAAAATAATTTCACAACTAGGCCAGGACGCCGCACAGACCCCCCTTGTGCGACGTCCTGGATGTGCAATTCCGAAATTTTTGAATTTTTAAGACTTGTCTCGATTTGTACAAACTTAATACCAATCAAACTCGATTTTTATCCATCATTACTGCCATTCTCCAGTCCCCAAAGACCCTCATTATTATTTCTTTTATTTCCTTTTCATTTTTCATTTTCATAAAACAAAAACACACACACAACCACACTAATTTTCTCTCAAACTCATCTCAAGAACACATCAAACCAGTGATTTTCCAGCCATAAAAATCCACTAAAACACCACCCAAAAACGTTCTAACATCAAGAGGAAGCAAGGAGGAACAAATCTTTTCGGTTTCAAAGCTTTTCCACCGATTTTTGGAGCTCAAACTTGTCTAAAACATCATCCAAGCACTTTCATCCGGTAGAAACCTTTTTCCTATCTTTATTTACTGTTTTTACATGTTGCATGTAAGATCTAAACCATAAAAACAAGTTTTTATAAAGGTTTATACCACTTTTTGGACAAAAACGATTTTTAAATAATACTTTAGATCTATGTCTTTATGGTTAAAAGTTGTTTAGAAACTGTAAAAATGAAATATTATGAAGTATTTACTGGATGCATGTCGAAATCTATGGTTTTACTAAACGTTTTTGCAAGAAAAATCAATGTTTGGAAAAGGCAGCGTGCTGTGCGCCGTCCCAGTAGACCAGGATGACGCAACGGGACACAAAAACATCTTGTGCGCCGTCCCAGTGGGTCACAGCGGCGCACACCAGCTGTTGTTTTCCCGAAAAGTCATCGTTTGGTCGTTTAAAACATATGTACACGTTCTGGATTTTCGTTACTGACATTTTGGGACTGAGAATGATAAAATGATTATATTTGTGACGTTTATTGGACTTATTACATTAAAATGAACATGTTTAAATTATATTATGTGATATATGTGTTTTGTGAGCGGGAAAGTGGCTTTAGGTTTTGGATATGAACTTCCGCGCTGCCCAAATTTCGTTAGAAAATCTAAAACACTTCAGCGACCAAAATGTATCTATCGTAATAATAAAAACGTTAACTTTGGACTTTTCGGACTAAACATAACGATAACCGTTTCAGACTATTTTTGGACAATTTAACATTGACACTTAAAGTTTAACTAAAAGTACTTCCATTATATATTATATATAATAACTTAATGTAAACATAACACTTAAACAATCTTGGTATTCTTTAGGCCTTCCGTGATTCCCGACACGCTTGTTCGACCGTTTCCCGAACTTGTCATCTTCGCAACCCGTGAGTTACATCCCATTACTTTATGTCTTTTTAAGTACTCTTTTGGGGGAAACATGAGATCAAATGATTTTGAACATTTTATGTACAATGACTTTTACGTACTATGACTTTTATGTACAATGGCTTTTACGAACTATGACTTTTATGTACAATGACTTTTATGGACTATGACTTTATTGAACTATTTGACACTGATCGTACTTATATGCGTAAAACTATTTTTAGTCGCCTTATGTGGCACCTTTGACATTTGACACCTTGACTTAAACTATGATTGTTTGATTGTATATGTACAAACCCTTGATGAGAATATAAACTCCGTAAGTGACTACTATCAGTTTTTGACAAAATTACATAAGTGCCCCGTTTTCAGTTCAGTTCATTACACACTATTAGCTTTAAGCTGTTGGTAACTATGGGTATCGATACTTAGGAGAGGTCACTCCTTACTTTAGATTAGCTATCTAAGTACATATTACTAAGTACAGACAAACTTCTTCGATAGTGCGAGGTTGGGGCGGATCAGACCAGTTAATCGGTTTAGTGTGAACTCTTACGTTATATTATGCCAAGTGGTTGATACAATTCTTAAATCATATGTTACTTTTACTTACGCATATACATACTTATCGTCTTACCCATGTGGATTATCCCACCGCTGAGGTAATGACAACGTACATTTATCGCCTTGCTCCGCAACTTGACTTTTACAAATATTGATCTATTGACTATGATCTACTTTAAAAGTATATATATATTTTAAGCGCTTTTATCCGCTATCTTTCTTTTAAGAAAACTTCATACTTATATATACTTGTCGGAACGTTTTGTCGAAACTTTTGTCAAGAACTTATAAACTGTAACTCACTCACTACGTTATGTAGTTTGACACTTTATCTCATGTTTCAGGAAACTAAGCGTAAGTCATGAAGTGCATTGCTCGGGCGGGTTAAGTTTATTATGTGAAGTGTAATTCGGGAGAAGACCTTTGTTATTTTGGGAATTTTTGTTAAACATCTTATTATGTAATCGTTGTCTTAAACATTAGTACTCTTGGTTATGCCTTTTGAACATTGGAACTTTTTCAAACTTTATATTTAATGACTTGAACCGTTAACTTTTTGTTATAACTCGTGAAATGATTCTATTGTTTTTCGCACCTCGTGTTTCCGCTTTAGCGGGGTGTGACATATTTAACGTTAAAATCATGTTTGTTAGTCCAAGATTGAAGGTTACAAAAACCTCTTTATGAATAGTAACAAGATACATATAAAATGGCCGGAAAATGGCCTTCATCAATGATGTATATATATATATATATAAATAAATTAGAATATTCTTATGGAGCTAACCTATGGTGCATTATCTGAATTTTGGCTGTATAGGAGGCAATTTCGATTAGTACAAAGTGGATTTTGATTTTGGTCAACGAGTAATATAATTTTTTTTAGCAAGTATCTCGAACACTTTATATAATTAAAGATTGTTGGAACATATAAAGAAAAACAGAATTAGCGACAGTTATAACCGTCGCTAAACCGTCGCTAATTGCGTCTGATAGTGAACCATTGCGACGGTTCTGTCGCTAAACCGTCGCTGATTGCATCTGTTAGTGAACCATTGTGACTTTTGAAAAGGCACAACTTTCTCTATAAATAGAGAAGTATTTCCAACGTTTTAATTCATCAAAAACACACAAATATAATCTACACATACATCAATTCTCTTCATATATCCATCATAAACTTTATTAGATTCGATAGAATCAAGTTTATCTTGATTTTGATTGTTGTATCCTCTAAACAGTTCGTACTAGGAACGAATTTCTGTTTAAGGACATTGCATATTGTTGCAAGCCTCAATCTGATAATTGTAATATACGATTCCGTATAATACAGGTTGTATTAATCATTTATTTTCCCTAACAATCTTAAACAGAAATTTCAAGATGGATCAAACCATGTTGAAATCACACGTTGAAAAACCCGAAAAATATAAGGGCTCTGATTTTCGTCGTTGGCAACAAAAGATGTTATTTTACTTAACATCTTTGCATGTCTCGTATGTTCTTACGGATTCCGAACCAATAGATCCGTATACGGAGAATCAAAATGTTCCTACTCAGGAACAAATGGCAGACTATGAAACGGCCATCTCAAAATGGAATCATAATGAGTATAATTGCAGAAATTATATTCTGAATGCTCTTGATGATCCTCTCTATGATATTTATTCTTCCTTTACATCTGCAAGGGAGATTTGGGAATCATTAGAAAAGAAATACAGGACTCAAGTTGCATGCTCCAAGAAATTTGTTGTGGGTAAATTTCTGAACTTTAAGATGAGCGATGCAAAGCCTGTAGTGAAACAATTGGAAGAACTCCAAATCGTTGTTCACGAATTGGAAGTAGAAGGTATGGGTATAAACTCTAACTTTCTTGTTGGTTCTATTATAGAAAAATTGCCTCCATCATGGAAAAATTTTAAATTATATCTTAAACATTTGACTGACGATATGAGTTTTGAGCAACTTGTTCTCAAAATTCGTGTCGAAGAGGATAACATGATGCAGGAAAAGGCTGAAGTAGTTTCAATTGAACCAAACGCAAATATGATTGGAGAAAGTTCTTCCAAACACAAATCCTACAACAAAAAAAAAAAACAAAAACAAAAATGCTAGTGATTCTTCTAAGACAAAAAGAAGGTCAAGATTTCTTTGATACTTATTCACCTGTGACAAGGATAACGTCTATAAGAACGTTAATCGCGATAGCATCAATTCACAACTTGATTATACATCAAATGGATGTGAAAACTGCTTTCTTAAATGGTGAATTAGATGAAGAAATTTATATGCAACAACCTGAAGGGTTTGTTATAAAAGGACAAGAGCATAAGGTTTGTAAATTGATTAAATCTCTTTACGGCCTTAAACAGGCTCTGAAACAATGGCATGAGAAGTTTAATAACACTTTATTATCAAACGGATTTCAAATAAACGAATGTGATAAATGTGTTTATGTCAAACAATACAAAAATGCATTTGTCATCATTTGTTTATATGTTGATGATATGCTGATTATGGGAACAAATTTGGATGTTATAAACCAAACCAAGAAAATGCTTCATTCTTCATTTGACATGAAAGATATGGGAGAAGCAGATGTCATTCTTGGTATAAAAATTCAAAGAAATTCTAGCGGATACATCCTTACCCAATCTCATTACATTGAGAAGACCCTAAAGAAATTTGGGCACTATGGTGATAGACCAGTTGTAACCCCGATCGATCCCAAGATTCAACTAAAGAAGAACAAAGGACAAAGTGTTGCACAATTACAATATACACAAGTATTGGGAAGTTTGATGTATATAATGAATTGTACACGTCCAGATTTAGCATATAGCGTGAGTCGACTCAGTCGATACTCACACAACCCTGGTAGAGATCATTGGGATGCACTAGTTAGAGTGCTTCAATATCTTAAGCATACAATACCTTATGGGTTACATTACTCGAAATATCCTCCAGTGTTAGAAGGATATTGTGATGCCAATTGGATTTCCAACCATAATGAAGGCAAGTCTAACTAGTGACAACCCTGGTAGAGATCATTGGGATGCACTAGTTAGAGTGCTTCAATATCTTAAGCATACAATACCTTATGGGTTACATTACTCGAAATATCCTCCAGTGTTAGAAGGATATTGTGATGCCAATTGGATTTCCAACCATAATGAAGGCAAGTCTACAAGTGGCTATGTATTTACACTTGGAGGGGCTGCTATATCATGGAAATCATCTAAACAAACTGTGAATACCAAATCAACTATGGAAGCAGAATTTGTAGCCCTAGATAAAGCTGCTGAAGAAGCAGAATGGCTAAGAGGCTTTCTAGAGGGTATTCCTTTGTGGCCAAAACTTGTGACTGCTGTGTGTATACATTGTGATAGTATGTCTGCTATTACTAGAGCAAAGAATCACATCTATAACGGCAAGTCAAGACATATAAGACGTCGCCACAATACAATAAAAGACTTGTTGAGAAATGGAATCATTTCCATAGACTATGTGAAGTCAAAAGAAAATATTGCTGATCCTTTGACAAAAGGCCTTTGTAGAGAACAAGTCATTTTCTCATCGAGGGGTATGGGTTTAAAGCCAATACAATGAGTAAATACTCGGAGGAAACCTAACCTAGCGAAATTGGAGATCCCATGGTCTAGGTTCAATAGGCAAACTATTTGAGTAACACTCAGTGTACAAACACACGTGTATGCCCTTCCTATGATGAAATGTTGTGTGTTTTCCGTTGATGATTGAGGGCTGAATTTTAATTCTTAATAATGTTAATGGCTTCTATAGCAGAATACTACGGAATATTCTTGATTAGCATTACCTATACGAGATTGATGTGTGGTCGCATCTTTGAGAACCAGATGGCTAAGTTCTCTAAAATTCTCATGAATAAGGATACGTTCACGACCGAAATGAACACAACGGTAAGAATCTATTATTGCATAGATATGATATGTGTGACACTTATTGTCTCGATTTACTTCAAAACGTGGTTAGTTCAAAAACTAATGTTCACTACCCACAAAGTAGATCCGATAAGTACTCACTAAGAAAGGTTCAAGTCCAAAAGATACCTTATCAGATGCATATCATATTACATTTGATGGATATAGAAGAATAAGTAACTTTATATTATCTTATTTTCTATTCAAATGTGGGGTATTATTGGTGTTTGAATAGAAAATGTGGGGTATTGTTGGAACATATAAAGAAAAACAGAATTAGCGACAGTTATAACCGTCGCTAATTGCGTCTGATAGTGAACCATTGCGACGGTTCTGTTGCTAAACCGTCGCTGATTGCATCTGTTAGTGAACCATTGTGACTTTTGAAAAGGCACAAGTTTCTCTATAAATAGAGAAGTATTTCCAACGTTTTAATTCATCAAAAACACACAAATATAATCTACACATACATCAATTCTCTTCATATATCCATCAGAAACTTTATTAGATTCGATAGAATCAAGTTTATCTTGATTTTGATTGTTGTATCCTCTAAACAGTTCGTACTAGGGACGAATTTCTGTTTAAGGACATTGCATATTGTTGCAAGCCTCAATCTGATAATTGTAATATACGATTCCGTATAATACAGGTTGTATAACGCATTTATTTTCCCTAACAAAGATAAGTTTTAATTGTTTTGGGTGAAAATGCCCTTTTAGTATCTTCGCACTAAGACCCAATGTCTATTATCTAGGCCGATGGTCACCGTTGCATTCGGAAAATAATTAGATATAATTTGTAATGTTAAACATGTGAATTTGTGTGGGTATTTAAATAGACATATATGTTATCCAACAAATATCAAGAAACTCATATCATTAAACTTAGAGAATATTATGTTTCTTCAAAACTAAAGACTTAATGTATGGAATCACAAGTTATTAAAGCTATCTGAATTAGAACAAGAAATTCAACAATAGATGTTATTATTTTCAAAGCCTTAAATGGTGGGAAAGTTTGTTACAAAGATATTGATTCACCAACTCACACTTTTTGAACTCCTCTCACCACTATTTATAGACTAAGTTATCTAACTATTACATTATAACAACCCTTATGTTTATTTAAAAACACTTCGGTGAACTAATAATTAAAACATCATTTTACTTTAGTTCGGATGAACTTGAACTTAACTCTGGTGAAGAGTTAGTTCACCCGACCTAAAGTTTTTCTGATATTACACTCTAATATTTAGTTCGGATGATGAACAATGTTCACCCGAACTAAATATCTAACACTATACAATATGATTAAGATCTTTGGAAGTTTCAACATTAATCCTATATGCTCCAACAATCTCCCCATTGGATGATGCTTCCAAAATCTTCATCTTGCTAGTGTAAGCTCCATTCCCATCTTCCAAATAACCACCAGTCTCTACCTTCTGTCTCTTGTACCCCTTCTGATTTTATCAACCTCTCAAGCTACAACCACAAGAGCCATCCTTCTTTCTTTATCACCAGGTTGCAGTTTATCAAGTGGAAGGTTGAAAATAGTAAGAATAACATCATTAGAGAGCTCTTGATCAACATTTTCATAGAGCCTCTCATCCTCACCATCTTCTCTGCTCAGTACAATCTCATCATTCTCATAGTCTACCCACCATCTGAGTATCTTGGGCTTTTGATGCACAACTTGGATGGGAGCAATAAACATAGTCATCCTTTTCCTTTTTGCTCTGAATTTCTTTCCAAAGTTGGCAAAATCAGTCTTAGCACATTCATGAATGAACCTCTCATAATCATATCCATGAGGATGTTGACCATGATTCACCATCTTCAACTGACAGAGTCTTCTGGCATCTTCCACAGAGATTTGCATGATTTTCTCAGTTGTGTCAAAGGAATGAGTCACTGTACCAGTTCTGCTTTTTCTCTTGATAACAATTGCACCAGCATAATGATCAAACCTCCAACCAACTATAGGTGGAAGAATACCTCTCTTCATGTTCATCATTTCTTCTCTTTCAGCCCTCAACTCCTCTTGTGATACCTTCTTTATTCTAGATTCTGAAGCACTATCTTTACCTTGAACTGAAACATCAACAACATCAATGGGAAACCCATATTGATCTAAATCTCCTCCATCTGCTGCAGTCTCATCAATCCAATTAGACAATTCTTTAATCATATCCATGACAGCAGGATCATCTACATAATAGTCTTTTGGCAGTGTAGATTTAGAAGATTGAGCTGGAACTGGATCTTCTTGTTGAGTCTTTGAAAACCAAAACTCCTTCTCTATATACTCAACAAAAGGATCATCTTCTTGCTTTACCTTTGTCTTTGATTGCACATCTTGACTCTGTTTCTCAAATAGAGACTTCAATGTGACATTCTGACTTGGATCAACAGTTTTTGTAGAAGACCCCTCACTAGTTTGAATAGAAAGAGTAATCGGATTTTCTGTTGCTTCTGTTCTTTGACTTTCAACATTGACCTCAACATTATCAGAAGCTCTTTCAGTTTGCCTTTTGTTTAGCTCCTCCTCTATCTTCTTTTCTCTCTTAGACTTCATTTCATTAACCATAACTTTTGTTTGAACATCTAACAAGTTTCTCTCCAAGGTCTCAATCTTCATTTGCCCCACTGATCTAGATCACATTCCACCAACTGCCACCAAGTAGTTCTTCAGATGAAGTTTGTAATTCTTCTCTAAGAAATTATTTTTGTATACTAGCATCTTCTTCTTCAGATTGACCATTGTTGGGTTATAGTGTATTACTACTGGTGAAGATGGTTACAACTGGTTACTGGTTAAGTTACTACTGGTAACTATTACTACAGGTGAAGATGGTTACTACTGGTCACTAGTCAAGTTACTGCTGGTCATCACTATTACTACCGCTGATGCATAGATTGCCTGGGAGTTTCTACTGGAGGTTACTACTGCTGAGCTGATAATGTTTACGTTTTATTAGCAGATATATATGTAACAGATTTAGATAATTACAAAGTTGATTCGATTAGATATTATAACCCGATTATGTCTAGGGTTAGTTATCCTCAAGGTCTATAAATATAGATCCTTATATAGTTGTAAATGTACGTCTATTACGAAACCCTAATTCAAATAGATTGAGGCTGTTGGTGGAAATCTTGGGTTCATAATCGTTTATTCATTCTTATTCATATACATAAACTATTATTCACAAATCCTTGTAATATCAAAGTGTTGATACGCTGCAACTTCTTTGATAGATCTAGATCTAATAGTTTGTTTCATACAAACCTAGTATTGACAGATCCTGACAAGTGGTATCAGAGCACAAGGTTGCTCTAGATCTAAGATCTTCAATGCGTTTAACAAGTTTTCACAAACAGATTAAATATGTCTGATCTCAATGAAGGAGTTCAAGAAAATAGGGTTCCAGTACTCACATCATCAAACTATGATATGTGGAAAAGTCGTATGTATTAATACATGCTTCAAAGCAATTACTCTATGTGGCAAGTATTTAAGAATGGTGCTAAATCTGTTGCACTTCCTGGACCATACGTCAAATCTAAAGCAGCAGATTCATCTGAACCACCAACCACTGAGCAAGAAAGAAGGGATATTCATAATGAATGTCAAGCTTTAAGCACCTTACTTATAGCTATACCTAATGAATATCAACATTAGTTTAGAAATTTTACTGATGCTAAGCTATTATGGGAAGCTTTGTAGAAACGATTTGGTGGAACAGCAAGTACAAGGAGAAATCAGAAAGACTTGCTAAAGCAACAACAAGAAAAATTCATGTTTGTAAAAGGAGACACACTATCTCAAACGTTTGACAGATTCAACAAGCTGATTGGAGAGGTATCTAGTATGGGAGTGAATACTGCTCAAGATGATATCAATAGGAACTTTCTCAGATCTCTAGGAGGAGAGTGGACTATGTATACTGTAAGCTATAGAAAAGGAAATACTCTTGACACCATGGAGATTGATGAACTCTACAATGAGTTATGTGTTTTTGAACCTGAAGTAAATGCTAAAAGACCATCAAGATACTCAACTCAGAATGTTGCATTTGTTACTACTATTGGAGCTGGGTCATCATCAGAAAATGGGTTTGTATCTAAAGAAACAAAAGGGAAGCAAACTGGAAACTCAGATGAAAGTGTGAGGGAAGCTTTCTTTTCTAGTCATGAAAATTCTGGACTGGTAATTGAAGACTTGGAGCAAGTTAATGCTGACGATATGGAGGAGATGGACTTGAAGTGGCAGTTTGCTATGTTAAGTGTGAGAACCAGAAGGTTTATTCAAAGGACTGGTAGAAATAACTTTGCTGTGCCTAGAAGTGACAATACTGGGTTTGATAAAAGCAAAGTGAGGTGTTTTGAATGCAAGAAACTTGGACATTTTTTGCTAGGGAATGTCCAAATACTAACAAAGATGACAATCAAAAGCAATCAAATCACAACAATCAAGCAGGATCAAGCAATAACTATCAAATAAGGTCATCCAACTCTACTGCTTTGGTTACTCAGGATGGACTAGGGTTTGACCAGAGCTTTCAAGGTAATGAAGAAATAACCAATCAAGCTCTAATGTCTGATGTTCAAGAAGATGACATTCCAACTGAGGTATTATCTGAACTTTGCTCCCCTGCATGCATTAAACAAGTTAGGGATTATAGAGAACATAATAAACGTGTCTGTGAATCTTTACATAAGTTAGAGGAAAGAAGAAAGGAGTTGTCTAAAATAATTGCTAATTTTGAACAACAAGTTAAAGCTTATGTTAAGAATGAAATTAAATATCAAGAGGAACTAGCAATTGTGAAATGGGAAAGGGATAAAGCATTAGCTAAGGTGATTAAAGCAGAAGAACAATTTCAGGAAATAAAAATTGAGAATGATCAAATTAAGCTAAATATCACAAAGTATGAAAATGCTTCAAAAAGTGTTGATCAAATTCTAAAATCACAAGTGCATGGTAATAGCAAGAATGGGATTGGGTACAATAATTTGGCATCACCTTTTAACAACAATTACATTCCTCCCAGTCTAGACTCTAGTGAAGAATTAAGTGAGGAAGAAATTGAAGTTAATACAAATTCTAATGCAGATCCCATGATAAGAAAGACTCTCTACACAACCTAGAGTCACTGGAAAAAGTAAAGAACAAACTGTCCCGAGGAAACGCAAGTAAATGGTCAAAAGTACGAGAATTGATAATCTTGACAATAACTGCGACGCAGTAGGTGCTTATACGACGCAGTCAAACAGTCAACGGGCAAGAATATTCGAAAAACTTAGCACTGTTGCGCTGTGACTCATGGATGCAGCGCAGCAGGATCAGAATTTGATTACAATTTGGAAACGTTGATCAATGTGACTCATTTCTTGTGAATGCGACACAACGGGAGGATTTTGGGATTCCGGATTTCTGCTTATAAATAGAACCTTTCAACACCAAATTATTTATCAGTTCTTGGAAGTCGATCTTAGGGCTCCATAGACGAATTTTGAGCAACAAGAAGAGCAAGGAAGGCAAATTTGAAGACTCGTTTTCATACCAATCCGTTCTAGCAAGATTTGTACTTAACTCTTATAATTCGGTATGTAGTTTTCTTATTTAGTTATGAGTAGCTAAACACATAACACTTGTTTGGATTAGGGATCTTTTAGGATGATTTAGCTTTTGTCATTGAATGTTAATTAGATGTTTGCATGTTTAATTGAAGATCCTTTTTTGTTTTCATCTTAAATATTGTTAAAGTTTCATATACTCTTTGATTGATTTAGAATGTAGGTATTCGAGAGGAATCTAGAGTTAGGTTAGAACATTGTGTGAAATAATCAATCGGTCTTTAATTGATTTAAAATTACTAAATTTCGAGTGGAATTATTAATAGAAACTTAAATAATTAGGTTAAAACGAGAACGCTATTTAATAATTACAAGAGATTGGATTAGAAACTAGTTAAGTTATTCGAGAGGAAGCTTTATAAAATTAAATCATAAACATCGACTTGGTTCTTAAAGCTTAGTTATTTAGGATATTTACTGTATTTGAGAGGAACGGTATAGTTTAAGATAATTAAAGTTAATTGGGTATTCAATTGCTTAAGTGAAGTCAAACTATTAGTGAACTACCCAAACAAGTGTCTTTCCCCTTAATTGATTTTCAAAAAATTCAATCTTTTCAAACAACGTTTGCATGTGATAATTACTTTTAAATTAGTTAAGCAACGTGAAAACTCGGTCACAAACACCCAAATTAATTAGTTTTATTAATTCTTAATTTAAAATAAACTAAGTCCCTGCGAACGAATCTTAGTTAACTGAACTATAGTATACCTGATTAGGTCCACTGCCTAATAGCGTGTAGTCCAGTATTAGCATATTTCGAATTTTAAAATTAAACTAGATTTTACACATCAAGTTTTTGGCGCCGGTGCCGGGGACTAAGTTTTAGTTTTTGTTTAGAATTTGTGATTCGATCCTTTTAAGAATTAACTTACTTGAAAGTTACTTTATTTGTTTGTTTCACACTGGTGCGTTTGACGGTTTTGTTGTTTGGGTTTTCGCAAGTATTTTGGGTAGTTGATGAACCCAAGGTCTTCTGGGTTACCACTCAAGAGTCCTTTATCAAATCCAGGAGTATCAAGAAGGCGTAACAAGAAGCAAACGAAACAGTCACCAATTCCAATTTCACAAGCTTTTGGACCATTCTCACCGGTCAAATTCGAAAAGGAGGATACCGAGTCTTCTTTAGGAGGTGATAGCAGTTCAGAATCAGAAGTTGAGGAGTTAATTTGTGAGGATAAGCCGAAACTGCAAGCAGTTGAGATGGGAGATCGAGATCCTTTAGATATACCAATGCACCGACGGGCTTCAGTTGTGCCACCCATCCGACGGTGGGCAATTCAAACCCCGAATTTGGGGGAAGATTTCATTGTAAAGAGTCATCATCAGAAGATGATCCAAGACAGTACTTTTGATGGGAGATTAAAGTCGGATCAGCATAAGCACATAGCTAAGTTCATCGAGCTATGTGAGATGTTCAAATATGGGGAAGGAAAGAGTGACAACGTGAAGCTAAGTTTGTTCCCTTTGTCTCTCAAAGGAGAAGCAAAGACGTGGTTGAAGAACTTGAGGAGAATACTATTACTACTTGGACTCAAATGAGAGAGGCATTTATCAAGAGGTTTTTCCCACCGGCCTTAGGTAGGAAACTCTTGAGAGACATTCGAGGATTTCGATAAGACGATGTAGAAACAACAACCGAAGCATGGAGTAGGTTGAAAGAGATGTTAAGAAACTGTCATGGGCACGGTTTCGGCAGAGAATCTCAATGGGAATTGGATCAAGCTGGAGGAGGTAACTTCATGTATAAATCAACCAATGAAGCCTACACACTCATGGAGGATCAATTGGTTATGAGTTTGTCTAGACATTGCCGAGATGATTATGATGGTAGAGGAAGAAGATCCAAAGGTACGGTAACTCAAGCGAAAAGTAGTAGCAATGATACTTCTTCAACCGTGAAGGAGATCAAAGCTATGTCGGATAAAATTGAGAAACGTATTGGACGGTTAGAAAAAGATGTCCACATGGTGAATAACGGTTGTGAGATTTCTGGAGGGCCACACTATGCTAGTGAGTATGATTGACAGCCCAAGGATTCAAATTATGCCTAATATGGATATCCTAATCGTGGAGGAAGTTACCAAAACCGCGGAGGTAACTACAACCGTGGTGGTCGAGATAATGGATGGAAAAGAAACAACACGATATCTCCACCGGGACCAAGATATGATAACAATCCACCGAAGGATGAAGGAGATCAAGATTTGAAAGTTTGATGAAGATGTTCATCCACACACAAAATGCGAAGAATGAAGCAATGACCAATCAAATGAAAGTGATGAATGATCACATCGAGCAAGGTCAACGGAACCAACAAAATGCAGGATTTGGAGAGGAGATTTGATCGTATGAACAAGCGGTTCTCAAATAGGCCACCGGGCCAATTACCAAGTAACACTCAACAAATCCCCGAGATCTCAAAATGCTCAAAACAATTCAAACAATCAAGGATTAAAATATCAACCTCAAGGGATGAGAGACAAGAATGTTAATGCAATTATGACACGCTCAGGAAATAAGTATGGGGGAAATCAAAACGGAAACGAATACGAAGAATTTGTAGAATATTCTGCAGGTATTGTGCCACAAATTGTCACACCCCGCTATAGCGGAAACACGAGATGTGAGAGCTGGAATATCATTACACGGGTTATAATCAAAATAAACGGTTCAAGTCATTGAATTAAATAAAATAGTTCACAATCCAAAACAACCAAGTAGTTTAATTGAGTAATACAAATACATAATAAGAAGTTTCAAATTCATAAATTCCCAAAATAAAAGGTCTTTCCCAAATTGCGCCTCACATGACCATACCGACCCTTCCATGCCATGCACTTCGACACTTACACTAGTTTCCTGAAACATAAGATAAAGTGTCAACTACATAAAGTAGTGAGTGAGTTACAGTTTTGAGTTTCTCGATAAAAGTTTCCAAAGTGAAAATATATATGTATGAAGTATCATAAATGAAAAGAAAGCGGAACGACGCTAAAACATATATATTTATTTATAAAAGTTTCGAACACACGCAAGTAGAGTAGAACTCATATCATAAAAGTTATAGCGGAAGCAATCGCTAAATTATTGCATATGCGTAAGTAATATGTGATTAACTAAATTAGTATCTTGTATCAATCTCTTGGCTTAATATAAAAGTAAGTCTACACTAAACCGATTGTCTGGTCAGAACACGCCCCAAAGTTTCACAATAATGGAGTTTCATCTGATTCTTAGTAATATGTACTTAGGTCGCGAACCACAAGTAAGGAGTGACCTCTCCTAAGTATCGATACCCATAATACTAACGACTAATGCTAATAGTGTATAATGTTTCTGAACTCTAAAAACGGGGCACTTTGAACTCTTTTTCTAAAACTAGTAGTAAGCACTTACGGAGTTTATATTCTCATCAAGGATTGGTTTCGCATACAAGTAACCTTAATTTAGTTTAGTTTACGCATATAAGTTTCACAAGTTTCACAAGTTTCCAAAGTTTCACAAGTTTCTCAAAGTTCACAAGTTTCTCAAAGTTTCACAAGTTTCTCAAAGTTTCACAAGTTTCTCAAAGTTTTCATACGAGTTGCGAAAAGTTTCATAAAAGTTACATAAACAAATACATCTTATGTTTCCCCCAAATAATGTTTAAAAACAGTAAAATAGTGGGGTTGTAACTCACGGGTTGCGGAGAAAAGATACGAGTAAGCGAGAATGGAGCGGAACTCGTCGGGAATCAAAGGTGACCTAAAATACCGAAATATTGTGTGAGTATAATTTGTATGATTTAAGTTATGTTAAGTTTCTATTTCAACATCTTTAATATTAAATCATTATACTTTAAATTCTGTCCCAAAGTTTCAATACGGAAAAGTTATATGATAAAACGTGTTCGTGTACGTTTTGAGGTCCGATTAGTCCAATTATGTCCAAAAAGAGTCAATGTCCAAGGTCAATATGTATAAGTTACAAAAATGTTAAGTTACTGAGTTTTGGTATAAGTTTACGGTGAAATTTGGGCAGCGCTTCCGCGCTATAAAAATTTAATCCATTTTCGAACACACTTTCCCGCTTTAACAAACATTTTACACCATATAACACGATAATACAAGTGTTTTTAAGGATAAATCCCATCCAATTAATATCTTTACTAAAAACAGTAAGTTTTCAAAATGTACAATCTGTGGTAAAGTTATTTGGACACCATTTTACGTTTAAGTTCTCAAAACGATAATTTTTGTGTACAGCGAGATCCAGACAGCGGCTGGAGATATTCAGCCGCCGGCTGGACCTTAGCCGCCGGCTGGATATCTTCAGCCGCCGGCTGGAGGCCTTCGGCCAGTTTCTTGTTTTCATTATTTTTCGATTTTTAGCCCGTTTTAGTGTTAGATTCTTACATGCAAACTGTTTTTAGTCAAATATAATCATTTTAGAGTAAAAGTTTCAGTTTCTTTTAGATCTATTTCATCAAAATATGGATCTATGTGAAAAACTCATTTTTAAGCAAGAAAACGTTTTAAACTTCTATAAAAACCATTTTTAAACCTTTGAATCATCCATGCAAGTAAAGATTTATGTAATAACAGAAAAATAAGAGGGTTTTACCGAAGGAAAAAGTTTTGGATCGGTTGGATGAGATTCTAGCTTCAAAGTGTATGCAAACCTTCTTCAAACCCGATTTTTATGCTTCCCCTTTGATACCCTTTACTTTAGGACGATTTTGTGTAGTTTGATGGACGATTTTTGATGTTTTACTTGCTCTTTAGATGGTGAAATTTTCTGTTTTGCTTGGGAGGGTTGGGAGAAAATGAGAGAGAAATGGTAGTGTGTGTGTGTTTATGATTTTGAAAATGAAAAACATAAGTGAAAGAGGGAGGTGGGAAAGGGGGGTGTTACTGCCGTAGGGAAGCCAAATGGCAGTAAATTTGGTCCAATCCCGTTTAATGCCTTTAACCAATCACGATACATGCAAAAATGAGTCACCAAAACACAGTCAGCGGCCTTTCAGCCGCTGGCTGGCCATATCCAGCCCCTGGCTGACAACTTTCAGCCGTATGTTGGAAGGCATTTTCCAGCTTTGTGACGTTTTAAGTTTTCCGTTATTGTCAGTTGTGGACTAGAATTTTATTTGTTTCCGTTATGAACTTAGTCAAGTTCTTGTTTAGTTTCTTTGGTGTTAGGATTTATAAGTTGATTCCGACTTTGGTTCCGACACAATAAGTACGAACTAGAACAATACGATCATGATAAGATGCAACTACAGATTCGAACCGATATAGTAAATGAGAATCACCTGAATTTTAGACGGTTGTCACACAAATACTCTTCACTGTGACGCAGTGATACAAAAAACACTCTGATGTGTCGCTGTCACATTCATTGGGACGCAGTGGAGGACCAGAAGGCGTTTTTGAGTTTGAAAACAGAGCAGATGCAACGCAGTCAAGTCCACCGCGCAGCAATGGGGCCCCAGACCCCGAAAAAGGCGTTGAAGATATGTTGGAGATAGAAGATGAAGAGGAGGAAGAACCGACGGTTCAAACTGAAGAGCTGGCACCAAAAACCACTGAAAATCCACCAATCAAAGCTTACAAGCTGATGTGTACACTCTAGTCTATTTTTAAAAACAAGAAATACATATTTAATCGACTACACATACTTAGGCAGTGGACCTAATCATGTATAATATAGTTCAGGTAAGTCAGGTTCATTCTCTGGGACTGGTGTTTCAAGTTAAATTGAGAATTAATAAAACACAGAGTTTGTGTTGTGACCGAGTTTTCACGTTGCTTAAACTAATTCTTAAGTAAAACAATTGATTCGTAAGAATCACAAATAGATTTATGGTTTCGAAAATAGATGACTAAAAAAACATTCACTTGGACTAGTTCACAGATACTACGATTGCTAATTAATAACTTGTTAAATCACTAGGTATTTAACTTGAACTCTCATTTCCATTAAAACTTTAATGATCTCATGTATTAGCACCACTCTCCGTATAACTTCTACATTCGACAACTAAGCATTAAGCACCTAAGCCGGTTATATGATTTAACCTTATATAACTTCCTCTCGAATAGCCTCGCAATTAAATACTCCGATTTTCTCATAAACTAGATATTGACCTATACAATAAAGTTTAATTACCAAATTCCTTTAACGCTAGTTCCTCTCGAATACTACTGTCTTCAGATTAATTATAGACCGATTAATCTTATTCTTAAAACGTTTTATAAGTTTATATAGATTTCTCTCGAATACCTATGAAGTTATGTCTGTCACTTAACACACTTACTATCGTTCTATATAAAAGGATTTGACAATGATTTAACATCAACTGCAAAGAATGTGGTTAGAGTTGATGAACAGGAGAAGGCCATAGAAACTTAATTATATAAGGTTCTACGGTTAAACATTCAATCCAATTCAAACATCTATGTTATAAACCAACAACCTTCAAATCTGATCACATCATCCAAGTGAATGTAAAGTAAATTAGCTACTCATAATTATTAAAACGCAACAATCAATAATAAATTGAAACATCTTTATATTAAGAATACGAAAATAATATTAAATACTGAATAGTTAAAAGAAACAAACTAAAAATTATTTTTGGCTGAAACCCTCCGTCGGTCTCTCCTCGAAATCTTCTTTTTCGTCTTTTCTCCTTCGTCTGCTACCTCACGTCATACCACCCACTATAGGTGCAACAAATCGGTTTTAATCGGTTTTCGGTTAAAAAAAAATCAGTTAAAAAAAACCGGTTTCGGTTAAACCGGTTTTTTTGAAAACGGTTTTTTTTGGTTAAAAATGTTCGGAATCGGTTTTTTTGGTTTTGAACCGGTTTTTTAATCGGTTTTTTTTGGGGGGTTTTTTCGGATTCTAAATTGGAGGTGAAATCCCCATTTCGAATTCACCTTCAAATTCTTCAAATTCACCTTCATCTACTTCGGTGGTTGTAGGTGAAATCCCCATTTCGATTTCTTCTAGTTCGATAATTATTAACCATATGTCCAAAATTATAGTTAAGAAACAAATAGTATGTTTAATGTGATTGTTGTTTCCAAAAACGGTAAAACAAAAACCATAACATATCTTGATTTATTGGACTATTTTGTTGGGCCTTTTAAATATTCGGCCTATCCCCCACCATTTATTAAAGAAACCTAATCAGATTTAGAAACCTTCATGTTTCATCTGCCGCCACTGGTTTTAACCCCCACCGTTTTGTGTTTAGTAACCTTCATGTTTCATCGGCCCGCCAGAGAAAAAAAAATGTCGTTGTCATTAGCACCCTATCCCCCACCGTTTCGTTTCTGTTTCCCAGACTGCCTGAGAACTACTCTTCGAACGGCGGTCCGCGGTGGCTCTCGTGTGTCCAGGTCTTTTCCATCCGGTAACCTTAAAAAACCCGGTTTTAACCGATTTTTAAAAAACCCGGTTTTAACCGGTTAAATAACCGGAAAAAACCGATTTCCAAACAAATCTTTAACCAACGTTAACCGGTTCGGTTATGTATAACCGGTTCCAGTTGTTTAATAACCGGTTTCGGTTTTGGGTCCGGTTCGAAAAAAACCGGTTACTTTCACCTTGTCAGGATCAGATTAGCTAATGTAAACTAATAGTTTCCCTTCGTTAAGATCTTGATCTATTGAAGAAGTTCAGCAGCGGATGAACACTTCAATATTTACGAGTTATCGAACAATAGAGTATGAATAAGAATAATATTATGAACAAACAATATTGTTGAATGTTAAGCCTCAATTGTATTAACTCAGAATATCAATACAACCTGTTTCTTCTATTCTACAAGGATCTATATTTATAGACCTTGAGGCTAGCCTAGATAAACTAGGAAACTACATCTATCCTTATCTAGAACTATCGTTATCTAGAATAAAGAAACTCTATCTAAATACAAAAGGAAACATAATCTAATTATAACTCTATCAACTAGATTATTCTTGCACGACAAGTTGGTCTTCCGTAGTAACTTGGTATGACCGCATCAACTTGACTTCTTCCGTAGCAACTCTAGGATCAGTAGTAACTTGATTGAACAGCCGCACTAACTTGTCTTCCGTAGTAACTTCTTAATGTCTTCCGCATTAATCTTTTAAGTTACTTTTCCGTTGTTAGAAGTATTGTTTAGGAGTTAAACTATTTTATCTAAGTTATAACCCAACAATCTCCCCCTAACCTTGAACTTTTATAACTAATCAAAAGTACAAGTTTCAATGCTTCAACCGTATTAACTATTTCATTACAAAACAAGTTTAACTATTTCAAGTTAATTACATCTTTCTTCTTTCTTCCTTTTCTTGCCAATCAGCATCTTTTCCTTTTGTTTTCTCGTCTATGATTTGTTCCAGAATTCTCCAAACAAGTTCATGTGCTATTCTTGAATCATGAAGTCCATTTAGCTTGACTTGGATCATTTCTTCCAAAGTCTTCAAGTCATGTGGATACCTTTTATCCATCAAATAAAACTCCATGGCTCCCTCCTTTCTTACTAGCGAGTAGACACCACTTCGTTCATACACAAACCATTTGACTATTGGATTTAATGGACCTCCCTTATTGAATACTGAACTTTTCTTCACGTATCCTGGTTCAAACAAACCACATAAAACGTCCATTGCATGATCAGTACCTGAGCATTCTCCTCTTCGATGAGAATATTTGAATTTCCCTATCTGATACATTCTCTCTAAGTCATCACTATCAAAATCTCTTATTGCTCGGTGGAAGGCTAGAAGTACTGTTTTCGATTTGTCTTGCCTAGTAACTTCATATTCGGTTCCCATTTGCCCACCAAGGAATTTCCAGTCGATGATCATAGGAGGCTTCATAGCTATAGGAGTAAACCTTAGTCCTTCTTCATGATTAATGTATGAAGAATAATCTGCTTGAGGAGCTTGTTCTTCCATACTAACAGGTTCTTGTTTAACATTCATAAAAGGAATGTTAGGACTTTCTTGAGAGGCACTTGAAGCAGTAGAAGTTTCTACTCTTTGTTTCTTAGCTAGACCATGTACTCTTTTGGATGCTAGCTTCTTCCTCTTTTGCTTCTCAATAGGTTCATCCGTAGTAGGAGTAGTACTAACAGGTTCTTGCTCATGGACAATTTTCCTTCCAGTTTCAAGAGCAGCTTTTATGGCCTTCTCCATGTCTTGCTTCTTCTTTTCTTGAATTCTGGCAAGAGCAGCTTTCCTCTTGGAGTCATTCTTCTTCTCCTTCTCCACTAGTTCCAAAATACTAGCCATCTTCATAGGTCCTAAAGACCTTCCACTGTAGCCTTTAGTCTTGAGATAGGAGGTGAATTTCTGCCTATTTTCAGCTAGCTTGGCCTTTGTGGATTCAGATACTTTCTTCTTCTCAGGCTTGGCTTTGGCTTTGGCTTTGGCTTGCTTTTGAAGAATGAGTTTATCTTCTTCAAGCATCTTCATGGCAAGCTCAGCATCAGCTCTTTCTAGACCTTGAAGGTAAAGATCATTCAGAATCTCTTCATTTGCCAATTCTTGAGCACGAATTGCATCCTTCTCAACAATCTTCTTTAGCCTTTCTTTTTCAGATGGAGTAGGTGATTGATTCAGTCTTGCATGAATTTCATCCTCCTCAGCTATTTTCTTTTGCCTTTCTCTTTCAGCCTGTTCATCTTCAGCAGCCAGTTTTTTTAAGAACTCAGCATTAGCTAACTCTTGTTTAAGTTTTTCCCTTTCCTCCTCTGCTAGCAAATTTTTATAATCTCTTTCTGCTGCAGCCTTCTCTCTTGCAAGCCTTTCTTCTTCCTTCTTTTCTTCCTTTGATTTCTCCACATCTATTACCTTGCCTTTATCTTTGTGTTATGGATCATCAAGGTTGACTTTTTGAAGCTTCTCATTCACAGTAATGTAACCCCATCTACCTGTAGACACAAAAACACCAGCTTGTTGTTCAGGCAAAGTAAGTGAACCTGCTGTGGATTGAGCATCAACAGCTGCTGCTGCTCTTTGTCTAGCAACTGATGCAGCTATCATTTTCTTTCTTTCAGCTTCTGCTCTCTCCTTTTCTTGTTTCTGCTTGTCTTCTTTGATCTTGACAAGTTGTGATGCTAAAGTGGATTCATCACACATAAGTGTTGTTCTTGTCATTTCTTGATGGATTAGCTCATCCGCAACAACTTGTTGATCAAAGGTAGGAGCAAGAGCTTCAGATGTTGTGGTTGTAAGTGTTGTAGCATCAGAAGGAATAGCTTGAAAGGTGTGTGAAGCTTGATAAAATGTTGGAGGAGTGGCTGTGAACAACTGTTGTTGAGTATCCGCAGCAACTGGACTGCTGACAGTAGTAATGGTATCCGCAGGAACCATTTCAGCATCCGTATTAACTGGGTCCATAGTAACTGAGCCCGCAACAACTGGATCCGCAAGAATTGTATCCGTAGTAACCATGGGGTCAGTAGTAACTTCAGGGTTGGTAGAAATTGTTGTATCTTCAACTTCTCTTTCCATTTGTTGCTCCCCTTCTACTGTTTCTTCAACCATTTGCTTCCCCTCTACTATTTCTTCAATCATTTGCTCCCCCTCAACCACTTGTTCCTTTTCAGGTGATGCATCTATCACCATTTTCTCCCCTTCTTCGTCCACCACCATGTCTTCAGTATCTGTCTCCCCCTTAAGTGCACTATCAATCTCCATGTCTTCAGATTGTTGGGAGGTTGCAGTAATGACAGTTTCTTCGCTCTTCTTTTCTTCACCCCTGCTCTCCTCAGATGATAAAATATGTGTATGTTCTTTCTCCCCCTTTTTTTCAGCTGGAGGAGAGTCATCAGAAGATGAAGAGCTTGATGGTCTGGGTGAAGTTCCAATACTGCGTGTGGTGGTTCTTTTGGGCAATAGTTTAGCAGATAGGAGTGCCTGCTGAGCCATCAACTGTTGCACTAAGGATATTAGTGTGATAAGTGTTTCACCTTGTTTTTCCACCTTTACCATTATGTTTCAGTACAAATCCATCAATTCCAAGTTGTGAACAGAGCTACCCTCACCCCTTTCCTGTTGAGTCCCAACAGGTGGTTGATCATAGGGAATAGAGAAACTCCCCTGCCTAGCAGGAACATGTATCTCTCCCATGGTCTCTTGGCGCCAGGGACCACCTTCCAATAATGAGAACAAGTCCTCATCAATGGTTAGTGTTGCCGTGGTTTGGGTCTTAAATATGTTGATACTGTCCTGAGCTTCACTATGAGAAGTGAATGCTGCAGTAGTATCAGCCCTCCCCACATGGTCACCCCCCTCCTGATGGACCAACTCAGTGAGCAAGGGGGTATGCTCAATGTTTTCCCCTAAAGATGGTGTCATTCCTGAGGATGTTTCAGGTAATGATATTTGAGTGTGAGTATGGGGGATGGTTTGAGACACAAGAGGCTGAGTAACCCTCTTGGTTCTTTTGAAAGCAACTTTGGATGGTTTGTGAGGTGTTGAAACTGTGGGGGCAGTTACAGAAGTAGTAACTGGGGCAGTAGCAACTGGAGTAGAACTCACAGTAGCAACTGGAGGGACACTTACAGTAGAGACTGCAGTTGTAACCTCAGGGATGACAACCTCAGTACCTGCTACAGATATGGCACTAGTGCCAACAGATATTGCAGTAGTACTTATGGTTGTAGCTGGTGGTTGGGACAGAGGTGCAGTCACTTGTCCTTCAGCTGGAGGAACTGTGATCACCATCATTGTAGAGAACAATGGTGTCACATTAGAAGAACTTCCTTTATTAACTGTTCTCATGTTTGTAAAAACTTTCTTTGTGTGTGCATGAGAAAAGAAAACATTTTCAGATCTAGTAAGATCTGTTAGTTCACAATTAAAAATGTGTTGGAGAAATCGTGGATACATTAAAAATTTGTGTTTTATGTTTAGAAGGTTCCACTTCATTCCATCAAAAATTAAGTATGAAAAGTTGTATGTTCGGTTTGTGGCCAAACATACCATGGCAGTAGCTAGAGAAGAGCTACCTTCATGCCATCCTGTAATCTTTTGGGATATACATTGTTGCAAAGTATGTGTTGGGATATAACTTAAACAAAATAGTTTAACTCCTAAACAATACGCTTAACAACGAGAAAACTAACTTAGAAGATTAATGCGGAAGACATTAAGAAGTTACTGCGGAAGACAAGTTAGTGCGGCTGTTCAACCAAGTTACTACTGATCTTAGAGTTGCTACGGAAGAAGTCAAGTTGATGCGGTCATACCAAGTTACTACGGAAGACCAACTTGCCGTGCAAGAATAATCTAATTGATAGAGTTATAATTAGATTATGTGTCCTTTTGTATTTAGATTATGTTTCCTTCTAGATAACAATAGATGTAGAATTCTAGTTTATCTAGAACTAGCCTCAAGGTCTATAAATATAGATCCTTGTAGAATAGAAGAAACACGTTGTATTGATATTAAGAGTTAATACAATTGAGGCTTACAATTTGACAATATTATTGTTTGTTCTTATTATTATTCTTACGATATTCTATTGTTCGATAACTCGTAAATATTGAAGTGTTCATCCGCTGCTGAACTTCTTCAATAGATCAAGATCTTAACGAAGGGAAACTATTAGTTTACATTAGCTAAACCGATCCTGACAAGTGGTATCAGAGCACAGGAGGTGCTTTAGATCCATTGATCAACGAGTTGATAATCCTCATACGCCAGAATCACGAAGAACATCATGACTGAAGTTGCAATCGGCAAAGTTCCCGTTCTGAACAGCAACGAATTCGACTTATGGAAGCTACGAATCAAGCAACACATCCTATTATCCGACTATACAGTTTGGGATGTGATCATCAACGGCAACAAGCATGGTAACAATCAAGGAGCTGATGGACAGCCTGGCATTCTTACTCGACCAACGTTGTTTGACCTGGAAAGACGAGAAAAACAAAGGGAAATCAAGGCTCTCAGTATTCTTTTAATCGCCATCCCCAACGAATACCAATCACAATTCGAAGAATATCAAGATGCAAAATCTCTATGGGAAGCGTTGGAGAAAAGATTCAGCGGAACAAGGAATACAAAGAAGAACAAGAAAGCTCTTCTTAAACAGGAATACGAAAACTTCAATTCTCTGAATGGCGAAAGAATGACTCAGACGTTCGATCGATACAAAAAGCTCACAGGAGAGATGATCAGCGCAGTAATTAAGTATGAGAAAGATGATCTCAATCGAAAGTTCATAAGAGCTCTAAGTAAGGAATGGAAAATATACACTGTTTCCTATAGACAAGGAGACACATTAGAAGAACTGGAACTGGATGATCTTTACAACGACTTAAGAGTCTTTGAGGCAGAAGTGGAAGCAGAAAAATCTAGCAATATCAACCCCAGTATTACCAATGTTAATACTGCCCTTGTTACAACTTCTGGCGGACCCAAACATGAAAGTGGAGAAGAGATTTCGTTTGAAGCTTTTATCTCACAAAGCTCAAATCTCACAAGTGAAGACGTAAAGCAGATACATCAAGACGACTGGGAAGAGATTGGCTTAAAGTGGCAATCTGCCATGCTGGCTTTACGTGCAAGAAGATTTGTAAATAGAACAGGGAGAAGGTTCAATCCATGAAACAATGACCGAATTAATTTCGATAAAAGCAAGGTGAAGTGCTACGACTGTAATGAACCAGGTTACTTTGATAGGGAATGCCCAAACAAATCGAACAAGTCAAAACCCAACAATCCACGAACCACTCAAGACAACAATTAGAGTGCACTTATGTCACTGGACATATTTGGATACGATTGGAATGACTTAGCCGAAGAAACAAGTCAAAACAGGGCGCTAATTTCTGAAGAACAAAATCTTGTTTACGTGGAAGATATTACTACTGTTCACCATGCATGCATAGCAGTAGTAATGGATGTTGCGGACACTGTTTCTGCGGAGAACTCAGTTACTACGGAACTGGTTTATACTGATCTGGAGATCACCGAAATTGGCAACAACGTTCTTGGATATGACTGGAATGATGATGATCAAGGAGCAACTCAAGACGATGCTCTAATGGCCATTGACTCATCCTCAACAAATCCTGAAACTCCATCTCTCATGGCCGAGGTAAATTCTAAACTATGTACTTCTGAGTGTAAAGCTATAATTGTTAAATATAAAAACCACAATCAATTAATGAGTGATTCAATTAAAATCTTAGAAGAACAAAGACGGTCAGCTGCTAGGGTAATTGATAACTTAGAAAACCAAATTAAGTCACACAAAATCAATGATCAAAGTTATCAAGAGAAAATTAGCTTAGTTGAATGGCAAAGAGAGGATTTGCTAGTTAAACTTAAGATGGCTAGGGAAGAAATCAAAAGATTAGAACAAGAACATGATAAAGTTGAGTTAGATGTAGGGAAATTAGAACATGCTTCAAAATCAGTGAATGACCTAATCCAACCCCAAATTCATGGAAAGGTAAAAGCTGGTTTAGGTTAGAAAGAAGTTGCCCCTCCATTTAACCAAAACTATATCCCTCCATCCATAGATGAACCTAGGATTCCCATCTCTCAGACACCTCCAAAGGAATCATTCAATGTTGATCCAATCAACTATGATGAAGTTCTAATTGAGGACTTAGTTGAAGAGAGTAAGCTTAATATTGTGAAAAACAAGGATATTCCTTTGGAAAATCACTTACTCACAATAGAAGGTATTACTCAACATTCTTCACAAAGTCTAGTGTCCATGCCACATAATGATCCCATCAATAAGGTAAAATCACCCACTGAAAGTAAGACCAAACAGTCCCCAAAGAAAACGAAAAGACTTGGAAGCATATAAGTAAAAGAGGAAACCAACGAAATATGAACCAAGTAAAAGCTCAAAAGGGTCAAATTGTCAAAAGTTCAGGGAAGGGATGTTTTATATATGGTAAGTGAAATCACTATGCAAAAATTTGTTATCACAATCCTCAAAATCAATTGCAAGTGATTCAAAAACCACATCATGGGGTGGGATATACAGGAAGGGTTGCACATAAAAACAAATCCATGAACAGTAGTAACAAAATAAAACATGAAAACCATGCAAACCATAAATTTGTTACTATGCCTTCAAGAAGAAAAAGTGTTAACAAACGTAACGTATTTTCTAACAATAAGAATAGAGTTCATACTACCACACAAAATTTTGTTTCTACTGCAAAACTTAATACGGCCAAATATAATGGTGTTAATACTGCCCGTATTAAAAAAAACCGTGTTAATACTGCTAGGGTTAATACTGCCAAAGGTAACTTAGTTACTACGGCTTCTATCAACACTAAGAAACAAAAGCAAGTCAAACCAGTATCTGTTCCTATTGTTAAATCAAAAACTGTTAACACTAAAATTGTTTCAAAAGCTAAAACATTCAAACAAGTGTGGCAACCAAAGATCCAAGTAACTCAACCACCTATCCCTATTGATTTTTCAAAACTAGTCCAAAGGAAGGTGAGTTAATTTGATGAAATGGGCAAACCCAAGTCAACTTAACTTTGGCTTGGGTTCCCACCAGAAACTAACTCCTAATGTTTATGTGCAGGTTCAGCCAACCAAAGAAAGTGAGAGCAGTTGGCATGTAGATAGTGGTTGTTCCAGGCACATGACGGGCAACATGTCATGTCTTCAGGACTTTGAAAAGTTCAATGAAGGATATGTTGCATTTGGAGGAAATCCAAAAGGAGGAAGAATTTCTGGGAAAGGAACAATAAGCAATGGTACACTACATTTCAAAGATGTGTACTATGTGCAACAGCTTCAATACAATTTGTTGAGTGTCTCTCAAGTTTGTGATGAGAAACACACAACCATCTTCACTGCATCAGAATGCATCATTATGAAGCCTGGGTATGTCATAGATGAGAGTATGATCTTACTCAGAACACCAAGGAGAGACAATGTCTATTGTCTTAACATGTCAAAGGTTCAACTCAACTCATCTGAAGCATGCTTTCTCTCAAAAGCTACCTTAGATGAATCCACCTTATGGCATAGGAGGATGTGCCACATGAACCTGAAGAACATCAATAAACTAGTTAAATCTAGTTTGGTTAGAGGTCTCCCTAACAAGCAGTTCAATCTTGAGGACAACTGCTTAGCATGCTTGAAGGGCAAGCAACACAAGTCTTCTCACAAGACAAAGGAGATCAACACTAACAACACACCTTTACATTTACTTCACATGGATCTATTTGGTCCTACCAATGTAAAGAGCATTGCAAAGAAGTCATATTGCCTTGTCATCACTGATGACTTTTCAAGATAGACATGGGTGTACTTTCTTGGTACCAAGGATGAAACAAGTCAGTTGGTCATCACCTTCATCACCAAAATTGAACATCAAATTAATCTCAAAATCAAGAAAATTCGATGTGATAATGGCACGGAATTCAAGAACCAAGTGATGAATGACTTCTGTGACAAGAAAGGAATAGAGAGGCAATTCAGTGCTGCTAGAACTCCTCAACAAAATGGAGTAGCTGAACGAAGAAATAGGACATTGATTGAAGCAGCTAGAAGCATGTTGGCAGACTCCAACCTACCCATCTTTTTCAGGGCAGAAGCAGTTAACACTGCCTGCTATGTTCAGAATAGGGTTCTTCTAGTCAAGTCTCACAACAAAACTCCATATGAACTCCTCCACAAGAGACAACCTTTGATCAGTTTCTTACGCGCATTTGGATGTCCATGTACAGTCTTAAACTCTAAAGACTACCTTGGTAAGTTTGAGAGCAAAGATGATGAAGGAACTTTCGTTGGATACTCATCACAAAGCAAGGCATATCGGGTCTACAATCATAAAACAAAGATCATAGAAGAAAGCTCCAACGTGTCCTTCAACGAACATACTTACACCAAGAAGGGTCAAGGACCAGATTGGGTCTTTGATTTGGATGCATTAACCAAATCGTTGAACTCTAACTTTGAGTTTCAATCCTCTTCAGTTACTACGGAACACTCAGTTCCTACGGATCATCCTACTACGGAGCCAGTTACTACGACTCCTATCATTGGTACTGCTCGATTAGATGTCATGGAGTACATCAATCTCCCTGTTTCTACGGAGGATCCCATTCAACTTTTTGATCCCATATCCCCAGATGAAACAGAAGATCCTTCTCATGACCCTACACATGAAGATGAAGCAACTACTAAGGATGATACAACACGCCCCGATGGCATTCCACACTTGGTCCAAGAAGATGAAAATGGAGTTGAACATATTGTTACTGAAGAATATACACAACTGATATACCATCTTCAGCTACTACTCCTCCATCTACTGCCTACTGCCCAACCAATGATATGCCCGATTTGAATGACACAAACTTAGGTGCGGAACTAAGACTTGAGAAGATTCCATCTTCTCGTGTTTGAAAGAACCACCCACCTTCTCAAATCATTGGTGATCTTGACTTCTCAATAGAGACTAGAAGTCAAACCAAGTCCAAGAAGGATCCTGTGAAAGCTCTTCTCAACACATGTCTATTTGCCTGCTTTCTTTCTCAAATGGAACCAAAGAAAATCCAAGAGGCATTACTGGATCCACATTGGATAGAGGCATGTCAGGCTGAGCTACTACAATTCAAGATCCAAGGAGTATGGGAATTAGTGGAAGTCCCATATGGCAAGAAGGTGATAGGTACAAGATGGATCTTTAGAAACAAGAAGGATGAACGAGGCATTGTGGTCAAGAATAAAGCAAGACTGGTTGCACAAGGCTAC
>CAJVGC010000592.1:21808922-21841422 GCA_910822075.1 Senecio squalidus
ATTGAGCAGCTAGAACAAACTTTTTATGTATGCTCTCTTCCCAGGCTGACTCCAAAGATTTTCACGTATATCAATATTACTGAGGCTGAGCCAGGGTTAACCCCAGTTATGCTTCAGTGGATTGACAATCCGTTTATCGATAATGAACTCAGTGAGTCTGACCATTCAGATGGTCAGCCAGAAGGAATTGACAAACAAATGGAGGCAAATATTCCTGTTGCAGTTGCTGAGGTGGACATGGGTGGGGCAGGGCACGCTGAGGCTGACCCAGGTATGGATATAAATTTTTCTCTTCCTCAGTCTGAGAGTATCCCCTCTCAGTCTGAGCAGTCCACTCCTGACCTTGATGTCTTAGCTACTCAAGCGACCAATCTGATGAACTCACCCAGTTCATTTGAAAAAGCACTCACATCAAGCCCCACTAAAAATCAAGCACTAATGGATTCACTTTTCCATGAGGCTGAGAGTTCTAAACTCCCCTCCAGTGTTGTAGCTCAGACCAGTCTCCCTCTGCTAGAGCCAAAGCTGGATCTGACTACCATGACTACCCAAAGCCCCCTAGAGTAGTCAACTTGGAGAAACACGCTGCTGCTGCCACACTGACACATGTGGTAAGCATTGAAGACGATATTCCACTCCTGAATATCCCTGTACCTAGTATGGGACCACCCCCCTCAGTTTCAAATCCATTTTCTAAGGCTATTTTCACTAGCTCTGTGCTAGTTCACGATAAGGTACCATCAAATCTCTCACACTCCTCTGCACAAGTCATCAATGCCTCACTTCCCAAACTGAGTGAGGTACAGACTTCATCTTCTATGGCTAAGGATCATTCTCCTAAACAACAAGGAGGGAGTGAAGCTGTACCACCTGTTTCAATCCCTTTTGTTACTATTCTCCCTCAGTATGAGGTTGCTTTGACTGTACCTGTGCTGTTACAAGCCATTAAGGACTTGTCAACTCAGTTTGATGTCAAGCTGAGTGCAATGCAGACTGAGTTACAAGCCATGAAGAGACAAAACACTGAAGAGATGGAGGAATTAAAGGGTATGGTGTTGAAGCTGACTTCTGAGATCAACATGATGAGAAAAGGGAAACACGTCACAAGGGGATGCTCAGACTTAGGGGGAGAAAACAGTTATACCAACTGATGAGTCTGACCTCCCCAAGCAAGATCTGAATCTGAAAAGAAAGAGGGATGAAGGGGAGAAGAAATACTACAAGACTACCAGATTTAATCTAAAAACAGGTCAGTCTGAAGTCTTTTATGAAACTGATTACAGTGACTTGTCAAGAAGTGAATCTGAGAAGGAAGATAAGGAGGTAAAAGGCAAAGCTGGAGCTGATAGTGATACTGATCCACCAACTGAGGAGGAAATTGAAATGGAAGAGCCCCCAACTGTACAGACTGAGCAAGAAATTGAAATCAAGAAAAGACAAGATGAAGCTGAGAAACTGGCTAAGCTTCAAAGGTATGCTCATAATTCTGGAATGACAGTTGAACAATACAAGGAGTATGTCAGAGGGCTATATATGGAGAAATTTGAAGATAATCCACAAGACCAGTCAATGAAAGCAGCTGAAACTCTTGAAGCTGAGA
This sequence comes from Senecio squalidus, assembly GCA_910822075.1. NCBI lineage: Eukaryota > Viridiplantae > Streptophyta > Magnoliopsida > Asterales > Asteraceae > Senecio > Senecio squalidus. The sequence goes on from CAJVGC010000592.1 coordinate 21,810,523, forward strand.
TGAAGGAAGAAGAAGAGTTGGCTATTGAAGAAGAACAGCTGAGGATAGAAGCTGACAGATTAATGGCTAAACAAGTGTTAAGAGAAGAAGCCAGACTGGACTACATTGAGTCAAATTTTGCAGTAAGGAAGAATAAGAATAAAATTCAAAGCTTGGATTGTGCTGATACTGGTGGATCTGACCTCATGCTCACATGTTATCACAAAGATGGATCTTTTAGAGTTCGGGTACACAGAATGCACACCTTGGGTCTGGAAGAATGGAAGGCAATTGCCAGTCTGAGCTCATTCATAACAAACATTGCTCATAGATTTGAAGTAAAGAGAGAGGCTGTTTCCAATGTTAATGTTGCGCATATGCTGAAGCTGATCTCCGATGAGGATTATAGGGCATTTTGTACCATCAATAGAGTAAGAGCTGGGGCTAAATCTCTTGGTCTGGAAACAAGCTACATGCATCCTGTTCCCAAAGGGGTCATATTTCAAGACAAGACTTATGTGAAGACTGAAAATCATGAGGGCTTGTGTTATGTTGATTGTGGGGGAGAGGAATGCTTCCAAGCCAAAGACAGACTGAATATGGCCTCCATCTACCATTGCATTGCTCTGCTAAGCGAATGTGAGTCTGATCAATGCATCCCCTTCCGAATGAAGCTGATTAGTTGGTTATTCAATAACCTTAGACGAATTGAAGAAATGGGGACTTTGATGGACAAGGTTGATCTGATCAAGAAAGAGTATCAAGTATTGTTTCATAAATATGATGCTGAAATGGAAAAGCTGCTTGATTGGAAAACTGAGAGGCTGAAATGGGCAAAGGAAGTGAACAAGCCTACGCCATGGGAGGTGCCTTTGAAGAAGAAAAGATCTGTCAAGAGGAGGAAGTGATGTGTTTTATGTATCTTTTTGTTCACAAACAGTTTTAAGTAAACAATTTCAGTTTGTGTTTATTTTTGGTGCATGAATTGTAAAAGACTTTAATTCAAACAGATATGGGGAGATTGTTGGGAAAATCAACTATTTAACCCAAGTTAATAAATCTGTTTATTAAAGTCTTAGTCTGAGTGATTTGAGTCTGAGTGACTCTGATCTGAGTGACTCTGAGTCTGAGTGACTAAAAGCGACTAAGGCATTATGGAGTTGACTACTCAGCTTCATAATGAAACGTAATGCTTTATTTTAGGTATGTTAGTTAGATAAAATCTTCTATCTTTTTAGAAGATTTACTTAGATTCATACTTATCAAGTTCACTATTATTGTGTATAAATAGTGAGCTTGAGCTTTGTAATCATTGCACCTTTCTAAGAAATATAACTGTGTGTTATTTTCATTGTTTCGTTATTATATTTCCGCTATAATAAACTAAGAAACTGATAACTTGATCAATTCGTAACAATTAACGTCTAAATACTTATTTGTAATTGATTAGCTAGTGTTTGAGATCTTATTGAGACCTAACAGTATCTAACCAAGCCTCAAACCGGTTTCTGCTGATCAGTAGCAACAAGTCGGCGATTTCAATTTTAAGATAAAGAATACCATTTTAGAAAATGCACCTACCATTTTAGAAAATGCATCTTACCAAACCTCAAATTGGTTTCTGCTGATCAGTAGAAACAAGTCGACGATTTCAATTTTAAGATAAAGAATACCATTTTAGAAAATGCACCTACCATTTTAGAAAATGCACCTACCATTTTAGAAAATGCATCTAAGCAAACCTCAAGTTGGTTTCAACTGATTAGTAGCAACAAGTCGACGATTTCAATTTTAAGATAAAAGAACAGTAAGATGGTTTTGAATTGGGTTAGATCTAATTTTAAGATAAAGATGAACCGGGTTTTGAATTTTAGGATTATGAAGAGAGAGAAAGAAAGTTTAATTGATAATTTAGGAAGGATTTGAAGAAGAAGATATGCATAGGAATCGTTCTTAGCGTTCGTATACTTTAGTCCGTTCTTACCCGATCCTATTACTATATATATATATATATATATATATATATATATATATATATATATATATATATATATATATATATATCTTTACTATATTATAAAGCAATTCCTCTAAAAGTCTTAATCTGATAAATTTTAAGTAATTGAAATTACTTTTCTACCGTTTTTATACATTTCACAAAATTCATCATTTAAAGCACTTTACAATTAGTGACATTTCCTTAATTACAACAATAACTAATAAATATATCTTTATCTTTACTAATATATAAAACATTTTCACTTTTTATTAATATGTTAAATTTTTAATTAAAGTACAATTAGTAATATACCCGTTAATGAATATAACATATAAACTAATCTTAATTTTCTTCAATTAATTATACTACTAATTTCATAAAAAATATATACCCATATAAAATAAAGGCAATTTAAATTAATTGATATAAAATTTGTATTCATGTAACCATTATTTTTTAACTTTAAACGTTATTCGATGGAGTAAATTTATCAAATATTTGATTAATCTAAATTTTATAAAGTTAGTTGATAGTGTTGTGATTCGTGTTGCTATATAATTCTAGCAAGATGGTTATCATCAGAAGTTTATATTCTTTTATTGGTCACCGATAAGTCTTAATACCAATAAGCTGATTAGTATTACATTTGATACTTTTAAGGTTAATAAACTTTTTTACCATATTGATTATCCTTCATTACAACATTCGAAAATATGTGTTACCTGGATTCATGGAAACAAACTGAATTTGAATATCTTGAAGGCAAATATTTTTTTTCGACTTGAAAAACAGAATTATAAAAGATTAGAAAACGTAGTGTCTGAATGAATTTTTAATTTGTTGTTGCATTGTTGAAGGAAAATTAGATTTTGTTTATAGAAAACATGGGTTTATACGGGAATACTATTCAGGAAATATATATTTAATTCTCTTTTTGACCGAACGTGAAATTATTAGACGTCACCTATTAAAAAAACAAAATGACCTGAAAAATTAGACTTTTATTATGTTTGCAAATGAGCTTAATCTTTAAATGAGTCGAATTATCCAAAATGGGTTGAATGATCCGAACGGAAAATATTCTACGAGGGTGTTTGTTTCACGAAATCTTGAAATATTTGAGTGAATTTGAATTGAATTCCTTTTTTCATAACATGTTTGTTTGAAGTTTATGACGGAATTTAAATCCGTTGGAATCTAAATTTTTCTTTAGTTACAAATTTGAGATTCCTTAGGTTAGTGGAGAAGAATTGAGAAAATCGATCATACGACATAATAATTATTATCGTTGAATGGTCGAACCATAAATTGTTACCACAACATTCTTTTTATATTGTCTGAAGGACAGAACTTTAAACTATTACACTCCACATATATGTAACGAGACAAATGATTAGCGACCATAAATCAACCACTGAAAATTGTTAAATATGATTTTTTTCATCCGCACCATACTAGTATATATATATATATATATATATATATATATATATATATATATATATATATATATATATATAGAGGTAGGTTTAAATAGGAACCACTAAATATTTGAGAACCATTAGGAACCAATATTCACCAGTGTATATACATATGATATTCACCAGTGTATATATATATATATGATATTCACCAGTGTATATTTAATATGATATTCACCAGTGTATATTTAATATGATATTCACCAGTGTATATACACTGGTGAATATCATATATATACACTGGTGAATATTGGTTCCTAATGGTTCCTAATTATTTGTATGGTTCTCATTTGAAACCAACTCTCTCTCTCTCTCTCTCTCTCTCTCTCTCTATATATATATATATATATATATATATATATATATATATATATATATATAGAGGTTGGTTCTTGTAAAACAAACTTTAAGGTAAAATAAGTAAAAAAAAATTAAAAAATAATTTATAACTTTAGATATTTTGGATTATCGTTCATTTTAACCATATATCAAACTTTAAAAAACGAAGTTTTGCTGTACATCAAAAAATGGGTAGTTTTATCGTTGTGCATCAAATTTGAATATTTACTACACAAAAACAATGAATTTGATGCACAGCCCCTAAACGACATATATTTTGATGCATATCAAAACTTGCTTTTTTAAAGTTTGTTATAATTGAATAAATAAAAATAATACAAAATTACACATATTATAAATTATTTTTTCATATTTTTTTACTTAATTTACTTTAAATATTGGTTTATAAGAATCTCATCCTCTATATATATATATATATATATATATATATATATATATATATATATAAATTGAAACATTCTTATGGAGCTAACCTATGGTCCATTATCTCACTATTGGTTGTATAGGAGGCAATTTCGATTAGTACAAAGTGGATTTTGATTTTGGTCAACCAGTAATATAATTTTTTTTAGCAAGTATCTCGAACACTTTATATAATTAAAGATAAGTTTTAATTGTTTTGGGTGAAAATGCCCTTTTAGTATCTTCGCACTAAGACCCAATGTATATTATCTAGGCCGATGGTCACCGTTGCATTTGGAAAATAATTACTCTCTAGTTTAATTTCTGTTATGTTCTTGAGAATCGTGAGGGTATTTGGGCTTGGTGTATGTTGGGATGGTTTGGGTGGCCTGTGTTGGGCTGCTTTGGGTGGCCCTTTACCTCAGTTGTTTGTTTGCTTATGTTTCTTAGTTTTCTAATTTGCTTACACGTGTACTCCTACTTCTCCTCATAGTGTTTTCGTCGGTGTGTTTAAGCTTTTTTCTGCTACCTTCTTTAATTTTTTGGTGTTTGTTATCGTTTCGTTTCTTTCTTTCGTCTACCTGTTGTTGTGTGTAAAGCGGCTGTGTAGCTGTTGTTGTGTGTGCAGCCTATTGTCTTCAAAGGTATGATCGATTTTTTGATACTTATTTTTTTTTGACTGTTGAAGATAAGGTTATCAGTGTCGTTTGTTTATAATTTATTGACATTAGGTATTAACTGATATGGCATAAATTTGGTTCTTTTGTTAGGGACTGATACTGTTTTAGATGAATGAAGCGCGCCATCTTAAAACAAAAAAAAAAACATTTAATTGATGATTTGTGGGTTCTTTAAAAGATTTGATTTTTAGGCTTAAAGTTTGGATTTTTAATTCATCAATGGAGAATTTAAACGAAAATATTCAATCTTTAATCATACCCACAAATAAAAAAGGTATCTTTTTTAAAAATTTGATGATTTGGATTGGTTTATGATCTTGGTTTTGCTTGGATTTGAGTTTGATTGTGTTTTTTTGGGTGGATAGGTAAGGGAGAGGTCATGGGTGCCCGGAAATTCGGGGCGAAAATCGGACAAAACCGAAGAGCTTTGAGTGTGATTAATCAGAATGTGGAAGCTAAACCTCATCCTTGTGTTGCTAACAAGAGAATTTTATCACAATATGTTTATTTAAATATTTTGTTTTTCTTTGTTTTTTTTTTTTTTACTAATATTTGGATTTGATTTTAAGGAAAATTGCTGAAGAAAATGCAAACAAGAAACAATGTTTCCCTGAGGATATTAAGAAGTCATCAAATGATGACTATTTTGGTATATGGGAAGAAGAAGAAGATGAATGCGAACCCGAGCCAATGTTTTTGGAAACATCGGAAACAATGTTGGATCAAACACATCATGATATGGTATTTTTTAATATCTATATCAATGTGTTTGATATTTTTGAGATTTATTAGTTTGACTTTTTTTTTTTTTGATGCAATTTGATAGGAGGTGGTTGAGATGGAGGATATTTTTGAGGAATCTGTAATCGATATCGATGTTTGTGTGACGGAAATCAGGTTGCTGTGGTCGAGTATGTTGAAGATCTGTATGCTCATTATAGAAGAACGCAGGTATATAGCTAAAAATGGAATGTGATAAGTTGTTTTAATTCAATAATAAATTGTTGAATTCGGGTTATTTTGCAGAATTGTAGCTTGGTTTCACCGGACTATATGACACAACAATTTGATATCAATGAGAAGATGAGAGCTATACTAATCGACTGGCTAATTGAGGTAACTTTTCGGTTAATGTTTTAATTCAATAATAAATGGTCGAATTCGGGTTATTTTGTAGAATTATAGCTTGGTTTCACCGGACTATATGACACAACAATTTGATATCAATGAGAAGATGAGAGCTATACTAATCGACTGGCTAATTGAGGTAACTTTTCGGTTAATTGAAAATCTGAAATTACAAATTTGTTTTTATGTTTGGATTTGAACTAATTTGCAAATGGTAATTTTTTTCTTTCTTTTTTGAAATATAAAAAAATTGTATGTATCTCGTGGTTGTGATTATGCTGTGACTACGTGGTTAACGTTTTTTGGATTTTGGGTTGGCATGACGCATTTGTTCTTTGTAGGATCTTTCTTAAAAGTGGTTCTGGCCCAAAAAGCGGTGAAAAATATGGGGCACCATTTGTTGAGGCGGAATGGGAGGATGATGATGAGCCGGTAACGGTCCCCAAGCAGGAGTTTGCTGAGGAATTTGCGGTTGATAATGACGATGCTTATCTAGATGCGGATGATATTGAGCAGGTTTGGGCATTTACGTAATTGTCATTTCTTTAATCTCCTATTAGCATTTTATTATTGTTTTCAGTTTTAGATATCATATATTCTGTAAACTTCTTTCTGTTTTGGCCGGTGGTGAACTTTATATTGTAAATTCCGTCTATGACTTTGAATAGAAAGAACTAGTACTATAGATACAAAGAAGTTGACGTGAAAACTCAAAACTATAGTAGAGTAAATATAAAAAATAACTATAATTTTCTTTCTTTTTTGTTCCAGGAACTCTTCTTATCGAGCCTAAGCCTTAAGAGCCCACAAAACATCAGTAAGATACTATCTATTTTCCTAGCAAACGAGTACAAATTATTTTTTTAGTATTTCTCATGATCCGACATTAAAATTTTATCAGGTATGATTTGGATGCTGCCACCGCAACTAATTTCTTAAGGAAGTATGGACTTATAGGTAATCTTTTATATTTTTATTTCAAGCCATACAGGTTAAAATGAATATTGAAATGCTAAATGATTTATACGACCCTGCAAGAGTTTCAAAGATTGTGACTTGAATATTGCGCCCGTAGGTTTCAATGAATAAAATCAGTTGCAATAATTTTATATATTATGTCCTAATCTTTTCTTGCTTAAATTTCTCACTATAGGAGAATTCAAATTGAATATCGAATGCAACCATGCTACTCTATCTGGACACAGGTTTGCCACATTCTTATTTATACTATCGGTTTTTTAATCATGTATTGTAGTGGGAGTCGATAAAGATTTCACAATCACAAGTTATTTGACTTTTAATAAGTTTGATGCTTAAACATTATTTGACAAATTTTGCAGTCGCCATCACGAGCTTGAAACTGCGAGAATCAATGGTTTAGTAGGAAATATTGATGCCAACAGCGGTCACGCTCAAATAGGTATAATGATGGGTCGGCTAACGGGTCAAGCTGGTTTGGGTAAAAACAGTCTCAAACAAATGTGGTTAGGTTAGTTGTCCTGAAACATTTTGTCCAAACTTGTACGTTTTTACGAATGGATAATACGAGATATCTTTCATCTCTAATGGGTCAAACAGTTTCCCAAGATGTATTTTCAATACATAAAATCTTATAAATCGTTTATTTAATAAATTAGAATATTATAGAAGTAATATAGTTTTGGTAAATTTGACATCCTAACTATTTATACAGTAAAAAAGTTGGATAAAAAAGTGTTTTGGTTTCTGATAAAAAATTACCTGTGTAACTTAACCCACCCATTTTGCTACCTTCATTATTCACTAATCATCTATTCTGTAAATCAAGCACAAGCTCTTACTTACTTGCATAAAAACATTAATTTTATTGAACTTTATTCTTATGGTCAGGGGACTAAGATTCGACCCCTTTGGGGAACGGCTCAGTTGTTCCTGCATCCACGTTACATGCACGGTGGTGCCACTAGGTACATGAAGCTTTTTTCACTATTCAATGTTTCATTATATTTAATTAATGATAGCTACACATGAATTACATTAACTTTGTATATATATCATCGCAACTCTGAAATTGGAGTCTATGCATATGTTGTGGCTCAGTTAAAAAAGCAATTGAGGTTAGTAATATTTTCATTAAGTGAATAAATGGAACATACAGTTTGTTATGTCGGTATGAGATTTACCATGCCAATTGTTACATAAAACAGGTTACACATTATCTTGGGGGTGAAAACTACGTCTTTTGGGGTGGTAGAGAGGGATATCAAACTCTATTGAACACTGATATGGACAGAGAACTTGATCATATGGTAAGATTTTGGCTAATTATTCTATACTTAGATTCATAATATACACGGAGTTGTTTTCAAAGATGTAACACACTCCCACAACTCCAAACATCCAAAAAAAATTGTCAGACATAAACGCACCGACAACAGAAGAAAGCAACAGACCCGCTGCCGCAAGACAACTTTCATTTGAATCGACAGGTAATTATATTCAAACAATTGTAGCTTTAAATACAACCGTTACTAATTATCATTCCAACAACACATAATTATATTCAAAAAACTGTAGCTTTAAATACAACCGTTACTAATTATCATTCCAACAACACAGACGCTACCGATACCATCAATTCATCGCTGCAACAAGCACCAACACCAACAAAAACAATCGGACATTCAAAAGACAAACCAACAGAAACTACGAAAAAGACAAACCAACAGAAACTACGACAGGGCCAAAAGATTCAGAAGACACTGCGACAAAAACTTCGTTTGCAGACACCACAAGTAAACGTAAATCGACAGAAACAACAGGTACACAACCTTTATAATGAACAATAACTACATCAAATCTAACAAAATATATCCACACTTTGCAGACAAACAGAACCTCAACCCAACAAAACGCGAGCGATTCCCAGAATAAGCGCGGAAAAACAAACAGCAGCTACTCTTAACGGCCATCATGACCTACACCTTTGTAACACCAACTAACAGCCTAGGTAGATATAACTACCACCCACCGTATCACTTTTGTAACAACAAGTAACCGTCTATGTAGGTAGATATAACTACCACCCCCTCTACTTTCAGCATCTTTTGTAAAGAACATCGACTACCACCGCTATGGACAACATGTTTTGTATTTACCTCAACTGTCAACACAGGCTGCCGAACTCGTGCAACGCACGAGTACTTACTAGTTAGATATAATTTGTAATCTTAAACATGTGAATTTGTGTGGGTATTTAAATAGACATAAATGTTATCCAACAAATATCAAGAAAGTCATATCATTAAACTTAGAGAATATTAAAGACATAGTGTCATGTTTCTTCAAAGCTTAACACTTCATGTATTGAATCAATAACACATTGCGGAATTACAAGTTATTGATTAAGTTAACTGAATTAGAACAAGTAATTCGACAATGAATGTTATTATTTTCAAAGCCTTAAATGGCGAAAAAGTTTGTTAAAGAGAAAGTGATTCATTTACTCACACTTTCTGAACTTCTCTCACCACTATTTATAGACTAAGTTATCTAACTATTACATTATAAAAACCCTTATATTTTTTTAAAAACACTTCGGGTAAACTAATAATTAAAACATCATTTAACTCTAGTTCGGATGAACTTGAACTTAACTTTGGCGAAGAGTTAGTTCAACCGACCTAAAGTCATCCTGATATGACACTCTAATATTTAGTTCGGATGATGAACAATGTTCACCCGAACTAAATATCTAACACTATACAATATGATTAAGATCTTTGGAAGCTTCAACATCAATCCTATATGCTCCAACAATCTCCCCCCTTGGATGATGCTTCCAAAATCTTCATCTTGCTAGTATAAGCTCCATTCCCATCTTCCAAATAAGCACTAGTCTCCACCTTCTGTCTCTTGTACCCCTTCTGATTTTATCAACCTCCCAAGCTACAACGCCAAAAGCCATCCTTCTTTCTTTATCATCAGGTTACATTTTATCAAGTGGGAGGTTGAAAATAGTAAGAATATCATCATTAGAGAGCTCTCTTAGATCAACATTTTCATAGAGCCTCTCATCCTCACCATCTTCTCTACTTAGTACAATCTCATCATTCTCATAGTCTACCCACCATCTGAGTATCTTGGGATTTTAATGCACAACTTTGACTTTCTTCATGGGAGTAATAAACATAGTTATCCTTTTCCTTTTTGCTCTGAATTTCTTTCCAAAGTTGGCAAAACCAGTCTTAGCACATTTATGAATGAACCTCTCATAATCATATCCATGAGAATATTGACCATGGTTCACCATCTTCAACTGACAGAGTCTTCTTGATCTAAATCTCCTCCATATGCTGCAGTCTCATCAATCCAATTAGAAAATTCTTTAATCATAGCCGTGACAGCATGATCATCTACATAATAGTCTTCGGGCAGTGTATATTTAGAAGATTGAGCAGGAACTGGATCTTCTTGTTGAGTTTTTGAAAACCAATTCTCCTTCTCCATATACTCAGCAAAAGGATCATCTTCTTGCTTTACCTTTGTCTTTGATTGCACATCTTGACTCTATTTCTCAAATAGAGACTTCAATGTGACATTCTGACTTGGATCAACAGTTTTTTTAGAAGACCCCTCACTAGTTTGAATAGAAAGAGTAATCGGATCTTCTGTTGCTTCTGTTCTTTGACTTTCAAAATTGACCTCAACATTCTCAGAAGCTCTTTCAGTTTGCCTTTTGGTTAGCTCCTCCTCTATCTTCTTTTCTCTCTTAGACTTCATTTTATTAACCATAACTTGTTTTTGAACATCTAACCAGTTTCTCTCCAGGTTCTCAATCTTCATTTTCCCCACCGATCTAGATGACATTCCACCAACTGCCACCAAGTAGTTCTTCAGATAAAGTTTGTAATTCTTCTCTGAGAACTTATTTTTGTATTCTAGCATCTTCTTCTTCAGATTGACTACTGTTGGGTTATAGTGTATTACTACTGGTGAAGATGGTTACAATTGGTTATTGGTTAAGTTACTACTGGTAACTATTACTACACGTGAAGATGGTTACTACTGGTCACTAGTCAAGTTACTACTGGTCATCACTATTACTATTGCTGTTGCATGGATTGCATGGGAGTTTCTACTGGAGGTTCCTATTGCTGAGCTGATAATGTTTACGTTTTATTAGCAGATATATATGTAACAGATTTAGATAATTTCAAAGTAGATTTGATTAGGTATTATAACCCGATTATGTCTAGGGTTTGTTAGCCTCAAGGTTTATAAATATAGATCCTTATATCGTTGTAAATGTACGTCTATTACGAAACCCTAATTCTAATAGATTGAGGCTGTTGGTGGAAATCTTGTGTTCATAATCGTTTATTCATTCTTATTCATATACGTAAATTGTTATTCACAAATCCTTGTAATATCAAAGTGTTGATCCGCTGCAACTTCTTTTATAGATCTAGATCTAATAGTTTGTTTCATACAAACCTAGTATCGACAGATCCTGAAAAGTGGTATCAGATCACAAGGTTGCTCTAGATCTAAGATCTACAAGGCGTTTAACAAGTTTTCACAAACAGATCAAAGATGTGTGATCTCAATGAAGGAGTTCAAGCAAATAGGGTTCCAGTACTCACATCATCAAACTATGATATGTGAAAAATTCGTATGTATCAATACATGCTTCATAGAAATTACTCTATGTGGCAAATTGTGACAACCGTCACTCTCTCCGTCCTTAGTTAGTCTAATATGCCTGTAGATCATTACCGCATTTTACTGAAAAATTTAAAACTTGATTATTACTACTGTTACGAGATTAAAAGTTACGTTTTCTAGTATAAGATGACTTCTATGTTATGTGTGTATACTTGTTATGATGTTTTCGTTAGTTAAGTGCACAGTAAATAGTTCCCTAGTCGAGCTCCTAGATAAATTAATGGGAAATTTATATTTTCGCACTAAAAGTGGACTTGGGTTTATAAAGATTATATCTCGTCTATCGTTTTACTTTTTACGTCTCGTTGGACATTCTTTTTTTTTTTAGTTTTCCTTCACCGAGTTAAATGTGGTTGTGGATCATAATTGGCTAAAGGATTGGGCTTTTGCCTAGTCTTAACCAATTGCTAGACCAAACCCATTAAAAATTAACATTAACCTAATACTAATAATATTTAAACAAAAAATTAAAATCCCTAAATCCTTTCCCTCTCCAACCCGCCACCATCTCCATCTTCTTCCTTGGCAGCCCGATTGCAACACCACCACCATCCAAATCGTTTGTGGTATTGATCATCCTCAAATTCGTGTTCATCATCATCATTTGTTCAAGGTATATCTTTGTATTTTTGGGTCTTAATTAACAATCCGAAATTTGTTTCGAGGGTGTTGTAATCGAATTTTCTTTTAATACTTTTAGTTTTAGTGTTGGCCAGCAATCCCACGACCTTTAAGCCTTCTCCTTCCTCACCTTAATCGTATTCAGCTTCCATCTTCTAGGTATGTAACAGTTTCGAATCTATTTGTTAAACATTCTTTAGCCGAAACCAATTAGAGTTTTCAGTTTCATTGTATTCGTTTTGTATGTTTCTGATTGTGTGTAATGACCAGCGAGTTTCCCACCTTCGAACAGCCACCAATTCAGTCTCTTAAACGTGTTCATCATTATCGGTATTCGTGGTTGATTGGTCAGGTTTGTAATCCATTTAGTGAATAGCCGAAAACCATATATGGGGTTGTTAATAATCGATTTCTAATCTGCTGTCCTTGTGTGTTTTGCCCAACAAATATCATATTTCGAGCCTCTTAATTTCCTCTCCATAATCGTGTTCAGCAAGCATTCAATCAAGGTTTGTCTTGGTGGTAAAATCTATGTAAAACGTTATGTTTGGAACAGTTTCGGGTAAAAATAAAACTTGATGAACTGGTATGATAAGTTGTCTAATTCTTTTCCAAACTCCCAGAAACTGTAAAATGGTGGACATAGGTCAAAACTGAAATTTACTAAACGATATACTTAGGATTCATAATTGGATTTTGTGTAACAATTTAGTAAACGAGAATGTGAGTTAATTTATTTTGGATATTTAACTACTGGTCTATAATATGACCGGGGTCATTTGAGTATTCGTTAAGTGTTTCAAATTCACTTTAAACATTAATTACATACGTATCGAGTTTGTACAGTTTCGGAATTATTTTGGTAGTCTCTCTTCTTCAATGTCTAACCTTGTTTTGGCTTAATAATTACAATCTGAGACCTTCATGAATGTTGTAGGTCTTAGAGTCTAGTTTTCAAAAACGTAAGATTCACTTCCTAACTCCTTACGGAACTTCCTAAAAACGTAAATTACCAGCAGAGGGTCTAATCTGAATTTTTCGAGTAAAATTACTAGGTTTAATAATCTATTTCGTGTAACCATTTAGATAACCTTAAAAGTGATTAAATAGATTTATTATAAGTTAATAACATGTGTCTAGTTTTCGAATATATATTTCTCGACGTCTAATTCCTTCTAGAACTTCATATATTCCAGTTTGAACGAACGTATATGTTCACCGAGAAATTTTAATCGTTTCATTTAAAGTCTAACCATCAAATCTATACTTATACATTTATACCTTTATCTAGGGGAGCTCTAGGACTAGTGAAGACACTACTACGCCCATTACACACATTTCCGATTTTTATCGCTCATTCGATAAGGTGAGTTCATTGCCCCTATTTTTTAACTGCTTTATGTGTTTTAAACTAATCGGGGGGAAGTAAAACTCAACTTACTATCTTAAGAAAACGGATACTATTTTCAAACTTACCATAAATAGATATTTCTATTTATGGAAACTTACTATATTTGGAAACCTTCTATTTCGGGAAATTTACTACTTTCGATAAACTTACTATAAATAGAACTTCCTATTTATAGATACTTACTACGAAATGGGATTTCATAAAACGTTTACAAACTTATGCATGTTTTCAAAATACTACGAGATTACTATTGTGGGATTACGGTTACTTCAAACGTGCTCATTAGTAGATATGTTCTACTAATGGAGTCTTCTAAACGTGCTCACTAGTAGATGAGTTCTACTAGTGGAGTCTTCTAAACGTGCTCGTTAGAAGAGATGATCTACTAACGGAGTCTTCTAAACGTGCACATTAGTACTAATGGTGTCTTCATACGGTAGCGTGGCTACTACTACTCATACTTGTGGGTTTGCGATTACATTTCTTACATACATGCATATGATACATGCTTTCTTTTACTTACTATTATTACTGCTGAATTGAGATGAAATTGCTTGCTAATTACCATTTTTGGAAACTTACTATTTCGGGAAACTTACTAAAAATAGAACTTTCTAATTTTAGAAACATTTCTATTTTCGAAAACTTACTAAATTTAGAAACTTACTTTCTAATGTTGACTAAACCATTTTATTACATACTCGATGAACTCGCTCAACCATTGTGTTGACTTTTTAGTTTTACTTTCAGGTATTGATCAGACATAGGATCTAGCTGGATTGGACTCCTAGAGACTTAGAGTATTGTTGCATTGTGGCTTGAATTGACACATTTATTTACTTATGTTTCGGGCTTGCATGCCTAAGTACTTTATTTTCATTTTCGAATTTATTTTGGATGTTGTTTCATTGTAGTGAATGACGTAATTGTGTACCAAGGGGTTTTACCTTGGACATGGCGACGTCATGACACACGAATATTATTTATTTCATATAGATTATTTCTTTATTTACTATTGTGTTATGACGATCGCCAATCAGTTGCACCCTGCGTTTCCGCCACTCGCGGGGTGTGACAAATTGGTATCAGAGCACATGGTTATAGAGAACTAGGTGGTTTGGCCTAGACTATAACTAGGTGTCCTTCATATAGATTCTTTTAGGATCTTTTTCATTGATTTCATTACGTCTCACTACTCGTACGCGACGACGCATTCGCCTAAGGAAGACGGCGACCAATATCAGCTTTCGACATTAAAAGAATTTTGCTATATGGATTTATTCTTTTCATTTATGTTTCTTTGATCACATATTTTGGATACTACTTTGGAACCTCAATGAAACTCTCATATTTTAATTTCTTGATTTGAATATGTTAATATTATGATCATGAACATGGGGAGCGGACATGTATATGAGGCGAGGTGTATATAATTATGGGTGGCCAACGTAATTATATCCGCAGCGGGTCATATATATGTTTACATGACCATGTTTGTAGTCGTAATACAAAACATACCTAAAGTTCTTATGGTTGAGTTATTAATCATATCCATTCCTTAAAAGTTACGCTTTCGATTATACTGATATATGCTTGTTCTTTTCTTATGTAGATGCCTCCTCGTCGTGCACTTACTTAGGCTCAAGTGGCCGCTATGATCGCTGAGCAGCTAGCTGCGGTTGTACCTACTATCGTGACACAGGTCACGAACGGTATTAATCAGCAACCGCATGGACCACCACCTCCTCCACCACATGGACCACCTCCTCCACCTCCACCTGCACACGTCTGTTCTTACAAGGAGTTCCTAAACTGTAAGCCGACCGAATTCGAAGGAAAGGGCGGGGCCCTAACTCTCAATCAATGGTTCGAGCAAGCGGAGTCAGTCTTCGACATCAGCAACTGCAGTGCCGAAAACCGAGTCCGATACTCCACACATCTTCTGAAGGGCAAGGCCCTTACATGGTGGAATTCCGTTATCAGCGCCCGTGGCAGGGAAGTCGCTATGGCTATATCTTGGGCGGATCTCAGGACGGTTATGCTGGACCAGTTTGTTTCTCGCACGGAGATGAAAAAGTTAGAGGATGAACTATGGGATCATACTATGGAGGGACCCAAGCTGACGAGTACATCGACCGTTATCACGATCTCGTTCGTATATGTCCGAAGATGGTAGATACTGAAGTTCGTCTCGTCGAGCGCTTTATTCATGGGGTGCATTCAGAGGTTCGTCGATCGCTAAGGGGAATCGACCCTCCTACACTACATGATGCCATCCACCGTGCGGAGTATATTACGGAAGATCTGATCAGAGATGGCGTGTTTGCTTCGGAGAAGAAGAAGGGTCACAGTGAAGCTGAGCAGGGCAAGTTCAAGAAGGTTAAGAGAGATGCGGGTCAGTCGAGCAACACCACGGGATCAGGGTATACTGGAACACTTCCTCTATGTCAGAAGTGTAACTATCATCATGAGGCGCATATGCTATGCACATGTTCGGAATGCAAGAGGAGAGGCCATTTGGCCAAGGATTGCCGTTCTAGAGCTGTTGCTGTCGTGCCGACGAATGCAGTGAGGCCAAATTCTTGCTTTGAATGCGGGGGTACCGACCACTTCATCAGAGATTGTCCCCACAAGCAGGGTACTGCTGGTCAAGCTAATCTACCTCAGATCACTCAGAGAAATAAAGGACCAAACACTCGTGCTCGTGCTAGAGCCTACATGCTGGGAGCTGCAGAGGAGCAGCAGAATCCGAATGCCGATGCTGGTACTTTCTTATCCAACTCTGATATTACTCGTAATGCATGTTGATACTTTACTTTCTGATTATGAGTATTACCTTTCGATAATCTGGTTCGTGACGGTACTTTCTACTTGAATTTCGGGACGAAATTCTTTTAAGTGGGGTATACTGTGACAACCATCACTCTCTCTGTCCTTAGTTAGTCTAATATGCCTGTAGATCAATACCGCATTTTACTGAAAAATTTAAAACTTGATTATTACTACTGTTACGAGATTAAAAGTTACGTTTTATAGTATTAGATGACTTCTATGTTATGTGTGTAAAATTGTTATGATGCTTTCGTTAGTTAAGTGCACTAGTAAATAGTTCCGTAGTCAAGCTCCTAGATAAATTAATGGGAAATTTATATTTTCGCACTATAAGTGGACTTGGGTTTATAAAGATTATATCTCGTCTATCGTTTTACTTTTTACGTCTCGTTGGACATTCTTTTTTTTTAAGTTTTCCTTCACCGAGTTAAATGTGGTTGTGGATCATAATTGGCTAAAGGATTAGGCTTTGGCCTAGTCTTAACCAATTGCTAGACCAAACCCATTAAAAATTAACATTAACCTAATACTAATAATATTTAAACTAAAAATTAAAATCCCTAAATCCTTTCCCTCTCCAACCCGCCACCATCTCCATCTTCTTCCTTGGCAGCCCGATTGCAACACCATCACCATCCAAATCGTTTGTGGTATTGATCATCCTCAAATTCGTGTTCATCATCATCATCATTTGTTCAAGGTATATCTTTGTATTTTTCGGTCTTAATTAACAATCCGAAATTTGTTTCGAGGGTGTTGTAATCGAATTTTCTTTTAATACTTTCAGTTTTGGTGTTGGCCAGCAATCTCCACGACCTTTAAGCCTTCTCCTTCCTCACCTTAATCGTATTAAGCTTCCATCTTCAAGGTATGTAACAGTTTCGAATCTATTTGTTAAACATTCTTTAGCCGAAACCAATTAGAGTTTTCAGTTTCATTGTATTCGTTTTGTATGTTTCTGATTGTGTGTAATGACCAGCGAGTTTCCCACCTTCGAGCAGCCACCAATTCAGTCTCTTAAACGTGTTTTTCATTAACGGTATTCTTGGTTGATTGGTCGGGTTTGTAATCCATTTAGTGAATAGCCGAAAACCATATATGGGGTTGTTAATAATCGATTTCTAATCTGCTGTCCTTGTGTGTTTTGCCCAGCAAATATCATATTTCGAGCCTCTTAATTTCCTCTCCATAATCGTTTTCAGAAAGCATTCAATCAAGGTTTGTCTTGGTGGTAAAATCTATGTAAAACGTTATGTTAGGAACAGTTTCGGGTAAAAATAAAACTTGCTGAACTGGTATGATAGGCTGTCTTACACGGTTAATATCTCCTTGGTCGTATTAAATTGGCTTCTTTAGTCTTAACAAAAATTGTAGCCCTTCCTTTCTAGTTTTCAAATATATAAGATACGTTGTCTAATTCTTTTCCAAACTCCCAGAAACACAGTAAAATGGTGGACATAGGTCAAAACTGAAATTTACTAAACGATATACTTAGGATTCATAATTTGATTTTGTGTAACAATTTAGTAAACGAGAATGTGAGTTAATTTATTTGGGATATTTAGTACTGGTCTATAATATGATCGGGGTCATTTGAGTATTCGTTAAGTGTTTCAAATTCACTTTAAACATTAATTACATACGTATCGAGTTTGGACAGTTTCGGAATTATTTTGGTAGTCTCTCTTCTTCAATGTCTAACCTTGTTTTGGCTTAATAATTAGAATCTGAGACCTTAATGAATGTTGTTGGTCTTGGAGTTTAGTTTTCAAAAACGTAAGATTCACTTCCTAACTCTTTACGGAACTTCCTAAAAACGTAAATTACCAGCAGAGGGTCTAATCTGAATTTTTCGAGTAAAATTACTAGGTTTAATAATCTATTTCGTGTAACCATTTAGATAACTTTAAAAGTGATTAAATAGATTTATTATAAGTTAATAACAGGTCTAAAAGGTCTTAAAAATATTTATCGTGTCTACATCTAAATTATACAACTCTAAAATGTAATAAACTCAACTTTTACAAATATAATGTTTTTGGACAGATTAAGTAACCAGTTTCGTTTTAATCATATCTCTTTCATAACAAACTCTTTTGTAATGATATCTTAGTCTAAAACGTAGCCCTCGGTGTCTAGTTTTTGAATATATATTTCTCGACGTCTAATTCCTTCTAGAACTTCATATATTCCAGTTTGAACGAACGTATATGTTCACCGAGAAATTTTAATCGTTTAATTTAAAGTCTAACCATCAAATCTATACTTATACATTTATAACTTTATCTAGGGGAGCTCTAGGACTAGTGAAGACACTACTTGTGATCTACATACTACGCCCATTACACACATTTTCGATTTTTATCGCTCATTCGATAAGGTGAGTTCATTGCCCCTATTTTTTAACTGCTTTATGTGTTTTAAACTAATCGGGGGGAAGGATACTATTTTCAAACTTACCATAAATAGATATTTCTATTTATGGAAACTTACTATATTTGGATAACTTTTATTTCGGGAAATTTACTACTTTCGATAAACTTACTATAAATAGAACTTCCTATTTATGGATACTTACTACGAAATGGGATTTCATAAAACGTTTACAAACTTATGCATGTTTTCAAAATACTACGAGATTACTATTGTGGGATTACGGTTACTTCAAACGTGCTCATTAGTAGATATGTTCTACTAATGGAGTCTTCTAAACGTGCTCACTAGTAGATGGGTTCTACTAGTGGAGTCTTCTAAACGTGCTCGTTAGAAGAGATGATCTACTAACGGAGTCTTCTAAACGTGCACATTAGTACTAATGGTGTCTTCATACGGTAGCGTGGCTACTACTACTCATACTTGTGGGTTTGCGATTACATTTCTTACATACATGCATATGATACATGCTTTCTTTTACTTACTATTATTACTGCTGAATTGAGATGAAATTGCTTGCTAATTACCATTTTTAGAAACTTACTATTTCGGGAAACTTACTAAAAATAGAACTTTCTAATTTTAGAAACATTTCTATTTTCGAAAACTTACTAAATTTAGAAACTTACTTTCTAATGTTGACTAAACCATTTTATTACATACTCGATGAACTCGCTCAACCATTGTGTTGACTTTTTAGTTTTACTTTCAGGTATTGATCAGACATAGGATCTAGCTGGATTGGACTCCTAGAGACTTAGAGTATTGTTGCATTGTGGCTTGAAATGACACATTTATTTACTTATGTTTCGGGCTTGCATGCCTAAGTACTTTATTTTCATTTTCGAATTTATTTTGGATGTTGTTTCATTGTAGTGAATGACGTAATTGTGTACCAAGGGGTTTTACCTTGGACATGGCGACGTCATGACACACGAATATTATTTATTTCATATAGATAATTTTTCTTTATTTACTATTGTGTTATGACGATCGTCAATCAGTTGCACCTTGCGTTTCCGCCACTTGCGGGGTGTGACGCAAATAGTTAAAAATGGTGCTAAATCTGTTGCACTTCCTGGACCAGACGTTAAATCTAAATCAGAAGGTTCATCTGAACAAACCAGCCACTGAGCAAGAAAGAAAGGATATTCGTAATGAATGTCAAGCTTTAAGCCCCTTGCTTATAGCTATACCTAATGAATATCAACATCAGTTTAGAAGTTTTACTGATGCTAAGATGTTATGGGAAGCTTTGGAGAATAGATTTGGTGGAACAACAAGTATAAGGAGAAATCAGAAAGACTTGCTAAAGCAACAATTTGAAAACTAATGTTTGTAAAAGGAGACACACTATCTCAAACGTTTGACAGATTCAACAAGCTGATTGGAGAGCTATCTAGTATGGGAGTGAATACTGCTCAAGATGATATCAATAGGAAGTTTCTCAGATCTCTAGGAGAAGAGTGGACTATGTATACTGTAAGCTATAGACAAGGAAATACTCTTGACACCATGGAGATTGATGAACTCTACAATGAGTTACGTGTTTTTTAACCTGGAGAAATTGCTAAAAGACCATCAAGATAATCAACTCAGAATGCTGGATTTGTGACTACTATGGGAGCTGGGTCATCATCAGAAACTGGGTTTGTATCTAAAGAAACAAAAGGGAAGAAAACTGGAAACTCAGATGTAAGTGTTAGGGAAGTTTTCTTTGCTAGTCATGAAAATTCTGGACTGGTAATTGAAGACTTGGAGCAAGTTAATGCTGATGATATGGAGGAGATGGACTTGAAGTGGCAGTTTGCTATGTTAACTGTGAGAACCAGAAGGTTTATTCAATGGACTGGTAGAAACAACTTTGTTGTGCGTAGAAGTGACAATACTGGGTTTGATAAAAGCAAAGTGAGGTGTTTTAAATGAAAGAAACTTGGACATTTTTTGCTCGGGAATGTCCAAATACTAACAAAGATGACAATCAAAAGCAATCAAATCACAAAAATCAAGCAGGATCAAGCAACAACTATCAAAGAAGGTTATCCAACTCTACTACTTTGGTTACTCAGGATGGAATAGGGTTTGACTGGAGCTTTCAAGCTAATGAAGAAATAACCAATCAAGCTCTAATGGTCGATGTTCAAGAAGATGACATTCCAACTGAGGTATTATCTGAACTTTGCTCTCCTACATGCATTAAATAAGTTAGGGATTATAGAGAACATAATAAACTTGTCTGTGAATCTTTACATAAGTTAGAGGAAATAAGAAAGGAGTTCTCTAAAATTATTGCTAATTTTGAACAACAAGTTAAAGCTTATGTTAAGAATGAAATTAAATATCAAAAGGAACTAGCAGTTGTGAAATGGGAAAGGGATAATGCATTAGCTAAGGTGATTAAAGCAGAAGAGCAATTTAGGGAAATAAAAATTGAGAATGATCAAATTAAGCTAACTATCACAAAGTATGAAAATGCTTCAAAAGTTGTTGATCAAATTCTAGAATCACAAGTGCATGGTAATAGCAAGAATAGGATTGGGTACAATAATGTGGCACCACCTTTAAACAACAATTACATTCCTCCCAGTCTAGACTATAACGAAGAATTAAGTGAGGAAGAAATTGAAGTTAATACAAATGCTAATGCAGATCCCATGATAAGAAAGACTCATCTAACACAACCTATAGTCACTGAGAAAAGTAAAGAACAAACTGTCCCAGAAGAAAAAAATTGTGCTTTTAACTTTAATCAAGGTCATACTTTTCACCAAAATCTTAAAAACAGACCACATGTGTATAAAGAAAGAAACTGGCATTATATTGGACAAAGAAGACATGTCAAGACATGCAACTGCATGAGTAACAGGAACATGCATTACCTGTAAGAGGAAATGTAAGGAACTGGAGTCAACGTGTCATTCAACAAAATGGTCAAAATGTTTTTAAAAGATGTCTTGTGTGTGGAAAAACAAACCATTTAACTAAAGACTGTTTCTATAACAATAGAAATAAACGAAATGGATTTGAATTTAATAGGAATGGTTCAAACTCACCACCTAGGTTTGGTAGAACTTCTCAAAAACTATGGAAAAGAATACTTTCAGTAGAAACTATGGAAACTACACTAGTAGTAACTCTGACAGTAGTAATTTTCTGTTTGAAAGTATCAGGAGGCCTGCATATCATTTTAAAAGATTTGATTATGTAAATGAAAAAGGTAAACCCAAGACTAATTTGGCTTGGGTTCTTAAAAGAAACTAATATATTTCTCATGTGTAGAGCAAGCCAGGTATGAAAAGAAGATACATGACATGTAGATAGTGGCTGCTCTAGGCACATGACATGAAACAAGCTGAAGCTTTAAAACTTTGTTGATTATGATGGAGGCTTATGTTTTATTTGGAGGAAAATCAAGAGGTGGTAAGATTACAGGTAGAGGAACAATCAACAATGGTAAGGTGACTTTTGAAAATGTATTCTTTGTTAAAGAATTAAATTATAACCTAGTAAGCGTCTCTCAAGTGTGTGATAAAAGAAATAAAGTTATTTTTACAAACACTGAATGTATCATTCTTGTCCTAAGTTTGAAGTAGTTGATGAAAGCATGATTCTACTAAGAACACCAAGGAAATACAATGTATACTGTTTAGACATGTGAAATAATGATTCAGAAACTAAAGAAAATTGTTTTATTTCAAAAGAATCACTTGATGAATCATTACTGTGGAACAAATAATGTGTCATATGAATTTTAAAAACATGAACATCTTGGTGAAAAATGATTTTGTAAGGGGTTTACCTCAAAAGGAATTCACATGCAATGATTACTGTGTTGCATGTATGAAGGGTAAACAACATAAGTCTTCACATAAAATCAAAGATACAAATTCAAACCTCTCAAGTCTGCACTTATTGCACATGTATCTCTTTGGTCCAACACATACCATGAGTCTAGGTAAGAAGTCTTATTGTTTGGTTATTACTGATGATTTCACAAGATATACATGGGTTTTCTTTATTGGCACAAAAGATGAAACAGGTGAAATTCTCAGATCATTCAAAACAAGAATTGAAAACAACACAGAGAAGAAAGTGAAGATCATCAGGTGTGACAATGGCACTGAGTTCAAAAATCAGGAAATGGTTGAGTTATGCAATGAAAAGGGAATTGAGAGACAGTACATTGCACCAAGAAATCCTCAGTAAAATGGAGTGGCAGAAAGGAGAAACAGAACCGTCATTGAAGCATCAAGATCAATGCTAGCTGATTCAAATTTTCCTATCACATTCTGGGCAGAAGCAGCAAATACCGTTGTTATGTTCAAAACATGGTATTAATCGTGAAAGCACATACAAAGATCCCTTATGAGCTATTTCACAAGAGAAAGCCACTCATAATCTTTTTAAAACCATTTGGGTGTCCTTGTACAATTTTGAATACCAAAGAACACTTAGGGAAGTTTGAAAGCAAGATAAATGAAGGTTTATGTGTAGGATACTCCACTCAAAGCAAAGTATTCAGAGTATATAACATCAAAAACAGAATTGTGGAAGAAAGCACAAATGTGACTTTCAATGAGAAGACAATGAATGCTACTGGAAAGGGACCAGATTGGTTATTTAATATTGATGAACTAACGAATTCAATTATTATGTTACAGGTCGAAGTGAAAAAGAAACTGGAGATGGTGTTAATACTGGTGATAATCAGTCCGATCAAAAGAGAACAAAGACAAAAAAACACCCTTGTCAAAAAAATGAGAAGTGATCATGAAACTGAGTTCAAAAATTCCACCTTGATCAATTATTGTGAAAAAAAGGGAAATTGTTCAAAACTTTGCAGCTGTTATAACTCCACAACAAGATGGAGTTGCAGAAAGAAGAAACATAATATTGATTGAGGCAGCATGAACAAGGTTGTGTTATGGAAAACTGAAGATCAACTTTTGAGCAGAAGCTGCAAACACTGCTTGTTTCACACAAAACAGATCCATCATTGTGAAGAAACATGGAAAGACTACATATGAGATGTATCACAACAAGATTCCATCAATCCTTTATTGTCACATCTTTGGAAGCAGATGCAACATACTGAATCAAAGAGATCAACTCTGCAAGATGGCTCCAAAAGAAGATGAAGGACTATTTGATGGTCATTAAAGTATTGCCAAGACCTTCAGAGTTTTTAATGAAAGAAGAAAAGTGGTAGAAGAAACAATCAGTGTTACCTTTGATGATACCACTCAGTCAAATAATGATGAGTTGACTATTTAGACTGATCTTGACTCCATTAATCATATTTGTGATGAATTACTGACATCATCATATGAGACTGATCCAACTGAGACTGTGGATCTAAAAGATCATCTTCATCAACATCAAGATTCTGAGAGTGAAGATTATGAAATGCCAAGCAAAACCTCTACAGAGATCAACAATGATGAGTCGGATGAGCCTCAGACTGATGATGTTCAGACTGATACAAATCAGATTGATAATACTCAGACTGAAGAAATTCATCAGACTGGAGCAAGTAATATAATGAATTTCAAAGATCATCCATTGACAAACATTATTGGAACACTAACTGATGGTGTTAAACTGGACACAAGCTTTCAACTGCAAATTTGTGTTTCTACACCAACTTTCCGAGTCTGATGGAACCTAAGAAGATTGAAAAAGACTATTATTGGTCTCAAATGGATCTTTAGGAACAAAATGGATCAAGATGGTGTGGTGATAAAATATAAAGCTATATTAGTGGCTCAAGGGTACAGACAAGAAGAAGGCATTGACTATGATGAAACCTTTGCTCATTGATATCGCGTATTTACATCTATATTTATATGCGATATTCGATAATTTTTATGTTATAATCATGATGGATAAGATAGGTTTTAACATTTAATCGTGTGAAAGTGTTTTATTCAAGTGACAACTTTTAATATGATCGGGAAGTGGAATTTTGGCCAAGGAAACACAAGTAAATTTTCAAAAGTACGATAATTGGTGATCTGGTCAGGAACTGCGACGCAGTAGGCGCTTATGAGACTCAGTCAAACAATCAACAGGCAAGAATATTCGAAAAACTTAGAACTTCGGAGCAGCGGGATCATTTTTTTGATTACAATTTGGAAACATTGATCAATGCGGCGTATTGCTTCGCAGCGGGAGGATTTTGGGATTCCATATTTCTGCCTATAATTAGAACCTTTCAAAACCAAAGTTTTTATTAGTTTTTGGAGGTCGATCTTAGGGTTCCATAGAAAAATTTTGAGCAGCTAGAAGAGCAAGGAAGGCAAATTTGAAAACCCGTTTTCATACCAATCCATTCTAGCAACATTTTTACTTCACTCTTACAATTAAGTACTATGGTTTTCTTTATTATTATGTCATTTTCTTATTTAGTTATTAGTAACTAAACACACTGAAATCAGACGTCACTTTATTAGAGACCGTGTTGAAAAAGGGAAGGTCAAACTGGAATTTGTAGCCACATATGATCAACTGGAAGACATCTTTACAAAGCCTCTCAATGAGGACAGGTTCTATTATCTTTTAGGAGAATTATGAATGTTAAATCCTTAATTAAACAAAGTTTCAAAAATTTCAGTACGACTGTGTGCTCAGACTGAATGAGTTTCAGTCTGACTGTGTGCTCAGACTAAACACTAAAAACCAACGCATTTTTTGTATACTTATATTTTTAATATTAGTTTTTTTATTATTATTATTATTTATTTTTTTAATTCCTTTTAAAACTGATTAAATTTAGGGGTAAGTAGTACTTTTATATGGAACTGAGGGTTATCTGTGTAAAAAAATTTAATTCTTTAAAACTGACTTAAGTTTAGGGGTACATATTGTGTTTATATGAAACTGAGGGTTATATTTGTAAATATTGTAACTGATTCCCCTTAACTTCGCTCCATTAGTTCAAATTCAATTCAATTGTAATTTAACCTATAAATTATTTCTGCTTTCTTAATCTTATTCAAAACCTTCTGCGATCAACAATGGCAGACAACAATATGATTCTTCATGTCACCGACACATGGTAGTAGGTGCTCCATTCACTCACCGAGTTCAAGTGAAGGATAACAACAGGGTAGCCAGTGTGGTTATTCTAGAAAATAAATGTGACATGGGATTTGAACAGATCTAAAAGTTTATGGTCTCTCACCCTCTTCATGGTGCGTACGTCAGAGAAACGGTTTTATATCCACTAGTTCTGTGTGAATGGTGGTATACTTGTACAATCAATGATGATCATACTGCAATTTATGGTACATACAATGATGGTGGGGCCATAATCACAATCACGAAAGAAACAATAAGGGTTTCTCTGCTTCTACCTACTGAACAAGAAGCTGGAGAAGGTGGTTTTCAACCAAGACTGACCAAACAACAAGCAAAGGACGAAGCCTTCCCATTGGTAGGTCAGCATGTGGCAAAAGGTGTAATAGAGTAAGAGAACTTCCAAGGTAAATGAAATTTTTTTTTTTCAAGTATTACAAGGGGCAAAGTAGGGTCCTTAAATCAAAAGAACGAATTTGAAACTCACATATTCCATTCCATGGTAACAAGTCGAAGAATTTCATATTCTAGACTTTATTTTGATGAGTTATTATCTTTGATTACAAACCCAAAAGGATTTTCAATGTACCTTTCATAAGAGTCTTATCACTATGCTTTGAACAGGTCTTGGGGAGATGGGCACATGGTCAGGCTGATCAGATTTATTATGTATACCCATCCCCAAGATTAACATACAAAAGTTTTTCTTATGTAACAATTACTGAACCTGAGGTGGGGTTGACACATCTGATGCTTTAATGGATTTAAAATCCATTCATTACCTTGTCTGAAACTGAGTCTGAGAACTCAGACTCAGAGGAGGAAGGTTCTAACTCCAAAGCAGGGGATAACTTGAATGAAGAAGATGATGGTCACCAAATGGTCAATGTTGAGGTTGGGAATGATGGGGGTGGGAATGATGGTGACAACCAAGGAGCATATTCTCCACGTGGGGACTTAGGTATGGAAAACATCTGATGTGAAAAATCTAGTTTACCGAAAATAAACTTTTACTAGATTACTACACGGGCAGTGTACCCTTGTCAGTTGTAAAATAGTATAGGTAAATATCGGGTTCGAACACAGGGAGTATATATAATCGAGAATTTTAGTTTTGAAATAACAAATAACAAGTAACAATTTGGGTTTTAGTCTTAAGAAGATTTGATTATACTAACGATAAAAATACTTTTCTGAATTCAAATATGGATAAAAGACGCTTGCTCGGATCGTTTACGAATGTGTGTTATTTCCTAGGTATGAAAATGTCGATAAACTTCTAATGTAAAATCCTAAGTTCCTTTCGAATACCGGATTTCTCCAATTACCTAACCATGCAACTATTCCTTTCGAATATAGTTAACACCTCAAGTAATTGTGCATAAAGTTCCAAGCCGATGTGTGAGAATTAACCTATAAGCTTCCTTTCGAATAGCTTACTAACTAATAAACCGATTTCTCTTAATTTATTAACTAGCGTTTGTGTTATTACTTACTTGTTTAAATTGTTGTTAGTGATTCCTTTCGAATACCACTAACTCTTAATCAACTAAAGACCGACCGATTAATTCGTTCGTATTTTAGTAAAAATTACGGATTCCTTTCGAATACCCGTTTTTAGATTACCAAATAAAAGTATAAACAATTCTAACAATATAATTAAAGTGTTAACCCAAACGGATCCCCGATTAACTTCTACACATCAATCCAATTTCATACCCAAAATCTAACACACAAACGATCACAAATCCAAGCAAACGTTTAAGGTAATTAGCTACTCATAACGGTAACGAAACTAATCATATAAATGAAAGACATGATTCAATTGCTTAATAAAAATAGAGAAAATGTTCAATACCAAACTGCATGTAACAAGTTCCAAGTGTCTCCAAAATAACTAAACGAAAATGAAATAACAATTGTTCGATGAAATTCCGGAAAATGATTGTTATGCTTGCTTCCCAATTGATGAAACTAAGATTGTGAATGAAAAAGATGATTTTTCTGCTTCCCACGTTTTCTTGTAAGTATAATTAAACTCTTGGCTTTCCCATGATTAAATAAAACTGAAGTAACTGCAAGCACCGAATGCGCCGCCATGTCCAATGCGGCGCATTCGACTTCCGTGCTAATGCTTTTCCTCCCTCTGAATGCGTCTCCATCTCTTACATTTCCAACATTGATTTTCTCCTTTGCATTTTTAGGTCCAAAACTCCATCTCTTTTGCTCCAATTACATCTAATTAACCTAAAACATAACTTTACACAAACATAAGCATAAAAGGGTCTTTCCATTACGTTTAGGACTTGAAACATAATAAATATCGCGATAAAATACTCGTATAAATGAGCGATATCAAACCCCCCATACTTAAGCATTTGCTTGTCCCTAAGCAAATCCGACTCAAAACTACTACCAAATTTACAAAACATACAACTTAAGAAAAGATAAGGAATCACGGGCTCAAACATTTAACTAAATTCCGGTGTTAGTAATTATAAATATGCGTGAAATTGCTAGATCGTAAAACCGACTACGAACATCTAAAGCTACTAAATTACTTAAGCAAACAAAAACCGCAATTTTATAATGTTAACTCCTAATTCATCCCCTAGTGTTGATATGTCTAAATAACCACCCCTTTTCCCTTACTCTCCAACCGAAGTTAGAGCGATCAGCCTTTACGACCGACCCCTATACCGCCTTGCTTTCGGGGGAACCCTTAAAATATCACCTGAACATTTTTTTTCTTCTTTTGAGTACTTCTTTCTTTTGAGAGTTGTTTGGTTAGTGTTCATCTTTTTCTTTTCCTCTCACTTTTGTTCACTTCAAATATTATAAATTTATGTTTATGTATTTTCTTTGAAGTGAACGGTCATAACGGGATTTGAGTCTTCGTTATAGTGAGGATCAATTTCTATTTTGTTGACGGGAAAGACCTATGGCCTTTTTTTTTCGCCTCTAACTCTCCAATGGGCTTAAGTGATACTAGGATTCCCCAACTACCCCCGAAAGGGTGCAAGGACTACAAGGGCTCGGTACTAAGGATATCTAGTGGTTATCTAGATTTTAGATTTTTCGGGGAAACTTAAGGAACTAAAACTAGAAAACCTAAATTCTTATTTACAAATATTTTATTAACTAGAGATGTTCCTAAGCAATTTCACGTTAAAGTACCGGAATTAAGTTAAATATACAAGCCCCTATCATCTTCCCTAACTAAATTCAAGCGTTTTTTTTTTTTTTTTTTAGACTCAAATGGGACAAAAATAAACGTAATGGATATAAAGGGGATAAAACTAACTAATTTCCCGACTCCCCCCCATACTTAACTAACACATTGTCCCTAATGTGTTCCATCTAAAAGAAAACTAAACTAAGGGAAATTAAAAGAAAAATAAAAGTACAAAAATAAAAGAAAATAAAGAAAGAAAAGAAAACCATGCGTGTTGCTTTGAGGTTGCGTGATTTCCGGACTCGACTCCGCACGTGCTGAACTTAATGCCAGACTTGATATGGTACACATCACAAAAGAAAACAAGTTAATTAGCACATTTAACATCCTAAACAAATAAAAATAAAAATAGTTCCAAACATCAACCGACACAACCGAAAATAAAATAGTTCAACCAAGTACACAATAATAAACAACCAAACAAATTCTTGCTTCTCAATGATCTTCTTCTTCGGGAGGGATAGGTGGGTACAATGATGGCGGGTTGTAATCGGTCCAACCACTCGAGGAGCCGGGAACATTCTGATGATATTGGGTCTGAGTCAGATATTCCCATGTGGGCTGGTACCTCTCCATGTGGTACTGAGCATATTCCCCGACCCGGTTTACCTCACGTCGAGTCCTATCAACATCCCGCCGTATGTGAGACATGTCACTCCGCGTCTCATCCATCACTCTCCTCGAATCATCTATCTGCCTCCCAATACGAAAAACTTCATCCATCATGAGCTGGTAGTCAAATGGGGCAGTGGGTGGCGGTGGTGCGTGTGATGATGATCCCTCAATATACCCGCCAGGTGCATCCCGTGAACCCTCCTCTTCTCCTTCTTCATCGCTTTCATCTTCCTCGTCACTTCCAAAATCCCCGGGTTGTGCAAAATTCCCCTGTGTGTTAACCGCATGACCCTTTTTCAAATCGGCCTTGGTGATAAGTTTCCAATCAATTTCTCGTGTTAACCCCCTCATATTCGCAGTTGTGTTAAGACCGAAATTCTTAGCTATGCGGGTGATGAAATGACCGCAAAGCATCGGCCCGTTTGCCTTCCTCCCCGAACCCTTTTCATTCATATACTTCAGAAGAGCCCATGGCAAATAGACGAACCGTGTAGGATCCCTTTGTGCAAAGTGGTGTAACATCCAAAGGTCTTCCTTATACACCTTGTCATGGTGGGTGGATCTGTGATTGAATGAATAACTGAGCGCCTTTTGCAACAATCGGAGCATCGGAGAACTTAAATCGGTGGCCTTGCTAGTAGTCTTGTAATTTGCCTTCCCGGATAATTGAATCCACACATTCTCTCGGTCCGCATACACGTTTTCATAAGCCCAACTCCATTGCCCTGAATATCGAGACATATTTGTACTCTCGAATTCTTGAGGGGTGAGCAAACCGGTTAAGACCCCAAAATGAGCAACCGAGACCCGATGCTCCTTGCCTCCCTACCTAAACTTGACTACTTCAGCATGAAACACTTCAACCCATTCGGATGGAAGCTTATCCACCTCCAAACTGGAGTAAAACTCCAAACACCATTCGCGATATACAGGTTCACGCA
>CAJVGC010000592.1:21843840-21897919 GCA_910822075.1 Senecio squalidus
TACTCTTGGCCGTATTAACCTTAGCCGTAGAAACTACTTTTTGTCTAGCAGTACTAACTCTATTGTTGAAGTTTTTGTTCCTGTTTGATTTTCTGAAGATGATTGTTTGACAAAGTTGGTTTTAGAGACAACCCTTCCCTTGTATCCCACCCCATGATGTGGTTTTTGAGTCACTTGTACTTGGTTTTGTGGATTGTGATAACAAATCTTTGCATAGTGATTTAGCTTACCACAAATAAAACATCCCTTTCTAGTTTGTTGTACAACCTGACCCTTTTGGATTTTAACTTGGTTCATGTTTCTTTGATTTCCTCGTTTCCCTGGGTGTTTGTTGTTTTCCTTAGGGGTTTGCTTAGTTTTGCTTTCTGAAGGTGTTTTTGCAATCTTAGTGGGGTTATTAGGGGGCAGAGACACTAAACTTTGTGAAGAAGGTAAAGTTATTCCTTCTATTGTGAGTAAATGATTTTCCAGTGGAATGTCCTTGTTCTTCACAATATGGACTTTACTTTCTTCAACTAAGTCCTCTATTAGAACTTCATCGTAGTTGATTGGATCAACATTGAATGATTCCTTTGGAGGTGTCTGGGAGATTGGAATTCTAGGTTCATCTAAAGATGGTGGGATATAGTTTTGGTTAAATGGAGGGGCAACTTCTTTGTATCCTAGGCCAGCCTTAATCTTACTATGAATTTGTTTTTGGCAAAGGTCGGTTACAGATTTAGAGGCAAATTCTAGCTTCCCTACATCTAACTCAATTTTAGTGTGTTCTTGTTCTAACAGTTTAACTTTATCCCTAGCAGCTTTGAGTTTTAGAAGTAAGTCCTCTTGTTGCCATTCAAGTAGATTTATCTTTTCTAGATAGCTTTGTTCATTTACTTTGTGGGACTTAATCTGGTTTTCTAAGTTATCAATTACTCTAAGAGCTGACCTTCTTTGTTCTTCTAAGTCTCTAATGGAGTCACTCATTAGTTGATTATGATCTTTGTACTTAGTGATTATATTTTTACATTCAGGAGTACAAAGTTTGTTGGTTACCTCGGCCTTTAGTGATGCGGAAGTTGGAGTTGATGAGTGAATAGCCATTAGTGCATCCTCGTTTGGTGTTCCTTGATCATCATCTGTCCAGTCATATCCCAGTATGTTGTTGTTGAGTGCAGGAATGCCAACGTCAACATAATCCAGCTCAGTAGAAAATACATCATCCGTAGCAACTAGGTCTTCGAAGATGTCCGCATCATCTGTTACTACGGCTATGCATGCATGGTGAATAGTAGCCGCAGTATTTTCTACGTGAATTTGTTCCTCAGAGATTAGTGCTCTATTCTGACTTGTTTCTTCAGCCAAGTCGCTCCAATCAAATCCAAAGATGTCCTGAGACATGAGTGCACTTTGATTTGTCTCTTGAGAGGTTCGTGGATTATTGGTATTGGACTTGTTTGGGCAATCTCTAGCGAAGTGACCTAGTTCACTGCATTCATAACACTTCACTTTGCTCTTGTCGAAGGTGATTCGTTCGTTGTTTCTTGGATTGAATCTCCTTCCTGTTCTATTTAAGAATCTTCTAGCGCGTAGTGCCAACATAGCAGATTGCCACTTAAGATCGATTTCTTCAGAGTCATCTTGATGCATCTGTTTGACCTCTTCAACTGTGAGATTAGCACACTTACATATAAAGGATTCGAATGAAATCTCTTCGCTGATTTCATGTTTGGATCCTCCAGAGGTTGTTGCAAGGGCAGTATTAACATTGGTAATACTGGGATTGTTGGTGGAGATCTTCTCAGCTTCAACTTCAGATTCAAAGACTCTGAGATCGTTGTAGAGATCGTCTAGTTCTAGTGCTTCAAGAGCGTCTCCTTGCCTGTAGATAACTGTATACACAATCCATTCCTTTCCTAGTGCTCGGATAAACTTTCTATTTATATCATCATTCTCATATTTGATTCCTGCGCTGAGCATCTCTCCAGTGAGTTTCTTGTATCGATCAAAAGTTTGAGTCATTCGTTCGCCAGGTAAACCATTAAAATTTTCGTACTCTTGTTTGAGAAGAGCCTTCTTGTTCTTTTTGGTATTCTTGGTTCCGCTGAATCTCTTTTCCAGTGCTTCCCATAGCGATTTGGCATCTTCATATTCTTCGAATTGCGATTGATATTCGTTTGGAATTGCAATCATAAGAATACTAAGGGCCTTGATTTCAGTTTGTTTCTCCCTTCTTTCAAGATCACTTACAAGTGCACGAGCATTCACTCCTGGTTCTCCATCAGCTCCTTGGGCAGCAGGTCGTTTGTTACCATTGATGATCACATCCCATACTGTGTAATCGGCCAGTAGGATGTGTTGCTTGATTCGTAGCTTCCATAAGTCGAATTCGTTGCTCTTTAGGATGGGAACTTTTCCTAATGCAATTTCTGTCATCGTGGTTGTAATGATTTTTGTTTGTGAGGATTTGTAACTCGTTGATCTATGGATCTAAAGCACCTCCTATGCTCTGATACCACTTGTCAGGATCGTGTTAGTCTAGATAAACTAACAGGTTTGCTAACGTTGTAGATCAAGATCTATTGAAGAAGTTCAGCAGCGGATGAACACTTCAATATTACGAGTTTATTGAACAATAAAGAATGAATAAGAATTAAACAAAAGTATTGTCAAATTGCAAGCCTCAATTGTATTAACCAGAATAATATCAATACAACGTGTTTTTCTTAATACAAGGATCTATCTATTTATAGACCTTGAGGCTCGTTCTAGATAAACTAGAATTCTACGTCTATCCTTATCTAAACATTGAATAAGGAAACTTTATCTAATTACAAAAGGAAATCTAATCTAATTATAACTCTATTTAATTAGATTTGATTCTTCTAAGATAAGTCTTTGTCTTCCGTGTATCTTGGCTTGACTTCCTTATCTTGACTCTGACCTTGTCCGTAGTAATCCATCTACCGTAGTAGCCTTGTAACATGTTGAACAGCCGCACCAACTTGTCTTTGTGTTCTTCCGTAGTAACTTCATAATCATCAAACTGATTGTTTAAATTACTTTCGTTTGTTTGTTAGGTTTCATTGTTTATGGTTAAACTATATCAACTAAGTTATAACCCAACACTTCTGTATGAGACTTCTTCGAACTTGTTGACCAATGGATCTTAAGCACCTCCTGTGCTCTGAAACCACATGTCAGGATCAATTAAGTTTGTATAAACTTAAACCTTGTCTTCGTTAGATCGTGATCTATCAAAGAAGTTCAACAACGGATTTGAACACTTTGATATTAACAAGTTATTCGATCAAACAATATTGTAAAATACACAATGAAGAACAATAAGTTTTCCGAATTATAAGCCTCAATTGAGTTAATAATAATTAGAGTTAATTACATAATTGGTCCCTGTGTTTGTTCCAATTTAATGAGTTTAGTCCCTGGGTCGAAAATCGTTCGGGTTCAGTCCCTGGGTCATATGTTTGGTTACACGTTTGGTCCCTTTGTCACTTAAAATGACGAAAATACCCTTAATAAATAAATATTGAATAAAAAACTAATTATCAATCTCAAATCACAACAACCACAACCACAAAAACTTGCAAATCAATCCCCAATTTCATCAAACCAAAACCAAAAATCAATCCCCAAAAATCCAAACCACCAAAAATTAATTGATTTTACACAACCCAAACCAAAACTCAATCCCCAATTTTATCAAATTCAAACCCTAGATTTACACTACACTAACTCATTGCTTCTTTCGGAGTAAACGCTCGTATTATCATCAGGTATCGTCTCTCTTTCTATATTCTTTATTCAGCTATAGATACATAGCCATATATCTATACATCTCTATATTGATCTGCTGTTTTATTGATTTGAATTGTTTAGATCGGTATCAATAGACGATCGTTTCTTCCTTAAGCAATGGCGCTGGTCAGTTTTTCATTTTCAATTGTCGTTACTTTCCTATACTTTGTGCTGTATCTTGTTGTTTATTGATTGAATTTATCTGGATTTAGTTTTTCGATTTGCATGTTTGTGTATTGTTTTGTTGAATTTGATGAATCTGTTGTAGCTTTGTTGTATATATTGATCAATTTTGATTTATTTAGATGTAATCTATTGTGCTTTGCTTGAATATCGATAGTGATTATTAGTTCTTCAAGTGATTACTGGACTAACCTTTGGACTCTTGAATCTAATTATTTGATTAGTTTGCTTTGATAAAATTGGAAATTTAGGCTTTTTTTTTTTAGAAATTTTGGGTTTGAATTTGATAAAATTGGGGATTGATTTTTGTTTTGGGTTGTGTAAAAATCAATTGATTTTTGGTGGTTTGGATTTTTGGGGATTGATTTTTGGTTTTGGTTTGATGAAATTGGGGATTGATTTGCAGATTTTGTTGTTGTTGTTGTTGTTGTTGTGATTTGGGATTGATAATTAGTTTTTTATTCAATATTTATTTATTAATGGTATTTTCGTCATTTTAAGTGACAAAGGGACTATTCTTGTAGCCAAACATATGACCCAGGGACTGAACCCGAACGATTTTCGACCCAGGGACTGAACCCGTTAAATTGGAACAAACACAGGGACCAATTATGTAATTAAATCTAATAATTATCAATACAACGTGTTTTGTTATCAGTTACAAGGATCTATATATAGACCTTGAGGCTAACCTAGCTAACCTAGGAAACTACATCTATCAATATAGAAATACAATCTAACTACAATTATAATTCTATTTTAAACTTGCATGGCAAATGTTGCAGTAGAAATAGCTCCGTAGTAATAATGTTGAACATCAGTAGTAATGTGAAGCAGTACTAATCATATCTTCCGTATTATATTCAAATGCAATACTAACTTGTCTTCCATCCGTAGTAACTTCTAGTTCAGTAGTAATTGACCATTACCTTCGCAGCAGTAGTTAGAAGTAGTATTAATTGAAACTAAACTTATTTTAATTAAGTTCTAATCCCAACACCGTTAGTCATTGAAAATATTAAACTTGCTTATTAGCGTTGTTGTGTGTTTAAAATACGTGTTCGTGTGTGATATGGTGTTATGCTTTAGGTGCAAGTAGATAGTCCCCGATAGATAAGATTCTAGATAACTTATCGATTAATCTCGTGTTTTATATTACCGTCTCACGTTGTTTTGAAAACGTTGTCAAATTAATTATGAGTGTCCGTGTTCAATGC
Organism: Senecio squalidus; assembly: GCA_910822075.1. Taxonomy (NCBI): domain Eukaryota; kingdom Viridiplantae; phylum Streptophyta; class Magnoliopsida; order Asterales; family Asteraceae; genus Senecio; species Senecio squalidus. Next base: position 21,849,036 of record CAJVGC010000592.1, read on the forward strand.
TTGTACATGATATATAAATCATAGTCACGGGTTTCGTTTATTTTGTGTGTCCCGCATTCGGGTGTCGTCCGTTGCTTGTCCGCGAAGTAAACCATCAGATTTGGAAAAGTCCCACTGCGCTGAAGTGGGTGTGAGCTGCGACGCAGCGAACTGATGTTCTAACATATTTTTTTTTGTTAATCGTTTCGTGTTGAGTAGGTTAGTAATTTAGTGTAATTAGAGAAATGGTTGTTTGACTTGGAAACGGGTTAGGAGTGTACGAAGTGTACGTCCGTTAAGTCAATAACATCTCAGACCCAAAAGCGGGTATAAAGGACTACAACCTTTATGGTGGTAGATTTATAACCAACTCTTTTAAGACATAATTAATGGGGAGTTACAAACGTGTTAATGACCATTATGTTTTGGTCTTGTAACCGTTTTCCCACTAAATGAAAGATCATTATGGTCACTTAAAGCTTGTAACTCCCCCCGTCATAATGGAGTAGCTTTATGACCATAATGTCTTGGTCGTGTAACCGCTAGGAGTTATGGACCATTATGGCTATTTAATTCCAATAATGTCCATACTAAATGGGGCTCTATAAATATAGGACTATTGATTCATGAGAAAGAGAGACAAAACACGAAACACTTTCTAGCAAACAGGTTCTTTTGTGCCAAAATCAAGAACATACTCTTATTCTTATCCCAAAACAAAGTTCGTGTAACCCAGACATACATGGTCGAATTTTTGTTTTCAGAAAGTGATACCACGATTGTAAGAGATATCCGGTCATTGATATCTTTACCCGGTTACACAAAGGAAGCGAAACCACCAACAATCGAAAACAACAATTTTGTGTGATTTCAATGGTGGCTACAATGAAGCACATGCTGACGAATTTCTCCAAACTTGATAAGTTTGAAGGAATTGATTTTCGGAGATGGCAAAAGAAGATGCACTTTTTTCTCTCGAGCATGAGCGTGGTTTATGTATTAAGTACTCCTTGTCCTGACGATGGAGATGATGCTACCGTGGATGAGCTTCGTAGGAGAAGCAAGTGGGAGAACGAGGATTACGTTTGTCGAGGTTTAATACTCAACGGTATGGTTGATTTCCTTTTTGATATTTACCAAAACCATGAATCTGCTAAAGAACCTTGGGACTCTCTTGAGACCAAGTATATGTCTGAAGATGCTTCTAGTAAAAAGTTCCTTGTGAGTAATTTTAATAATTACAAGATGGTCGATTCTAGACTAGTCATGGAACAATACAATGAACTTCTTCGTATACTTGGTTAATTCACACAGCATAAAATGAACATGGACAAGACCATTTCGGTTTTTAGTGTCATTGATAAACTCCCTCCTTCTTGGAAAGATTTTAAACATATTTTGAAACATAAGAAGGAGGAGTTAACTCTTGTTGAGTTGGGAAGCCATTTGGGTAATGAGGAATCCCTCAGGGCGCAAGAAAATGACAAGCCAAAGAGCAACGAAGTTGTTGGTACCTCGTCGGTCAACATGGTTGAACATAAAAAATCCACCGGTTACAATGTCAAGAAAGGTAAACATCATGATAACAACAAGGTTGATCTCAATAAGAAGTCAAAGTTGACTTGTTGGAAGTGTGGTAATTTTGGACACTTGAAAAGGGATTGTAAGGTTGTTAATGTTGGTTATAAAAATACCAACGGCACAAGCGGTTCGGGAAGTGGTTTTAACAACCAAAACTCGAAAGGTCAGATTATGTTTAATGATTCACATCAAAATAATTATGTATCATATATATCTGAAGCTTATTTTATGCAGGATGATGATGTTGCGTGGTGGGTTGACTCAAGTGCTACTACCCATGTGTGCAAGGATATATTTTGGTTCAAGACGTACGAGTCGGTGAATGATGGGTCAATTCTTCATATGGGAAACGAGTCAACGACTCATGTGCATGAAAGAGGATGTGTGGATATAGAGTTTAGTTCGTGAAAAGTTATTTATTTATTTGATGTTTTGCATGTACCACAAATAAGGAAAAATCTAGTTTCTAGTAGTGTTTTAAATAATTGTGGTTACAAACAAGTATTGAACCTGATAGATTTGTTTCTGTCAAAACATGGTTTATTTATTGGTTTTGGATATTTATGCAATCGCATGTTTAGACTTAATATTAATCATGTTAATGTTAATTTTGTTTTATGTCTACTTCTAGCTTAAATGATTCTAATCTTTAGTATGCTAGACTAGGACATGTACACTTTAAAAGAATGTTAGAAATGTCTAAAGATGGTTTAATAACGGCCTTTGATATTAACAATGAAAAGTGTAAAACATGTATGTTAACTAAAATCACTAAGCAACCATATCAAAATGTAAAAAGAGATTATGAAATGTTAGAATTAATTCATAGTGATTTGCATGCAACTCCTACTTTAGGAAACAAGAATTATTTTGTGACTTTTATTGATGATACTTCTAGGTTTTTCTATGTTTATTTGTTACATAGTAAAGATGAAGCATTAGATAAATTTAAAGTATTTGAAACTGAAGTAGAATTGCAACAAAATGCTCAGATAAAAAGGCTACGAACGGATAGGGGAGGTGAATATATTGACCCCTCCTTTTTCCAGTCTATAAGCATCATTCATGAAAAAACTGCTCCTTATACACCACAACAAAATGGTGTATCTGAGAGGAAGAATAGAGTCTTTAAGGAAATGATTAATTCCATGTTATCCTATTCTGGTTTGAGTGATGGATTGTTTATTGTTTTTTGGGAGGGGGGAAGGGGGGGGGGGGGGGGGGGGGGGGGGAGGAAGCTTTTCTTAATAAGGTTCCTAACAAAAGGAACAATATTACTCCTTATGAACTTTGGTACAAAAGGAAACCCAATTTGAACTATCTTCGAGTATGGGATAGTAGGGCAGTTGTAAGACTCCCCGATCCCAAGAAGAAAAGTTTGGGTGAAAGAGGTATAGATTGCATATTTATTGGATATAGTGAACATTCTAATGCTTATAGGTTCTATGTCACAGAACCTAATGAATTTGTCTCAATTAACTCTATAACTGATTCAAGGGATGCAATCTTTGATGAGAATCGTTGCTCATCTATACCTAGACCAAAGGATATGGTTCCAACTCCAAGTGGAACCAATAAGGATAGTAATGATGAAGTCTCTGAAAGGGTTGATGATCAACCAATTGAGCTTCGAAAAAGAAAAAGAGAAAGGAAACCTAAATCATTTGGACCTGATTATCAATTATATCTAATTGAAGGTTCTAGGGATGATGTTTCTACACAATATTCTTATTGCTTCATTGATGAGGATGATCCTAAGACATTTGAAGAAGCAATGAGGGCTCAGTATGTTGCCTTCTGGAAAGAAACAATAAATGATGAGATGGATTCCATCATGGGAAACAACACCTGGGTGTTGGTTGATCTACCAACTGCTTTGAAGCCTTTGGGTTGCAAGTGGATCTTCAAAAAGAAGATGAGGGTAGATGGAACTATTGAAAAGTTCAAGGAAAGGTTGGTCATTCAAGGTTTTAGACAAAAGCCTGAGATTGACTATTTTGATACATATGCTCCATTAGCTCGTATCTCTACCATTAGACTGTTGATTGCCTTAGCAGCAATTCACAATCTGGTTATTCACTAGATGGATGTGAAAACAACATTCTTTAATGGTGATTTGGAAGAGGAGGTTTACATGAACCACCCTCAAGGCTTCATTATGCCTGGTAATGAAAGAAAGGTGTGCAAACTTGTTAAATCTTTATTATGGATTGAAACAAGTACCTAAACAATGGCATCAAAAATTTGATGAAGTGGTTATCATCTTAACCAATCTGAAAAATGTGTGTATAGCAAATTTTATGAATCCGGCAAAGGAGTCATCATTTGTCTATATGTTGATGACATGTTGATATTTGGGACTGACCAAAATCAGGTTGATTTACCCAAAGAATTTTTGTCATCAAGGTTCTCCACGAAAGATATGGGGGAGGCTGACATTATCTTTGGCATAAGGATTATACGTGAAAACAAAGGAATCTCTATTTCACAATCTCACTACATTGAGAAGGTGTTAACGAAATTCAATTGTTTTGATTGTACTCCAGTGAGTACTCATATGGATTCAAGTATGAAGCTACTACTTAACCAAGGTGAAGTTGTATCTCAACTTGAGTATTCCAAGGTGATTAACTGTTTGATGTATGCCATGACTTGTACAAGGCCTGATATTGCTTTTGCTGTGGGAAAACTGAGTAGATACACTAGTAACCCTAGTACTCATCACTGGCAAGCAGTAAAGCGGGTACTGAAGTATTTGAAGAAAACTATGAATTATAGTTTATCTTATATTGGATTCCTTTCGGTGATTGAAGGATACTCTAATGCGAGTTGGATAACCAATGTTTAAGATCATTCTTCAACAAGTGGTTGGGTGTTCTTGCTTGGTAGAGGTGCCATTTCATGGGCTTCCAAGAAGCAAACATGTATTACTAACTCAACAATGGAGTCTGAATATGTTGCTTTAGCAGCTGCTGGTAAAGAAGCGGAATGGCTAAGGAACTTGATTTATGAGATTACATTATGGCCTAAACCTATAGCACCCATGTCTATCCACTGTGATAGTGCTGCAACATTAGCAAAGGCTTATAGCCATATGTACAATGGGAAGTCTAGACACTTAGGTGTCAAACATAGCATGATTCGTGAGCTTATCATGAATGGGGTGATTTCTATAGAGTTCGTGTGGTCACAACAGAATTTAGCTGATCACTTGACGAAGGGATTGACTAGAGACTTGGTTATTAAGTCTGTGAAAGGGATGGGTTTAAAGTCCACCTTACTTTTTGATTGTAAGACACCCAATTCCCTCCTAATATGAATTAGGAGCTGAATTCAATGTGGAAAGCTTGCACTCAGAAATTGGAGCACATTGTTAATATATATCATCCCAAGGTATGTGCTCACTCCTGTTGAGGGTTAGGTTGAAGTAATACTTCTTAATAGTTTCTTTGAAAAGGTGCAGAAGCAGGTGCACGAGTGAAAGGAACTACCTATGTGAATGTGAAGTTTTTCCGCTTCAAGAAAGCTTTGGACTTTTAGGTTTGGATACATTCGTGAATGGATATGGACACATGGCTTATATAGTGTCAGGATAAATTTAAAGTGTTTGAAACTTGTGTGTATATTATCTTCAATTATTCTAATGGGTTGAAGGGTTCAATTCTTACAACACCCTGATTCTCGAATATTTGAAATGTGTAATGTACTAAGATGGAAATTCAATCTTCATGACTTTTTCATTTATGCATAAGTTTTGTTTTGTTTATTTATTTCATGAAAAGGAATTTCACTATATTGGGGAGGATTGTTAGTAATTTAGTGTAATTGGAGAAATGATTATTTGACTTGGAAACGGGTTAGGAGGGTACGGAGTGTAGGCCCGTTAAGTCAATAACATCTCGGACCCAAAAGAGGGTATAAAAGACTACAACCTTTATGGTGGTAGATTTATAACCACCTCTTTTAAGACATAATTAATGTGGAGTTACAAACGTGTTAATGACCATTATGTTTTGGTCTTGTAACCATTTTCCCACTAAATGAAAGATCATTATGGTCACTTAGCTTGTAACTACCGTCATAATGGAGTAGCTTTATGATCATAATGTCTTGGTTTTGTAACCGCTAGGAGTTATGGACCATTATGGTTATTTAATACCAATAATTTCCATACTAAATGGGGCTCTATAAATAGTGGACTATTGATTCATGAGAAAGAGAGACAAAAAACGAAACACTCTCTAGCAAACGAGTTCTTGGTTTGTGCCAAAATCAAGAACATACTCTTATTCTTATCCCAAAACAAAGTTCGTGTAACCCAGGCATATAGGGTCGAATTGTTGTTTTCGGAAAGTGATACCACGACTGTAAGAGATATACGGTCATTGAAATCATTACTGCTTACTCAAAGGAAGCGAAACCACCAACATAACCGATCCTTGAGTATTTAGCTTAGCCCTACAGTGTGTAGCTCGAGCCCTGAGCCCTCTAACCCATTTTTAAGCTATCGCAATTCCTTATCTTTCATATATATATATATATATATATATATATATATATATATATATATATATATATATATATATATATATATATATATATATATATATATATATATATATATATATATATATATATATATAAAACACTATCATTCTACAAAACCCTAAACCTTAAACCGTCAATTGTTTCTCCTTGTTTCAGTCGATCGCCACTTCTGGTTCAGCCACCATTTTCGTTTTTGGGAAGCCTTAGTCGATCACCATCTTCATTCCTCATCATCGATTTACCTTTCATTGTTTCACCAAGGTATTGTTGTAATCCTCCTTCTTGTGTAAACCCTAACCGATTATTCATTTTATTCACTATATGTTGTGGTGTAGTAACCAGCCGATCACCATCATCAATTGTTGATCTCGTTGAGAATCTTGATTTCCGTTGTGAATTATTCATCATCATCATCATCGTGACAGCTTCATCACTTCACCAGTTATTGATTTTCCATTCACATCATAGGTATAATCTTGTGAATTCTTTATAACCGATTATTTCTTTAGTGTTTGCATTTCTGAATTGTGTATTGGTTTGTTTATGTTGGTGATGGATCATAGATCGTTTCCAGCAGCAAATAGTGGGTGTTCATTCGTGGTGTTGGTCATCCCATATCGTGTCCAAAAGTACACGTGTTCACATCATTCAAGTCATTCCGTTATTAGGGTATAAATCCTAAAATTATTATTCCTTTAAAACTCCCTTTTGGTTATCTTTAATTCATATTTGTGTATGTTTGATCTTGTTGTTTGGGCGTTTAAAATCAGTAGTTATAACCGTTAAAATGTTCATATATGTCCCGTATGCAAAAACGCCATCTAAAACCCTAATTCAATAAGATAATATGCTAACAAGTAAAACTTATTGAACTAGAATTTCAGTCTGTTTTGATATGTTAAGAGATCCTGTTTGAAGTCGAATATGAAACTGAGGTCTAAACCATTGTTGTAGCCCTCGGAGTCTACTTTCTGAAAATATAAGCCTCGTCGTTTAACTCTCTATATCACTTTTTGAAAAATGATATGTTAGGTGCTTATCACTTGAAATGGTGTAACGACTTCGCAAATGTATAAATATTGTGAATCTGATTATTGTGGTTTTATATCAGGATTTTATGTCACCACAACAGTCTAGGTCATTTTTGTACTCGTCGGGTTTCTCGAAATCGTTTTAAAAAAGTTTAGTATTTTATCAGATTTCATAACCTGTTTTGTTTCAGTCATAGCTATGTTATAACTTACTCAAATTAATCAAATCCAGATTCCTCGATGTAGCCCTCTGATTCTACTTTCTGAATATATAAGATTCATCGTCCAAATATTTTTCAACCTTGAGATATGACAGGTTTAGTAACAGGGGGTACTTGATGAGTTTTTTTTAACGTTGTTATCTATATGTATCATTTGGCCCAATGTTAATGAGTATTATGAAGCGGTTAATTGGACACTTCCTTACCAGGGAAACGTACTCTCAAGTGCTTACTTACCATTTAGGGAAGCTCTAGGTATAGACGCGACTAGTTTGTGACCTACCTCTTTAGACATACATTCACACTACACGAGTAGTGTCACTTACTTGCTATTTCGAGGTGAGTTCATTACCCCACTTTCTATTGGTTTAAGTATTTTTAAAAAACTGGGGGAAAGTAAAGATCAACCAATTACTTATTTGAGAAAACGGATATTATCTTCAAAACAGATTCATTTTGGTTATACTTACTAAGAATGAAAACTTTTGACTTTCGAAACTTACCATAAATAGATATTTATGGAAACCTTCAACATTTGGATAATTACTATATTTGGAAACTTACTTCATTTTGAATTCATAAAACGTGTAACAAAACCTAATGCACTTTTCAAAAACTACTATGAGATACTGGTTGTGGTGATTACTTCTAAACGTGCTCATTAGTAGATTGGTTCTACTAATGGAGTCTTCTAAACGTGCTCATTAGTAGATTGGTTCTACTAATGAAGTCTTCTAAACGTGATCATTAGTAGATGGTTTTACTAATGGAGTCTTCTAAACGTGCTCATTAATACAAATGGAGTCTACTTACGATAACATGACTACTGCGGATGATTATAGATACTTGTGAATGATGGTTTCAAACTATTTACATGCATAAGTTACACGCATTTTATTACACTATTGTTGAAATGAGATATGAATGCTTCTATTTTTAGAACTTTTTAGAAATGAGATATGAAAGCTTTTATATCAGGAAAACTTAAAAAAAATAGAACTTTTTATTTTTAGAAACCTTCTATTTTTAGAAACCTTCTATTTTCAGAAACCTTCTATATTGGGAAACTTTCTTTATTGGAAAATTGCTATAATTAGAAACTTCTAATTATAGAAACTTATTTTTCGAATATTACTTAAACCGTTTAAACTTAATTACTCGATAAACTCGCTCAACCTTTGTGTTGGCTTTTAAACTTACTTTCAGGTAATGATCAGACATATGAATTAGCTGAGACTGGACTCTAGAAGACTTGGATATTGCATTGCATTGTGGCTTGTTTAAACATTATTACACTTGGTTTTATTTCAGGCTTGGATGCCTAAGTACGTCGTATTTTTTTGTTTGGTTGGTTGAATGTTTTATTTGTATTTATTGACGTAATTGTGTTCTAAAGGGGTTTTACCTTATACATGGCAACGTCATTACATATTATCGTTTATTTATCATATAGACTATCTTTTTTTTGCTATTTGTATTATGACGATCACTAATCGACCACATCCTATATTTCTCCTTTTATTTACGTCGACGGGGTGTGACAGAGATGTCACTATCTCCTACAAAGTTCATTAGTCGTTTGCGGGACAAGTTGAACTACTCCAACAAATATCTCATATTCTTACACTTTTAAAAGTACCTATATTATTATATATGTATACAATTAAATTAAAACCTAATTGTGTAAAAACGTACATAAAAGCACATTAATCTACGTGATTTATAGTATAAAAGTTATACACCAAATATTTACTTAAAATTGTGGAAATTTGTGACGCGTAGATATCGAGTGTTAAAAATTATTGTATAAATTCTTGATTTCAAACATCTTTACATTAATTCATGGTTATATATGTGAACCTTTTTGTATTGTGATTTTTAGTGATTTCCGTTATTATTATTTTAACCATCTTCTAGCCGTTCATAAGTAGGAACATAGTGATTAAGAATTAGGTATATTCTATAAGTTTGTTGGCTAAAGTATATATAAACTATAAATATAAGCCTTAGGATGCATTATTTATCCTGGAAATCTCAATATTTTCCTCTTTTTCTCCTCTTCGCCCGAGAACAACAAACACCCCTAGGGGTTTCATCTTTGAGTTTCAAGCAGCAAGGAAACAACACAAAAGGTTGTGCGGTTGTTGAACAAGTACCAGCATACTCATTGTAAGGCTAATAAAGTGTCGTATATGATTACAAACAGATATTTTACATTAAATTAATCCAAAACTAAAAAGGTTGTTTGGAAGGTTTATATGTTATCTTAATTAATTATATGTATGTAATTCTTATTTCGTAATTATATGACAATTTAATTATTAAAAACCCGAACTTACCCAACTTACTTAAATCTCTTGAGGCATCACATGACATCTAAAAACGATCACACGGCCTTAAATATTGAGGTTTCTTGCCTGGGATCGTTAATGAAAGTGTTAGTGTTCGTCTTCTTTGTCACTTTGATTAAGATCTCAATATCATTCGCTTCAGTTTGTCACCCTAATTAGATCATATGTAGCACAACTCAGTAATCATTCCCTTCCATTAATCGGATTGCTAACAAAACTAATTTATTGAATCTCACTTGTTCCTAAACCTAGTTTTCTGACACTCTTGGAGGTCTACTTTACACTATACTTAACACTCTAATATTTCCTTTTCATCATGCAAATATGATAAAATTTTACTTACGAATATCTATGATAATATGAATATATCCTTATACTCGACTGAAAAAAACAATGCCTAGTGTTTAAAGGTTATTGACACAAGACTAGATCTTTTGATAATACAATTTATTTTCTAGAACCGCTAAAATGTACTCAAGTAAGAATGCAACCGGTATGAATCAAATTTGGCACCTCGAATACATTTGGTGAGAGTTATATGAAATTTTTAATTGTCACAATTACAACTCATGATTACGTGGATTACATTACACGACATTAAAGACCAAGTCCATTTTTGTGCTCGTATTGAAATGAGTGTTTTTGTAACGAGAAACCATCTGGCCTTCAAGGAACAATGTATGGTGCACCCATATATCGTTCTCTAGGTTGCATTAAACATATGAAGTTATCGTTGGTTGATGAAAAAATTAACACCTGGAATTAATCATGTCATCATGGGACCACGTTGATTGTTATGCTTTAGACTCATATTGGCATAATGGGTCCATTACGCCCACACCATTCTTGTTTTTGTCTCTTGGCTATTTCCATCTCTTATAGACCGGTGTTATTACATAGAAATCAATAATTTTGAGTAAGTGGTTTTTTCTCATTAATATAGTGCATACCGTTATAGCAAAATGTTTAGAACGATGGAGGATTCCTGAATTCGTGATCCTTTGTATTCGACTGTCCTTCACCGAGGACTATCCAAATGTAATGTTTTTGAATTGTGTTACGATACCATCCTGTGAGGTGGGAATGAATTTAAACCCGAAACTATTTTCTAACAAAATCATTCACAATGACCCACAAAGCATTTACGCTTTGGAAATGATACCATGAAGGGAGAAGCCTCGAGGTTATAACGAATGTCGTTACCTTTTGAAGTAGAAGCATTGACAATACAAGCATAGAAGAAGAGAAGATGCAACCTACCTTTTTTTAGGAGCAAAATTATTGACATAATTACCAAAAATGTATTAATTATGAGTGTTTAGAATTTGGATTCTTTTGTAGGCCATTATTTGATTAATGCTATATGCTTTAATCAAACATTATGTGTGTCCTCTTATGGCTTGTTTTCTTCCCACTTAGGTTATGCCTTCCTGTAGTACTCCTAATACTATGTTGTTACAACTAGAAGACAAATACGACTAAATACATAATTTAAGGTATATTTTTGGTTATCAATTAGATACTCTTAAACCATATGGGTTTTACTTAAGTGGTAAGGCGTTTTTTCAGATGAGGAGATGTGATTTCTCCTTGTGTTGGTTCATGAATTGTATATTGTCTAATTAAATGTTGCTATATTCCAGAACCGATATACTTGCATTTTGAAAAGAAAAATAAAATACTCTTAAAGTTTATATCAAAAATAGTTAACCATAGTAATGTAGTTATGCTTTCTTACAATAATGATTTCCAAAAACAATAATATGTAACTCGAGGTTGTCGTGTATTTTCAATATTTTTTGGAAAGATACTAAAAGCATCTTTAATGAAAGTTTTATTAAAAAAAGAGATTGAAAAGTTAAATATTAATAGTGAGAAGATATTTATAATGACATGTTATTGAAGAAGTCTAGGTTTATATATTTTCCTGTAACTATCATATATATAAAATTCATTCAATGCTATTTGAGATTTTTTTTCATTTTTTAAAATTTTAAAAGGTTTATGTCATAGCTAGTAAGCTTTTACAACTTTAAATTTTCATTTCTTAATTCTATAACATAAAAGCCAAATTTTTCTACTTTCTTTCAATATCACCTAAAGGTTAAGAAATTTACATCCAACACAATATATTCAACTTACCTACTAATTAAAGGTATTTTAACCTCATTTATTTATCAACAAACTATAAAATAAACCTTATAATAAATTACTTACAAAATGACACTTTTTGGATCCATGATGTTACAACACTTTAATTGATATATGAGCTTGTAAGTTGTAATTGTGAAAGAAGAGATTGGTAAGTATTTCATTGATTGAGTATAAAGGGTTCATACTTATATTTATGTGTTCCATGTATTGGATCATAATCATACGAAGAAATAAAACATAAAAGAAAAACTTAAACTAGGTTTCTAAAATAAAATAAAGTAAATTGTAATTTTAGTCATTCATAACTAGTCAATTCGTCGATTTTGTTCTTAATTTTTTGTTCACAATTTGTGTCCCCAAAATGTTATTTTTTCATTTTTTTTGTCCTTCCATCTAACGGACGTTAATTTTCTTCATTAAATGACAACTAAATCATTAAAATGACCAAATTACCCTTTTATATATTTTATGTGTATTTTAGTTTTTCTATCATAAGTTCATAACTATATACCCACTTTCTTCCCTAATTTTTCTTCTTTCTTTTAAAATAGTAAGATTTTCATTACTTCTCACTAAAAAAAACCAAAGAATTAATTTGCTCACACTTTCACATTACATACTTTTCATGCATCAAGGCCATGTTCTTGAACAAAATAAAAACAAACTATACAATGAAAGAAAGAAGTTAACATTACTTGTTTGTTTCCTCATTCATACATGGCTGCACATATCAGCATCTAGCCCTACCAAAATATTATTCCAAAACCAAATCAAAAGAAAATATTTGCAGATAAACTCGTTGAACCTTATTATGACTGCATATTTACAGATCGAGACCCGCCACCCCTGCCCTGCAACAGCTCCGACGTCATGGTTCGAGATCTAAGCAGGGTGACTACAGGGTAGAGTTTACCTACCACTGCTCCGTCAACATATCCGATGACGATATTTGTCTGATTTTCTCTTACATAAATCTAAATAATTTATTTGAAAGTTTTGAAATTTAATGAAAGGTTAAACTCAAAATTTTCAGGATTAATTTAATTTTGGTATAGGATTTAGGTTTGGTGTGTTCTTGAGGATTAGGGTTTGATAATATTTTAGGGGTAAATGGAAGGGAGATTGGAAAAATTACTAAAAACTCCTAACATGTTTGGCACATGATATTATTTAACGAAAAAATTGAACTTTAATTTAACGGAAGGACAAAAAAGATGAAAATTAATATTTTGGGGACATAAATTGTCGAAAAAAAGTTTACGGACGAAATCGACGAATTGGCTAGTCATTAGAGACTAAAAATTCAATTTAAACTATGTTTCTAGAATAAAATATATTCTCTAAGCGAGTAGAGTTAGAGAATAAGACCAAATGAGTTTTAGAATTGAAGATAGAAGATTTAACACGCATATTAATGAAGATAAATATCTTCTTTAAAACAAACATAAAAATCTACCGACAAATAGTTTATAAATTGGTTTGTGACTAAGTTGATTTATTAAATTGATTGAAAAGAAATAATTAATTAATTGCCCCAAGTCACGATACATGACTGTAAATACGGTTTGTCATACCGGTTATAAATGATAAAGTATGATCTTTACCCACGTACACTACACAACAACGTAATAAGTGATAAGTAGGGATCGAACCCAAGAGACATATGTTAGAAGCTTTATGATTAACTTCGAAAACAAATATTCAATTGGTAACAAATGTGGGTGTGGGGGGGGGGGGGGGGGGGGGGGGGGATTTGAGTTAATTAGTCTAATTACGAATAATAATAAGCTAAAGTAAACAATAATAGGAAAATGATTCGGTTCCCCTTTCGACTTTTACAACTATTTCACTTGTTCATGAAATGATGTTTTAAACAAAGGTTTAGTTTATATTTATTCAAGTTTAGATTAAAAGAGGTTAACAAGCTTAAACACCTTTTGTTTACTAATTTGTGTATACCGAAACAAGCTCTTCAATATAAACCTAATTTCCTAATTCAAGTCTAAACAATCTCTTCAAGATAAACAAATTTCCTAAACAACCTAATTTCAGCTTGCGGTGCCCAGGCGGGTCAGGTAGTCCTTGAACCGTAACCCGGGCGGGTCTCCATACCCGAGCGTGTAAATCTGCTATAGTGGTTCGGCCCGGGCGGGTCAAAACCGACCCGAGCGGTTTTGATTGCTTCATGTTTTGTGCCCAACGACTTTTGCTCGATGAGATCAGTGGCTTTCTAAGCTACGACCCGGGCGGGTCTTTTAGTTCTACCCGAGATGCCCGGGCGTGTCAAGTGTAAATCTAGAAATAAGGAGCCCGGACGGGTTGCACATGGACAACACTTTTACACCTTCGTTTTCTCGCGTTTACAACTCGTTTGGACTCCGTTTCAGCTCTCAGTCGCCTCGTTTGCTCGTCCAACTTCCAATGCCTATAAATACACGTAAAAGTGATGAAATACAAGCATCCTATATATAAATGGGATTCACAAATATGAAACATAAATGCTCGTTTAGTAGCGAAAATGTATTTCTAAACGATGAATAAATATGCTAAAAAGATGCGTAAAAGTTTAAAGATTTCTTTTCCTCAAGAAACGCAAAGAAATAAACTAAATTAAGGGGATATAGATGGCTAGAATAAAAACAAAGACTGTTGGAGCATACAAGTGTGATGGTGAAGCTTCCAAAGATCTGAATCATAGTGTAGAGTAGTAGACTTTTAGTTCGGGTGAACTGTTTAATGGTTTGAAATTACCAAAATTAAAATATTCTGTATCCGAGTTAAAAAGCCTGAAAAATGATGGTAATATGTGTTAAATCATGTAAAATGCAAATTAAATATGGTAAACATATTTTCAAGAATAACTCCGGTGAACAAAATTTTAATTCGGATAAACAAATGTTTAAGTCGGGTAAAATTTTGAATTCACAATTTAACTCGGGTGTAGATAATTTTAATTCGGGTGATGAAAAATTTAATTCGGATTATACAACTTATATTCCAGAAAGAAAAATGCATGATCATTACAAGTTTAATAAGTTTAAAAGATTGAATTCCAAGTTTACGAAAACTTGGGTTCCAAAATCTCATTGAACAATGATTCTGTGAAGGAGCAATCCACTAGTTCAGAAGACAATATACATGTGGATAGTGGATGCTCAAGACATATGACTAGGAATATCAAGTTGCTTCAGGATTTCATTGCATTTATTGGCGGAAATGTGTCTTTTGGTGGAGATATGGGATGCATAATCACAGGACAAGGAAATGTGTCTAATGGGCCTTTGACTCTGGAGCAGGTCAATTTTGTGAAAGAACTAAACTATAATTTGCTTTCAGTGTCTCAGGTATGTGACAATGAGTAAACCACAACTTTCACTGAAGATTTTTTTCTATATTCTTAAACGTAAATATGTCATACCACATGACATGATTGTTTCAAAAATACCAAGATGGGAAGACATGTATATTTTAGATATGAACAATGTTCAATCAACTGATTCTTCAAACTGTTTCATATCTAAAACTACTGAAAAAGAGTCTGATTTATGGCATAGAAGGATTTGTCATGTCAACCTTACAAGCATGAATAAATTGGTCACAAATAATCTAGTTTATGAATTACCTAAAAAGAATTTTCAATTACTTGACCATTGTATTTCATGTCTTAAAGGAAAACATCATAAATCAAGTTTTAAACTTAAGACTCAAAATTCAGTAGATACTGTCCTTCATCTTCTACACATGGATCTGTTTGGTTCAGTCAGTGTGAAGAGTTTCGGCATGGAATCTTATTGTTTAGTTATCACTGATGACTACTCAAGATTTTCATGGGTCTTTTTTCTTGCTCATAAAAGTGAGACATCTGAATTTATAAAAGATTGTTATTCAAATTGAAAACTTTTGTGATAAAAAGGTGAAAGTCATCAGATGTGATAATGACACAGAGTTTAAGAATGCCACCATGAATGAGTTTTGTGCACTTAAGGGTATCTCTAGACAATATAGCTCACCTAGAACACTTCAACGAAATGGAGTTGTAGAGAGGAAAAATAGAACATTAATTGAGGGAGCTAGGGACATGCTAAGTGCATCTTCATTACCTGTTACATTTTGGACAGAAGCTGTGAGTACCATGTGTTATGTGAAAAATAGGATTCATATAGTTAAGAACTTAGGCAAAACTTCATATGAATTGTTCTCAGGGAGAAAGCCTTTTATAGAATTCTTCAAAGCTTTAGGCTGTCAATGTTCTATCTTAAACACCTAAGACCACCTAGAAAAATTTGATCCTAAGACTGATGATGGTTACTTTCTTGGTTATTCTAGTGTTTCAAAAGCTTATAGGATTTATAACAGAAGAACTAGAACCATTGAAGATTCCATGTATGTGATATTCAATGAATATACACCAAAGGTTAGGAATTCAGGTGCTGAATGGTTGTTTGACTTAGATATATTTGTGAATTCCTTTAATGGTTTCTGTCCAGTTGTTTCAGAAGAAGTGCAGGTATCAACAGGGGATGTGACAAATGCTGAGGACACCGATGATTTTGAATTTGGAAATCTAGCAAATGTAAGTGCAAGCCCTTCATTTCTTATTATGATCATACCAGTTCATTACAGGCTACAACAGTTGTGAGTGAAGATACTTCAGAGAGTCAAACTAAAGCACACATTCTTCAAGAAGAAGACATTCTAGTAACCTCTGAAGATCAAGACAATGTTGTACAAGCTCAAGAACTGCATTTTGGTGTAAATCAAGTTAATTCGGGTGCACAACATCCTACTGAATAACTCTGGTGCACAAGCTGATAATGAAGATAACTCCGGTGATCCACATTTTAATTCGGGTAGTCAAGACCAAGGTGAAACTAATTTGGGTGGTTCACAAGTTAACTCGGTTGCACAAGTGGAGATTGAAGAAAAATCGGGTGAAGTTGAGAATAACTCTGGTGGAGAAGCTGAAAATATAAACAATTCTGGTACAACACAATTCAACTCTGGTTCAGAAACTGAAGCTCATTCTGATGAACCAAGCCATGAACAACCAAGTGAAGCAATTTATGAATCTTTATACTTTGATGATATTGTCCCTAATCAAACAAATCTTTCTACTAATATTACTGAGGAAATAAAATCATTTTAAAAGTTCACAAGACTTATCCTCTAAGTAATATTATAGGAAATTTGCATGACGGGGTCAAGACTAGAAATAGTAATGGTTTAGCTAGTTTGTGCTTGTTTTCTTGCTTTCTGTCCAACTTGAGCCTAAGAATGTAGATATTGCATTGACTATTAATAGTTGGGTAGAAGCTATGCAAGAGGAGCTATTGTAGTTTAAGGTTCAGGAAGTAGGAGCTTTAGTGAAGAGACCAGCTGATGTGAATGTGTTAGGTGTGAAATGGATATTTAAGGTGAAAAGGGATGATAGGGGTATTATTGTGAGGAATAAGGCTAGACTCGTAGTTAAAGGTTATACTCAAGAGGAGGGTATAGACTATGATGATGTATTTGCTCCAGTTGCTAGGATAGAGGCTATTAGATTGTTTTTAGCTTATGCTGCCTATAAGAACTTTAAGGTTTATCAAATGGATATTAAATCAACTTTTTTGTATGGAGTTCTTGAGGAGACAGTATATGTTAGTCAGCCTCCTGGTTTCTTGGATCCTCAATTCCCTGATCATGTAGTCAAATTGGACAAAGCTTTGTATGGTTTACATCAAGCTCCTAGAGCTTGGTATGATACATTGTCTAAATATTTGATTGAGAATGGATACCTTAGAGGGAAAATTGATAAGACCTCATTTATTAAGACAGTTAGCCAGGAATCTGTGTTTGTTCAGATATATGTTGATGATATCATTTTTGGCTCAACTAATGATGCATTGTGCAAAGAATTTGAATTAGTTATGCATTCCAAATATCAGATGAGCTCTATGGGTGAGATGTCTTTCTTTCTAGGATTACAGGTTAAGATGTTAGAAAATGGCATTTTTATCAATTAGTCTAAGTATGTCAAGGATATGTTAGTTAAGTTTGGATATACTGATTGTAAATATGCTTCCACTCCTGTTGACACTAGGTCCAATTTGCATCCTGAGTTAGATGGTGAGAGTGTTAACCAACATTTATGTAGGTCTATGATAGGTTCTTTGATTTTATCTTACTGCTAGTAGACCTGATATTTTGTTTGGAGCCTGTCTTTGTGCTAGGTTTCAGGTTGCTCCTAAGCTTTCCCATTTAATTGCTGTTAAGAGAATCTTTAGATATCTTAAGGGACAACCTTCTTTAGGCCTTTGGTATCCTAAGAATTCTAGCTTTTACTTTTATGCCTACACTGACACTGATTATGGAGGTTGCAACTTGAAAAGGAAATCTACTACAGGAGGTTGACAATTTTTAGGAAATAGGCTAGTATCTTGGCAATGCAAGAAACAAACCTCTGTTTCTCAGTATACATTGCTGCTGGTTTTTGTACTTCTCAGGTTTTATGGATTCAGAATTAGCATACCTTTTCACAAAGGCATTGTACGTATCAAGATTTAATTTTCTTGTTCAGGCTATTGGTCTAATGAATCTTGATTGAGTGTTTCTTCAAATTATTTTTGTACATCTCTTTTTGCATTTTGTTTACTTTTTATTTCAAAATACAAAAACAGGGGGAGAAAATGGGAAAAATACAAATATATTCGAAGTCTGGTAGTATTTTTTAGGTCAGGTAGTCTTTCTTTTAAGTCTGGTAGTATTTTTTTTTTAAGTCTGGTAGTCTTTCTTTTAAGACTGGTAGTATCTTTTTGTCTGGTAGTCTTTCTTTCAGGTTTGGTAGTGGTTCGTATAGATAAAATCCAAAAATATGTGTTTTCTGTCTGTATAGTTAAAACCCAAAAATATGTGATTTCATTATGTAAAGATAAAACACAAAAAGATTTCTTTTCTATTCTATTTTTAAGTTTTTTATTTAATTTTCTAAAAGATCAAATTCAAAATATGAAACACCAAAAACAATATAAAATTTGAAAATGTTTCACAAACAAAATTTCTAAGAAATGAGTCATAAACATATATTCCAGCATAATTTAACATAATTCAGTATTTAAATAATTTCTTGAAACCAAATGTTTATTAAGATATGCAAGCTAATACTAAACTATTGCTTCCGCTTTCTACTTGTCTTTAAGCCATTTTAAGTATGTATAATGTTCTACAATAGTTTACACTTGATTTTGTAAAAAGTATGTTTAAAGAAACGACAATATAGTGCAAATATGGGATGTATCGTTTATAATTACAATGGTTTTTATTATAAAGGTTTTGGTTGAAACACATGTGCGGTTTATCACGTTTACGATAAGTTCATGTCGATGAAAAAAAAATGGTGTAAAATTTACGGGTGTAACAACTACATAAATATAACTCGAGAAAAATTAATAGAATCACGGATATAAGCATTTCTTTTCAAACTTCAGTTTTTATACATTAAATCACCGTGTGATCTTCTTTAGACCGTAAGCTATATTGATAGTCAAACATCCAATTCTACCGACTTACTTTAATATGTAAAAATGTTAACTTTAAGAATAATTCCCCGCCTAGTCCCGTAGTTTTAGTATGCCTTAGGTAAACTACTCCCTTTCCAAGACTCGCTAGTAAACTAACGCGATCAGCCACTTCAGAAGCCAACCCCTATGCTTTCGTTAGCGAGGGAATCTAATTATATCTCACAATTTCTATGACGGGTATCCGCTTTCAATTTAGAATTTATGATTTGGAATACTTTCATGAACTTGGAATCTTAAGAGCTTTGATCTTTAGAATTTATGATTTGGAATATTGTTTACCTAAGGGGTTAAAGATTTTTCGGGGACTATTAGAAAAATTGCAATTAGAAATATACATTATTTACATACCAAGTATCTCACTAAAATTGGATGTTATCTAAAGTAGTGTTAGGTCTTAATAAGATCCCAATTAATAGATATTCATTTTATCAATTTAATCTATAAGATTGAATCAATTGCAAATCAATATTCAAATGTTTATTATCACTCTTGATAGACACACAGTTCTTGTATATGGATTATAGCGGAACTATTACTTAAACAAGAGTTTGAATAACATTGAGTAGATTCAATCAAAAACGTAACCGAATAAAAAGACTCAATCTCTCTATTTATACACAATCATAGAGAGCTTGATAAGCACGCATCTAAACTGGTCTTCTAATAAGATAGAAGATATCACGAATGTAAAAAGATCTTCTAATAAGATAGCAGATATGCCTAACTAACTTCCTTGTCTTTCGGCACAAGACACTTTCTGAGTCAGACCACTTAGTCAGACTCAAGTCACTCAGACTCAACATACCTTACAATAATTTAGTCACTCAGAATCAAACTTCTCGGAGTCAGACTTAACTAACAGATTTATAACTTGGGATAGATTGCTGATTTTCCCAACAATCTCCCCATATCTGTTTATGTTAAATCCTTTTACATTTACTTACTCAAAGTATAAAACATACATAAACAAAAAAAAAATTAATTAAACAAAAATTTGTGATAAAAACTACTTCTTCTTTCTGGACTTTGGCTTAGACTTTAATACTGAGTCCCAAGCAGTTGGCTTCAAAGCTTCCTTTGCCCAATCCTCTCTCTCTTTCTCATCCTTCCTGTTCATCAGACTTTTAATTTTCTGATCAAACTTATTAAACATGAGTTGAAATTCCTTTTTGATGTTTTCAACCTTGTCAGCTATGTTCTCAATGTCTTCTATTCTTCTCAAATTATTGAACAACCAACTCACCAAATTCAATCTGAATGGTCTAGATTGAGGAATCTTGCATTCATTCATTAGGGAAATGCAATGATATAGAGATGATTTGAACATATCTTCCTTTTCTTGAAAACATTCATCCCCATCACAATCAATATAGAAAAGTCCTCATATTTATCAGTCTTGACATAAGTTCTT
The DNA here is from genome assembly GCA_910822075.1 of Senecio squalidus. Classification (NCBI taxonomy): domain Eukaryota; kingdom Viridiplantae; phylum Streptophyta; class Magnoliopsida; order Asterales; family Asteraceae; genus Senecio; species Senecio squalidus. The sequence continues at coordinate 21,869,871 of CAJVGC010000592.1, forward strand.
TCTTTAACTTGAATCTCTGAAGGCATTGGAGGATCAGTTTGAGATTCTAACCTAAGAGATTTAGCTCCCTTGTGACATCTGTTTGTTGTACATAAATGTCTATAGTCTTCTTCAGGAATCAGATTCAAGAAATATGTAGCATTCACATTGTAAAAAGCTTATCTTTTTACTACAGTCTTATGTTCAATTTTGTTCAACCTTGTGCTCAGCTTATCAATCCTCTTCCATTCAACAAGCCCAAGTGATTGCATTCTTTCCACTGCAATATTATAAACGTTACCATTTCTGAGCAAGCACTTCAAATTCAATACCCCAGGGCTTCAATGTAATCAAGGTGTGCAATGTTATCACTAAGCTTCTGAGTAAAAAAATGATGTTCAATAAATTCCATTTTTGCCTGCTCTCTTTGAACCCTTTTAACCATCTCCTCATCAGCCTGAATTCTTGATTGTTCTTCTTCATGAGGTAAAAGTTCTTCATCCTTAATCTCAGCTTCTAACTCCTCAGCTGCAACATAACATGAGTCTTTTGTTTCAAGGACTTATTTGTGTTTAGACTTATCATCAAATCTTTCAATGTGCAATCCTTTGACATATTATGAGTATTTTTCAATAGTCATTCCAGCATCAAAGGCTAACCTTTTAAATCTTGCTTGTTTGTCAGCTTCAAGCTTCTGTTCATCATCCTTCTCTTTATCTTTGCCACTAGATATTTCAACCTCGGATGTCTTTGTCTTACCAGACTAAGCTTCTTGTTCTTCAGCTTATGCCTTCTTAATTCTACTTGCATAATCAGTTAATGCGTATCCATAATCAGGATCATTTACACCCAGATGTGTTCCATATAGCTCCATTTGATTATCCACACAGTCTTCTTTAGCTTCAGCAGATGTTAATGTAACATCACTGTCAGTCAGAAAATGCTCCTTAGTCAGAGCTGTTTCACGATCATATCTTAGCTTCCTTTTGTACCTTTTCTCCTTCTTCTCACCCTTAAGTGATGACCCATCTTTTTTCCTTTTCAAACTTTTTTGTTGATCAGACTCACTATCAAGTTTACTACTTTTCTCCCCCTGCGTTTGAGCACCTACATAAACCTCTCCAACTGTCTACTTCCCTTTCCTTAGAGCACTGATCTCAGAAGGCAGATTTATCACCATTTCCTTCAAGCTATCCAACTCCTTTGCATTTTGATCCTTTGGAGCACACATCTTAGTCTGCATTGCACTCAGTTTGACATCAAACTGAAAAGATATGTCCTTAAGTGCATGTAACAATATAGGTACATCCATACAAACTTCAGACTGAGTATTAGATGTAACAGAAGTGTTGGGTAAGGTTTTTTTTATCTTCACATCTCCCTGTTTACTAGAGAAGAGATCACTGGACACAAATGTATGAATGGTTGTTGTAACCTCACATCTACCCTATTGACTAGGAGAGAGATCTTTGGTCACCGAAATAGAAGTCTGTGCCTCACTCAGTTTTTGGAGCAGGGCATAGGAAACTTGTGCATTAGAGTTTGAGAGATTTAGTGATTCTTGAGTGTGGACTAGTACTGAAGTAGTGAAAATAGCATTTGAAATAGGATTTGAAACAAGTGAAGGGAGTGTTCCCATACAAAGTACATGGATATCCAGGAGTGGGATATCTTCTTCAATGCTTACAACATGTGTTAGTGTGGCAGGAGTAATGTGTTTCTCCAAGCTGACTACTCTAGATTGGCTTTGGGTAGTGTCAGCAGTCACAATCACCTCCTGCTCTAGCAAAAGGAGAGTGGTGTCTACTGCAGCACTTGGGGGTAGTTCATGAGTATCAACCTCATGGAATGATGACTCCATTAGTGCTTCATTTATAGAGGGGATTGATATGTGATCACTCTCCAAAGAGTCTTGTGAACTCAGTGGGTAGGCCTCTTGATATACATGCATTTCAAGTTGGAAAATGGACATTTCATCAGTTTGAGAGGGGTTACTCTCAGATTGATGTGGGGAATTAGTGAGGTCCATACCCGAGTCTCCATGTGGAGATTCTGCCTCATGATTGTCACCATCATTCCCAACCTCAACATTGATCATGGGATGATCATCTCCTCCTTCATTCAAGTTCTCCCCTACAATTGAATTAAAACCTTTATTCCCTGAGTATGGATGATCAGACTCAGTTGCAAAAGTATCTATAAATGGATTTTCAATCCATTGAAGGATCACAAGTGTTAACCCCACCTCAACCTCATCAATTGTTATAAAAGAAAAACTTTTGTATGTTAATCTTGGATTTGGGCTTACATAATAAATATGATCAAGTTCAGCATATGCCACAGTCCCCAAGACTTGTTCAAAACACAAAGATAATACCCTAATAAAAGGTACAGTAAAAATTCTTTTAGGTTTTGAAACTAATGAGACTAACTCATCAAAATAGAGAATAGAATAAGAGATTCTACGACCTGTGACCATGGAATGAAAAATATGAATTTAAAACTCATTCATTTGATTCAAAGATCCAACTTTGTCCCCCCAAGCTCATGGTAATGCTTGAAAATAGAAATATCCATTTACCCTTAAATGTGTCATATTCAATAACACCTTTTACCATAGGCTGACCAACTAATGGGAAGGCTTCGTCCTTAGCTTGTTGTTTGGTCATTCTGGATTGAAAGCCACCTTCTGCTGCTTCTTCAGTAGTGGGAAGTAGTAGAGCATCCATGATTGTTTCTTCAGTGACGGTGATCGTGGCTCTACCATCATTGTATGAACCAGAAATCTCAGTTTGAGCATCATTTACTGTACAAGTGTACCGCCATTCACACGTAACAGGTGGGACTAGAACTGTATCTCTAAAGTAAGCCCCATGAAGAGGATTGGAGACCATGGATCGACATATTTGTTTAAACCCCATGTTGCGTCGATTCTCAGGAATGATGAAATTTGCATCTTCCTTCTCTTTATATTTTCCGCTGGATATTTTAACCTCAGATTTCTTTTTCTTACCAGACTGAGCTTCTTGTTCTTCAGCTTATGCATTCTTAATTCCACTTGCATAATCAGTTAATGGATATCCATAATCAGGATCATTTTCACCCAAATCAGTTCCATATAGCTCCATTTGGTTATCCACACAGTGTTTTTTAGCTTCAGCAAATGGTATTGTAAAATCACTTTCAGTCAGAAAATGCTCCTTAGTCTGAGCTGTTTCACGATCATATCTCAGCTTCCTTTTGTACCTTTTCTCCTTCTACTCCCCCTTAAGTGATTACCCATACTTTTTCCTTTTCAAACTTTTCTGGTGATCAGAATCACTAGAGCGTTTACTACTTTTCTCCTCCTGAGTTTGAGCACCTACATAAACCTCTCCAATTGTCTGCTTCCCTTTCTTTAGAGAACTGATTTCAGAAGTCAGATTCAACACCATTTTCTTCAAGCTAGCCAACTCCTTTGCATTTTGTTCCTTTGGAGCACACATCTCAGTCTGCATTTCACTTAGTTTGACATGTCATTAAGTGCCTGTGATTGTGGACTAGTACTGAACTAGGAGAGAGATCTTTGGTCACCGAAATAGAAGTCTGTGCCTCACGCAGTTTTTGGAGCAGGGCTTTGGCAACTTGTGCATTAGAGTGTGAGAGATTTAGTGGTTCTTGAGTGTGGACTAGTACTGAACTAGTGAAAATAGCATTTGAAATAGGCTTTGAAACAAGTGAAGGGGGTGAGTGGGATATCTTCTTCAATGCTTACAACATGTGTTAGTGTGGCAACATTAATGTGTTTCTCCAAGCTGACTACTCTATATTGGCATTGGGTAGTGTCAGCACTCACAATCACCTCCTACTCTAGCAAACGGAGAGTGGTGTCTACTGCAGCACTTGAGGGTAGTTCATGAGTATCAACCTAATGGAATGATGACTCCATTAGTGCTTCATTTATAGAGGGGATCGATATGTGATCACTCTCCAAAGAGTCTTATGAACTCAGTGGGTAGGCCTCTTGATATACATGCATTTCAAGTTGGAAAATGGACATTTCATCTATTTGAGAGGGGTTACTCTCAGATTGATGTAGGGAATTAGTGCGGTCCATACCGGAGTCTCCATGTGGAGATTCTGCCTCATGATTGTCACCATCATTGATAGCCCTATTATTCCCAACCTCAACATTGATCATGGAATGATCATCTCCTCCTTCATTCAAGTTCTCCCCTGCAATTGAGTTAGAACCTTCGTTCCCTGAGTATGGATGATCAGACTCAGTTGCAGAAGTATCTATAAATGGATTTTCAATCCATTGAAGGATCACAAGTGTTAACCCCACCTCAGCCTCATCAATTGTTATAAAAGAAAAACTTTTGTATGTTAATCTTGGAGCCGGGCTTACATAATAAATATGATCAAGTTCAGCATATTCCACAGTTGTTACACCCCGCCAGTGGCGGAAACGCAGGGTGTGGCCAATTGGCGATCGCCATAACACAATTGTAATATAAAGACATAATCTATATGAATAAATAAATAATGTATTGTTATGACGTCGCCATACTCAAGGTATAATCCTTGGTACACGAAAAAATGTCAAACACTACAAGTGAAAATATCCAATGCAATTATCAACGAAATGTAAGAATACTTGGTCATGCAAGCCCGACATATAATCCAAATGAATAAATATAAAACAACCACAATGCAAAGTAATCCTGAAGGTCATCTAGAGTCCGAATCCTACAGCCAAGTCCTATGCCTGCTCATTACTTGAAAGTAAAGCTAACAATGTCAACATAACGTTGAGCGAGTTCATCGGGTAAGTAATAGAATAAGCAAATCTCATATCTCAAAACCAGTAATAAAATAGTATCTAACTAATGCATATAAATAGTTTGAAAATATCATCACATCGTATAACACAAGCATACATCACAAGCAATCATCATAGTTGGTACATCGCAAGTGCATCTCATAAGAGCATGCGGTATCAGAATGAAACACATACTGATTATACATCAGAGTTGGAACATCGTAAGTGCACCTCATAAGAGCGTGTGGTATCAGTATGAAACACATACTGATAATACATCATAGTTGGAACATCGTAAGTGCACCTCATAAGAGCGTGCGGTATCAGTCTAATTATAAACACATTCTACATGTATGTTCACATTACCATAACAGATCATGGGTAGTTTGTGTAATCGCTTATGATCATTCGTATAATAATGCAAAAAGTTCAGTTCAACATAGAGTATGAAATCATGTAGATACATGGTAAACGATAAGTTCTCCATTATGTTGGTCATGCATAACTTAAAACTCACCATTAAGTATCATTTATATTTTTCGATAGGTAACACTTAATTGTTGAAACACATTCAACAATAGAAGTCACGAGACACGGTTAACGAAAAAAATCGTTGGTCACAAAATAATCGCACGTAATCGATATAAGAGTGAAATAACTTCATAACTAATACGAAACGGAGTTGGAAGCGAAATGGTACGCGAAAGCTTGCAAATTAATACCGAGGTTGAAAGGTTTTATCAGATCGCGTATAACTATACGTTTTCTGTCAGGATCGGATTAGCTAATGTAATCTAATAATATCCCTTCGTTAAGATCTTGATCTATTGAAGAAGTTCAGCAGCGGATGAACACTTCAATATTTATTGAGTTGTCGAACAATATAATATGAATAAGAATGAACAAATATTATTGTCGAATTATAAGCCTCAATTGTATTAACTAAGAATATCAATACAACGTGTTTTTCTTAAGACAAGGATCTATCTATTTATAGACCTTGAGGCCGACCTAGATAAACTAGTAAACATCATCTATCCTTATCTAAGACTATCATTATCTAGAATAAGGAAACTATATCTAATTACAAAAGGAAACATAAACATAATCTAATTATAACTCTATAACTTAGATTATCTTGCACGGTAAGTTGGTCTTCCGTATCAACTTCATATGACCGCATCAACTTGTCTTCTTCCGTAGCAACTCTATGAGCAGTAGTAACTTGATTGGACAGCTGCACTAACTTGTCTTCCGTAGTAACTTCTTAATGTCTTCCGCATTAATCGTTTAAGTTACTATTCGTGTTGTTAAGCGTATTGTTTAGGAGTTAAACTATTTTGTATAAGTTATAACCCAACATTTTCTCTTATGTTGATCAGATACAAGAGAATTCCTATCATTATCTGCGAGTGATTACCACTAGATGTGAAACATCGTATTACAAATGTAATCAACAAGGCGAAGTTTAAAAAGCGAATAAATAGCTAGATTGAATACCAGTAGATGATGAAGAAAACCCGCGTCAAAGAATATCTCAAGTCCGCATCACAAACAGAAAGTAATAAGAGTAGGTGCGTAGAGAACTTTGTATCAAATGAGTTGCATTAGGATAATTGTTGTGTAGCGCGTATATCGAATCAATTCCGCAAGTCTATATTAGCGTTTGGTGTCATCGTAAGATTCTAGTAACATAATTGAATGTACTAACAGAAACGTTTACATGCTAGAGGCGTCTACACAGTATCATAGGTCAAAACGACTCAAGCGACTAATATCAGAAATGAATATCGCTTCAAGTATTATTTATATCCTGAAATCTCCAAGTTGTACCGAGGTGGAAATGAAAAGCTGTCAAAATAGCGAACGCGAGATACTGAAATGAATCAGTATTATAATGCACAATACGCTTGCAATTAATCTCGAGATGTCAAAAGTCTAACGCACAGAGCAACATCGGTTGAAGTTTTCAGTACATAATGAAAGTCGTATGGGTATCAATGAGGTACGAGTTATTGAGTCTCAACTCATAATGGATACTCTTCTCGTGATTACGTATAAGAATAAATTTCCAAAAGGTTTCGAGAATCATATGCGACGAAGTAATAGACATGAGGTGTTTGTGTCTTTTGTCTCGAGTCGCACCTAAAGTCACCTCGAGGTTTCGATAAGAACTGCGATGGTAAACGATTCAAGGACAAGGTTTAACTCGGAAAACTATATGTAGTAAAATGATCATGGAAATTGATGGTAGAAACATTGAGAGGTATGGTTAAAGCATACGAAATCGGGTATAATGAAGTTTGGGAAACAGATTCTACTCATGTTGGAATATTAGTCCTATTGAGACCGGATGAGTGTAAATTAAAATAAAATCTTCTCCTGTAACCAAAGGTGAAATAGATAGCATTGTTTTAAAGTAGTTGAGAATAAGTTAGAGTTGACGAAGGCGTCGTCTTATAGAACATTTGATTTGATTGAGAATATAGAGAAAAAGGTTTCTCCGATTTATATAAACTGACTGATAAGGGGATCAACTAGTTTACAAATCCAGATGGCTTCTGATAACACTGACTTTCTAAGAAGGTTTATCAAATGATTGGTATAAATCTAGAATCGGATTGTTTATCACCTTGGGGAAACGGATACATCACGAGTAAACTTTAGGGGCGAAAACGGTACGTTCGCATCATCAAGAACTAATTTCAGTTTGAGTGAGTTTCAAGAATAAAGTGATTTTGATATTGGGACAGAAGAATCTAGATTAGAGAGCACGTCGTACAACTTCGTATATCAATTCCATCCATAGCTTGAGAGAACACGAGTTCAGATGAGTTAGGTCCGACCAACTCGATATTAGATAACAGAGTTTTGAGTGGTGCTCGAGAAAGAACGTTTAGGCGACGATTTCATTTGAGTAGAATAGTATAAATCATGAAAATGTTTCGGGATCTGATTCCCGTATGGTATTTAGATTTCGACATTTGAACGATTTTGCAGAAGGGACCAAAATTTGAAAATGAACAGATATAGGAGAAAAATAGGCGTTTTTCTGCTGGGACATAAACCTGTTACCGATGAGAATGTTTATCTCTAAGTGTCAATACGAGAATCCTTTCGAAAGAATCTGGCGAGAATTAATATTTCTCCTCAATTTTGAAACAATGAAGCAACCGAAAGGTTAGATACAATCTATTAGAATCTGATTTAAACAATTTGCTGAGGTAGAAACGGGTATCGATTTTGTGACAATATAAGAATGAATGAAAAGGGTTCAAGGATATTATGATCAAGATAAATGAACAATATAGCACCGTTTTCAAAATTGGGTAAGTGAGTCTTCAAATTCACACCTTCAAATCTGCACGACAGTTCTTCCACGAGGGCGTCACGTACGGTATAATATAATCCCCGAAGTAAGAAGATTGAGAAATAGAAACGAAACAAAATAGGAATTTCAAGTGATGGGGTGGAATCATAAATGAATAAGAACGTGATTCCAGTACGGCAGCTAGATGAGGCACCCGAGGATACAACATACATAATTGCTTCCAGTATTCATCATCACATAGATAATGCTTCCATAATTAAAGTAGAAGTATAAGAGTTTAACTCAAATTCGATTATAAACAAGAGATGAGATTATAAAAAAAATGAAAAGTGAATAAAATAGAAACTACTTCATCGTCGTAAGTAGTTGCGGTTCGCCGTCTTCCTTAGGCAATAAAGTCGTTAAGTGCGAGTAGGGAGAAGATATAAATGATAAAAAGATCCTAAAAGATCTATATGAGGACTCTTAGTTATAGTCTAGGTTAAACCACCTACTTCTCTATAACAATGTGCTCTGATACCAATCTGTCACACCCCGCCAGTGGCGGAAACGCAGGGTGTGGCCGATTGGTGATCTTCATAACACAATAGTAATATAAAGACATAATCTATATGAATAAATAAATAATGTATTGTTATGACGTCGCCATACTCAAGGTATAATCCCTGGTACACGAAAAACCGTGAAACATTACAAGTGAAAATATCCAATGCAATCATCAACGAAATGTGAGAATACTTGGGCATGCAAGCCATAAATATAATCCAAATGAATAAATATATAACAACCACAATGCAAAGTAATCCTGAAGGTCATCTAGAGTCCTTCTCCTACAGCCAAGTCCTATGCCTGCTCATTACCTAAAAGTAATGCTAAAAATGTCAACATAACGTTGAGCGAGTTCATCGAGGAAGTATCAAAATAAGTAAATCTCATATCTCAAAACCAGTAATAAAATATTGTGTAACTAATGCATTTAAATAGTTTGAAAATATCTTCACATCGTATAACACAAACATACATCACAAGCAATCATCATAGTTGGTACATCGCAAGTGCACCTAATAAGAGCGTGCGGTATCAGAATGAAACACATACTCATAAGACATCATAGTTGGAACATCGTAAGTGCACCTCGTAAGAGCGTCCGGTATCCGTATGAAACACATACTGATAATACATCATAGTTGGAACATAGTAAGTGCACCTCATAAGAGCGTGCGATATCAGTATGAAACACATACTATTAATACATTATAGTTGGAACATCGTAAGTATCGAACAACCGTCTCATGATGTTTTTAGAAAAATCGCATTAGTTTTCGTTACACGTTTTAAGGTTTTCGAAACATCGTAAGTTTCCATAAATAGAAGTGTCTATTTATGGTAAGTTTCCAAAAATAGTAATGTTTTCTGCAAACAGTAAGTATGGAATGAATATCGTTTCTCGTAAATCATTTCTTTCGAAAGTTTGTTTTTGGTTTCTTTACTTTCCTCCGAGTTAAAAATGAAAACAGTAGTAAAGTAGGGGCGATGACTCACCTTATCGAGTGGGCGAAAAATCTGGGTTGTGTGTATATGAAGTAGTACGTAGGTCACAAATAGAGTCCTCAGTAGACCTATAGCTCCCCTAGATAAAGGTAGTAATATACATAAGTATGAGATTAAACGGTTTAAGACTTTAGATATATCGACATAATTTTCAGCGAACACATGCGTTCTTCAAACTGAGATATGTAGAGTTCTAGAAAGCATTAGACGTCGAAGGAGATATATTTGAAAACTAGACACAGAGGGCTACATTTTAGACTAAGAGTTTGGTACAAAATAGTTCGTTATGTAAGAGATATGGTCAAAACGAAACAGTCTAAACAATCTGCCCAAAGATGTGGTTTTTGTACAAGTTGAGTTCAATACGTTTTAAAGTCGTATAATTTAGGTGTAAACAAGATAACTATTTTTATTACCTTTTAGACCTGTTATAAACTAGTAATAAACCATTTTTAATTGTGTTTAAGTTTATCTAAGTGGTTAAACAAGATCGATTATCAAACCTAGCATCTTTATTCAAAATATTCAGATTAGACCACCTGTTGGTATTTTACATTTTTAGGAAGTTCTGTAGAGAGTTATAAAGTGAATTTTACGTTTTTGAAAACTAGACTCCAAGAACTACAATATTCGTTAAGGACACAGATTCTAATTTAATACCAATATGGAGTTAGACACTGAAGAAAACAAGTTTCAACAGAAATTCAGAAACTGTCTATATGTTATATAATTGTCCAATGACTTAAGATTTTCTACCGGTTAACGTTAGAAAAGAGATAGCACGAAATAGATAAAGATCACATGATAAAGCACGAGTTATAACATGTCCAATTCAGTTTACAAATGTATGCCAACAAGTTTCACAACAAGTAATAAAACGAGTAGCAAAAGTAGAGATATATACCACTAGTCATAACATTTAGGTTTCCAAAAGACGATTACCGTTACAACCAAATGACCCAACCAACAAAGGAACGAGAGATGTCTAAGGTCATCCACGAACACCAAAAAAAAGGGTACAAATCAGTTTACAAGAATGTAGAGTGTTGCAAACGAAAACTAGTATAGAGTTGAAATGAATCGGTTAGAAGTGTTTACTTACATAAACGATCTTTGTGATTTTAATTAGTCGAAAACCACTTTGAGAGACTAACTAAAATCTGGAATGAGAACACCTGTTCAAAATCAGACTTGGCATCATAACTCAATACAACAAAACTTCCTTACCAATTGGTTAAGAATAACAAACGGTTTTATACATATACATGAATATAGAATCGGTTAGAGTGATAAGTAATGAACGGTTTATGAAACGAATGACTAAACCTTTTTGATATGGACTTGATCAGCTTATAACCAAGTCGAAATGTCAATCTCAAGGAAGTAATCGTGGCTGCAACAAAAGTCACCACAACAGATTTCAAGTTTAAAATGAATTAGGGTTTACTATCTAGGAAAACACGATACACATAACATGCATGAATATGATTAAGAACGGAATAAAGACAACGATTTGGAGAACAGCCAAACCTGTGATGATGATGATTCGAACAGGTTGTTGATAAATGGAAATTAAAACCTTGGTGTTGAATCTCGTGGCTGCAAACAACACGGTTACACAACAAAGTGAAAACCCTAAATAGGGTTCGGCCAGATACACTAATAACGAGTGTCAACCATCAGATTGTAAAACACTCTAAGTAGGGTTTCGGATTTTTGAGGAATACACAATAAACGAATACAATACCTTGGAGAATGGATGATGATGAGGTCGAACTTGATGATGGATTAAAACAGAAACGATTTGGATGATGATGATGTTGTAATCGGCTGCAAATGAGAAGATTTGGGGGGGGGGGGGGGAGGGGCGACGGATAGAGGGAGAGTGGTATTAGGGTTTTGTTATTTTTAGGTTTAGGAATGAAATATGTTTGGTTAGTTTACGATTAGTTTAGGGACTAGGTTAGGACATGGTTAGGACTGGTGTTTAGATGCTAAGCACGGTGGTGGCAGCAAGGTTTGGCCCTCTTGACCAGCTCGATGGAACAACAACCGAATTTGCACCTGCAGTCCCGCTGCTTCGCAGCCAACACTCATTGCGGCACAGTGGTTCCCATCTTCCGCAATCTTCGTTTACTAAGCGTACGAGCAATGGACGACCCCCAAACGTGCGATACATGATGTACACACTACTCGGAACAAATGAACAAATACATTACGTACAAGCATCGAACACGGACCCTCCAATAGTTTTAATATCGATCACGTAACAAAGTGAAACGGTAACATATCGAATATGGAAATAAGCGATAAGTCATCTAGGAGCTCGTCTAGTGAACTAACCATTGCACCTAACTAATACGATAGCATCACATAAAGGGGTATACACACATATCATAGTAATAATCATACTCAAGTTAAATGTAAAGCACTTTTATAAAAAGTTTTCTATAACACGGTAACAGCTAACGGCATACTAGACTAACCTGAGTCGGAAAAAGTGACGATTGTCCCAAAAGTCCCCAAGACTTGTTCAATACACAAAGATAATACCCTAATAAAAGGTACATTAATTATTCTTTTAGGTTTTGAAACTAATGAGACTAACTCATCAAAATAGAGTCCAGAATAAGAGATTCTACGACCTGTGACCATGGAATGGAAAATATGAATTTCAAACTCATTCATTTGATTCAAAGATCCAACTTTGCCCCACCCAGTTCATGGTAATGCTTGAAAACAGAAAATTTCATTTACCCCTAAATATGTCATATTAAATAACACCTTTTACCACAGGCTAACCAACTAATGGGAAGGCTTCGTCTTTAGCTTGTTGTTTGGTCAGTTTGGATTGAAAGCCACCTTCTCCAGCTTCTTCATTAGTGGGAAGTAGTAGAGCAACCACGATTGTTTCTTCAGTGATGGTGATCGTGGCTCTACCATTATTGTATGAACCAAAAATCTCAGTTTGAGCAGCATTTACTGTACAAGTGTACCACCATTCACACATAACCAAGTAGGACTAGAACCGTTTCTCTAAAGAAAGCCCCATGAAGAGGATGGGAGAGCCACGTTGCGTCGACATATTTTTTCAAACCCCATGTTGCGTCGATTGTCAGGAATGATGACATTTGCATCTTCCATCTCTTTATCTTTGCCACTGGATATTTCGACCTCATATGTCTTTGTCTTACCAGACTGAGCTTCTTGTTCTTCAGCTTATGCCTTCTTAATTCTACTTGCATAATCAGTTAATGGATATCCATAATCAGGATCATTTACACCCAGATCAGTTCCATATAGCTCCATTTGATTATCTACACAGTGTTCTTTAGCTTCAGCATATGTTAATGTATCATCACTGTCAGTCAAAAAATGCTCCTTAGTCTGAGTTGTTTCACGATCATATCTCAACTTCAAGCTTCTGTTCATCATCCTTCTCTATATCTTTGCCACTAGATATTTCAACCTAGGATGTCTTTGTCTTACCAGACAGAGCTTCTTGTTCTTCTGCTTATGCCTTCTTAATTCTACTTGCATAATCAGGTAATGGAAATCCATAATCAGGATCATTTACACCCATATCAGTTCCATATAGCTCCATTTGATTATCCACACAGTGTTCTTTAGCTTCAGCAGATGTTAATGTAACATCACTGTCAGTCAGAAAATGTTCCTTAGTCAGTGCTGTTTCACGATCATATCTTAGCTTCCTTTTGTACCTTTTCTCCTTCTTCTCACCCTTAAGTGATGACCCATCTTTTTTCCTTTACAAACTTTTCTGTTGAGCAGACTCACTATCAAGTTTACTACTTTTCTCCCCCTGAGTTTGAGCACCTACAAAAACCTCTTCAACTGTCTACTTCCCTTTCCTTAGAGCACTGATCTCAGAAGTCAGATTCATCACCATTTCCTTCAAGCTAGCCAACTCCTTTGCATTTTGTTCCTTTGGAGCACACATCTCGGTCTGCATTGCACTCAATTTGACATCAAACTGAGTTGACATGTCCTTAAGTGTCTGTAACAAGATAGGTACATCTATAACAAAAGTGTTAGGCAAGATTTTTGTATCCTAGAAGATAGTAAAACCTGTCCTCACTTAGAGGCTTAGTGAATATATTAGGTAGTTGATCATGTGTGTCCACAATCTCTAGTCTGACCTTCCCCTTTTCAACACAGTCTCTTATAAAATGATGCCTGAATTCAATATGTTTGGTTCTTGATTAAAAGACTGGATTTTCTGTAATCTGGATAGCACTTTTTTTGTCATAAATGATTGGAGTGCCTTTGATTTTGATATCAAAGTCTTCAAGTTAGTGTTGCATCCATAGCAACGGAGCACAACAGCTTCCTGCCGCAACATACTCAGCTTCAGCAGTTGAAGTTGGAAATGAGTATTGTTTCTTAATTGACCAGTTGACCAATTTTCCTCCCAGAAGCTGACATCCACCTGATGTGCTATTTCTGTCAAGTTTACACCCTGCATAATCTGCATCTGTAAAACCAATTAGATCAAATCCAGATTCTTTATTATACCATAATCCAAGATTTGGAGTACCCTTTAGATATCTAAATATTCTTTTAACAGCTTTTAAACAGGATTCTTTTTGGTCAACTTGATATCTTGCACATAAGCATGTTGAAAACATAATATCAGGTCTGCTTGCTAGTTAAGTATAAGAGAGATCCAATCATTCCTCTGTAAGTTGCTTGACAGACTGACTTGCCAGTTTTGTCCTTATGCAACTTATCAAAGGTGCTCATGGGAGTTTTCATTTTTGAGCATGATTCAAATGAAAATTTCTTTTGAAGATCATGGATGTACTTACTTTAATTAATAAAAATTCCATCTGGTTTTTGTTCAACTTGAAGTCCCATAAAGAATGTAAGTTCACCCATCATGCTCATTTTACACTGAGTGGACATTAATTTTGAAAACCATCTACACAAATGGCATTTGTAGATCCAAATATAATGTCATCAACATATATTTGAACTAAAATAACTTGCCCCTTTTCTTTCTTTATGAAAAGTGTTTTATCAACGGAACCTCTTTTAAAGTTATTTTTGAGAAAAAAGTCAGACAAAGTCTCATACCAAGCTAATGAGCTTGTTTGAGACCATATAGAGTTTTTGTTAATTTATAAACATGATCAGGAAAGTTTGGATCAACAAAACTTAGAGGTTTCTTTACATATACTTCTTATTGTAGATCTCGATTAAGAAATGCACTATTGACATCCATCTGATACACCATGAAGTCTTTGGAGGCTGCATAAGCTAGGAACAGTATGATTGCTTCTCTTGCCACACGTGCAAAGGTCTCATCATAAGCTATTCCTTCCTCTTGTCTGTACCCCTGTGCAACCAGTCTAGCTTTGTTCCTAATTACAACTCCATCCTGATACATCTTGTTTCTGAATATCCACTTAAGTCCAATGACGGGTTTGTTAGCTGGTCTTGGAACCTTTTTCCATACATTATTTCTAATGAACTAAGATAGATCTTATTTCATTCCTTCTACGCAATCTTCATCAAGCAGAGCCTCTTCAACCTTCTTGGGGTCCATCAGACTCAGGAAGTTTGTGTAAAAGCAGAAATTGGCAATTGCAGACTTGTTCCGGTTTTTTAACACCATTAGTGAGTGTTCTAGTGACGTTTGTCAATGGATGATCTTTAACAATCTTTAAATTACTTGGAACAATCTAGGGTACTTCTTCAGTCTAAGTAGTATAAGTTTGACCATTATCAGTCCGAGTTTCATCAGCCTCATCCGTGTTGATTTCTGTTGGAATATTGATTGGCATCTTATCATTTCCAGTCTTAGAATCTTGAGGTTTTTGAATCTCGTCTTGTTGATCTTCTGGCTGAGTTGGATCAAACTCAAAGGAAGTTGTCAATAATTCATCACATAAGTGATTAATGGAGTCAATGTCAGTCTAAATAGTTAGTTCATCGTTATCAGCCTGAGTGGTATCATCAAAAGTAAAATTTATTGTTTCTTCTACCATTTGTTTTCTTTCATTATACACCCTGAATGCCTTGGAGACACTTGAATAACCAACAAACAGTCCTTCATCATGCTTTGGAGCCATTTTACAGAGCTGGTCTCCTTGATTTAGGATGTAGCATCTGCTTCCAAAGATGTGAAAATAGTGAATTGAAGGAACCTTGTTGTGGTACATTTCATATGCAGTCTTTCCATGTTTCTTCACAATGATGGACCTGTTTTGAGTGAAGCAAGCAGTGTTCACAGCTTCTGCCCAGAAGCTGATCTTCATTTTTCCATAACAGAGCATTGTTCCAGCACCTTCAATTAATGTTCTGGTTCTTCTTTCTGCAACTCCATTTTGTTGAGGAGTTCTAACTGCTACAAAGTTTTGTATTATTCTTATTTTATCACAGTAGTTGATTAGTGGAATGTTGGGTTATAGTGTATTACTACTGGTGAGGATGGTTACAACTGGTCACTTGTTAATTTACTACTGGTAACTATTAATACTGGTGAAGATGGTTACTACTGGTCACTAGTCAAGTTACTACTAGTCATCACTATTACTATTGTTGCTGCATGGATTGCATGGGAGTTTCTACGGGAGGTTGAGCTGATAATTTTTACGTTTCATTCGCAAATATATATGTAACAGATTTAGATAATTACAAAGTAGATTCGATTAGATATTATAACCCGGTTATGTCTAGGGTTAGTTAGCCTCAAGTTCTATAAACATAGATCCTTATATCGTTGTAAATGTACGTCTATTACGAAATCCTAATTCTAATAGATTGAGGTTGTTGGAGGAAATCTTGTGTTCATAATCGTTTATTCATTCTCATTCATATAAACTGTTATTCACAAAACCTTGTAATATCAAAGTGTTGATACGCTGCAACTTCTTTGATAGATCTAGATCTAATCATTTGTTTCTTACAAACCTAGTATCGATAGATCCTAACAAGTGTTATCAGAGCACAAGGTTTCTCTAGATCTAGGATCCACAAGGCGTTTAACAAGTTTTCACAAACAGATCTAAGATGTCCGATCTCAATGAAGGAGTTCAAGTAAATATGGTACCATTACTCACATCATCAAACTATGATATGAGGAAAATTCGTATGTATCAGTACATGCTTCAAAGCAATTACTCTATGTGGCAAGTGGTTAAGAATGGTGTTAAATCTGTTTCACTTTCTGGACCAGATGTCAAATCTAAAGCCATAGGTTCATCTGAATACCAACATCAGCAAGAAAGAAGGGATATTCATAATGACTGTCAAGCTTTAAGCTCCTTGCTTATAGCTATATCTAATGAATACCAACATCAGTTTAGAAATTTTACTGATGCTAAGCTGTTATGGGAAGCTTTGGAGAAACTAATTGGGGGAACAGTAAGCACAAGGAGAAATCAGAAAGATTTGCTAATGCAACAGTTTGAAAACTTCATGTCTGTAAAAGGAGACACACTATCTCAAACGTTTGACAGATTCAACAAGCTGATTGGAGAACGATCAAGTATGGGAGTGAATACTGCTCAAGATGACATCAATAGGAAATTTCTCAGATCTCTAGGAGAATAATGGACTATGTATAATGTCAGCTATGGACAAGGAAATACTCTTGATACCATTGAGATTGATGAACTCTACAATGAGTTACGTGTCTTTGAACCTGAATTAAACGCTAAAAGACAATCAAGCTATTCAACTCATAATGCTGCCTATGTTACTACTATGGGAGCTGGATCATCATCAGAAACCGGGTTTGTCTCTAAAGAAACAAAAGGGGTGCAGAATGGAAACTCAGATGAAAGTGTGAGGGAAGCTTTCTTTGCTAGTCATGAAAATTCTGGACTAGTAATTGAAGACTTGGAGCAAGTTAATGCAGACAATCTGGAGTATGTTAAGTGTAAGAACTAGAAGGTTTATTCCAAGGACTGGCAGAAAAAACTTTGTTGTTCGCAGAAGTGATAATACTGGTTTTGATAAAAACAAAGCGAGGTGCTTTGAACGCTAGAAACTTGGACATTTTGCTACGGAATGTCCAAACACTATCAAGGAAGGTCATCCAAATCTACTGCATTGGTTATTCTGGATGGACTAGGGTTTGACTGGAGCTTTCAAGCATATGAAGAAATAACCAATCAAGCTCTAATGGCTGATGTTCTAGAAGATGACATTCCAACTGAGGTATTATCTGAACTTTGCTCTCCTGCATTCATTAAAGAAGTTAGGGATTATAGAGAACATAATAAACTTCTATGTGAATCTTTACATAAGTTAGAGGAAAGAAGAGAGGACTTGTCTAAAATAATTGCTAATTTGAACAACAAGTTAAAGCTTATGTTAAGAATGAAACTAAATATCAAGGGGAACTAGCATTTGTGAAATAGGAGAGGGATAATGCATTAGCTAAGGTGATTAAAGTAGAAGAACAATTTCAGGAAATAAAAATTGAAAATGATCAAATTAAGCTAACCATCACAAAGTATGAGAATGCTTCAAAAACTGTTGATCAAATTCTAAAATCACAAGTGCATGGTAATAGCAAGAATGAGATCGGGTAAAATAATGTGGCACCACCTTTTAACAACAATTACATTCCTCCCAGTCTAGATTCTAGTGAAGAATTAAGTGAGGAAGAAATTGAAGTTAATACAAATGCTAATGCAGATCCTATGATAAGAAATATGCCTCTAACAAACATAGAGTCACTGAGAAAAGTAAAGAACAGACTGTCCCACAAGACAAAAATTGTTATTTTAACTCTAATCAAGGTCATACTTTTCACCAAAATCTTAAAAACATACCACATGTGTGTAAAGAAAGAAACTGGCACTATATTGGACAAAAACAACAGGCTAAGACATGCAATTGCATGTGTAAACAGGAACATGTAAGGAACTGGAGTCAACGTGTCATTCAACAAAAGGGTCAAAATTTATTTAAAAGATGTCTTGTGTGTGGAAAAACAAATCATTTAACTTAAGACTGTTTCTATAACAAAAGAAATAACAGAAATGGAATTGGATTTAATAGGAATGGCTCAAACTCACCACCTAGGTTTGGTAGATCTGCTCAAAAGTTTGTGAGCAAAAGGAATTATGTCACACCCCGCTAAAGCAAAAACACAGGATGTGAAGAGCGTCGATATCATAGCACGAGGTATAATAAATTCAAACGGTTTCAAGTCATTTAAAATAAGTATTAAAATGTTTACAAGTTCAAAATAACCAAGTATTTAACACTTCATTACAACAAAATGCATAAGTAAAGATTTCAACAAAATTCCCAAAATATCAAATAAGGTCTTCTCCCGATTCATGATACACGTGACTTGCCTGACCCGTCCGAAAGATATGCACTTCTAGTCCTTACACTTCGTTTCTTGAAAACATTAGAAAAAGTGTCAACTACAAAAATAGTGAGTGAGATACAGTTTTCTAGTCCTCGACTAAAAATGATTTTCGACTAAGTATATATCAACGTATTTCTCAATAGAAATAAAGCGAACAATGCTTGATAATATATATATACTTGTAAAGATATGATTTTCGGCTCCGTATATCTCTATATATACGTGCAAGGATATGCGTAATAAGAAAATATTTATTGTAATAAGTATAACGACCTCTTGACATAATATAACCGTAAGTGTTCACAACTAAACCGATTAACCGACCGTGAGGCCCCTTACCCTGCACTATCTACGAGGAGTACAAGAACTAGAATATGTACTTAGATTTCCATCTAAGTAAGGAACGGTCCTTTCCTAAGTTTCGATACCCATATTTCTAGACGGCTTAAGCAAAGCTAATAGTGTGTAAGGAAATCCGGGTACTAATTTAATTTAAAACTTATAGTAGGCACTTACGCGTGGCTATATTCCTATCAAGAGTCATTAGAGGTGCCAATCGGGGAGAAATAAATACATACAATCAATCCACAATTCAAAATGTATCAAGTAAAAGACATACGCATATAAGTTCATAAAAAGTTTGATTCTCATGTTTTCCCCCAAAAAGGTGTACAAAAATAGTAATAAAAGGGGGATGTAACTCACGGTTTGAGAAGAATTGAGTGTGTGTGGAAGGAAAGTCGGAACACGTCGGAATCAAGGAAATCCTAAAAACATACCAAGTCTCGAGTAAGTATAATTATCACTTTATGTTAAAAGTCTCTTTTAACATTTTATAAGTTATACTCATTTGCTTAACTTTATTACCAAAATTTAATATATCCGACTATTGTTCATATTGTTTATAATTACGTTTAGTCCAAATATGTCCAATATACTCGAAGTCCAGGTTCAATAATAGTTCGTTATTTTATTAGTTCGTTTCTGAAGTGTTATAACCTGGTCTAACGGAATTTGGGCAGCGCTTCCGCGCCATAAAATTTATGTCCAAAATTACAGCGTTAATATATCAATATATCAACGACAAGGTAATTTAGTTAACAAGTTATCATGCATGTTCCAATATTGTTTCACTAGTATACTGTTAACACATTTTTATTAATTGAAAATATTATACGTTCGTTAATCTTTACCGTAAATACGTTAAAATACGAATTTCGTGTTAAGAGCAAGATTCAGACGGCAGCTGAAATTAGTCAGCCGTCGGCTGGACCTCAGCCGCTCGCTGAACTATTTCAACCGCCGGCTGAAAGGTCGTGACCAATTTCATGATTTGTCATTTTAACGATTTTTAAGTATTTTTATGTTAGATATCGACATGCAACTAATAAAACTTGAAAAGTATTTATAGATTTCCTCAAATAACAGGTTTATATATAAAGATTTATGTATAAGTTTATAATCTCGTGTTTTTATGATAATGACCATAAAATCTTAGAGATATACATTTTTAGATGATAGATGATACATGCAAATGAGAAATTTATATAAAAACAGTGAGAAAGATGATTATACCGAAAGTAAAGTAGATGGATGAATATTCGGAGAGATTAGTTGGTGATTTCGGCTTCAAAATGATGAAAATCGGTGCATGCAATCAAAGGGAATGAAGGATCTTTCTATTCTTGATAAAGGCGGTGATTTTATGGTGGTATTTTGATGATTTTCTTCTGCAAATGTGACTGTAAATGTTGAAGGTTGAGAGAGAGTTTGAATGGGGAAAGCTAGTGTGTGTATGCAAAGTGTGTGTGTTTGGTGGTAAATGTAAAAAAGAAAAGACTAAGTGAAGTAACATGATGTGACAACCGTCTTATTTCAGGTGAAAACCGCATTCTCTATCTTTGAGTTAACTTTGAATTGATTTTATCTTTACTTGCCTCGTAAACTTGTGTGTGTCGGAATCGAAATCGGAATCACAAAATGAATCCTAATACCAAGAAAACACCTAGTGAACTTGTGTAAGTTCCTATTTAAAATAACCGGAAACTTACAACTAACGAAAACGCTTAACAATGGAACGAACGAAAAACGAACGATGTTGAAACTGGCCCCAAATGCGCCGCATTATGCCCTAATGCGCCGCATTCAGGGCGCAGTTCAGCAATAATTGTGGACTTAAAAACATAACTAAACGGGTCCAAACTTTAGCCCAACGTTTAACTCTTGATTCTTGGTACCCAAAAGCTTTTTAAAAGTCCAGGGATTCTGTTTTTATGCCACTATAACTTAACACAAACACAACACATACAAACACACACCAACTTACTCTTACTATCTCACTCTCTCTCTCTTCTAATTCCCTCAAGAACACACACACACCATCATCGTTTCCATTGATTTTTACTTCAAAATACAGAAAAATAAGCCACATAAAACACTACAAATCGTTCATCAATCAAGGAGGAAGAAAGGGGTGTGCATATTTTGGGTTAAAAATCGGTTTTTAAGCATTTTGGGTCAAAATCACCAAGGAATCACTTCAACCACCTTCAAATCACTTTCTACTCGGTGTAAATCTTTTGAATCCTCTGTCTTTTTAATATATACTTATTGCATGTGCAATCCAACAACTAAAAATGAGTTTTTACAAAGATTTGTGGCTATTTATGAACAAAAACGGGTTTTCATAAAATGGATGTTTAGATCCATGAATTTGTGGTTAAAAACACTAAATAAACTGTAAAACATCAAGTGTTCATATGTATCTATGGTTGCATGTCGAAATCCACCACGAAACTAGCATTTTCGAGCAACAAAACCAGTTTCCCAGGAACCTGAGGCCAGAATGCGGCGCATAAGGCCTCTTATGCGGCGCATTCTTGACCCAGAACCTGAGAAATGGGTTGTTTTCGCCACTAAAGGCAACCTTGAGCTTATTACATCAAACCGAGTCTTATAACCTGTAAAGAGCTAAACTTACATGTAAAGGGACTAATTGAACAAGCTTTCATCATTTTATGTTTGGTATAAATATATGAATTATGGTTATAAAAATTGTTAAGCGGGAAAGTGTTTTAAATTGGACTTAATGATTTTGGCGCGGAAGCGCTGCCCGATTTTCGGTAGACCAAAAACCAACACTTATAATAAAAATATTTCGTTATCTAACAAGGTTATAAACATTGGTACTTATTAAATCTTGGTATTTCTATAGGAGTCCCATGATTCCGACCCATTTCGACCCGTTCCGACCGCTCTCTCTCTATTGTGCTATCCTTCGCAAACCGTGAGTTACAACCCCACTTTTGTTTACTGTTTTTAAATAATTTTTGGGGGAAACATGAGATCTAAATGAACTTTGGAACTATTATGAACTCTTGGAACGTTTTAATTACTATTGAACTCTTATTGAACGTTTTGTGGAACTTATATGCGTAAACGGTTTTATTTGCCCGTTTGGCATACATTAAACTTGATGGTTTTCCACCTTTATTCAGCTTAATGGTTTGCCACCTTTAATCGGCTTATTGGTTCAAAACTGTGATAAATTTATTATTTTGCCACACTCGGCACCGTTTCAAATTTATTAAATGCCACATTCGGCACTCCTATGAACTTTGATTGATCGTATAACTAACGTGACTCTTGAGGGATATAACTAACCATAAGTGACTACTATCAGTTTAAAAATGAAACATTAGTGCCCAATTTCGTAACACACTATTAGCTTTGTTAAGCCGTTTAGTAATTATGGGTATCGATACTTAGGAAATAACCGTTCCTTACTTAGGCGGCAGCTTAAGTACATATTACTCGATCAGAAATGACTCCCCGTCGATAGTGCGGGGTAAGGGGCCTCACGGTTGGTTAATCGGTTTAGTGTGAACACTTAAGTTATATTATGCCAAGTAGTCGTTATACATGATATCAATCAATAGTTTACTTATCTTGTACGTATATGGGTATACGATCTCCGCAACTATCTTTGGAACAACTTTTATGGATCGAACTGTCTTTTGAGTAACTTTTTTGGATCGAAACTATTCTTTAAGTATTGTTCTACTTATAGAAAATTTTAAGTATATATATACTTAACTTAAACCTTTTTAGTCGAGGACTTGAAAACTGTAACTCACTCACTACTTTATTGTAGTTGACACTTTATCTCATGTTTCAGGAAACCAAATGTAAGACACGAAGTGCATACTGTGGATGGGTCAGGCATGTCATGTGGATTCAAGAATCGGGAGGAGACCTATTTTTTTTTATATTTGGGAATTTTGTTAAACAATTTACTATGTACTTATGTTATGTACTCGTTAAATGTTTGGTTATTTTCAAATTGTAAACTCATGTTTTATTTCGTAATGACTTGAAACCGCATGTTTTTAATTATAACTCGTGTGATGATATTTTGCTCTTCGCACCTCGTGTTTCGGCTTTAGCGGGGTGTGACAGACTTGGTATCAGAGCACAGGTTATAGTGAAAAACGGTTTTAAGAATTTTTCAAAATTTTTGAAACCAAACTATAACCAAGGCTTTTTTAGAAAAATCATTTCACGAGCTTTCGAACTTTAGTAGATTAATTCGGCAATTGCATGATTTGCTTTTAACTATGCGTAACTTGATCAACTACGCCTAGTTCAAAATAAATTATGCGAGAACGGAAAGTAATTGCTATCGTTAAACGGTTTTCGAGTCGAAAAATTCCCGGTCTTATCCATTCCCGATTCTCACGTGACTGACCCATACATGCATTTTCGTTTACATTTTTCCTTATTTTACAATACTCACGTAACTTATTATTCGCAGATCCGACATGTCTCAGTTATCGCACTCCCGATCCCAGTCTCGCTCACTTTCTCGAGCCGCCTCCTCCCGCGAAGCATCTGAGGATCGCTCAGCGTCCGAGAGTCAGCACCACCAGACGACTGACCCGACCGAGGAGAGCTCGATGGCGATCTCCATCAGCATTGGTACCTCCAGCCCAAGGACCGTGCTACCAGCTGCACCACCAGTGCCCGTCGCAACACCGCCCCAGCAGCGTGGACCCCGCGTCCGTTTGACGGCACGCAAGCAGGTCGTTCTTCCTGGTCGGCTACCTGATAGGATGATGGGACAGACTCCCGACTCATTCAGACCCGCTCCTCCCACTATGCCATTCATGGACCCGTACGCCGAAGTTTCGCGTACGCCTATGATGGATCGCTACCACTGGGAGCGCGAGTTTCAGGAGCAGCGGACACAACGCCCCGACGGCGCCGGACCATCTAGGCCAGTGATGCCGCCATCGCCACGGTCACTCCCACCAGCAGCCTTCCTTCAGTTGCACCGAGAGCTTCAGAGACTCACCGAAGAGGCCGAACAACAAGGCCTTCTTCTGTGTGAAGTCTCCGATGCTGCGCATCGACTGTTTGAGCAGTCAATTCGAGTCATCACGTCGGCCCAGGCCACGTCGACGACAGTGCAGCGTCTCGTCAGCGCTTGCTTGATCATGGGGACCCTCACCGCGGTTATCTTGGTGAAGATGTTCGTGGATAGAGGTCGTCAGGAACCTTATTTTTATGTATTGTATTGTAGGCTCCAGTCGTAATTTTCCATTTGTACACGACGTGAAGCTAGATCGTATCTTATTTTCAGTTGTATTGTACTAGTACTCGATCTTTTCCTATTTGAACCTTGTAACCGAATATTATGTTTGAATGTATTCCTACTTTTATTATATACGTGTCTCTTGCGTTGAACCATGTTATTATTTTTATTATTATTTTATTATTATTATTACTCGATGAACTATTATGGTACGTATATCATTATCCTTCCAGTTTAATCTTGCGTATCATTGTTGTTGTCCATTGGCCTTATCGATTATTCCTGATCGTGCGTTCTAATATGTTTTCTTTTGTCTGTTGTAGAATCATGGCACCTAAGCGCTCCAACGCTGGCCTCATAGTCGAGCAGGTCGCTGCTCAGCTAAATGCCGCCATGCCTAACATGATCGCCCAGATCACGGCAGGAATAAACAACAACATAAACAACAACACCAACAACAATAACAACCAAAACCAGAACACCAACAACAATGACAACCAGAACCAGAACAACAACAACAACCAGAATCAGAACCAACACCAGCACCAAAACCCTCCACCTGCAATTACAAAGGCTTTATGGCATGCAAGCCTAAAGAGTTCCACGGCACCACTGGTGCTGTAGGACTCGTGTCCTGGTTCGAGAGCATCGAATCAGTCTTGCACATCAGCAGGTGTGCCGAGGCCGACAAGGTGGAGTACGCTTCTTGGGTGATACATGGGAAAGCTTTAACCTGGTGGAATAGTGTAGTCCGAACGAGAGGGCGTGAGACCGCCTATGCTCTCTCCTGGGAACAATTCAAAGACCTCCTGATTGAGGAGTACTGTCCTAAGGGGGAAATTAAAAAGCTCGAGGCGGAGCTGTGGGATCACATGATGATCGTAAATGACATCGAAGGGTACACCACCCGATTTCATGAGCTGTCCCGACTGGTTCAGAAACTAGTGACTCCCGAAGAGAACCGCATTGACCGTTATATCTCCGGTCTCGTCCTTGAGATCCGGGGAATGGTCATTTCAGCTGAACCTCAAACTCTTCAAAGCGCAATCATTCTGGCGCAACGACTCACTAGTAACCTCCTCTCCGCTTCAACATCCTCCAAGAAGGAGGGAGGAGGGAAAAGAAAAGCTGAGCAAACCTCCCGGAAAAGTGACAGAAACAAGAAAAAGAAAACCACCCGTAATTTCGCGGTGACTGATGCACCACCACCACCAGCTGGAAACCGAAGCTATACGGGGACGAACCCCAAGGGCAACAAGTTCAACTACCATCACCACGGGAAATGCCCAGTGTGTTTAAAGCGCCAGAAGGTGGGGCACTTCGCTAAGTATTGTCCAGAAAAAGCAGTGGTCCAAGGCCAGAAGCCGGTGTGCTTCGAGTGTGGAAGTGACCAACACTTCCGTAACGCCTGCCCCAAACTTCAGAACGCCCAACCAAACCAAGGCGGGCGAGGTCGCGGACGTGCCTTCGCACTCACAGCTGAAGAGGCCCGACAGGACCCGAACGCAGTGAACGGTACGTTTTCTGTGACAACCACTATGCATCAGTATTGTTCGATTCAGGAGCCGAAAGAAGCTTCGTATCCTTAAAATTTAGACCCTTCATTAATCTAGGATCTAAAGTTCTTAAGGATAGCTACACCATAGTGTATGCTAACGGTCAGGAATTTGAGGCTAAGGATATAATCTTAGGATGTTCAATATGCCTAGCTGATAAAAGATTCCCCATTGATTTAATCCCGATAGAGCTGAAGAGCTTTGACATTATAGTCGGAATGGACTGGTTATCTCGGTTCCGGGCCGAGATCGTCTTTTTCGACAAACTTATTCGTATCCCTCTATCAGACGGCGAAACCCTTGTTGTACAAGGAGATAAACCTGGGCAATAACTCCGCATCGTCTCCAGCGTTAAAATGCACAAGTACCTCAAAAAGGATTGCGATGCATTCCTAGCGCATGTCATCGAGCGTAAGCCTAAGGAGAACCGAGTGCAAGATATCCCCGTAGTCAAGGATCATCCAGAGGTCTTTCCTGAGGATCTACCCGGGCTACCGCCACACCGACAAGTGGAATTCCGAATAGACCTAGTTCCTGGCGCAGCACCGGTTGCCAAGACACCATACCGTCTAGCACCCCCGGAAATGCAAGAGCTATCTAAACAGCTACAGGAACTCTTGGATCACGGTCTTATTCGTCCGAGCTCGTCCCCCTGGGGAGCCCCAATCCTCTTTTTTAAAAAGAAAGACGGATCCTTCCGAATGTGCGTCGACTACCGAGAACTGAACAAGCTGACCGTCAAGAACCGATACCCACTTCCGAGGATCGATGATCTGTTCGATCAGTTGCAGGGGGCAACTTACTTCTCTAAGGTCGAACTCCGCTCGGTTTAACATCAGGTTCGATTCAGTGAGAACGACATTCCAAAAACCGCTTTCCGAACCCGATACGGACATTACGAATTTCTCGTCATGCCATTTGGTCTGACCAACGCACCAGCGGTGTTCATGGATCTGATGAATAGGGTGTGTCGACCGTATTTGGATAAATTCGTGATCGTATTCATAGATGACATCCTCATCTACTCAAGGAACAAGGAGGACCATGCGAAACTCGTCCCCGAACTTCTTAAGGATCAGAAACTGTATGCCAAATTCTCGAAGTGCGAATTTTGGCTCCGAGAGGTACACTTCCTTGGCCATGTGATCAACCAAGAGGGAATTAATGTCGATCCGGCAAAGATCGAAGCGATCGAGAAATGGCAAGCTCCAACGACTCCTACGAAAATCCGACAATTCTTAGGGTTGGCGGGCTATTGCCGGAGGTTCATTAAAAATTTCTCGAAAATGGCTAAGCCTCTGACCGAACTTACTCAGAAGGATAAGGACTTCACTTGGGGAGAACAACATGATGAATCCTTCCAGAAACTCAGGCATGAACTGTGCCACGCACCGATCCTGTCCCTACCGGAGGGTACAGATAACTTCGTAGTGTTTTGCGATGCGTCTCACCAAGGACTTGGGTGTGTCCTTATGCAGAAGGAGAAGGTCATCGCATACGCTTCGAGACAATTGAAGGTTCACGAACAGAACTATACAACACACGACTTAGAGCTGGGAGCTGTCGTGTTCGCATTAAAGATTTGGAGACTTTATTTGTACGGCACTAAGTGCACGGTGTTCACGGATCACACAAGTCTCCAACACATCCTCGAACAGAAAATGCTCAACATGAGACAACGGAGATGGATCGAACTCCTAAGCGACTACGATTGCGAGATCAAGTACCACCCGGGTAAAGCAAACGTAGTAGCCGATGCCCTGAGTCGTAAGGAAAGGGCAAAACCATCTCGAGTTAGAGCATTGGGGATTCAGGTTCAGACAAGCCTCCAAACACAAATTGCTAAAGCTCAGCAGGAAGCATATAAACCTGAGAACCTT
>CAJVGC010000592.1:21898024-21922065 GCA_910822075.1 Senecio squalidus
CGGGCATTCATGGTGACCTTGGAAGCGTGTTCCAGCTTACTCTTATTTGTCACAAGATCTTTCAAATATTTCGCATACTTTGGCATTTGAGCGATCGCCTCAATGAACGGAATATTGATGTGAAGTTGTTTCATGTTCTCGAGGAATTTGTGGTATGTGACATTGTCTTTATCTTTCTTCAAAGCAGCAGGATATGGAACAGAAGGGGTGAAGTCCTTAACCACCGGCGTGGTTTTCGGCTTCGTGGTGGCAAACGGCGAAGTTTTCTTCGAGATCAGTGGTTCAGCCGTCGGCTGAGAAGTGTTGGCCGCCGGCTGGCTTTCAGCCGCCGGTTGAAATGCAGCAGTGGCAGAATTTTTCGGTGCATCTGCTTTCTCGTGTTCGTCTTCTTTGTCAACCTGTTCAAAATTAATAGGAACTTTGTTAGTAACACCTGTAAAAGAAGAATTAAGAGTTTTACCGCTTCGGGTGGTAACTGCTTTGACGTGATCTCGAGGATTTGTTTCCGTGAAGCTCGGTAGCTGACCCGGAAATCTTTCTTGTACTACTTTCGCCAGTTGTCCCATAGTGCCTTCTAGTTGCTTAATCGAAACGCTTTGATTACGGATGATGGAATCAGTGTCATCCATTGGCTTGATCGTGGTTTGCATAAACTGATTATTTGTGGTCATGAGTTGTTTCATCAGTTCATGTAAATCGTCCTTTGGTGGAAACGGTGCCTTAGGAGCTTCCTTAGCATAGAACCCCGGTGGTCCTTGCCGATATGGTTTCTGCCCATTTGAATTTCCCTGATTGTTGTTGTAGGGCTTGCGATAACCATTGTTGTCTCCTCCTTGGCGATAGTTGTTGTTATTCCTGTCTCCTCCTTGGTAATCTCCATACATTACCTCTTCAGTGGCTTCTTCCTCATCCTTCCTAGGGCAATCCTTGGTCAAATGATAGCCGTTGCAAATGTCGCAACCGACTTGAATAGCATGAACTTTTTCATTGACGCGCTTGATGTCTCTTCCCATACTATCCAGTTTGTTAGTAATAGCAGCGAGACCGTCGCTGTTATCTGCCATTTTCCTTCTTCCCTTACCACCGTCTTCCCATAGTTTCGAATGCTTAGCATGTCCCTCGATGGCAGCCCAAGCATCGGCTGGAATTTTCTGTGGGATTTTTCCTTCAGAGTGTAACTCGTTACGAGTTTGACGATCAACCCCTTTGTAAAATGTTTTGATAACCTGTTGATTGTTGAGATCATGCTGGGGACATTTATGTAACATATCTTTGTAACGCTCACATGCTTGATAAAGTGATTCATCAACATCTTGAGTGAAGTACCTGATGTCATCAATCATTTTAGAGGTTTTCGAAGGGGGACAGTAGTTCTTCAAAAACTTGGTCCTAAGATCGGCCCATGTAGTTATTGAATTAGCTGGTTCATTCCCAATCCACCGTTTTGCATTTCCTTTGAGTGTCATAGGAAAAACTCGCAACATAACATTCTCTTTTGTCACACCAGGAATAGTGTAAGCATCAGCAATCTCGATGATTTTCTCCACATGAACATTAGCATCTTCATTTTCTTCTCCATTGAAAGGGGTTTCTCTAAGTTCTTTAAGAAACTGGCCCTTAAGCTGGAATTTTGCTCCTCGAGTGATAGCTGGGTTGGGAATGTCTGTTGCAACATTCGGGGTAAGAGCATAGTACTCCTCCAAGGTGATCTCATTAATGTTGACTGCCATTTCGTGTTCTGATTCTTCGGATGAATCGGAATCTGTTACGGGAATTGGTTTTTCTTCTTCTTGGTCAGACAATGGTTTGTAATGCGCTTCAGAAGATGGCATAAACTCAGATTCGAAACCTTCGTTTTGGTGAATTTTAAAACTTGTCATGGGTTGAGCTTTTGGGGAAAACAATCTGCGTCGAATACGAAAAACTTTCTCCGGATCTTCGAATGGCTCTACAAGATTTGGATTTGAACTCCGGGTCATGCAAAACCTATAAGAACAGAAGAGAATATGTCAGTAGCACGTGATAACTGAAAACCAAACAAATCGAACAATTAAAACTACAATTAAACGAAAAATAAACAAGCAGCTGCTAATCAGCCGGCGGCTGGATATACTCAGCCGGCGGCTGTATTCCAGCCGACGGTTGTTTTACTTCAGCCGGCGGTTGAAAAGCTCTGTTCGTACTTTTTCTGAAAAATTGTAACCTCAAAAATCCGATTAGTCCAATTAACAATTATCACGTAATAAACAGCAAAATTAACTTCCAGAAAGATGAATCTTTCCAAAAGGATCGAATAATTAAAAATTCAAAATTACGAATAAAAATAGCTACCGTTCCCCGGCAGCGGCGCCAAAAACTTGATGTGTATTTTATAACATAAAATTATTTAAAGTTTAGAAAAGGATTTTACCAAAGTAGATTAACACACAATACAGGCAGTGTACCTAATCGTACGATAATATAGATTCAGTAAGTCCGGATCGAACTCAGGGAACGTGTATTTATATTCGTTATCTCAAATTATATAATTAAACTAAATAAAGCAAGTAAATATGGGGGACGTTTTAATTCTGTGAGAACGTATTTAAGAAAAACAAATAACTAAATTAAAATAGCAATTAATTTAACTAAGTGGAATTGTGGATGAAAAACTGTATCGAAAAGACTTTTAGATTTAATCAGATATTAAAAAGCAGTGATTACTTGGAATTACGTTTCACTTGGATCATGAATAATAAGAATATGTTTGATTGGTTTAACTGTGATTTCTATAATAATTAGACTTCCTATTAGAGTTATCTAATCCTACAATTTTAGAGAAAGATCATACGACTAATCGTACATCAAGAGCTATCTTAGATTATCCACTCTAAATTGTGCTTTAATTTCACTATTATTAACAATTTAATCTGTCGACTACGAATTAACAAAAGTCTCAATTATTCAATTTTGATATAATTGTCATGTTCATTCAATTCATTAAATTACTAATATCTTAGCATATCTCAATTAAGTCTCAAGCTACAATTATCTAATAAATTATATAATCGTAAATAACTGATAAACTTATAAGAACGCTAGTTATGATATAGATTTATCAATCACGCTAAGTAGTAAATTTAATGAGTTTGAATAAACATGGATCGCGATTAAACGTAAATAATAACGGAAAAACCAATTAGTTCAAACATAAACTTAATTAAACATAGATCCAGGTTCAACAATCCAAGCAATCACTTAAGGAGTTTAGCTCATGTTGGATTGTAACAAAATAGCATAAGAATTCTTAAACAAAAACATTGTATCAAGAAAAATATGAATAAAGTGCAAACCAATAATAGCAAACTTCAAAGATGATTAAAAGAGTTTAACCAAAGCTTCCAACGTGATCAAAGGCTTCCAGGACTCTCCTTGCAGCTCTCCTGGTCGAAGGTATGATGAAAATATGGAATATGATGTCTCCAACTCGAACCCTAGAAGCCCTTTAAATAGAGTCTGATCCGTCCAATTTAGCCGGCGGCTGGCTGAATTCAGCCGGCGGCTGGAATACACGGGTGAAAAAGTTGCTTCTGCGACACGTTTAAGAACATTTGTGGAAATTTAATCCAGCCGCCGGCTAAATAATCTCAGCCGCCGGCTGATTCTTCAGATTTTCACTTTTCTTGCTCGTTTGTATCCGTTCTGAGCCGGTTTCAGCTCCTTTTCGCTCCATGATCCAAACTCAACTCTAATATGCAATTATAATTGAAAACATACCAGATCATAACAAAAGTTGCAGAAAACTAGAGTAAAAATGAGAAATATGATTAACAAAATATCGATTATTTTAAGCATATCAGTAGAGCAGAATGTTGAATTAGAGGTTGAGCAGAATGTTGAAAGAGATGTTGAGCAGACAGTTGATAAGGATGTTAAGCACGCAGTTGATAAGGATGTTGAGCAGACAGTTCATAAAGCGGTTAAGCAGTCCAAGGTTTCTACTAATGAAGAAGAATTGAAGGATAATAATGACAAACAGGAGAATGCAAATGTTACTACTGATCCACCTCTAACTGAAGCACCTTATGTTTCTGGACCTTATTCTTCTGAACCTATTAAATCTACTGAATGGACTGCTGATGATAGAGAAATCAGGGATGTAATAATGAACATGAGTGAAGGAGAAGGAGAGAGACAGAAAGCAAGAGAAAGGGTAGATGAGATTCTTTTGAGATGTGATAAGACATAAAAAGAAGCAGAGCAGAATCCTCCTACTGGTGAAAGTGATACTATTGGTAAGAGTAGTTCAAAAGAAACTGAAGTTCCTACTGCTGATCCACCAGTAGAACCATTAACTGAAGAAGACATTACTATAGCTGCTGAGTTGGAGAGGTTGAAACAAGAAAGATTAAAGCAAAAAGAAATTAGAAAGATTGAAATAGTTGCTGCTGTAGAGAGACAAAGAAAGGCTACTGCAAGTAGACCTACGGAGAAGCCAGTTACACTTAATACTGGTGGATCTTCTGGTCCTACAACTGATTCAACAGAGCCTATCATTCCTCCTAGAATAGAAAGAAGACCAATGGGGTTTTATGTGGTAAATAAAGAGATTAAGAAAGTCTTTCAAGAAGAAGACCCAATTTTTAAGAGCACGGGAAAAGAAAAAATGAAAAGTAAGGAGGAAATGGAGAAGGATCAAGCTAAACAAAGAAGGAAGGAGAATGAAGAAAGGCATGAAAATAGGAGGAGAAAGGATGATGAACTGAAAGAAAGGGAAAGATTGAGAAAACAAGAAGAAGATGATGTATTAGCTTCCAAGAGAATGGAACAAAAGCAAATAGAGGAAGAGCTGAAAAGGAAGGCTCAAGAACAAGCAGATTTTTTGCTAGCTCAAAAGATGTTAGTGAAAGATGAGGTTATGCAGAAAAAGAAGAAGGAGGAAGAGGCCAGGAGCAAAAGAACAATCAAAAGAAATGTTACAAGAGTAGAAGATAAGAAAAAGTACACTGACTTTCTGAATTCTACTGGAAAGTACAGTGGAAAACAACTAGGGCCTATGAAACTGGATACAATATTGTATTTGTATGTGAAGGAGAAGAATTTGCTGAAAGCAGCAGACAAAGCTCAGATTGAAAAGGAGAGAGCTTTGAAGGATTCTTTGGACATAGGATATAAACTGGTTCATTTTGGAGATGAACAGTCTAAAAAGGAGCAAGGAAATATGAAAGTTGCTGATAAATCTAAGCCTGATACTTTGAAAAAAAAAAAAGCAAGCCAGACTAGTAATGTTCCTACTGCTAAAAGAACAAAACCAACAGTAGAAACCGTTACTACTGGTAAGAGGAAGGCAAACACTGGTGAGCAGGTTAATACTGGTGCTAAGAAGAGGAAATCGGGAACTGACAAATCTGAATCTACTAAGGAAAAAGCCCAGGAGAAAGAGCAAGAAGACCAAAAACCACAAGGCATGAAGTTGAAAAAAGAAGATTTTTCTGGAGAATATGATTTTGGATGTGTCCCTGAAATCTCAGATGAACAAGTTAATAAAGTTGTTAACATAATCTTTGATCATATGAAAGACTTGATAATTAATTCTGAACACATCAAGTGTGCTACAACATTCACTGAAATGCCTATCATTGATTGGTATGCAGTTGATTAATGGTCAGAATGGGTATAAGATAGTAAGAGATTCCAAGAGTTTCAAGGTTTATAACAATTATCTGGAGATCATCAGAGATATAAGCATAAGAGACTTGGTGGACATATACTTAATTGGAAGACAAAAGTATTCTCAAGGGCAAGGTAATGTTTCACACTTTAATGACTTATTTTTTGAGTTATTGGAGATCATGATTGAGCTAGAGAATGTACCTGAAAAGTTTGCAAGATTTACTCCTATGTTGGAATGGATCCATTATGAAAGTTGTGGTGTGTACTCTTTAAGCAAAACTGATGGTACTACAAAGTATTTCTTGGGGGAGAAGAAGTATAATCATGGCATTAATCTGATGATCATTATGCTAAAGGTCAAGTTGAAAGCTCATCAGGATTCTGAAGAAGTGTCAGGTCTCACAAATCCTCACAGCTATCAATAAGTGTATGATCTCAATTACGATTAGCGGAATTAGAAGTAATTGAATGAATGATTTAGAGATGATAATCAACGATAACAAGTAGAATGAAAAATATATTTGGGCGGGAAATTCGGTTACACCAACAATTTTGTTCAAAAGCATTGCTAGCTACTATTTATAGGCCTATACTACCTAACAATTACATAAATGCCATCCTTATGTTTATTAAAAAACATTTCGGAGTAGACATAAACTTATAGTTTAGTTGGATCAGTTCTGGAGAACTTGAACTAATTCGGTGAAGAATTAGTTCCCCCGAACTGAAACCTTCCTAAACTTTACACTTTATTAAACAATTCGGAGAGTCCGAATTGAAACTTAACTACACAAAACTAGGACTTGGTCATTTTGGAAGCTTCACCATTGGACTTGTATGCTCCAAAAAGAAGCAATTCAGCTGTTGTGGAAGAACAGATGCCATCTTACAGATCATAGAAACTCCATGTGAAGAGGTATAAGGTTTTGGCATCATTCCCCTTTGTTGATTGAAGAAACTTGTGTTTATGATATAAAATTGAATTTTAGGGGGAGATTTTTGGGTTATAGTGTATTACTACTGGTGAGGATTGTTACAACTGGTCACTGGTTAAGTTACTACTGGTTACTATTAATACTGGTGAAGATGGTTACTACTGGTCACTAGTCAAGTTACTACTGGTCATCACTATTACTACTGTTGTTGCATGGATTGAATGGGAGTTTCTACTGGAGGTTACTACTGCTGAGCTGATAATGTTTACTTTTTATTCGCAGATATATATGTAACAGATTTAGATAATTACAAACGAGATTCGATTAGATATTATAACCCGGTTATGTCTAGGGTTAGTTATCCTCAAGGTCTATAAATATAGATCCTTAATAGATTGAGGCTGGTGGTGGAAATCTTGTGTTCATAATCGTTTATTCATTCTTATTCATATAAACTGTTATTCACAAAACCTTGTAATAACAAAGTGTTGATCCGCTGCAACTTCTTTGATAGATCTAGATCTAATCGTTTGTTTCGTACAAACCTAGTATCGACAGATCCTGACATGGAATTCTTGAACTCAGTTCCATGATCACTTGTCATTTGCTTGACCAAAATATTCTTCAGTCTTTGTTATCTTTTGATCAGACTGATGATCTCATCAGCAGCATCACTTTTAGCTTTCAAGAAAGTTACCCAAGTGAACCTTGTGAAGTTATCAACAACCACCAAGGTGTATTTCTTGCCTCCTTGACTTTCAACTCCAATTGGTCCAAAAAGATCCATATGTAACATATACAGAGGTTCTTCTATTGAGTGTAACATCTTGGAAGGAAATTGTACCTTAGTTTTCTTTCCAAGGACACATGTTGAGCACACTTTGTCCTTTGAATAGGTCAATTCTGGAAGTCCCCTAACAAGCTTCTTCTTAGACAGAATATTGATGTTCTTGAAGTTCAGGTGTGAAAGCCTCCTATGCCAAAGACAATATAGCTTTTCCTTGGTTTCAGTGAACAAGCAGGTCTCACCTTCATCATTTTTTGTACTCGGATCTAGGGAGAACACGTCTCTTTCTGTTTTAGCCAATAGCAGTGGCTTGCCTTTTGAATTGTAAATAATTCCTCCATGTTTTCTGAATCTGACTTCATTATCTTCATCAGTTATCTGCCTTACACTTAGTAAGTTGTGTTGGAGACCTTTCACATAATCTACTCTTTTGAAAGTCACAAATCCAGCATGTATCTTCCCATACCCTCTAGTCATTGATACTCCATTGTCACCATATCTGACTTGTGGTCCAACTTCTTCCTTATAGTCAGATAGGTAAGATTTGGTTCTGTCATGTGCCTTTGTGCTCCACTATCCAAGAACTATTTTGTGGAGTCTTGCACAAATAAACAAGATTAATTAGTTCTTTATGGGAACCCACTTTTGAGTGGGTTCAACAACAGGCTTTACTTTCTTTTCAAGTTCAGTGTAAGACACTCTTTTCCACTCAGCTTTAGGATTTTCATAATTCAATTTATTTATTTCTTTCACACAATTTATGGAATAATGGAATAATGACGTATGACTCCATAATATTTACAAGGTTCATTTTTAAGATTTGATTTAACCGTTTGTAAGTTTCAAACTGAATTCTTTTGTAGAGCTGAACCAGACTTGAGTGTGACTTGTGGTTTTGACACTGACTTGTTCTGAAACAAAGTTGATTTCTTTTGTGGAGATACATTAGGTGATTTGTATCTTGTTCTGGTTTGGATATGTTCTTTACAAAACACAGCTTCATATCCTCTTTAACCACAATTATAGCAAGTTCTTTTGGGAGGAGTCCTTGGTCTAACTAGACTTGGAGATTTATTTTTCACCATAGATTTCACAATGTTGGTCAGTTGTAACAATTGGTTACCTAATAGGTCTACTGTTTTGTTTTCCTTAATTTCCTCTTTATTTTTAGAAATGATTTGAGGTTTAGCCTTAGGTTTGATTAGTGTAGTTGATCTGAATTGATTGTTCAGACTACTGGGTAGAGGACTTTTGGATTTTTGGCATAATGACTGGTCAGTTTGACCTTTACACAAAAGGTCAGGCTGACTTGGTTTGCACGAGGATTCACTTTTATTTGACTATGGAGTCATACCAGGCTTTACAAAGGCATTTGACATTTTAGTTTTGTTTCCTTTTGTATATGTAAAAGTGTTTGGGAGAATTTCTAGTTTAAAAATTATCTTCCGTCTCTCTGCCTCTTCTTATTCCTCAGTCATATGTTTTTTTAAACTAAACTCTTCTCCTAACACAGCCTGAACTTGTCTAGGAACTTGTCTACTCAAACACTGTTCATTTTTCAAAGAAGAGATACACCAAGATTTATAAATACTTTTATAATGTTGAGTTTCTTCCATGAACTTATGATTTTCTTTTGCAAGATCATTATAAGCTTTAGCAATAAGGGTCACCTTACAGCTCTCTATTTCAGAAACTTCTTTGTTCTTATCTTGTAAGACCATCTCAAAAAAAAAATTTTTTCAAGTAGAGAAATTTCTTCTAATGCTGTTTTGAAATCAATGTAAATAAACTCAAACTTTTTATTTTTTGCTCATCTCTGTATAGGTTAAAATTGTGTACCTTATAAAACCTTGATTTATCCCAATCTGAATTGTAGCTCAGTCTTTCAGCTTCCTTTAGATCTTTGTCAAATTAAGAAGTTGACACCTCAGATTCATACTTTTCTTCATGTATGGCCATTAGACAGTGATCCACCACTTCATCATCATCACTAGATGACAACTCCTCATCCATCCACTCTTCAGCAAAGAAAGCTTTTTGCTCAGATTGAGACTTTTACCTTAGGTTTGTTGCCATTCTTGTAGTTGAGATACTTCTTTCTGTATCTTTAAGCTCTTTCAGAAATCTCATCAATGTGGTCAGTCTGAGCATTTTTAACCTTACAGTCAGCAGCCATGTGCCTAAAATCACCACATTTAAAACATTTCACCTTCCTCAAATCAAAAGGTTTCTTTCCGTTGTACCCAGTTTGTTGTTCCATTTTCATAGTCAGCAAAGCAAGCTGATTCTTCAAAATCTTAACCTCAGATTCACTGTCTAAGTCTGAGTCTGAGCTTGAGTTAGACTAATCAGTGTCAGTTTCAGCCTTTGAATATATTTCTTTTTTCCGTCTTTTGAGATCCTTCTCAACTTGATCTTTCTTTCTTGAGTTTCTTCATGAGTTAGCAGAAGTCCAAATATTCCTGGGAGCTTGTAAGTGGACAATTTCTCATTTACCACTAATGAAGTGATAACTGATTCAAATTTGTTGGGAAGTATATCAACAAATTTCTTGCACACTTCATCATCTGTCTTTTCTACACCAAGAGCTGACATATCATTTAGTAAAATTTGAAACCTTGTGTGTATGTCAGCAAGAGACTCCTTTTCTTTCACATAGAAGTTTTCATAGTTTCTGTCAAGATTGTTCAGTCTTTGTTCTCTAACTACTTGTACTCCTTCATGAGATACAATGAGTGTATCCCAAATGTCATTTCATGTTTTGCTTCCAACAATCTTGGAGAATATATGCTCAGACCATTGTGATTTGGCTGTTTGGACCCATTTAGCACGTTGAATTACTTTATCACCCTCTTTTACCTCTAGAATCTCTTTTCCAAGAATGATAGGACCTTCAATTATTTTCCTCGTCATTTCATCATGTGTCCCAGACAAATGCCACTCAACTTTAAGTTTCCAGTATGTAAAGTTATGTCTGGTAAATATTAGAATTCCTCTACTGACCATTGTAGGAGTTTGATTATGTAAAGAAGATAAAGAAATTTTTAGTAATTGAAATATCACTGTTTGATCATTTAATATTTATGATTATTAATAATTAGATCTTATTTGCTCTGATACCAGTTGTTAGGTTTTAGTAATATCACAATTACTAGATATTCATTTTATCAATTTAATTTATAAGATTGAATCAATTTCAAATCAGTATTCAAATGTTAATTATCACTCTTGATAAACACTCAGTTCTTGTATATGGATTATAGCGGAACTATAACTTAAACAAGAGCTTGAATAACACTGAGCATATTCAGTGAAAAATGTAACCGAATACAACGACTCAAGCTCTCTATTTATACACAATCATAGAGAGCTTGATAAGCACGAATCTTAACAGATCTTCTAATAAGTTAGAAGATATGCCTAACTAACTTCCTTGTCTTTCGGCACAAGACACTTTCTGAGTCTGGCCACTTAATCATACTCAATTCACTCAGACTCAACATACCTTAGAATAAATAGTCACTCAGACTCAAACTACTCACACTCAGACTTAATTAACAGATTTATAACTTTAGTTAAATTGCTGATTTTCCCAACAAGTAGTCCAACGAATCATGATTTTCTACCAAAGAATGATCCAAAAAGCTTTTATCCCTATCATTTTCTATGAAATACATTCGAGTGTTTTTTTTTCTGTTTCCTCATTTTTCAGTTTTTTGTTTTTTTTAACAGGTCACTGTGAGTAAACTAACATATATACAAGACAACACAAAATGCAAACATATATACATGACCAATGCAACTACAGCTAATATGCAATGCAATTTCAACCTCCCCAAAACTTAAAATAAAGCAACGTGTCGATGCTTAGGGAGTATGTTAATTCCTAACATGAACGAGTAATGAAGACTAAGCTAGGTATGCAAGAAGATGTAAGAATACTTTAAACGGAATAAATAGTGAAAATATGGAATAAATAACTGGATAAAAGTCATGTGTCTTCGTGTGAAACGTTGCAAACCTCCCCAGGCTTAGTCTTCTTGCGAAACGGGAAGGATTTTCTCTTCACGATTTACCACCTACAAAATAAAAAAAAAAAAAAAAAAGAAACATAAACGTAAATAAACACCGAGTTACCTCTCGGGAAGCGCTTTTGTTTTTGGTCGTCGGCTTGACCTAACTTCCGTCGCACATCTTTGAAATGCATGGGAAGTTGACGTTTAGCCACTTCCATTTCCTCATCTTTCTCTTTTTTTCCTCCTTCTCATCAACCACCATTGCATTCACCATCTTTGGGACTTCCAAAAAAGCCCCTTCCTTCTCGGTTTCACCCCTTTTCACCTCTTCCTTTGTCATCTTTCCTTGAGCCAATATCTTGCTTACCTCCTCCCAAAATTGGCCAACTCATTCACCTTCTCTTCTTTTTTACCTATAGCCAATGTTTTGTCCCCTAACACTTGCAAGTCACGGTTAGTAGCAACATTAAAATCAATAACATTAGGCTCAATGGTACTTACACAATTAACCACAAAAACATCACCAATGAGTTTCATTGGTTCGGGAATGTTGAAATGAATCACATCCCCATCAAACTCCATGGTTTCAAAACAATCAAATTTGGTCTTAGGTGTTTTAAGAAAAGGTCGACCCATGAGAATGGAGCTAGAGTTGAGGTTTTCATAATCACCCATGTCAATAACATAAAAATCAGCGGGAAATACAAGATGTTTCACTTGTACCAAAACATCCTCTAATACACCTTTTGGGTGTACTATCGATTTATCCGCTAGTTGGATGGCAACCACGGTTTCCTTCAAGTCCCCCACTTTTAATGTTTTAAAAAGGGGATAGGGGAGGAAATTGATGGAAGCTCCATTGTCTAACAATACCCGTGAAAAATTAATGCTCCCTAACTTGCAAGGAATGGTGAAAGCACCTGGGTCCTTGCACTTTAGGGGCATTTCTTTTTGTAAAACCGTAGAAACATTCTCATTAACTTGCACATTTCATTAATTGTAACTATATGTTTACATTTAAAAAAGTCTTTGAGAAATTTAGCATACCTCGGGATTTATTTGACGTCACTAAGTAGAGGAATATTCAACTCTACCTTCTTGAAGATCTCCATGATCTCGTCATCCTCCTTAATCAATCGGGAGGGAAATGGGGCCATTTTGATCCGAGGTTCCAAATCACCCTGTTTCTATCTTTCGTCCTCTTCTGCCTTTCCCTTTGACTCACTCTTTTTCTCGACCTCTTTCTCAATGTTGGGCATCTCGGGGCCTTCATAAGTCTTTCCACTTCTCAAGGTGATAGCACATGCGGTGTGCTTCGGGTTTTTCTCCGTATTAGCCGGTAAGCCACCTTGAGATTCGATTTTAGCCACCGAATTGGCTAATTGAGCTACATGTTGTTCCAAACTCTTGATGCTAGCCTTTGTTTCTTGATGAAGTTGTTGAGTGCTCTTTACTAGACTTTTGAAAAGTTCCTCCGATGGCGGTCCCGAACCGCTCGAACTAGCGTGTGGAGGTGGTGATGGGTAAGGTTGAAATCCGGGCGGTGGCTGAAAATTGGGTCTTTGATGGTAGTGTGGAGGTGGATTGGATTGGTGGTTTTTGTTTTGGTTATACCCGTAATTTGGTCTATGATATTGTTGACCCGAATAACCACCCAAGGCGTTGACTTGCTCGGAATCCTCTTGTAATTCAGGACACATATCCGTCGGGTGTCCATTTTGAAAACATATCCCACATGCTATATCTTCCGTCTTTTCTTTCTTGTATTTCGCCAATAATAAAACCGCCTTAGTCAACTCCGATAGTTGACTTTCCACTCTAGAACTTTCAGCCCCTTTCACTCCACTAGTACATTGGTGTACCACTCATCATCTTGATATTCATTCTTTGATTCTTCTGCTAGTGTTTGATGAGTTCTCGGATTTGAGTGGGGGTTTTATCCGTGATCGACCCTCCACTTGAAGCGTTTAAAAATCGTTTCGCAAAAAGTGACATGCCTTCGATGAAATATTGCAAAAGTTTATGATCGGTGATGCCATGTTGTGGGCATTGACTGCATAGCTTCTTGAATCTCTCCCAATAAGTGTGAAAGGCTTCCTTTCTCTCTTGCTTAATCCCGATGATTTCCCTTCTAAGTGATGAAGCTCTCGATTCGTAGAAATACTTGTTGAGGAATGGTTGTGCCATTTCGTTCCATGTTGTGATCGACCCCGATGGTAAATCATAAAGCCATTCTTTAGCCGCATCATGTAAAGAAAAGGGGAATGCCCTTAACTTGATTTGATCCTCCGTGATGTTATGAGGCTTCGTTCCAACACAAACTACATGGAACTCCTTCAAAAACTTGTGCGGATCTTCCTTTTCCATACCCCGATACAATGGTAGCAAATGGAGTAGTCCCGACTTCAATTCAAAGTTCTCCATTTCGGGATATGTGACGCACAAAGGTTGTTGGTTGACATTGTGGGTCGCCCGTTGGCAAAGGGTTTTTTCGTCGGCCATGTTGTGGTTTTTGTTTAAGGGAATGTGGATTGGGGAATTTGGTGGAGTGGTATGTATGAAGTGTGGTGATGGTGGTGTTTATGGCATTTCTTTTTCGTCTGAATTACTAGATAAGGAGACGTTCTCCCAAATGTTAAGAATGGGAGGAGTAGATGACTAGGGAGTTATTTGGGACCCTTGCTGCCTTTTACAAAGTTTAGCTTGTTTCCTCAATTTCCTCGTGGTCCTCTCTTTCTCCGTGTCGTGCTCCAATGGTGTACCTGTACACAAAGACCTTGGCATAAAACAATTAGTACTACCGAGTCCCCAGCGGCGCCAATTTGTTAACACGGTTTGCCCACTCGTTACAAATGATAAAGTATGATTTTTACCCACGTACACTACACTACAACGTAATAAGTGATAAGTAGGGATCGAACCCAAGGGACACGTTTTAGAATCTTTATGATTAAGTCTTCGAAAAAAAGTATTCAATTGGTAACAAATGGGGGGTTTTGATTTGAGTTAATTAGTCTAATTATGAATAATAATAAGCTAAAGTACACAATAATAGGAAAACGATTCGGTTCCACTTTGGACATTTACAACTATGT
This sequence comes from Senecio squalidus, assembly GCA_910822075.1. Lineage (NCBI taxonomy): Eukaryota > Viridiplantae > Streptophyta > Magnoliopsida > Asterales > Asteraceae > Senecio > Senecio squalidus. The sequence continues at coordinate 21,912,510 of CAJVGC010000592.1, forward strand.
CACTTAATCATGAAATGATGTTTTAAACAAACATTTAGTTTATATTTATTCAAATTTAGATTAAAAGACTTTAACAAGCTTAAACGCCTTTTTTTTACCAATTTGTTTATACCGAAACAAGCTCTTCAATATAAACCTAATTTCCTAATTGAAGTCTAAACAAGCTCTTCGAAATGAATCCAAAATAGCATTAACGTTTTGTGTAAACTTTCCAAACAACAATTACCGTTTCACTAAAGCTAGGAAATGTAATATTCGTGTGATTGCGTTTTGTTACTTGATTTTAGATTATAAAACAATTACGGATTTTACAACCTAATTATAACAACAATTAATCAATATCTGAACCTAGGTGATCAATCAAAGTCAAGAAATGAATAACAATAATTGTAAAAAAAAAACCACAATCACTATATAAACATAAACAAACATCAATTTCATTAATCAAACGACATAATCAAGTCTAGTTTGGAACCGAAAACGAAGAAATTAGCCAAGAATGGCAACAATTATCATACAATAAGACATTAATGGGGGTTTCAAATGCTTACACATGTCGAATTTGGTTTCGATATGATGATATAAAGCTCAAGACTTGATTCATGTTTGTTCCAAGTAGTGTTGTGTTGTAAAAGATAATGAAAACTGATAAAAAAAGAGTGGCTTAAATCGTGTACAAACTTGCTTAAACAAGAAATTCGAAAATTCAGCTTAAAGAGCCCGGGCGGGTCGGATAGTGCCTGAATCGTGACCCGAGGGGGTCTCCAAACCCAAGCGTGTGAATTTGTTGCAGTGGTTCGGCCTGGGCGGGTCAAAAAAGACCCGGGCAGGTTTGATTGCTTCATGTTTTGTGCCCGGGGGGTTTTGCTCGATGAGATCAGTGGGTTTCCCAACCACGACCCGGACGGGTTTTTTTAGTTCTACCCGAGATGCTCGGGCGGGTCAAGTGTAAATCTGGACATAAGGAGCCCAGGCGGTTCAGCCATAAGGCCAAACCCCGTGGATTGCACCTGGACAACACTTTTACACCTTCGTTTTCTCGTGTTTACAGATCGTTTCGACTCCGTTTTAGCTCTCAATCTCCTCGTTTGCTCGTCCAACTTCCAATGCCTATAAATACACGCAAAAGTGGTGAAGTACAAGCATTCTATATATAAGTGAGATTCACAAATATGCAATATAATGCTTGTTTAATAGCGAAAATGTAATGCTAAACGACAAATAAATATGCTAAAATATGCTTAAAAGGCATCTAACACTGACCGACTCTAAGGTTTGATGGGGTGGGGCAACCGCTCAGGGCATCATCAAAACGGGAGCATCAATTCCGTATCAAGTAGTATTTAATTGTAAACTTTGATTTCTTAAAGAATAGTTGTAAATATGCTTTTAAATGTCAAATACATGAAAAAATAAGATGATGTAGAGTCAATTTAAGATATTTAAACAATCAGCCAATGGCTTGGCAAAGCCGTGGTTAAATATGACCGGATCCAAAAAGAAAAAAAATCTAAAAAATTAGTGATGTCATAAGATTTGAGTTTGAGGTTATAAGAAAGACATAGTACATGCTTACCATTCCTCTATACTCGTTTATTTGTAACTGTTTTTGTGTATTACTTAAACCAGTAGTATCTCAATTAAAAAAAAAATTAAAAAATTCAATATTTTTTACATTAAGCAAAACAAATTCATCGGTATCCACGGATACCCCATGGATCCACCCCTGCAATTAAGGATACGTGTTTGGGTTATCGTGTCGCGAGTTAGCATCTTGGCGAAGGTGGACCCAAACTCAACCTTTAATACGAGTTTGTCGTGTCAATCCGTTTACAACTCATATAAAATTAAACACTAAATGATAAAAATTAGAGTTAATTACATAAATCGTCCTTATGGTTTATCCAAAATTACGGATTTCGTCCTTAGGTTTAAAACGTTGCATAAATCGTCCAATTTTGGAAACTAATTACGATTTTCGTCCCTAAAATGGATGTTCGTTAAAATTTTCCGTTAAAATTTCGGTTAACTAATTACACATTTCGTCCCTAAAATGGACGTCCGTTAGAAATTAGGGACGAAAAACGTAATTAGTTTCAAAAAGTGGACGATTTATGCAACGTTTCAAACTTAGGGACGAAATCCGTAATTTTGGGTAAACCTTAAGGACGATTTATGTAATTAACTCTAAAAATTATTAATTGATATTTTAAATAATTTAAATGACATCGTAAATATAAATTAAATATACACTATTTTAAAGATACAAATTAAATATTAACAGAAATTATAAGAAACTGTAAGCCTATTATAATTTTAGTAAGTAAAAAAAAATTTAACATTTAATTTTATTATTGTTAGTTTTAAACGGGTTGTAAATAGGTTTTAAAGGCAAACCCAAACCTAACTATTTATTAAATGCGTTAGTTTATGACTCAAATCTAGTTAACCCCAACTCAAATCCGCTTATTTTCTTGTCGTGTTTGTGTCGTGTCGCTAATCATGTCTAAAATTGCCATCCCTACCTGCAATTAGCAACCATAGAGTTTTCTCACACAGAGTGGGTGAGGATTGATGAAGAAGAATTACTCCCTTTCAGTTACTGTCATTTACAAATTAACCATATACTGTAGTTTTTCTTTCAATAAACTAAAAATGTATATATAATTTACAGGTATATCCCCTATTTAACAAAAATATTAGAAATGGTCCGATATATTTCTATAATGGTTGATTCCGTATGTATTTTCAAATAGATTGTAAACTATTTTGTCACCATTTCTAAATATTTTTTATGGTTATATAGTTCTTATAATTAATAAACTCTTTTAACAAAATGAAATTTAAATGTAGTCACACACTTGTAATCAAAGATTGTTATGATACTTCGATGATCTATATTGTTCGTTTGATAATTGAATATCTCGTTTTAATAATTGAATATTTGGCTTGCCTAGCTTATGAAAATATACAGGGACATCATCTAAAGCATCAAGATCTTGGAATTTAAGAAGTTATGTCCTTAAAATTGGAATATTATATTTATTTAATAAAAATTGGCCAAAGAATAAAGCACCTAGCTAAATTAGGTTACAGACTCACTACAACAAAAACTGTCATAATAGGACGCCCATAAGTGTCTTGATTAGCTACTTTTTAGGACCTTTTACTTATTAGGACCAATAATAAAAACGTCTCATACAAAGGCGTTGTATAAAGTTATTAAGACGCTTATGGTGAACTTTTTCAGAAGAATAGTGTAAAAGTTAGGTCGGAGATTGTACATAACCCTCCGCTATTGACAATGCCCTAGACAAAGTCTCATATTTAATTAGTCGTCATGAACTAAGAAGTGCGGCTAAATTCGAACTTATGACCATTTTATTAACCAAAGTGCTATTTAATTATGTCGACTCCACATTTCCAAAGATAGATTTGTCTATGTATCATAAATCACTAAGCATGAATCGAACATGAGACCATGAACCACGTGTGTGTGTGTGTGTGTGTGGGTGGGGGGGGGGGGGGGGGGGGTTTAGAGCATATTCCGTTTCAAAATCATCGATCGAACAAACTGCCAAGGACCTAAATATCAAGTGTTATATTAATAAAATCCAATAAGAATCAACTTCATATTTAACTTCATATTAATATAACCCAATAAGAATCAACTTCATATTTAACTTAACATATCAATATACACATTTATCAAGTTTCTCACCATGAGTTACTATAATAACTTATTATGATAATACCTTACCAAAATAAGTGTATAAACTTTATCTAAAACATTTGTATCAAACGTCTTATTGTAAATAATAACGTTTAACAAGATTTTTAAATTAATATAAAAACCCACTTTTGAAATTTTTAACTAATATAAAAACCCACTTTTCAATATTTAAATATTTTTTGAAAACAACATTTTAATATATATTTTATATTTAAATATTTATTATTTTAGTATAATTTTGTACTTTTTTTATATCTATATTCTTATATTTGTTATATTTTAATATACACTTTTATAAATTTTATTTATATATTATATTTTAAGATATTTGTTCTTTTAAAAACGAGTGAGTTTAACTTGCGCGTTAATTAACCAGTAAGTTTACTTATACCTTAAACGTTTATTTATTGGCGTGTTATGAAAAGTTATAAATTTCGTCGTAACGTGTTGGTTTATTATTCTCGTTAGGTTACAAAATGTAATAGGTCATAATTATCAAATGTCCTTATAGGTTACATCATAATATGACACAAATTAATAAAATTCCTTTAAAACATAATGTAACAGGACAAGTGTATGTAAAGTGTCATAATAGGTTTTATAATAATACGTCTTTTGGGAATAAGCGTCTTATAAACTCAATCTCATAGGACCAGTATTAAAAATGTCCTAATATGACAATCATAATAAGACCCCTAACACCCAAATGTCGTATAAACCATAATATATAAGGACCTAGCTATTAAGGGTCCTATTAAATTCCACCACAGTAGGGCTAAGAAATTTGCGCGTCCTATAATGTGTTTTATAGGACGTTTATAAAAACGCGTCATATGGAAACGTCCTATAAATCACTTTTTGTTGTAGTGACTTTTACAAAATTTCTACAAGAGTATTTTTTGATGGTTTCTTCTTAGACATAAAAGATCTCAGGACTAGCTCTGTTATTATATATTCAGAGCACCCATTTAACTAAACATCCGATTATAAAATCAAAGGTGTATGCCCAATCATTGTATAAGCCGGGGTGTTCAAAATCGGATATCCAAAAATTTAGATAGTGATTTTCACTATCCGAAATCCGAATCCGAAATTTTGATAAAATATATTTTTTTTTTGTTTTTTTGTGTTATTTTTTGTTTGTTTCAAATTTTATTATACATTTTTTTAACCATAATATTTAATATTTACATATATTTATCTAAATATGTTATTAAATCACCAAAATATTTACATTTATCTATATAATAACTATAAAAAACTAAAAAATATATATATATTTTCGGATTTTCGGATAATCGGATATCCGAAATATCCGAAATTTCGAAATATCACTATCCGAATCCGAAAAACCGGATATCTGAATTTTCGGATTTCGAATTTTCGGATTCCGAATTTTTGGATAATTTCGGATCGGATATTCGGATATTCAGATTCGGATTTTCGGATACGGATATTTTGAACACCCCTAGTATAAGGGGTTATCAAGCACACCCTTAATATTGTTTCACCATCTTTTTGCATATGTAATTTTTTTGTGTATCGATCATCGATCGAACAAACTGCCAAGGACCTAAATATCAAGTGTTATATTAATAAAATCCAATAAGAATCAACTTCATATTTAACCTCATATTAATATAACCCAATAAGAATCAACTTCATATTTAACTTAACATATCAATATACACATTTATCAAGTTTCTCACCATGAGTTACTATAATAACTTATTATGATAATACCTTACCAAAATAAGTGTATAAACTTTATCTAAAACATTTGTATCAAACGTCTTATTGTAAATAATAACGTTTAACAAGATTTTTAAATTAATATAAAAACCCACTTTTGAAATTTTTAACTAATATAAAAACACACTTTTCAATATTTAAATATTTTTTGAAAACAACATTTTAATATATATTTTATATTTAAATATTTATTATTTTAGTATAATTTTGTATTTTTTTTATATCTATATTCTTATATTTGTTATATTTTAATATACATTTTTATAAATTTTATTTATATATTATATTTTAAGATATTTGTTCTTTTAAAAACGAGTGAGTTTAACTTACGCGTTAATTAACCAGTAAGTTTACTTATACCTTAAATGTTTATTTATTGGCGTGTTATGAAAAGTTATAAATTTCGTCGTAACATGTTGGTTTATTATTCTCGTTAGGTTACAAAATGTAATAGGTCATATTTATCAAATGTCCTTATAGGTTACATCATAATATGACACAAATTAATAAAATTCCTTTAAAACATAATGTAACAGGACAAGTGTATGTAAAGTGTAATAATAGGTTTTATAATAATACGTCTTTTGGGAATAAGCGTCTTATAAACTCAATCTCATAGGACCAGTATTAAAAATGTCCTAATATGACAATCATAATAAGACCCCTAACACCCAAATGTCGTATAAACCATAATATATAAGGACCTAGCTATTAAGGGTCCTATTAAATTCCACCACAGTAGGACTAAGAAATTTGCGCGTCCTATAATGTGTTTTATAGGACGTTTATAAAAAAGCGTCATATGGAAACGTCTTATAAATCACTTTTTGTTGTAGTGACTTTTACAAAATTTCTACAAGAGTATTTTTTGATGGTTTCTTCTTAGACATAAAAGATCTCAGGACTAGCTCTGTTATTATATATTCAGAGCACCCATTTAACTAAACATCCGATTATAAAATCAAAGGTGTATGCCCAATCATTGTATAAGCCGGGGTGTTCAAAATCGGATATCCAAAAATTTAGATAGTGATTTTCACTATCCGAAATCCGAATCCGAAATTTTGATAAAATATATATATATTTTTTTTTTTTTTGTGTTATTTTTTGTTTGTTACAAATTTTATTATACATTTTTTTAACCATAATATTTAATATATACATATATTTATCTAAATATGTTATTAAATCACCAAAATATTTACATTTATCTATATAATAACTATAAAAAACTAAAAAAAATATATATATTTTCGGATTTTCGGATAATCGGATATCCGAAATATCCGAAATTTCGAAATATCACTATCCGAATCCGAAAAACCGGATATCTGAATTTTCGGATTTCGAATTTTCGGATTCCGAATTTTTGGATAATTTCGGATCGGATATTCGGATATTCAGATTCGGATTTTCGGATACGGATATTTTGAACACCCCTAGTATAAGGGGTTATCAAGCACACCCTTAATATTGTTTCACCATCTTTTTGCCTATGTAATTTTTTTGTGTATCGACTTATATGTAAACTCTTAATGATTCAAATTATATATATATAAAATTATATAAAAAAAATAAAATATCTATGCATTTTTGTTGATTATTATAAAGTTTTCGTTAAATTTAATATGTATATTTTTATGTATCAAGCAAGCACACCCTTAATATTGTTTAACCATCTTTCACTATATACATATTTAAATAAAATTTTGTTAAACCATTATTTAAAATATGAAAGATGTGACATTCGCGAATTTCACGGTATTATTCTATCGTCTCGTATTCGTTTTATTTATTTATGTTTGTGTTTTGACCCTATTGTATTTCTTTTATGATTTATCGTATTCGTATTTTATGAGTATTGTATTCGTATTTCTCGTATTTTATGGTTATCGTATTTGTATTTTATGTGTATTTACGTTATCGGGTATATAGTATGTGATTCGAATCTTTATGTCGGGAACGTATAGTCTTAAGTGCCTTTAATATAAGTCTAGTATGCTCTTATGATAAGTTTAGAGGAATTATGCCTTAATTATATGATTAAAATTAACGTTTAAAAAGTATTTCATTTTTGGCCTTTTCGGAAATTTTATTACAAAACTAGTCCTATAGGTGAAATTCTATTACAATTTTAGTCCTTTTCAGAATTTATTACAAAAATCGTCCTACCTAGGGATCAACAACTTTTTGTCTTATCCACCTAACACCCCCACACACCTTTCATTCTTATCCTTATCACTCTCTCTCTAGAAATTTCACCTACAAACACTCCTCCTTCTCTCTACTTTTTCCGGTGATCCAACCGTCGGATTTCAAATCCGAGACTGGATTCTTGTTCACCATCATCACCTTCATCTATCCTCCAAGTTTCATTACGATCGGGTAAGTATTTCTCCATTTTGGTTTTAAACTTTGTTATTTTGATTCCATCACGTAAATCCCATTTTTCACCGTCAAAACTCGAATTTTACTTAGGATTATTGTTCCTAATCATATTCTGGACATAGGGTTCCAATTTGGGGTCATTTGAACATCTAGAACACTCAGAAATCGATTTCCGATTGTAAATTTTCGTAAAAACCCAGTTACGGCACGTAACTGTGTTACGCGCACGTAACTGAGCACGTAACACCTTATGTATCACGTAATTCAGCAATTACGCACGCAAGTAAGGACTTACGTGACTTGCTCATCACGTAACTCCCACAATTACGTGACTGGTCCCTGAAATTTATAATTATCACGTAATTAGTCCTCATGCACGAAATTAATCACGTAATTGGTCCTTATTCACGTAACTCTCAATCCATAGCTTGATATTCACGTAATTAATGATCCCGTAAGTCTTGGTCACGTAAGAAGTCTTGTATAACACGTAAGTATCACTTACGTGACATATTGGTCACGTAACAGGTGGTATATCACGTAATTTCCTTGTTATTCACGTAAGTCTTGTCTTGATCACGTAATTTCTTCATAGTCAAGTAACTGATCGCGTATTTAACACTCTCTGGACCCGTAACTTCTTGTATGACACGTAACTTGATACTTACGTGACTTGTAGTGCACGTAAGTATGAGGATCACGTATCTAGTTTGTTGACTTTCCGAAGCGTTTGTAATTCCGTTATATCGATGTTCCTTTGGTTATTTTAAAACCCGTATGAAACGTTAATCATTAAGGCATAACCCTACTAGACTTAGAGATACTTAGACATGTTTATTTACGTGATGTATAGGGCACTTAGACGTTGGAGCTTTACGGTATTATAGTATTTCCCGACATATAGAGATTTGGATTGCTTTGCTATACAGTGAGTTATTAGTTGCCCTTTTTACCCTTTTTACATTTTTGGGCATGATTAGCGTTAAACAAGTGTATTTTATGGTATGTATGTATTATGGTATGTATATATGGATATGAATGCTTTAGATGATCTCACCCAAACTTGTACCGCCTTTGTGGTAGTACAAGGCCCCGTATACACACCTGTTAGCTGTTAGCCGCCGGTTGTATATATAGCGCTATATGGGTCTAACAAACCCTCATTGTTAACACTATTTGGATGATGGATGCGCCCTGTCCGTGTTAGCAATGTTATGACCGTATTATTGATTATCGAGGACAACCTAGTTTGAGACACTAGGTGGGGTTAGTTGCCAGTATTTTTAAGGTTCAGGTGTATCGTATGTTCCTAGAGCTGATATTCTATCCAGTATGGTATTTATTTTATGGTATGATTATGATATTTTATGAAACGAGTATGGTATTTTTATGAAATGATTATGATATTTTATGGTATAAGTATGAGTATTTTATGAAAAGGTTTTGTAAACCTCACGTATATTTTGAAACATCATTTTCAAATGACTTATCTTCAAATTATAACACTTTTGGGTCAAAACGTATTGAAACTCTTATCCTGTTATGTTTTTATTTACTATTGCGAATAATTCACCAACTTTATGTTGACGTCGTATTTTAACGCTTTTCAGGGATTTGAGGTTACTCTTTATGATGATATGCTTTGATTGGCTACGTGGATCTTTTGCATGGAGTTTATTTTGT
>CAJVGC010000592.1:21922168-21979885 GCA_910822075.1 Senecio squalidus
CCTGTTTGTTTAACAACGCTATTTCCAAATCACTGACTTGTTTTGCCAAAAGTTTGTTCTTTTCTGAAAACAGTTTTTCATTTCCTTTAACAATCTTATTTTTACGTAGTTCCTCAACAAGATTGTTATTTTCTTTTCTAAGCTCATTTACTCGTTCGTCTAAAACAAAACACCTAGAACAGGAAGTGATTTTAGTTTCAGATTATACCTTAGATGACTCTGCAGTACCTGCCATCATTGCAAACTCCCTCTTTGTCTCTGGTGTTTCTGATTCTGCTGAAGATTCCTCAGATGATTCGTCAGATGTAATGGACTCCTCCCCGTCACTTTCTTCGTTGAGATTCAAAATCTTCACAATGTTTACTTCAGCATCGGATTGATTGTTATCAATTTGAAATTGCCAATCTAAACCTTCGTCAGATTGAAAAACCAAAGCCTTAACATCTGAATTCTCTGTACCAGTCGAGACATTTGTGCCAGTCGTCACCAAAGCAGTATTCTTGTTCGCCTCAGGAGCATTTCTGTTCACATTCCTATTTTGCTGATCTCTGAAAGGGTTCTGAACAGTCCTTGGTCGTTTTGGCTTCTCACATTGACGAGCAAAATGACCTTTTTCTCCACAGTTGTGACAAGTAATGGCAGACATATCGAAACCATATTTAGTCTCCTTGTTGGCGCCAATTGTGTTACCAGTCCTTTTCACGTACTCTTTTGCCCTCCTAACAAGATTAGCGAAACCCCACATAATGTCGATTCGTTCCATCTCATCACGATCAATGTGCTCGTAATCTTCACCAGTTAAGTTTATGTTTCCAATTTTACCTTGCAACAAGTTATCATAAGAAGCAACTAAGGTAGTCAACATAGCCATATCTTCGTTTACACCATCCACATTTCCTTTATGAAAGTGCTCGATCTTCAAACTTGTAGCAACTGATTCAGAAGTAGTTTGAGCTGGAGACTTTTGAGCCGGAGTGCCTTGACTAGAGCTTGATTTTGAACACCCAGAATTTCCTGAATTACTCGAGGTGTTAGCAGAAAAAGCTGTCTTCAGTGGAGCATGAGTAGGAGTGGCTGGAGTGGGATCAGCGTAGTATAACGAAGGATCTTGAGTGTGTCCCTTTCTCTGAGCACGAAACTTGTCATCCTGCTCCTTTTCTCTCAGCTTGGTAAATAGATCATTTAAAGTAGTGCGAGCAAGATAACCACTTTCCTTTAACATCTCAATATACCCATTCCAGCTGTCTGGTAAAGCATCAGCGAAACATTCTACTCGTTCTGGACCAGTTGTAACCACTGAATATCCGTGCATCTCACTAATCAGATGTTGAAAACGTCTGATAAGGTCGATCAGTGATTCTCCATGTAAGCAAGTAAAATTGTCAAATTCCTTTTTCAGTGCTCTTCCCTTCATTGACTTCAGCTTGTTGTTTCCCTCACAGTCTAAATTAAAAGCATCCCACAGTTGTTTCGATAACTTGTATGTCTTGTACTGATGAAACACAGATCTAGGAATTGCCTGACATAAATAAGAATAAGCCTTTTTCTCAATATCATAAGTCTTCCTTTGTTCCTCGGTATATCTGTGAATGCTCTGATACCAATTTGTAGGTCCGATTAACACAGGAACGTATTAACAAGAACGCGCAACGGATTGATTAGACGGAAGAGATAAACACGAATAATCAAAGATAAACCAAATATTATTAATAAACGTTAATGATTACAATGGTTTAAACTGAGAAATCGTGGTAAGGCTAAGGAGAAGATTGAACATAATCTTCTCCCTAATCCGGTGATCGGCCGGATCGGGGCGCCTCAAAAACCCTAAAAACCGCTGCTAAAATCGCAGCCTCTCTCCAAAACTCTTCTTTAAACCCTTAACCTAAAAGATGCAGAAAATTCACTATATATAGGACTGTTTCTCATCCGTACGGATGAGGCTCTTGTCCGTACGAATGAGACTCTCATCCGTACAGATGATCGTTAAGCAAATCAGACCAAATATAAGTGTTCATCCGCACGGATGAGACTCTCATCCGTGCGTATGAACCCACATCCGCATGAATCAATGCAGAAGGTGAATTTCGCACTTTTACAACCAACTAGGTGTACAACATTACAAGTAAACATTAATAATGCGTTTGCAAAGCTATGGACATCCAAAAAGTGCATCAACGGATTGGTTCCTGGTTTTCATTTGGTAAATTCTTAGAATATATAAGTTCAAGTCCTTTTTTACGTTAGCAACTTAATCATATATCAAATTAGTATTTTACTCCACTCTAAAATATTTTAACTCACAAATATAAACATGTAACATATTAAAATAACCTTCGTATACTCACCTTGAAGTCGGAATACGTTTACTACACCCTTGATTCCTTCCATTTTCCCTTATCCTTCAAATCTGTGTTTTTACAACCAAACACAATTTTGTCTTTAAATAAATCTTATACACACAAAAACACATTTATAAACTTCATTAAAAATCTTTCTAGTTTATAAACTCTTAATCTCAACTTGCTTGACAACTTCTATCCAACTTGCCACTTTTTGGGTCTTTTGACCCGTTCAACATTTTAATGCACAAATAAGCATTTTAATCTATTATCTACATCATACCAATTATAATAACACATTTCATAAAATGTTTGTCTTCCCTTTAATCGATATCTACCCATTTGCCATCCTTTTACGGGTCCCAAGACCCGTTTGGCAACACAAAAGAAATATTCTTAACAAAATTCATCCGCATACAATTTGAGTATCCTACATCATTACCGTTCTATCACATGCATGAAACTAAATCATTTAACACAAATCTCTCAATCCAAAAACATTCCCACAATGATAATTACTTCAAATTCACATATCACCTATATGCACAAATTAGCTAAACATGCATTCTCTACAAAATTCATATAAATAAATCTTAAATCTCTTAAACTTAAACATATATTACTAACATCAAAAATAACATATAACAAAAACTTAATTCTAACAATTCTTAAACTTTCATGATTATCCCCAAATAATCAAAGACCTATTTTTAACCAAATTAAACATTTCTACCTTTAAATTAGACATCTAAATGAGGTTATAACACATAATACAAGCTCAATTTCATCAAATAACTTCGAGTGTATAAACATACCTTCTTTTCTCCAACTAGAACCTAAGTTAGGGTTCTTAAACTCCTAATCTTTGCCTTAAATGAAGAATTTCAAAACTAACAAGCTTCAGTTGAGATTAACACACTTATCCTCTTCTTGATTTCTCTCAAAAACACAAACACACACACACACACGTACAAAAATTCTAGAAAATGGACACCTCATCTCCACCTCATGCACAAAATTTCCATAATTACACTTTAGTCCTTCAACTTTCAAAACTTTCTTAACTTACTTACTTAACTAACATAGTTAACAATTTAAATCCTTTCTAACCAAAGTTAACTATTTTTCTTACCAATCTAGTCCTTTATATTTGTAACTTCTATAATAAGCTAGAATATAAAACATATTTATAATAAACAAGTAAATACTTACAAAATATTCCTATTCCGGGAACTTGAATGTTACAAAAGGGTCACGAGTTAATGGGGAGAAAAAGTAGAAGAGATATAAGAGAAATCTGAGATATGATTATGAAAATGAAAAGACTGAAGAATATTTCATAACTGACAGTGATGTTACACTCACTTCATCTGAAGCAGAAGAATTTGGTGCAAATAATCCTAATGCATTGGATGATTATGGGATGCATCTGGGTGTAAATGATCCTGAGTACGGACATCCACGGACTGACTATGCAAAAAAAAGAAATTGGTCAAAGTTTGAAGAACATGTGCTCGATAAAACCAATACAACTGAGAGTGAAAGTTCAAGTGGTAAAGGAAAGGAGAAAGTTGTGACAGAAGAAGATGTGCTGAAAATAATAGCAAAACAGTTGAAGACTGATGTTGATAGAGGAACAATTCTAAGTAAATCAACTTTCAATGTTGGCATGTCTATAGAAAAGTACTTAGAATATATTCAAGGTTTACATTCTGAGAGGTTTAAAGATTAGTCACAAAGCAAGTCAATTCCTGAAGTAAGAGACTCATGTGATGTTGCAGCAGAAGAACTAGAAGCAGAGGTGAAAGAGGAGGAGCTATTGGCTTATGAAGAAGAACAATTGAGAATCAAGGCTGATAAGGAAATGTCACAAAGAGTTCAAATAGAGCAAGCAAGAATGGAGTTTATTGAAAAATCATTTGTTAAACAGAAACTAAGTGATAACATTGTTCATCTTGAGTGCATGAAAGCACATGGGAAATTACAACTGAAATGTCTACTCAAAAATGGTAAGGTTTTTAATAGTGCAGTGGAAAAAATGGCAATCTCTTGGGTTGGATGAATGGAAACGTATTACCAAGCTGAGTACATGATTGAGCAATATTGAATATCAGAATGTGGTGAAGAGAGAGGCAATATATAATGTCAATGCTGCATACTTCTTGGAACTGATTCATGAAGAAGACTCAATCATTTCTGCACTGCAAATAGATGTCATAAGGGAGCCAAATCTCTTGGATTAGGGTCTTAGTCTGATCATCATGTGCCAACAAAGATTAAATTTAAAGAAAGGACTTATGTGAAAACTAAAATACATGATGGTTTATGCTACATTGACTATGCTAGAGTTGAATGCTTTCAAGAGAAAAATGAACTTTACAAATCATCTATATATCATTGCATTTCCTTAATGAATACATGCAAGACTCCTGAATGTAGGCCTTTCAGATTGAAGATGGTAAGTTGGTTTTTCAACAATTTAAGAAGGATTGAAGACATTGGAAACATAGCTGATAAGGTTGAAAGAATAAAACAGGAGTACTAAATCATGAACAACAAATCTGATCAAGAGATGGAAAAGTTGATGAAGTAGAAGGAAGAAAGAGGACATTGGGTGAAGACATCTCTAAAGCCAACTACCTGGGACACTTCAGCAAAGACAAAATCAAAGTCAAGGAAGAAGTAGTTTTATCACAAAATTATTTTTTGTTAAAACAATTTGTTGTTGTGTGTGTTTGTTTTATACTTTGAGTACGTAATTATAAAAGACTTTAACATAAACAGATAGGGGGATATTGTTGGGAAAATCATCAATTAAACCCAAGTTGAATCTGTTAGTTAAGTCTGAGTCTAACTGATTTTGAGTCTGAGTGACAAAATCAGTCTAAGTCATTTTGAGTTTGAGTGACATGAGTCTGACTAAGTGGTCAGACTAAGAAGATGTCTTGCCCCAAAAGTTTAGATAGTTTGTTAGACATATCTTCTATCTTATTAGAAGATTTGTTTAGATTCGATCTTATCAAGCTCTCTACAATTGTGTATAAATAGAGAGCTTGTGTCAGTGTATTGAGTGACGTTTTTGATAATATTATTACATCAACTAAGTGTTATTCGTTTCTTGTTTAAGTTATTATTTGGCTATAAACTTTATACAAGAACTGTGTGTGTTTATCAAACTGGGAATTAACATTTGAATACTGATTTGAAATTGATTCAATCTATAAAAGATTAAGTTAATAAACTAATTATCTAGTCATTGGGATCTTACTAAGACCTAACAATTCCTCAGAATCAATTAGAATTCTTAACACAATTCAGAAATCGTATTATACATTCCTAGTTCAAAAGTTGTCTTAGGAATACCTTACTTTACCATTCCGGATTCAAAAATAACTTAAACATAAGTCAATCTTAGAGAAATAACTTTTCCTCTATCACTGATCTTTCAAATCATCGATATTATTTGAAGGATACTTATTCTTAACAGTGAGTATATTCGATTCTTAAAATCTATACTCATTCTCATCATACCGTCTTTCTCTACCACAAACAATTTTTGATACCTTAACAATATATATCACTTTCCGGAACAAATCTAATCTTAGATTCTAGTTCCCAAACAAACGACAATCCAAGTAACTCATTCGAAAAATATCTAAATGTTTTCAAGTTAGATCAACATTTTTCTATAAGATCTCGAAATAATCAATCTAAATAGATCGTCACACCAAAACTACTGATGTCTATCAGACTTAGAAATATGAAGAAACATTATCCTTTTAACAACATTACATAAATAATGACTTATCATATCACAACGAATTTTCTTACCACTTTACTTATTTCTAAAGCAATTTCTATCGAACTAGAAGGTATAACAAACTTGGCCCAAACTTTAAAGATACAAAATATCTACGTGCCATATTAAACAAAACCTTAAGTTCAGAATTCTTTCTTTCCAACATTAGCCTATCTAAATCAAGCTTCTTACATCCAGATATACAATATCTTAACAATCCAATGTTTATCCGTCTTATATATAGATAACATATATGTTCCATACATATGGCAACACTAATTATCTGTTCCATTTTACGAACCCATTAACAACATCTAACAGATCCTTACCTCTTTCAAATGTGGAGCGATTAAAACTTAAAAATGTCTTATAATTATTGCCTTTCATTTTATCTTTATAGCCTCGTTATGGACAACATCCCTGTTATCCGTAATTTGAGCCATAGATTCTTTTATTAACGTTCATATTGCTGAAAATCTTTCAACAACCCACTATTCTCCCAATTTCCCTACTAAATCAGCAATTTCTAGAGATATTTCTTTCTTTATGCACCATTGATGCATTTTCCTTTAACTTGAGTACGACAAAGACATAAGTACTTTTTCCCCGAGCATTAACGTTTACAAATTTTCCTATTTGATCAATACCAGGACATAATAACTCTACGAATCAAACACTATTCTAAAAATGAATAACATCAATCAAGAATTCTCAGCACACAACCCTTCCGAACCTAGGTCAAGGTTTTTCTCTAAACAAATTTGAACCGCAGATTTGTACCAGTCTGAGCACTAGTCTATGTACTCAGTTGACTCGCAACGCAACCCTGATACCAACTTGTAACGACCCGAGTTTCAATAAAATCACTTTAGCCAAAAACTTTTTATAAATTCAAATGTAACACTACGGAAAACGTCAATTAAACGTGATTAGCGGTTCATAAAATTATTTCATTAATCAAACCATTTGGTACGTCTAAAAACTTATATCATACCATATTGAATATAAAATAAGTTGGGAATCTCATAATAGATGGGGACAACAAGCTTCCCCAAAAGCATCCCGCCTCACCAAATACGTCTTAAGCAACCTACAAGCAAATACACATTTTGGGAAAAGAGTATCAGCTAAAGCTAGTGAGACAATAACTGATTAGTAAAGACTATGCAAATGTTTCATAAAAATAATTTGTCTTTACTAACCCAAACCATACCCGCAACCTCGAAGCAGGTAATAAAATCATATTTCGTTATATTAAACGAAAATAATAGAAATTAATTATCGTCGTGTAATTAATTTCAACATAGTTTAATTATCCTTTCATATAACTAGGGTCTATTGCAAACCATATATATATATATATATATATATATATATATATATATATAGCAAAAGGAAATCGCAATTGCCTTAAATACAATTTACAATGGGCACCAACGTGTGCCATTACTTTATATAACAATAGGCAACATCGTATGCCTAAAATATAAACAACAATAAACATATGCATAAATAATTAATTCTCGTTACATAATTAATTCGTATCAAATCATATATCTTATTAGGGTCCATCGTATTCACTCAATTAGGTCCATAGATGTCCTAAGTATTCAACTTATCTGGTCCATCGATACCCTAACTATTCATTCTAGTGTGGTCCATCTTATGCCCTAGGGGCTACTACCCCGTTCGTTACTCGCACATTCTTGCATGTTATTATAATAGCCTTGGGGCGCGACTCTCAATCTTTATAATAACCCGAAATGGAGGATTTCACTACTAACGTTGCAAATAAATGTGTTGTCATTATAGGAGGGTTCAATGGTGACCATTTAGCACCTACCCACTCCCACGCAATACTTCTTACGACCGTTACGGGTCAGTATCAATCCAGCTCTGAAGTTGACCCCCAGAACCATGTGTTGCCACAGATATCTAGAAATCTAAGCAACCAACTGTAGGGGCTAGCACTTTTACCAGGTTAGTCACACTAGGTCTTCTTTCTACGAGCCGCAACCTACCACCTATTGACCTAATTAGTCACACTAGGTTTTCTTTCTATGAGCAGCTACCTATCACTCATTTACCTAGTTAGTTACACTAGGTTTTCTTTCTATGAGCAGCTACCTACCACTCATTTACCTAGTTGGTCATAATAGGTTTTCTATCTATTTACAAGTATCTACACTATACGTAATTAAATCAAGACCTCTTACGCAAAACTAAGGTACACTCTTATAATGCATAAAAGAAACAATAACAATAATAATTATATATCACATATAATTATAATAAATATGTACATAATCACACTTCACACAAATCCGAACATGAGTAGCTAAAACTACTCAAATCAGAGGCCTTTACAAAATAACTGTACTTTTAACACATTTATTTTAAATAGTAAATGAAATGACGCAATTTGTAATAACAAATAAGGATACATACAACTACCTACCACCTGTCATCCAAACATACTGGTAGCTACGTACCACCCGTAACTTTATCATGTATCGATAACTGCATTCCACCCATGTAAGATACTTTCTTACTTTAGAAGGTATGGGTTGTCATGTACCACCTATGCAACAAGATTCGTTTATTCTGTTACTGGTTAAACTTTTGATCAAACTCTTTTACTTCTTTCACAACTTTAACACTTTGTAACATTTCTCAAAATGTTACTTCTGTCTTCTCTTTGTTACTTCTCAAAACATTTCTCAAAAATGTTACTTTTTTCTTATGTTCGGTTTTATAAAACAATATTGAACTCACCTCTATTATCTTCGTCGTTAAGCAATCACTCTTGCAATATGAATTCCTCGACCATCCTGATCAGAACATTGCCCAAATAACAACCTCGTATCATCTTTCAATCATTAACACATAACTAACTTAATGATACAATCTTAATGAAACTACAAACCAAAATAATAATCTTGTTGAAAAATGCCTCCAGCCGCCGGTTGGCTGAATCCAACTGCCGGTTGGCTATGCCCAGCCGCCGATTGGCTTAGGCACATTTTTTCTTGACATCTCAAAATATTACTACTTTTATTATGCGATATATTTCTCCTTTTATCCATTTTTATTACTTTTGATTAAGATTAGATACATATATATCGTTCATATTTGATAATAGGTATTAAAATGGAGCTTGGATTGAAAAGGAACCGGAAAACAACTGAAACGAAGCAAAACGAAGAAAAACTATGAATGATCAAAGTTGAATATCATGCTTCAAAAGTGTTTTACTCACCTTCACCGTTTTGGCCATAACTTCTTCATACGGTGTCCGATTTAGGTGATTCAAATTGGAGAATAAAGAAGACAAGAGAGCTACAAATTATATTTGGAAGAAATTCACCAGACCCTCCAAACCGGCTGTTGGATGAAGAAGATTCGAGAAATTCAACTTTTTATTCAACCGGCGGTTGGACATTTTTAACCACTGGTTGGGCCCAGAATCGGATTTTTACTCGAATTAGGAAAGTGAGCAGAATTCTTATAAATAGGATGCAATTCCAGCATTCTAAATACGTTTTTACATCCCAACTTTCGACCAGAAGTAGTTTCCAAGGGTTTTCAAGGCAATTTGGAGTTGAAGAATTCATACGAATCAAGCTTTTTAATCGTGTGAAGGAGTTTTCGTCTCTTCGGTTTGAATTATCATTACTTGCAAACAATTTAACTATGTTTTCTATGTTTAATCTTCTTTCGTGTTTTCAAACTCTCATGAGCTAAATACTCTTTTGTATTCGCTAAGACGAATCACCTAGACTATGGATTGAGTATTTCTATTTATCATATGTTTTGTTCTATGCATGTTTATTAAGTCTAATCGTAGAACCTTATATAGTTGTAATTTACAACTATTACTTAACCTGATTAATAGATCTAGGTTATAACTGACGTTCGCCTAGACTTGTTAATTATTTATGTTTACTTAGGTAAATATAGCTTCAAACTGTGACCGGAGATTGGTTAAGATAAATAATAATTGTTAAATCTATATTGAATAAGATAGTTGAACTGAAGGAATAGGTAGACTATTAGACTATCGTTGAGGCGAAGTCGTTAGATTAAATCTTTATAAACTGTGACAATCTTAATGTATGCAGCGCAGCGGGATCAGAATTTGATTTCAATTTGGAAATGTTGATCAATGTGACGCATTGGTTGTGAATGCGACTCAGCGGGAGGATTTTGGGATTCCGTATTTCTTCTTATAAATAGAACCTTTCAACACCAAATTATTTATCGGTTCTTGGAAGTTGATCGTAGGGTTCCATAGAAGAATTTTGAGCAAAGAGGGCAAAAGAAGGCAAATTTGAAGACTCGTTGTCATACCAATCCATTCTAGCAATATTTTTACTTAACTCTTACAATTCGGCATTATGGTTTTTTTTAGAGTTAATTACATAAATCATCCCTATGGTTTATCTCAAATTACGGATTTCGTCCCTAAGTTTAAAACGTTACATAAATCGTCTAAACTAATTACGCTTTTCGTCCCTAATTTCTAACGGACATCCATTTTAGGGACGAAATGTGTAAATAGTTAGCGATGATTTTAACGGAAAATTTTAACAGACATCCATTTTAGGGACGAAAACCGTAATTAGTTTCCAAAAGTGGACGATATATGCAACGTTTTAAACTTAGGGACGAAATCCGTAATTTTAGAAAAACCATAAGGACAATTTATGTAATTAACTCGTTTTTTTTTTATTATTATGTAGTTTTCTTATTTAGTTATGAGTAGCTAAACACATAACACTTGTTTGGATTAGGGATCTTTTAGGATGATTTAGCTTTTGTCATTGAATGTTAATAAGATGTTTGCATGTTTAATTGAAGATCATTTTTTGTTTTCATCTTAAATATTGTTAAAGTTTCATATACTCTTTGATTGATTTAAATTGAAGGTATTCGAGAGGAATCTAAAGTTAGGTTAGAACATTAAGTGAAATAATCAATTGGTCTTTAATTGATTTAAAATTACTAAATTTCAAGAGGAATTAGTAATAGAAACTTAAATAATTAGGTTTAAACGAGAACGCTATTTAATAATTACAAGAGATTGGATTAGAAAACTAGTTAAGTTATTCGAGAGGAAGCTTTATAAAATTAAATCATAAACATTGATTTGGTTCTTAAAGCTTAGTTATTTAGGATTTTTATTGTATTTGAGAGAAACGATATAGTTTAAGATAATTAAAGTTAATTGGGTATTCAATTGCTTAAGTGAAGTCAAACTATTAGTGAACTACACAAACAAGTGTCTTTTCCCTTAATTGATTTTCAAAACATTCAATCTTTTCAATCAACGTTTGCATGTGATAATTACTTATTAATTAGTTAAGCAACGTGAAAACTCGGTCACAAACACCCAAATTAATTAGTTTTATTAATTCTTAATTTAAAATAAACTAGGTCCGTGCGAACGAATATGACTTACCTGAACTATATTATACGCGATTAGGTCCACTGCCTAATAGCGTGTAGTCCAGTATTAGCGTATTTCGAGTTTTAAAATTAAACTAGATTTTACACATCAAGGTTTTGGGGTTGGTGCCGGGGACTAAGTTTTTAGTTTTTGTTTGGAATTTGTGATTCGATCCTTTTAAGAATTAACTTACTTGAAAGTTACTTTATTTGTTTGTTTCACATTGGTGCGTTTGACGGTTTTGTTGTTTGTGTTTTTGCAAATATTCAGGGTAGTTGATGAACCCAAGGTATTATGGGTTACCACTCAAGAGTCCTTTATCAAATCCAGGAGTATCAAGAAGGCGTAACAAGAAGCAAACGAAACAGTCACCAATTCTAATTTCACACGCTTTTGGACCATTCTCACCGGTCAAATTCGAAAAGGAGGATACCAAGTCTTCTTTAGGAGGTGATGGCAGTTCAGAATCAAAAGTTGAGGAGTTAATTTGTGAGGATAAGCCAAAACTACAAGCAGTTGAGATGGGAGATCGAGATCCTTTAGATATACCAATGCACCGACGGGCTGCAGTTGTGCCACCCACCCGAAGGTGTAATTTTCGCATAAGAACTTCAGCTAAGACCTGAAAATCACTTTCAAACAATTACAAGCAAAAACGACCCTATCCATCATGGTTTTGACACAAAAATCGACCAAATGTCACAAATAAACATGTATGAAAATACGATATCACAAGCCGAGAATTGCATATCCTCAACGATTGAGAAAGGAGAAAATGAAAGAACAATATGAGAAGTTTTGTGACATGATTAAATCGGTTCATATTAACGTTCCTTTGGTTGATTTGATTGTAGGCATGCCGAATTATGCGAAGTTCATCAAGGAACTTGTGACGGAGAAAGGGAAATCATCGGAAGCACAAGTTGCTTTCTTGAACGCGGAATGTTCGGCTTTGATAAAAAACACGCTTCCACCTAAATTGGATGATCCAGGGAGTTTCTTAATTACTTGCAATTTTAGTAAAACCTATAGTTGTAATGCATTGGCGGACGTAGGAGCTAATTTTTTGTATGCTAAACTTGCTTTGGGAGTCTTAAAACCAACTAGAATGAGTGTTAGACTAGCCGACCGATCATTTCAATATCCATTAGGAATTGCTAAAAATATGCTAGTACAAGTAGGAAAGTTTACATTCCCGATTGATTTTGTAATTTTGCAGATAGAGGAGGATAGTAAAGTTGCACTAATCTTAAGTAGACCATTTTTGAACACCGCGGATGCTATCATCCGTGTAAAGGACAAACAAATTTCATTGGGGGTTGGGAATGAACGCATTACCTTTTCTTTAGATAGGGCTGTGAAACATGCTTATTCTACCGATGAAACTTGTTTTCGTATTGATGTGTTTCATGACCTAGATTGGCAGGAGATACTTGAAGTTGAAGCTGAGATGAACGGAGAATTGGATGAAGCCAAAATTGAGGAAGTGGAAGTTGAGGTGAAGGAAAAGTTGAAGGTGAACACTAGCATGAGGATCAAGACTTCTATTGAGGAACCACCAACGGATTTGGAGCTAAAACAATTAACGGTACATTTAGAATATGTTTTTCTTGAAGGTACATATTTATTGCCGGTTGTTATTTCGTCCTCACTTTCGGGTGACGAAAAATATAGATTATTGACAGCCCTTAAAGGTCATAAAAAGGAATTTGCTTGGCGCATATCCGACATACCTGGAATTAGCCCGGAATTTTGTAAAGTTAAAATCAATTTTATTGATGATGTAAAACCCGTTGTTCAAAGACAACGGAGGCTAAATCAAAATTTGACGGATGTGGTCAAAAAGGAAGTGGTTAAATTGTTGGATGCAAGAATTATCTACCTTATTTCGTATAGCCCATGGGTGAGTCCGATATATTGTGTATCGAAGAAGGGAGGAATGATTGTGGTTGTGAACGAGGATAATGATTTAATGCCAATAAGAACTGTGATGGGATGAAGAGTGTGTA
Organism: Senecio squalidus; assembly: GCA_910822075.1. Classification (NCBI taxonomy): domain Eukaryota; kingdom Viridiplantae; phylum Streptophyta; class Magnoliopsida; order Asterales; family Asteraceae; genus Senecio; species Senecio squalidus. The sequence goes on from CAJVGC010000592.1 coordinate 21,935,768, forward strand.
ACGATTATAGGAAGTTGAATGATGCTATGAGGAAAGACCATTTTTCCGTTACCTTTCATGGATCAAATGATTGAAAGGTTAGCGGGAAATGTGTACCGTTGCTTTTTGGAGGGTTTTCGGGTTACTTCCAAATTCCAGTTGACCCCCAAGATCAAGAAAAGACAATACATGTCCATTTGGAACTTATGCTTACTAGAGGATGCCATTTGGATTATACAATGCACCCACAAGTTTTCAACGGTGTATGTTGGCGATTTTTCAAGACATTGTCGAGCAAATAATGGAGGTTTTCATGGACGATTTTTCTGTTTTTGGAGAATCTTTTGAGCTGTGTTTGAAGAATTTTGATAAGATGCTTGGAAGGTGTGAAGAGACGAATTTGGTACTCAATTGGGAGAAGTGCCATTTCATGGTTACAGAAGGAATAATGTTGGGCACAAGATTTCTAAAGTCGGTATTGAGGTAGACAAAGCAAAGATTGAAGTGATTTCCAAGTTACCACCACCTACCAACGAGAAATCAATTCGCAGTTTTCTTGGGCATGTGGGTTTTAACCGGAGGTTCATTAATTTCTAACATTGCTCGTCCCATGACGAGGTTGTTGGAGAAAGAGGTCGATTTTGACTTTTCAAAGGATTGTGTTCGAGCTTTCGAGTTACTCAAGGAAAGGTTTACCAATACACTAATTTTAATCTCACCGGATTGGTCACTTCCCTTCGAGTTGATGTGTGATGCAAGGAATTATACGGTGGGGGCTGTTTTGGGACAAAGAATCGAGAAATATTTCCGGCCCATTTATATTGCTAGCAAGACTTTAAACGAGGCTCAACAAAATTACATCACAACCAAGAAGGAGCTTTTGGCAGTTGTGTTTGCATTTGATAAATTCTGGAATTACTTGGTTTTGAGAAAGACACTTATGTTTACGGATCATTCGGAGTTAAGGTTTTTATTTACAAAAGTGGATGCTAAACCGAGGTTGATTAAATGGATTCTTATATTGCAAGAATTTGACATTGAAATCAAAGACAAGAAAGGAGCGTAGAATGTAGTCGCCGATCATTTGAGTCGATTGAAGAACCCAAGTTTAGGGGAGTTGAGGGAAGAAGAGATTGATGACACATTTCCGGGAGAGATGTTAGCATTTGTTGACAATAATGAAGATGAAGATGTTCCATGGTTTGCGGATATCGCAAATACCCTAGTCGAAGGAGTTGTCAACAAATGCTTGACTTACCAACAAAAAAAGAAGTTAGAAGTACTATTTTTGGGAGGAACCTCATCTTTTTCGAATGTATGTTGATGGAATGATATGAAGATGTGTTTATGGTGGAGAAACTCGACGGATTTTGGATGAATGCCATCATGGACCAACCGGAGGACATTATGGACCAACGGTGACAGGAAAGAAGGTTTATGATGCGGGGTTTTATGGCCTTCGATTTTCAAGGAAGCTTACACATTGGTGAGGACTAGTGATGCGTGTCAACGTCAAGGAATATCACGAAGCGAGATGAGATGCCACAACACGGGATTCAAGTTTGTGAAGTGTTCGACATTTGGGGGATCGATTTCATGGGGCCTTTCAAGCCTTCAAACCGAAACGTGTATATTCTAGTTGCAGTAGATTATGTGTCAAAGTGAGTCGAGGCAAAGGCATTACCGACTAAAAATTCTAACGTAGTTGTTGATTTTCTTACAAGTTTGTTTTGTAGGTTTGGAGTGCCGGAAGCATTGATTAGCGATAGGGGGAGCCACTTTGCAAATGCTCAATTAGCGAAGATCTTAAAGAAATATGGAGTGAATCACTGGTTTGCTACATCATATCATCCGCAAACGAGCGGGAAAGTTGAGAATACTAATCGGGCAATCAAGAGGATTTTGGAGAAAACGGTTAACAACAATCCCAACATTTGGTCAAAGTAGTTAAAGCATGCACTTTGGGCATTTCGGACGGCTTACAAGACACCGATTGGGACGACACCGTATCGGTTACTCTACGGGAAAACATGTCATTTGCCGGTGGAGATTGAACATAAGTCGTATTGGCCATTCATAAATTGTAACGTGGACATGAATTTGGCTAGGGAGATGAGGTTTTTACAACTTCATGAGTTCGACGAACTGAGATTACATGCTAACGAGAGTTCTCATCTTTACAAAGAACAAACGAAGGCGTTTCATGACATGAGGATTACGAGAAAGGAATTCAAGGAGGGAGACAAAGTGCTTTTATTTCGATCGAAGTACAAATTCAAGGCTCCTAAATTAAGGTCGAAATGGACGGGTTCTTATGTGGTGAAAACGGCGTTTGCGTCGGGTTACGTTGAATTGATCAACGACCGGGGTGAAGATTTCATCGTTTCCGGACAACGGTTGACACTTTATTTCGAGAAGGATGAAGAGAATGATCAAATGATCGAGGATGGATTTTATGCTATTGATGCTTAATTTAGAAGCATTTCGAGTCAAGCTACCGACTCGTTCGAAAAATAAGCGCTTCTCAGGAGGCAACCCGGGTTTGTTTTTAGTTTTCGTAGTTTCAAATTTTTACTTTTCGTTAATTTGAAGTTATTATTTATAGTTTAGATGTTTTTAACAGATTATGTTTAGTTTTAGTTTATTAGGAACGAAGAAAGCGGAGAACATACAAAAAAGTGAAAAAACGAAAAAAATTAAAAGAGTCATAGGTATTGTGCCGCAGCCATACCCTGTTGCGACACATGGAAAAGGTTCACCAAAAATATAAAAAACACACTGCAGCTGCTACGCCGCATTTTCCTAATGCTAGGACGCAGTGAAAAGTGTAATAAAATAAAAAATAAAAAAGCTCATGGTCTATTCACGGCAACGCAGTGGGGACTTACTGCCCCACATTCATTGCAGAAAATCAGGTATTGCTCTTTTATTTTTCAATTGAAATAACACAAACACATTCATACACAACCGACGAAACCATAAACACACACACACACACACACACACACACACATACACTATTAATTTTTTATTTTCTTGAAATTACTTTCGTGTAATCACATCTACATCATGTCAAGGGTACAATTTCTAATCCTTAATCTTTAAATTCTTTCAATTTTGTTAATCATGTTCTTAAATTGAATTGGGGGAAACTTTAGGTTTGTCAAATTATACTTAGAAACCTCAAATTAGGTGTTTATAATCTTTATTCCGGTTGTTTGGAACTTGTTAGCATAATTGATTGGTGGAATTGATGGTTGAATGATTGAATTAAGGTGTTGGCAGCTCGTTATAGTCACTACGCCGCAGTGAAACACTGTTGCGACGCAGTGAACAAGCAGAATTTTGTTTTTTTGTCGTTTAACTTTTTTGCTTGTGTCGTTTGTGTTGTTGTTTGCAGAATAAGAGACAAGCAGTTGAGGGAGAAAGTGAAGGTGAAGGTACATCATGGGGAGATAGGAGGCAACCGGGGCCAACTATTATTACGGATGCCCAATTTATGAGACAAGAAACGTACCCATGGTTGAAACGGTCGGGGTGTAATCAGGCGAAAAAGATCGAATTGGATAATGCCTTGGCGGTTTTGCAAAACCGAACATTCAATCAGCCTAGGATAATGGATTGGAGTGTTTTGAACGCGTTGGAAGTTAACTTAGACTCGTATTTCGTTACGAGGAGTGAAAGAGGAAGGTTTGAGATACCGATTTAGGCCCGGGTTTTTAATGTGCAAGAAGACGTTTAAAGAGAAATGTGTTTGGAGTTTTATTACAACTTAAAAGTGGAACGGGAATTTCGACCACGTAAAATGTATTGTGAGAAATTGGTTGAGTTTCGTTTGGGTGGTAAGGACCACAAGATCATGATTGTAGAGTTTGGTATATTGGCGGGGTTATTTACTCAAGAGGAGGCGAGCAACACCGGTATAATGTCTTCTTACATAGCCGATGTGGAAGACAATACGTATAGGTTTGATGTTCATGGGTCGTGGTTTGAATTAACGGGGAAAGATAGTCATAATAGTATAAGCAAGATAAAGGATGTGAGAGATCCTATTCTTCAGGTACTTCACAAATTGTTGACATACTCGTTTGTTCACCGGGTACTCAGCAAGATAAAGTCTATTCTGAAGATCTTTGGGTGTTGCATAAGTTTAGCCAGAGGGATCCTACTCGGTATATCAATGTTGTGTGGGTGTTGCTATGTTATTTGGATGAGCGAGCTATGGGTCGATCAACGTGGAGTCAGATATGTTGTGGTCACTTCGGTACACGGATTGCGAATAATTTGGGGTTAATGACTAATGCAAACATTTTACGGTGTTCACCTCCAATTAAGTGCAAGATGTTGAAAAAGAGTGATTTGGCCAAATCGTAGTTTCTTAATTCATCCCGTACTCGGTTGATTAGTATGGAGAGAGATGAGGGACGAGTGAACAACCTCAGCAACCGCAACCACAATAGCCAAGGAGGGCTCGAGGGTCGATGAGGGAGATGTTGGTGCAAATGACTCGGCAAATGGATAGGATGAATTTTAATGTAGAGCAAATGGGTTTGCAAGTTTCGGGGTTAGCTAACCATGTGGGTTATCACACGGCTCGATACCAGCCGACGTTGGAGGACGTGGCACGGGCTCGCCATGTTGCATCTTCCTCCACTGCTATGTGGGAACCGTATGCTTCACACCAGTTTTACTACCCACAGCCCTACCAGCATCCTGCATATGAGGAGGAAGGAGATGATGAGATGGATGACGACGAGTGAGGTCGTCTTATGGAGTTGGTATTTGTGTTGGATATTTGATGATTGTATTATGTTTGAAACTATTTTCTTATGTTTGTACTTTTATTTTTATTCGTCGTGTTTGAACTATTTACTTTGACTATTATTTTTCTATTATGTTTTTAATGTGTTTCGTTTAATGTTTTTTTCGTTTTAGTTTTCAAAGACTCGTAGTAAGTTCAACATCCGTTTTTGAGACTGGCATTAAGTTCAGCAAAGCGTATCAACAAGGAATTTTTGGTCATCTCCAAACGGGTTTTTCTTTTCTTCCTTTCTCTTTTAAATTTTTTAAATTTTAATTTTAAGTGTAATTTCTCTTAATTTTTAAATTAGGGACAATGTGTTACTTAAGTTTGGGGAGTCAACGGGAAAATTCGATAGCTATTTTTAGGACCCTAGTATCCAACATGTCGTGTAGAGTTTTTGTACACTTTTGGTTAATAAAAAAACAAGAAAATACAAAAAAGTAAAGAAAAAAAATAGAAAGTTTGAAAAATATATAACATGTCTTGTTAAGAAATTGAAACTTTTTGTTGCATAACCTAGCACATTTATACCCAATTCCGAAATAGTGAGATTTTAAGCTTTGAAAACATTTATCTTTAATGCTACTTTTTCGTTTGTATGAGTGTGTCGATGGTTGATGACTTTAGAACTTGACATAGTTATACACTTCGAGACCATATATGAACATTACACTAGGGCAACTTAGTGTAATTGGGTAGAATGGTAGGGGAAAATTATGATTAACCTTTTTGTTTTAGCCTTTTCGTTTCTTGTAAATTATTAATAGTTAATCACTTTGCGTCTAACTTTTTCGTTTCATTAAAATCCACTATATATTTTGTACATTAGCCTTTTCGTTTCGTTATTAGATGAATTCGAACTTAGTTTTTGATTGCTATTTATTGTGTAATATGAAGATTGAAGTTTAGAAGGTTTATTGGAATTTAAGTGATAGATATCGAAGTCATGTGTATTATTTGTATTTTGAGGAAAAAATAAAATCGAAAAAAATTAGTTTAAGTAAGCCTTTTGAGCATACCATCTAACCAAAAAATTATAGTAAGACATGTACTAGGCAAAACACAAAAAAATAAAAAAATAAAAATAAATAAATAAATAAATCAGAAAAGTGTGGAAAAAGGAGTCACTTTTAAGTAAAGTAACTTAATGTATATTGAGTCGTATTGAAGAAATTGTATTAAGTGATATGTCATTTGGAGAAGTTTGAAAAAATAAGTAGCAATTCGGATAGTGAAAGTTTTAGGTTTCGGATTTAGTCTAAGTTGTGACAACCGTCAAATTTCAGGTGTTCTGTACGTTCTATGTCTCCCGTCTTGTCTCTTACGTCTTCAAATGAAACTTTATCGGAAACGCGCGCGTGTCGGAATCACAACCGGAACCAACTAATATAGGTCCTAATGTAAATCCTAACACCAAATAAACAATACAAGAACTTGACTAAGTTCATAACGGTAACTAAAATGATTCTAGTCCTTAACTAATCAACGGAAAACAACAAAACGTCAAAAGCTGGACTTTGGAATCCAGCCGGCGGCTGAATATATCCAGCCGGCGGCTGAATCCCGCTGTCCAGCTGGATGATGACTCATTTCTGCATGCATTTCGATTGGGCAACGTTTTTCACTCGAGTTTTGGACAATATTTACTGCATTTAGCTTCCCTAGGGCAGACTTAAACATCACCTTAACATTTTCTTTCATTTCTTTGAATCAAAACACACACACACACTCAACACTTTCTCTAAACTCTCTCTATTGCCTCAAGAACACCAACACCAAAACAGAAACATTTTGCCTAAAATCAGTCCATAAACACCACAAAAATCATATACAAATCGTCCTAAGATCAAAGGGGTAGCAAGGAAAAGGTTTAAATCGGGTTTTCAAGGAACTTTTGGAGCTAAAACTCATCCAATCCATCACATCTCTTTTTCCTTCGGTATAACACTTTCTTTTTACTATTTTTATACTTATACTCACTTGCATGTAAGATCTATAATCTGGAAATAAGTTTTTATAAACATGCAAAACGTTTTCTAGCTTAAAAACGAGTTTTTATGTTAGATCTCTATATTTAACATGTAAATCTAAAAGGAAATAGTGTTTTTACCTCAAAAAAATACATATGTTTAAGTTATAACAGCTTGCATGTCGAATCTACCCGTTAAACAAGCTTAAAATCGAAGAAACAAGCAACTATAAAACTGGCCGAAGCCTTTTGGCCGGCGGCCGAAGGATTTCAGCCGACGGCTAAAGGTCAGCCGGCGGCTGTTTTCCTCCAGCCGCCGCCAGAATGGCCCTGTTCGCTATTTTTGTTGTTTTAAAGGTCGTAAACTTGATTTTAAGCTAAAATAATTAATCACAGAACATATATATCATGTTAAGCTACTGTTTTGACTTATGAGTTGGTTGAAAAGCTTTTGGGGAATTGAAACTTGTGTATTGTCGATTTAAACGTTATGTTATGTATTTTGAAGCGGGAAAGTGTTTTGAAAAATGGACATAATTTTTATTGCGCGGAAGCGCTGCCCAATTTTCACCGTAAATTACCTTTCAAATTCAGAAACATCATAACTTCGAGACTTTTATACATTAACTTGGAACTTTGACACTTTTGGTACATAAATGGACATTTCGAACTATAAAACGTTCATGATCACATAAACCTTACAAAATTTCCGTAATAAACTTTTTGGGGCAGAATCTAAGTATTATAAATTGAGACTTAAAAAGGTTAAATTGAAACATAACATAACTCCAATTATAATAATATAACTTATACCACTTTCCGGTGTCCTAGGTTGTTTGTGATTCCCGACGCGTTCCGCCTCTCTTTGTGCTAGTTCATATATCTCTTCGCAAACCGTGAGTTACACCCCTCTCTTCTCTTACATTTTAAGTACTCTTTTTGGGGGAAACATGAGATCAAACCTTTTGTGAACTTGTACGACTATTTTGACTTCGGACTTTTGAACTATTTTGACTTATTGAACTTATGATCTATTTGACTCTTGAACTTGTACGACTATTTTGACTTTTGGTACTTATTGAACTATTTTGACTTTGGTCTATTTAAACTATTTTGACTTGTGGATCTTTGAACTATTTTGGACAAATTCTTAAAGACTCTTATGCGTAAAAATGAATTATTGCCTTGTTGGCTACTTATTATCTAAAACTTTTACGAACTTGTTAAACTTTTGCGAACCTTTGGAAACCTTTTGAACTATTTGAACGACTCTCTATTTATGAAAACTTTTGAACTAAAGGAACTGTTTTTGGTACGAACTGTTTTTGGTACGAACTATTTGGACTAATATGCGTAAATAACATCAATTGTTCGGATTGGCTTACTTTAGACTCCCTAGGTTTGCCTCTTTGGATACTTGAATAGACATTGATAGCTTGGTTGTATTAGGTGCTAAACCCTAGGTGAGAATATAACGCCGTAAGTACAAACATAAAGACTTTTAAAATGGTACGACTAAAAGTCCCACAATTTTTCTTGGACGACTATACACACTATTAACACAAGCCGTTAGCATATATTATGGGTATCGATACTTAGGAGCGGTCACTCCTTACCAATGGGTAGCGACCAAGGTACATATTGCTAAGTCCTCGCGGACTCTGACTTTAGACTTGACTAGTGGGCAGGTACTTGACCAGAATCGGATTAGTGTGTAGACTAAATCTTACGTATATTAAGCTTAGTGGTTGGTACAACTCGAGGATCATAGGTCTATATTACGCATATGCTTACTTACTGTCTTGCACATGTGGATTAATCCACCGCTGAGGTAATGACTACGAACCTTTTTGCTCGCTACACTATTTGACCTTGTATTTGACTTAAACTTACTTTGGTCGTACTTGAACTTATTTTAAACGTACTTGAACTTATTTTGAACGTACTTGAACTTATTTTAAACGTACTTGAACTTATTTTGGACGTACTTGAACTTATTTTAAACGTGCTTGAACTTATTTTAAACGTACTTGAAATTGTCTTGAAACTAAATTATTCTTGAATTTTAAGCACTTAAATTTAATTAAGTTATTCTTGAATTTTAAGTACTTGATCTTATCTTGAAATTCTTTGACCTCGAACGACTCTCGAACTTTTATAAATCTTGAATTCGTCTCGGACTCTTATGAACTTTTAAATTGAACTTTTCTTCAATTCAAACTGTAACTCACTCACTACGTTTTCGTAGTTGACACTTTATCTCATGTTTCAGGAACTAAGCGTAAGTTATGAAGTGCATTGCTCGGGCGGGTCAAGTCTTTTATGTGAAGTGTACCTTGGGAAGAAGACCTTATTTTGGGAATTTTATTTAAAAACATTTTGGTTATGTACTATGGTCTTACGTTGAATCTTGGTTGTATCTTTGAATTGTACTTTTTAATTTAAATCTCAATGACTCGAACCGTTAATTTTAGTGTAACCCGTGAAATGATTCTTTGCTCTTCACATTTCGTGTTTCCGCTTTAGCGGGGTGTGACAGACTTGGTATCAGAGCACGGGTTATAGTGAAAACGGTTTTAAAATCTTTCAAAAACTTTTCGAAACCAAAACTGTAACCAAGGCTTTTCAGAAAACGTCATTTTCGGGTTCAAACTTTAGTATGTTATTTTCCGCAATTGCATGATTAACTTTTTCAACTATGCGTGACTCGATCAACCACCCGTAGTTCAAAATGAATTATGCAAGAACGGAAAATGCAAGGCTATCGTTAAACGGTTTTGAGTCCATAAATTCCCGGTCTTGTCAATTCCCGACACTCACATGATTGACCCGTGCATGCATTTTACTCACGTTTTTCCTATTCTTAGTTTCCCCGTACTTATGTAACTCTCTATTCACAGATACGCCATGTCTCAGTCCTCGAACTCTCGATCCCAGACTCGATCCCTTCCCCGAGCCGCCTCCCCCTCTCACGAACCCTCTGAGGGCCACACCGCATCCGAGAGTCAGCGTCACCAGATGACTGACCCAATGGAAGACACATCCCAGACCATCAGTAGCAGTAATGGGTCCAGCCCAAGGACGGTACTTCCACCTCCTAGACTGGTGCCCGTTGCAGCACCTCAGCCCCGAGGACCCAATGCTGGAGCACCTGTGCATCCGCAGTCGGGCCCGTTCCGACCCGCGCCTCCCCAGTCTTTCTTAGACCCCTACGATCCCGCCTTTCGCACTCCGATATCGGAACGTTACGCATGGGATCGTCAGTTCATCGAGGAAAGACGACGTGCGCAGGAGTCCGGACCCTCCCGACCCATGATGCCACCTACTCATCAGCCTCTTCCACCAGACGCCTTCCTCAACTTGCACCGTCAAGTCCGTGGACTTGCCGAGGAAGCCCAGGAGCAGGGCCTTCTTCTATTTGAAGTCTCCGATGCTGCGAACGAGTTAGCACAGCAGTCCCGGCGGATCATCCTAACGGCTCAGGCCACCGCCCGGACCGTACAGTGCCTCGTCAGACCTTGCATAGTCATGGGAGCACTTGTCGTAGCTCTCGCCGCCATCATGTTCTTGGAAGAGCGTTATTAGGCATATTTTCCTTTATCTTGTACTGTACCGGCTTAGTCGTAATTTTCCCATTGTACACGACTTAAGCCATTATTTATTATTTCTCTATGCATTGTACTTGCATTTCTCTCAGTGAACTTGTTATGTGTACCGGAACTTCTTATTATTAATGAAATTTCTATCTTCTATCATTAGGTTTATCGTATCTTGTGAACTTTGTACCTGTTGCGAACACTATGATTCTATCTCTTAAATCATAATCTTGCGTGTACTGCTTGGTCATTCGTGTTAATCTCGTGCTATAACTATCTATGGTCACTTAAATCGTAATTCTTATCATATCTCATTCGCGCGTTCTAAACCCAACCTAAATTATTCCTGTTGCAGAATCATGGCACCCCCGCACTTGAGTGCTAGTGACCTCGCCGAGCAAGTCATTGCCCAGATGAACGCAGCAATACCTGACTTGATCGCCCGGGTAATCGCCGGAGTTAGCGACATGATTTTCGGAGGCGATAACCCCGACACCTTTTGTTCGGAGATCAATCATGACAACAACCTCCTTTCTCCTCCAGCCCCCGTCACTCGAAGGAAAAGTGGGAAACGTAGGGCTAGTCACCAACCCATAAGGGGCGACCACGACAAGAAGCCCGCCATCAGACGCCGAGAGTATGCTGGACCGCACACCCAATGCAGCAGGTGCCACTTCCACCATGTCCGGAAGTGCCCGGTATGCAGACTTTGCAACACAGTGGGGCACTACCCCTGGTGCTGCCCAGAAAATGCGAACAGAAAGCCGCTATGTCTCGAATGTGGGAGCGACCAGCACCCCCGTGAGGATTGTCTCTTAGAGCATACCACAGAGACCCTCAGTGCTCTCGCAATCACAGCCGAGGAAACCCCTCAGAACCTTAATGTAACTACTGGTACGTTCCCTGCCAAATGACCCTTTTTCCTTCCGCACTATTTGATTCAAGAGCTGAAGAAAACCTTGCCCCTTAGAGATTAGACATCTCATCAGTTTAGGACCCCAGACTTTACGGATAGTTTTCCTTCGAATATGCCAACGGTCCAATAGTCGCAACTACGAATGCAAACTTAGGATTCCCAGTACTTCGTTTGCCTGAAGCTTTTCCATCGATCCGGTTCTTACCGAACCATCAAGCCTTGACGCTATAGTTGGGATGGACATGTCACCTTAGTATTGAGCCAAGATCGTCCGCCCCGACAAGCTTCCCTGTATCCCTCTCCATAAAAGGAAACTCCCATCGATCAGGAGTACAACCTGAATGATAACTCCGCAACGTGTATCCCTCGACGATGCTCTAGCATCTCGAGAAAGACTACGACTCACCCTCCGCTCACAACGTCGAACATGGATCTAAGGAAAGCCGAGTCCAAGACACTCCGTAGTCGAGGACCATCCAAAGCCTTCCTGAGAAACTCCCAGACTACCACTAAATCGACAAGTAGAAATTTCAAATGAACCTCGTTCCTAGCACGGCACCTATAGCTGAGGCTCCCTACCACCTAGCCCCACTGAGATGCTAAGGCGGCCAAAGCTGCTGTAGGAACTACCCAACCCTGGTCTTTCCACTCGAATCCAATTACATGAGAGGCCCCAATTTTTCCTAACAAGAGACAGACGAACCTTTTCGTTCATACCCTGATCGTCGTAAATGTAACAAGCCTACCGTCAAGAACCGATAACCACCCCCGAGGATCGACAACCTGTCCGAGTAGTTGCAGGATGCAACATCCCTCTCAAAAGTCGACCCCGCCCGAGTTATCACCAGGTTCGGGACATTCTGACCAACACTTCCGAGGACCGCATTTCCCCAAACTCGATGCAAACCACCCAAGCCTTTCCCTCTGTCAATACGCCTAACAACACATCGCCGGTATTCATGGACTTAATGAACAAAGTGCATAGGCCATACTTGAATGATTGATAACCTTACTCCTCGCCAACACTCACACCTACTCAAGGAAGATCCTGTGAGCATCCCGAGCTCACCCTAGAACCCTTCCGAGGTCAGGAGTCGTGCGCCAATTTCCCAAAGTTCGAACTCTGACCCGAGCAGAACATTTTCCGATTCTATAGTCAACCTTGAAGGAACTCGGACCCATGCCAAACGCAACTCGTTGCGCCAAGCCCCAAGCATAAGTTCTGAAATCCGAAGGTATTCGTGAATCCATGCCCGTCAAGGGCCATCGAATTGTTATTAAATCTATCCGGGATCCGACTTGATGTACCAGGAGTCCCCGAGAATACTGTTCTGGCCGGACATAAATGAGGACATTGCCTGGTATCCAGCCGAGCGCCTCACTTACTTCGAGGTCAAGGCAGGACACCGAAACCCATCTCTCTATTAGCCGACCTGCGTCCCACTCCCTTCGGAATTCCCTCCCAGGAACCGCTAGGAACGCGACTAGAACTCATCACCTCTCACTATTCACATTCCTTTAATCGGATACACTTATGTCACGGACCCCGTGCCAGCACTAAGTGCACACCCATCAGTCTATACCTGGACGCAAGTGTCGAACACCGCCCTATCGGCTAGAAGCTGACGGTCGACGACTTGCAAGGTCCTACGTCTACCTCTACTCGCGAAGGACTGGAAACGTTCCCGTACCCGACCAAGGAGCTGTGTGACCATCTAGAAGAAAAGCCTCAATCCCTTAGATGGCAATAGGGTATCCCCTAGGATATCGCCACGGAAGGAGGATAGTCTGCTTCAGGAAACGCGGCGAACCAAGCCGAAGTACCCCGGTTCAACCTGAGTTCTAGAGCATATCGATCCGATCTTTGCACTGCCTTCAACTTTCTCAACCGCCACCTAACGTTCTTGATTGCTCCCTCCTCGCACTTGTACAGTGTTCATCGGTCGAGAACTTCGTTGTCGTCTCCAAGGTCAAACGACATTGACCGAACCTTGTACCCATCTCCAAGTTCAGTGGAACCTCCGACGTAGCCCCACAACCGCGTGGAAACGCAGGGACCGAAATCCGTCAGGAGAATCCACCACGATCCGACGGCAATTTTTTCCCCATGGGACGAACTAAATTTCGGGACGAAATTCCTTTCAACCCGGGGTGAATGTGACAACCGTCAAATTTCAGGTGTTCTGTACGTTCTATGTCTCCCGTCTTGTCTCTTACGTCTTCAAATGAAACTTTATCGGAAACGCGCGCGTGTCGGAATCACAACCGGAACCAACTAATATAGGTCCTAATGTAAATCCTAACACCAAATAAACAATACAAGAACTTGACTAAGTTCATAACGGTAACTAAAATGATTCTAGTCCTTAACTAATCAACGGAAAACAACAAAACGTCAAAAGCTGGACTTTGGAATCCAGCCGGCGGCTGAATATATCCAGCCGGCGGCTGAATCCCGCTGTCCAGCTGGATGATGACTCATTTCTGCATGCATTTCGATTGGGCAACGTTTTTCACTCGAGTTTTGGACAATATTTACTGCATTTAGCTTCCCTAGGGCAGACTTAAACATCACCTTAACATTTTCTTTCATTTCTTTGAATCAAAACACACACACACACTCAACACTTTCTCTAAACTCTCTCTATTGCCTCAAGAACACCAACACCAAAACAGAAACATTTTGCCTAAAATCAGTCCATAAACACCACAAAAATCATATACAAATCGTCCTAAGATCAAAGGGGTAGCAAGGAAAAGGTTTAAATCGGGTTTTCAAGGAACTTTTGGAGCTAAAACTCATCCAATCCATCACATCTCTTTTTCCTTCGGTATAACACTTTCTTTTTACTATTTTTATACTTATACTCACTTGCATGTAAGATCTATAATCTGGAAATAAGTTTTTATAAACATGCAAAACGTTTTCTAGCTTAAAAACGAGTTTTTATGTTAGATCTCTATATTTAACATGTAAATCTAAAAGGAAATAGTGTTTTTACCTCAAAAAAATACATATGTTTAAGTTATAACAGCTTGCATGTCGAATCTACCCGTTAAACAAGCTTAAAATCGAAGAAACAAGCAACTATAAAACTGGCCGAAGCCTTTTGGCCGGCGGCTGAAGGATTTCAGCCGACGGCTAAAGGTCAGCCGGCGGCTGTTTTCCTCCAGCCGTCGCCAGAATGGCCCTGTTCGCTATTTTTGTCGTTTTAAAGGTCGTAAACTTGATTTTAAGCTAAAATAATTAATCACGGAACATATATATCATGTTAAGCTACTGTTTTGACTTATGAGTTGGTTGAAAAGCTTTTGGGGAATTGAAACTTGTGTATTGTCGATTTAAACGTTATGTTATGTATTTTGAAGCGGGAAAGTGTTTTGAAAAATGGACATAATTTTTATTGCGCGGAAGCGCTGCCCAATTTTCACCGTAAATTACCTTTCAAATTCAGAAACATCATAACTTCGAGACTTTTATACATTAACTTGGAACTTTGACACTTTTGGTACATAAATGGACATTTCGAACTATAAAACGTTCATGATCACATAAACCTTACAAAATTTCCGTAATAAACTTCTTGGGGCAGAATCTAAGTATTATAAATTGAGACTTAAAAAGGTTAAATTGAAACTTAACATAACTCCAATTATAATAATATAACTTATACCACTTTCCGGTGTCCTAGGTCGTTTGTGATTCCCGACGCGTTCCGCCTCTCTTTGTGCTAGTTCATATATCTCTTCGCAAACCGTGAGTTACACCCCTCTCTTCTCTTACATTTTAAGTACTCTTTTTGGGGGAAACATGAGATCAAACCTTTTGTGAACTTGTACGACTATTTTGACTTCGGACTTTTGAACTATTTTGACTTATTGAACTTATGATCTATTTGACTCTTGAACTTGTACGACTATTTTGACTTTTGGTACTTATTGAACTATTTTGACTTTGGTCTATTTAAACTATTTTGACTTGTGGATCTTTGAACTATTTTGGACAAATTCTTAAAGACTCTTATGCGTAAAAATGCTTTATTGCCTTGTTGGCTACTTATTATCTAAAACTTTTACGAACTTGTTAAACTTTTGCGAACCTTTGGAAACCTTTTGAACTATTTGAACGACTCTCTATTTATGAAAACTTTTGAACTAAAGGAACTGTTTTTGGTACGAACTGTTTTTGGTACGAACTATTTGGACTAATATGCGTAAATAACATCAATTGTTCGGATTGGCTTACTTTAGACTCCCTAGGTTTGCCTCTTTGGATACTTGAATAGACATTGATAGCTTGGTTGTATTAGGTGCTAAACCCTAGGTGAGAATATAACGCCGTAAGTACAAACATAAAGACTTTTAAAATGGTAAGACTAAAAGTCCCACAATTTTTCTTGGACGACTATACACACTATTAACACAAGCCGTTAGCATATATTATGGGTATCGATACTTAGGAGCGGTCACTCCTTACCAATGGGTAGCGACCAAGGTACATATTGCTAAGTCCTCGCGGACTCTGACTTTAGACTTGACTAGTGGGCAGGTACTTGACCAGAATCGGATTAGTGTGTAGACTAAATCTTACGTATATTAAGCTTAGTGGTTGGTACAACTCGAGGATCATAGGTCTATATTACGCATATGCTTACTTACTGTCTTGCACATGTGGATTAATCCACCGCTGAGGTAATGAATACGAACCTTTTTGCTCGCTACACTATTTGACCTTGTATTTGACTTAAACTTACTTTGGTCGTACTTGAACTTATTTTAAACGTACTTGAACTTATTTTGAACGTACTTGAACTTATTTTAAACGTACTTGAACTTATTTTGGACGTACTTGAACTTATTTTAAACGTGCTTGAACTTATTTTAAACGTACTTGAAATTGTCTTGAAACTAAATTATTCTTGAATTTTAAACACTTAAATTTAATTAAGTTATTCTTGAATTTTAAGTACTTGATCTTATCTTGAAATTCTTTGACCTCGAACGACTCTCGAACTTTTATAAATCTTGAATTCGTCTCGGACTCTTATGAACTTTTAAATTGAACTTTTCTTCAATTCAAACTGTAACTCACTCACTACGTTTTCGTAGTTGACACTTTATCTCATGTTTCAGGAACTAAGCGTAAGTTATGAAGTGCATTGCTCGGGCGGGTCAAGTCTTTTATGTGAAGTGTACCTTGGGAAGAAGACCTTATTTTGGGAATTTTATTTAAAAACATTTTGGTTATGTACTATGGTCTTACGTTGAATCTTGGTTGTATCTTTGAATTGTACTTTTTAATTTAAATCTCAATGACTCGAACCGTTAATTTTAGTGTAACCCGTGAAATGATTCTTTGCTCTTCACATTCCGTGTTTCCGCTTTAGCGGGGTGTGACAGACTTGGTATCAGAGCACGGGTTATAGTGAAAACGGTTTTAAAATCTTTCAAAAAGTTTTCGAAACCAAAACTATAACCAAGGCTTTTCAGAAAACGTCATTTTCGGGTTCAAACTTTAGTATGTTATTTTCCGCAATTGCATGATTAACTTTTTCAACTATGCGTGACTCGATCAACCACCCGTAGTTCAAAATGAATTATGCAAGAACGGAAAATGCAAGGCTATCGTTAAACGGTTTTGAGTCCATAAATTCCCGGTCTTGTCAATTCCCGACACTCACATGATTGACCTGTGCATGCATTTTACTCACGTTTTTCCTATTCTTAGTTTCCCCGTACTTATGTAACTCTCTATTCACAGATACGCCATGTCTCAGTCCTCGAACTCTCGATCCCAGACTCGATCCCTTCCCCGAGCCGCCTCCCCCTCTCACGAACCCTCTGAGGGCCACACCGCATCCGAGAGTCAGCGTCACCAGACGACTGACCCAACGGAAGACACATCCCAGACCATCAGTAGCAGTAATGGGTCCAGCCCAAGGACGGTACTTCCACCTCCTAGACTGGTGCCCGTTGCAGCACCTCAGCCCCGAGGACCCAATGCTGGAGCACCTGTGCATCCGCAGTCGGGCCCGTTCCGACCCGCGCCTCCCCAGTCTTTCTTAGACCCCTACGATCCCGCCTTTCGCACTCCGATATCGGAACGTTACGCATGGGATCGTCAGTTCATCGAGGAAAGACGACGTGCGCAGGAGTCCGGACCCTCCCGACCCATGATGCCACCTACTCATCAGCCTCTTCCACCAGACGCCTTCCTCAACTTGCACCGTCAAGTCCGTGGACTTGCCGAGGAAGCCCAGGAGCAGGGCCTTCTTCTATTTGAAGTCTCCGATGCTGCGAACGAGTTAGCACAGCAGTCCCGGCGGATCATCCTAACGGCTCAGGCCACCGCCCGGACCGTCCAGTGCCTCGTCAGAGCTTGCATAGTCATGGGAGCACTTGTCGTAGCTCTCGCCGCCATGATGTTCTTGGAAGAGCGTTATTAGGCATATTTTCCTTTATCTTGTACTGTACCGGCTTAGTCGTAATTTTCCCATTGTACACGACTTAAGCCATTATTTATTATTTCTCTATGCATTGTACTTGCATTTCTCTCAGTGAACTTGTTATGTGTACCGGAACTTCTTATTATTAATGAAATTTCTATCTTCTATCATTAGGTTTATCGTATCTTGTGAACTTTGTACCTGTTGCGAACACTATGATTCTATCTCTTAAATCATAATCTTGCGTGTACTGCTTGGTCATTCGTGTTAATCTCGTGCTATAACTATCTATGGTCACTTAAATCGTAATTCTTATCATATCTCATTCGCGCGTTCTAAACCCAACCTAAATTATTCCTGTTGCAGAATCATGGCACCCCCGCACTTGAGTGCTAGTGACTGTCACACCCCGCTTGGAAGCGGAAACGCGAGATGTTCCAGTTATAATATCAAAGTCAAGATTACAACAATATAACCGATAAACAAAACATCAAATTAAATTGATCATGCCAAATGTTACAAAATACATCAATGAGTCAAGGCGATGAGACGCCAAGTACGAATACAATTCCAAAAAAATAAGCAAACGGATCGTCATGGAAATTACAATAAACAATATAAATTCAAATTTCCCAAAAGCAAGCGATCCGAAAATAAACTATGGCATGATCAACGGAAACCCTCAATTTCCTGCAAAGCGTTAAAACGACATCAACAACATGTTGGTGAATTATTCGCAATTTTAAAATAAAAGTGACCCATCGACCAGTTTCAATAAACATCATAATTTCAAGTACCATATCTCAAATCTTTTCATTTCAAACATATCTTTTCAAACCATATCTTGTTTTCAACCCTAGTGAGGATACCATGCTTAGATTAGTTATACATCGAACCTTGCCAGTCCTAAAGACGCAATTCCTAAGGCAGTGTCAACCAAAGGCAACCATAAATCAAATACGGTCATAACATCCACACATAGATACCTACTGAGGGATGAGGGTCAGGCGATATAACCCATATAGCTATATATATGTAACCGTTGGGCACGAAGCTTAACGAGTGTATAAGACACCCAATCTAAGGCAGACCTATTCTACTAGGTAAACAAGATATTCATAACATTTCGCATACGCAAACAGTTTTAAAATAGGCTACAAGATGATCAATAACATTCCGCATACGCAGACAGTTTTAAAATACACTACAAGATGATTAATAAGATTCCGCATACGCAGACAGTTTTAAAATACACTACAATATGATCAATAACATTCCGCATACGCAGACAGTTTTAAAATACACTATAAGATGATTAATAACATTTCCGCATACGCAGACAGTTTTTAAAATACGCTTTACAGCCCAAAAATAGTAAGACAAGGGCTACGAATAACTCACAATACAAGCTTCAGCAAATCCCAGATAAACAATCACGGAGCTACAACTCCACCGTCTAAGTGCCCTAAACAGCAATAATATAGTCTCAGTATCTCTACAAGTATAGTTCGGTTTAGCCTTGTCGGTTAAGATTAAGTTTAATATAACATTCCAACGATTAATAAGTCGAATAAGGATGACGGATTAAGAAGACGATGTTCCGCGCCAGAGAAGGGCCGATCGGCAAGATATCGATCTTTCACGTCCACAACGACCGTTGGAAACGAGTGATAACTCCAAGTCGAAAGGAATATTAATACCAATGTTCAATATAATGACCAAGATTAAGATGTTGACTTGTAGAAGTCAAAGGTCAATTATGTTGACTTATGAAAGTCAAATGTCAATCAAGTTGACTTATTAAAGTCAAAATCAATTTAAAGGTCCAAATTGACACTTTGAACAATTTGAAGTGTTTTCATACTAAAATGTTTTGAGTAAAATGTCTTTCAAAACCATTTTATAAAATTTTCCGCAAGACATACTTTGATGACTTAAAACGATGATTAAATTGAGACGAAGTTTAAAGTATCGCAAAGATGTTTAAAATGTCCGTTTTAAGTAATATTATGACATTTGTGATTGCGTTGGTGTCTTTGAGTCCAAAGACAATGTTATTGTAAAATATGTTACTTTTGTACACAATATATTTATATAAGTGTTTTAATGTCGTAAAAAGTAGTGAGTTGGAATTTCGGCAGCGCTTCCGCGTCATAAAATATTCGTCCAAATTTCAATCACTTTCCCCGCTTAACAACAAAACCATTCTCATAATACAATATACGATAATAAGTTAAATACGATACTTTGATTATATTACCTTTTAATATATTTGTCCAAAAATCATTCCAATCCGATAAAATACGACGAGTGTTGGTCTAATAATTATCCTAACCGTTTTCAAGGCTAAAACCGAATAACGAATATAATGAATCGAAAGATTTACAAGGATAACAATTTATACCGCAAACACCCGCTTGATTTGACAAGGATCTAGAATCAACAACTTCAGTGGTGTAGTGATGAGTATATCCGCCTCCAAAACACAAGACAACCACCGAAAATTAGCAAAACGAAAGATTTGAACGGACAGACTGATCCAGCCGCCGGCTGAGATGATCCAGCCGCCGGCTGAGATAATCCAGCCGTCGGCTGGAGGCTGACAGACAGCTCCATATTTTTGTTATTTTATCGTTTTCAAGCGTTTTCAAGAGTATTTTCGGTAGATCTCGACATGCAAGTAATAACCCTTTAATAATATCCATAGATTTCTTTAAATAACAACTTTTATATCAAGATTTTTGTAAAAAAAATTTATAAAAAATTATGTTCTTATATAAATCACCATAAAACTTTTATAAAACTTTTCTTTGATCATAGATGAAACATGCAAGTATAGAAATGAATTAAAATCAGGGAAAGGAAGTTATTATACCCCAAGAAAATCGAAAACAAGATGATCTAGCTTGATTGATGAAGGTTTTGATGAAGATTTAGACCCGAAAAAGATGAAGAACTTCAAGAATAACCCGGATAATCACCACTCCATGCTCCTTATGATGAATATACTTGATTATTGTTATGTTTATGATGTTTAAATGGTGGATAATGGCTGGGATTTTACTGCAACAATGGAGGAAATGAAGAAAAGTGTAGAGAGTTTGAGAGGGAATACACACTTGTGTGTGTTTTGTGATTATGAAAAATGAAAGAAAAATGATAAACAAGATTGATATTATCACTTGGGCAGTGTTTCTGGCAGTATGGGGGTCGAATGGGACTTAGCCACGTGTCCCGAATCAAATTACATGCAAAAATGAGTCACCAAGGCCTGTCCAGACCATTCCAGCCGTCGGCTGGCTGGATTCAGCCGCCGGCTGAATCCCTGCCAGCTGCTGGCTGGTCGGCAGGCTCTGCAGACTTGTTTTTGACCGTTTGGGAGTTTCGTTCATCGAAAACTCCCGATTCTTTTTGCGTTGAACTTAGAATTGTTCATACTTTGATTTACTTTATATTGGGTTCATTTAATATTTTATTTTCACTTTCGATTTCGAGATTCGCACGATTTCGGTAAAAGAGCACACAAGAACAAAAGCACGATATCTCGAGGATAAAGGATCCGATAACCGACAAATTTGGCATAAACCTTCTAACTTATATTTATGAGAATACTAACTAATTGGCACTTAGATAGAATAATACTATACGTCCCGGTGGACGAATCAACAAATACAGAAAACCCGATAATCAATAACGGCAAAACGTGAGCAAAACAAAGCGAAATACAAGGGTCGAAATCAATTGCGAATAAAATATAAATAATAACGGTAACATAAGTACTTCAAATTGACGGGACGTCACAGCCTCCCCCAGTTAAAAGAATTTCGTCCTCGAAATTAATAAAGAGCATCGATAGAAGGAAAAAAAGATGGGGCGGTAACTATTGTAGTATGAAAGCCCGGCTAACAGAAAATGTCGATCCCAACTTCCGCCAAAGTCTAAAACGTACGCGCGTAGCGATCAAGAATGACGGAAAAATCTCGTCAATAAGCAATCTAAAAGGTTTCTCTATTCGGTAATCTTCTCGAATAGGCAGGAAAAGTGCTGTCTTAGTCAGCCGATCCATGATAATCCAAATGATATAATCCTCGGTGAGGGCCTCCTGATCTAACAACAGTCTCTCCAGCGATAAAGGTATGCAGATATTCTTCTCGAATCATATAATCTATGCACGGTGCGTCGACAACCAACCCATGCTCATAATAACGTCGAATCTACCAACGGATAACTCTATTTCGAAGGAAGACGCTAAGGGTAAAGACGTACAAGGAAACATAGTCCTAAACGCATCAAATATGAAATTCTTCGAATGATGGAATAAAATTGGAGATCAGTAGAATTGAGAGATATTGACTCAAAAACTGTTAACAATAGGAATT
This sequence comes from Senecio squalidus, assembly GCA_910822075.1. NCBI lineage: Eukaryota > Viridiplantae > Streptophyta > Magnoliopsida > Asterales > Asteraceae > Senecio > Senecio squalidus. Next base: position 21,957,857 of record CAJVGC010000592.1, read on the forward strand.
ACGTTCCGGTCTTGCATAATTTATTCAAAACTAGGCGTAGTTGGCCAAATTACGCGTAGTTCATAATGAACCATGCAATTGCGGAATTAATCCTCTAAGGTTTAAAAGTGCACGAAATGATTATTAGCAAGTCGAAGCAAGGTGATGGATTAAAATTTGAATACGAACTCCTCGGAATCACACTCGTAGGACAACCTAGTCTCGCCGACTTCTTTGCAGATAGGAGCTCCCTTCGGTTCCAACGCAACAAAGGCGTAAAAAGGAAAATGGAAATACACGGAAGAGAAAGAAAAGTGTGCAACCCGACGATAATAAGATTAAGCATCAAATATCAAATAGGATAAATGCAGGTTGAACTTAGATAGGAGGAGTATATGTACCGGCTTGAGCTAACTCGGGACAGTTGGCCTTAAGATGCTCAGGAGATCCACATTCATAACATTTTCCCTTCATGGTCTTACAATACCGCCCTGTGTGACCAAGTTTCTTACATTTATCGCATTTCCAACAAGCCACCTCCCTGGCGTGGTGACTACCACACTGATCACACTTTGGAGGCCCACCCCTGGCATTTGGGGCCACCGCCGCGTATGCTTGCACCGCCTGAGGAGCATCCTGCCTCCTAGCTTTCTTCTGCGAGTCCCCATAACGGTCTTCACCACCCCGTTTCCCTTCAGAGTTTTGCTTAACAATCATCGGGGGTAACTCACCATCCCGGACCGCATTCTGAGTCAAAGTAATCGCAATTTCCACCGCACTCTGAAATGTGCTCGGTTTGCTGGATAGTACACTCTTACGAATTGCTGGGGGTAATCCGTGCGTGTAGCGACCTATACGTTTAAGCTCCGGTCGGACCAAGTGCGGCACTAGCTGGGACAGAGCGTGAAAACGCGAAGTGTACCCTTGGATGTCTGACCCAACCATGGTCAAGTTCCACAACTCATCCTCCAATTTCTGAATCTCGGATTCAGGAACATACTCAATAATCATCAACTCCTTTAGTTGCTCCCAAGTCATCTTGTTGATCTCAGCTCGGCCTCGCACATTCACGATTGAATTCCACCACGTCAGAGCCGTTCCTTGGAATACAAACGCAGCAAATCGGACTCGATCCTTGTCCGCACAGTCAATAGCATCGAAAATAGATTCCATCTTTTCCATCCACTGGAGCGTTCCAGTCGCTCCCTCATTGCCTCTGTACTCTGGGGCCTTACAGCTCATAAAAGTCTTCAGCGTGCACCCAGCGCGTTGGGTCGAGCCCTCTGCTCTACCTGATCCAGTAATCACGACTTCGGGTCCTTCATTATTAGCAACCGGCTCAGGACCCTCGTTGTTGACAATCGGCTCGGGATTTCCAGAACCCGAACCACCACCAGTTCCTTGGGTTGTGCCCTCCCTTAGTTGAGCTACAAGCTCGGGCATCATTGCCGCTATCTGTTGAGCAATCATCTGTGCCATGTCAGGATTCGTATCGTTCTCCACATTGTTCCTTCTTGCATTGGACGTATTAGCTCTCGCGTTCGAAGCATTATTTCTCGCGTTCGAATTCGCGGTATTAGCCCTCGCGTTCGAATTCGCGGTATTCGCTCTCGCATTCGCAGTAGCACGTCGCGCGGAACTTCGTGTCGCAACTCTCCTCGTAGGCGCCATCGCCCTAAAAGAGACGAAAGAAAAATAAAACTCGATCAGCAAATGTGTGCAAAAACAAGGCCAAACGCCACAAAATCAACGCGAAATAAACACGTATGAAAAATAGTGCACACATTGCAATCAGAGAAAATCGATTCAAAAAGCCTATGGTCATAGTCCAAGTGATTTACTCAGTTAAAATCACTCGGTTCGCTATAACCTTTGGCTCTGATACCAACTTCTGTCACACCCCGCTTGGAAGCGGAAACGCGAGATGTTCCAGTTATAATATCAAAGTCAAGATTACAACAATATAACCGATAAACAAAACATCAAATTAAATTGATCATGCCAAATGTTACAAAATACATCAATGAGTCAAGGCGATGAGACGCCAAGTACGAATACAATTCCAAAAAAATAAGCAAACGGATCGTCATGGAAATTACAATAAACAATATAAATTCAAATTTCCCAAAAGCAAGCGATCCGAAAATAAACTATGGCATGATCAACGGAAACCCTCAATTTCCTGCAAAGCGTTAAAACGACATCAACAACATGTTGGTGAATTATTCGCAATTTTAAAATAAAAGTGACCCATCGACCAGTTTCAATAAACATCATAATTTCAAGTACCATATCTCAAATCTTTTCATTTCAAACATATCTTTTCAAACCATATCTTGTTTTCAACCCTAGTGAGGATACCATGCTTAGATTAGTTATACATCGAACCTTGCCAGTCCTAAAGACGCAATTCCTAAGGCAGTGTCAACCAAAGGCAACCATAAATCAAATACGGTCATAACATCCACACATAGATACCTACTGAGGGATGAGGGTCAGGCGATATAACCCATATAGTTATATATATGTAACCGTTGGGCACGAAGCTTAACGAGTGTATAAGACACCCAATCTAAGGCAGACCTATTCTACTAGGTAAACAAGATATTCATAACATTTCGCATACGCAAACAGTTTTAAAATAGGCTACAAGATGATCAATAACATTCCGCATACGCAGACAGTTTTAAAATACACTACAAGATGATTAATAAGATTCCGCATACGCAGACAGTTTTAAAATACACTACAATATGATCAATAACATTCCGCATACGCAGACAGTTTTAAAATACACTATAAGATGATTAATAACATTTCCGCATACGCAGACAGTTTTTAAAATACGCTTTACAGCCCAAAAATAGTAAGACAAGGGCTACGAATAACTCACAATACAAGCTTCAGCAAATCCCAGATAAACAATCACGGAGCTACAACTCCACCGTCTAAGTGCCCTAAACAGCAATAATATAGTCTCAGTATCTCTACAAGTATAGTTCGGTTTAGCCTTGTCGGTTAAGATTAAGTTTAATATAACATTCCAACGATTAATAAGTCGAATAAGGATGACGGATTAAGAAGACGATGTTCCGCGCCAGAGAAGGGCCGATCGGCAAGATATCGATCTTTCACGTCCACAACGACCGTTGGAAACGAGTGATAACTCCAAGTCGAAAGGAATATTAATACCAATGTTCAATATAATGACCAAGATTAAGATGTTGACTTGTAGAAGTCAAAGGTCAATTATGTTGACTTATGAAAGTCAAATGTCAATCAAGTTGACTTATTAAAGTCAAAATCAATTTAAAGGTCCAAATTGACACTTTGAACAATTTGAAGTGTTTTCATACTAAAATGTTTTGAGTAAAATGTCTTTCAAAACCATTTTATAAAATTTTCCGCAAGACATACTTTGATGACTTAAAACGATGATTAAATTGAGACGAAGTTTAAAGTATCGCAAAGATGTTTAAAATGTCCGTTTTAAGTAATATTATGACATTTGTGATTGCGTTGGTGTCTTTGAGTCCAAAGACAATGTTATTGTAAAATATGTTACTTTTGTACACAATATATTTATATAAGTGTTTTAATGTCGTAAAAAGTAGTGAGTTGGAATTTCGGCAGCGCTTCCGGGTCATAAAATATTCGTCCAAATTTCAATCACTTTCCCCGCTTAACAACAAAACCATTCTCATAATACAATATACGATAATAAGTTAAATACGATACTTTGATTATATTACTCTTTAATATATTTGTCCAAAAATCAGTCCAATCCGATAAAATACGACGAGTGTTGGTCTAATAATTATCCTAACCGTTTTCAAGGCTAAAACCGAATAACGAATATAATGAATCGAAAGATTTACAAGGATAACAATTTATACCGCAAACACCCGCTTGATTTGACAAGGATCTAGAATCAACAACTTCAGTGGTGTAGTGATGACATATCCGCCTCCAAAACACAAGACAACCACCGAAAATTAGCAAAACGAAAGATTTGAACGGACAGACTGATCCAGCCGCCGGCTGAGATAATCCAGCCGCCGGCTGAGATAATCCAGCCGTCGGCTGGAGGCTGACAGACAGCTCCATATTTTTGTTATTTTATCGTTTTCAAGCGTTTTCAAGAGTATTTTCGGTAGATCTCGACATGCAAGTAATAACCCTTTAATAATATCCATAGATTTCTTTAAATAACAACTTTTATATCAAGATTTTTGTAAAAAAAATTTATAAAAAATTATGTTCTTATATAAATCACCATAAAACTTTTATAAAACTTTTCTTTGATCATAGATGAAACATGCAAGTATAGAAATGAATTAAAATCAGGGAAATGAAGTTATTATACCCCAAGAAAATCGAAAACAAGATGATCTAGCTTGATTGATGAAGGTTTTGATGAAGATTTAGACCCGAAAAAGATGAAGAACTTCAAGAATAACCCGGATAATCACCACTCCATGCTCCTTATGATGAATATACTTGATTATTGTTATGTTTATGATGTTTAAATGGTGGATAATGGCTGGGATTTTACTGCAACAATGGAGGAAATGAAGAAAAGTGTAGAGAGTTTGAGAGGGAATACACACTTGTGTATGTTTTGTGATTATGAAAAATGAAAGAAAAATGATAAACAAGATTGATATTATCACTTGGGCAGTGTTTCTGGCAGTATGGGGGTCGAATGGGACTTAGCCACGTGTCCCGAATCAAATTACATGCAAAAATGAGTCACCAAGGCCTGTCCAGACCATTCCAGCCGTCGGCTGGCTGGATTCAGCCGCCGGCTGAATCCCTGCCAGCTGCTGGCTGGTCGGCAGGCTCTGCAGACTTGTTTTTGACCGTTTGGGAGTTTCGTTCATCGAAAACTCCCGATTCTTTTTGCGTTGAACTTAGAATTGTTCATACTTTGATTTACTTTATATTGGGTTCATTTAATATTTTATTTTCACTTTCGATTTCGAGATTCGCACGATTTCGGTAAAAGAGCACACAAGAACAAAAGCACGATATCTCGAGGATAAAGGATCCGATAACCGACAAATTTGGCATAAACCTTCTAACTTATATTTATGAGAATACTAACTAATTGGCACTTAGATAGAATAATACTATAAGTCCCGGGGGACGAATCAACAAATACAGAAAACCCGATAATCAATAACGGCAAAACGTGAGCAAAACAAAGCGAAATACAAGGGTCGAAATCAATTGCGAATAAAATATAAATAATAACGGTAACATAAGTACTTCAAATTGACGGGACGTCACAGTGACCTCGTCGAGCAAGTCATTGCCCAGATGAACGCAGCAATACCTGACTTGATCGCCCGGGTAATCGCCGGAGTGAGCGACAGGATTTTCGGAGGCGATAACCCCGACACCTTTTGTTCGGAGATCAATCATGACAACAACCTCCTTTCTCCTCCAGCCCCCGTCACTCGAAGGAAAAGTGGGAAACGTAGGGCTAGTCACCAACCCATAAGGGGCGACCACGACAAGAAGCCCGCCATCAGACGCCGAGAGTATGCTGGACCGCACACCCAATGCAGCAGGTGCCACTTCCACCATGTCCGGAAGTGCCCGGTATGCAGACTTTGCAACACACTGGGGCACTACCCCTGGTGCTGCCCAGAAAATGCGAACAGAAAGCCGCTATGTCTCGAATGTGGGAGCGACCAGCACCCCCGTGAGGATTGTCTCTTAGAGCATACCACCGAGACCCTCAGTGCTCTCGCAATCACAGCCGAGGAAACCCCTCAAAACCTTAATGTAACTACTGGTACGTTCCCTGCCAAATGACCCTTTTTCCTTCCGCACTATTTGATTCAAGAGCTGAAGAAAACCTTGCCCCTTAGAGATTAGACATCTCATCAGTTTAGGACCCCAGACTTTACGGATAGTTTTCCTTCGAATATGCCAACGGTCCAATAGTCGCAGCTACGAATGCAAACTTAGGATTCCCAGTACTTCGTTTGCCTGAAGCTTTTCCATCGATCCGGTTCTTACCGAACCATCAAGCCTTGACGCTATAGTTGGGATGGACAGGTCACCTTAGTATTGAACCAAGATCGTCCGCCCCGACAAGCTTCCCTGTATCCCTCTCCATAAAAGGAAACTCCCGTCGATCAGGAGTACAACCTGAATGATAACTCCGCAACGTGTATCCCTCGACGATGCTCTAGCATCTCGAGAAAGACTACGACTCACCCTCCGCTCACAACGTCGAACATGGATCTAAGGAAAGCCGAGTCCAAGACACTCCGTAGTCGAGGACCATCCAAAGCCTTCCTGAGAAACTCCCAGACTACCACTAAATCGACAAGTAGAAATTTCAAATGAACCCCGTTCCTAGCACGGCACCTATAGCTGAGGCTCCCTACCACCTAGCCCCACTGAGATGCTAAGGCGGCCAAAGCTGCTGTAGGAACTACCCAACCCTGGTCTTTCCACTCGAATCCAATTACATGAGAGGCTCCAATTTTTCTTAACAAGAGACAGACGAACCTTTTCGTTCATACCCAGATCGTCGTAAATGTAACAAGCGTACCGTCAAGAACCGATAACCACCCCCGAGGATCGACAACCTGTCCGAGTAGTTGCAGGATGCAACATCCCTCTCAAAAGTCGACCCCGCCCGAGTTATCACCAGGTTCGGGACATTCTGACCAACACTTCCGAGGACCGCATTTCCCCAAACTCGATGCAAACCACCCAAGCCTTTCCCTCTGTCAATACGCCTAACAACACATCGCCGGTATTCATGGACTTAATGAACAAAGTGCATAGGCCATACTTGAATGATTGATAACCTTACTCCTCGCCAACACTCACACCTACTCAAGGAAGATCCTGTGAGCATCCCGAGCTCACCCTAGAACCCTTCCGAGGTCAGGAGTCGTGCGCCAATTTCCCAAAGTTCGAACTCTGACCCGAGCAGAACATTTTCCGATTCTATAGTCAACCTTGAAGGAACTCGGACCCATGCCAAACGCAACTCGTTGGGCCAAGCCCCAAGCATAAGTTCTGAAATCCGAAGGTATTCGTGAATCCATTCCCGTCAAGGGCCATCGAATTGTTATTCCATCTATCCGGGATCCGACTTGATGTACCAGGAGTCCCCGAGAATACTGTTCTAGCCGGACATAAATGAGGACATTGCCTGGTATCCAGCCGAGCGCCTCACTTACTTCGAGGTCAAGGCAGGACACCGAAACCCATCTCTCTATTAGCCGACCTGCGTCCCACTCCCTTCGGAATGCCCTCCCAGGAACCGCTAGGAACGCGACTAGAACTCATCACCTCTCACTATTCACATTCCTTTAATCGGATACACTTATGTCACGGTCCCCGTGCCAGCACTAAGTGCACACCCATCAGTCTATACCTGGACGCAAGTGTCGAACACCGCCCTATCGGCTAGAAGCTGACGTTCGACGACTTGCAAGGTCCTACGTCTACCTCTACTCGCGAAGGACTGGAAACGTTCCCGTACCCGGCCAAGGAGCTGTGTGACCATCTAGAAGAAAAGCCTCAATCCCTTAGATGGAAGGAGGATAGTCTGCTTCAGGAAACGCGGCGAACCAAGCCGAAGTACCCCGGTTCAACCTGAGTTCTAGAGCATATCGATCCGATCTTTGCACTGCCTTCAACTTTCTCAACCGCCACCTAACGTTCTTGATTGCTCCCTCCTCGCACTTGTACAGTGTTCATCGGTCGAGAACTTCGTTGTCGTCTCCAAGGTCAAACGACATTGACCGAACCTTGTACCCATCTCCAAGTTCAGTGGAACCTCCGACGTAGCCCCACAACCGCGTGGAAACGCAGGGACCGAAATCCGTCAGGAGAATCCACCACGATCCGACGGCAATTTTTTCCCCATGGGACGAACTAAATTTCGGGACGAAATTCCTTTCAACCCGGGGAGAATGTGACAACCGTCAAATTTCAGGTGTTCTGTACGTTCTATGTCTCCCGTCTTGTCTCTTACGTCTTCAAATGAAACTTTATCGGAAACGCGCGCGTGTCGGAATCACAACCGGAACCAACTAATATAGGTCCTAATGTAAATCCTAACACCAAATAAACAATACAAGAACTTGACTAAGTTCATAACGGTAACTAAAATGATTCTAGTCCTTAACTAATCAACGGAAAACAACAAAACGTCAAAAGCTGGACTTTGGAATCCAGCCGGCGGCTGAATCCCGCTGTCCAGCTGGATGATGACTCATTTCTGCATGCATTTCGATTGGGCAACGTTTTTCACTCGAGTTTTGGACAATATTTACTGCATTTAGCTTCCCTAGGGCAGACTTAAACATCACCTTAACATTTTCTTTCATTTCTTTGAATCAAAACACACACACACACTCAACACTTTCTCTAAACTCTCTCTATTGCCTCAAGAACACCAACACCAAAACAGAAACATTTTGCCTAAAATCAGTCCATAAACACCACAAAAATCATATACAAATCGTCCTAAGATCAAAGGGGTAGCAAGGAAAAGGTTTAAATCGGGTTTTCAAGGAACTTTTGGAGCTAAAACTCATCCAATCCATCACATCTCTTTTTCCTTCGGTATAACACTTTCTTTTTACTATTTTTATACTTATACTCACTTGCATGTAAGATCTATAATCTGGAAATAAGTTTTTATAAACATGCAAAACGTTTTCTAGCTTAAAACGAGTTTTTATGTTAGATCTCTATATTTAACATGTAAATCTAAAAGGAAATAGTGTTTTTACCTCAAAAAAATACATATGTTTAAGTTATAACAGCTTGCATGTCGAATCTACCCGTTAAACAAGCTTAAAATCGAAGAAACAAGCAACTATAAAACTGGCCGAAGCCTTTTGGCCGGCGGGTGAAGGATTTCAGCCGACGGCTAAAGGTCAGCCGGCGGCTGTTTTCCTCCAGCCGTCGCCAGAATGGCCCTGTTCGCTATTTTTGTCGTTTTAAAGGTCGTAAACTTGATTTTAAGCTAAAATAATTAATCACAGAACATATATATCATGTTAAGCTACTGTTTTGACTTATGAGTTGGTTGAAAAGCTTTTGGGGAATTGAAACTTGTGTATTGTCGATTTAAACGTTATGTTATGTATTTTGAAGCGGGAAAGTGTTTTGAAAAATGGACATAATTTTTATTGCGCGGAAGCGCTGCCCAATTTTCACCGTAACTTCGAGACTTTTATACATTAACTTGGAACTTTGACACTTTTGGTACATAAATGGACATTTCGAACTATAAAACGTTCATGATCACATAAACCTTACAAAATTTCCGTAATAAACTTTTTGGGGCAGAATCTAAGTATTATAAATTGAGACTTAAAAAGGTTAAATTGAAACTTAACATAACTCCAATAATAATAATATAACTTATACCACTTTCCGGTGTCCTAGGTCGTTTGTGATTCCCGACGCGTTCCGCCTCTCTTTGTGCTAGTTCATATATCTCTTCGCAAACCGTGAGTTACACCCCTCTCTTCTCTTACATTTTAAGTACTCTTTTTGGGGGAAACATGAGATCAAACCTTTTGTGAACTTGTACGACTATTTTGACTTCGGACTTTTGAACTATTTTGACTTATTGAACTTATGATCTATTTGACTCTTGAACTTGTACGACTATTTTGACTTTTGGTACTTATTGAACTATTTTGACTTTGGTCTATTTAAACTATTTTGACTTGTGGATCTTTGAACTATTTTGGACAAATTCTTAAAGACTCTTATGCGTAAAAATGAATTATTGCCTTGTTGGCTACTTATTATCTAAAACTTTTACGAACTTGTTAAACTTTTGCGAACCTTTGGAAACCTTTTGAACTATTTGAACGACTCTCTATTTATGAAAACTTTTGAACTAAAGGAACTGTTTTTGGTACGAACTGTTTGGACTAATATGCGTAAATAACATCAATTGTTCGGATTGGCTTACTTTAGACTCCCTAGGTTTGCCTCTTTGGATACTTGAATAGACATTGATAGCTTGGTTGTATTAGGTGTTAAACCCTAGGTGAGAATATAACGCCGTAAGTACAAACATAAAGACTTTTAAAATGGTACGACTAAAAGTCCCACAATTTTTCTTGGACGACTATACACACTATTAACACAAGCCGTTAGCATATATTATGGGTATCGATACTTAGGAGCGGTCACTCCTTACCAATGGGTAGCGACCAAGGTACATATTGCTAAGTCCTCGCGGACTCTGACTTTAGACTTGACTAGTGGGCAGGTACTTGACCAGAATCGGATTAGTGTGTAGACTAAATCTTACGTATATTAAGCTTAGTGGTTGGTACAACTCGAGGATCATAGGTCTATATTACGCATATGCTTACTTACTGTCTTGCACATGTGGATTAATCCACCGCTGAGGTAATGACTACGAACCTTTTTGCTCGCTACACTATTTGACCTTGTATTTGACTTAAACTTACTTTGGTCGTACTTGAACTTATTTTAAACGTACTTGAACTTATTTTGAACGTACTTGAACTTATTTTAAACGTACTTGAACTTATTTTGGACGTACTTGAACTTATTTTAAACGTGCTTGAACTTATTTTAAACGTACTTGAAATTGTCTTGAAACTAAATTATTCTTGAATTTTAAGCACTTAAATTTAATTAAGTTATTCTTGAATTTTAAGTACTTGATCTTATCTTGAAATTCTTTGACCTCGAACGACTCTCGAACTTTTATAAATCTTGAATTCGTCTCGGACTCTTATGAACTTTTAAATTGAACTTTTCTTTAATTCAAACTGTAACTCACTCACTACGTTTTCGTAGTTGACACTTTATCTCATGTTTCAGGAACTAAGCGTAAGTTATGAAGTGCATTGCTCGGGCGGGTCAAGTCTTTTATGTGAAGTGTACCTTGGGAAGAAGACCTTATTTTGGGAATTTTATTTAAAAACATTTTGGTTATGTACTATGGTCTTACGTTGAATCTTGGTTGTATCTTTGAATTGTACTTTTTAATTTAAATCTCAATGACTCGAACCGTTAATTTTAGTGTAACCCGTGAAATGATTCTTTGCTCTTCACATTCCGTGTTTCCGCTTTAGCGGGGTGTGACATAAGTTAATTGTATACTACTTTTTATTTGTATACTTTGTATTTAATTACCCATTACTCCATTTATATATTTTCACATGCCTTACCCATTTGACATTATAACCCAATAAAAGTCTCCGTGTTGTTATACCTAGACTCTAGTGGTGGAGAAGTGATACTTTATCAAGCATATCATAGAAAACTCACCATGACTGAGCAATTGAGCGGATTTATTGATTACTTTACACATCTTTAGATTAGCGTTGAGAGATTGTGTGATTTACTCCCAAAATTCTTGAGGTATTTGGTTATGCTTTTTACATAATGTCTTGGTAATTAATTAGAAACATGGTTTTGCTTAAGGACAAGCAAACGGTAAGTATATGGGGGGATTTGATATCGCATATTTACATCTATATTTATATGCGATATTCGGTCGTTTTTATGTTAGAATCATGATGGATAGCATAAGTTTTTACATTTAATCGTGTGAAAGTGTTTTATTCAAGTGACAGGTTTTAATATGATCGGGAAGTGGAAATTTGGCCAAGGAAACACAAGTAAATGGTCAAAAGTACGAGAATTAGTGATCTGATCAGGAACTGCGACTCAGTATGTGCTTATGCGACACGGTCAAACAGTCAACGGGCAAGAATATTCGAGAAACTCAATACTACGACGCAGTGACTCATAGATGTGGCGCATCGGGATCAGGATTTGATTACAAGATGGAAACATTTATCAATGCGACGCATTGCTTGTAAATGCGACAAAGCGGGAGGATTTTGGGATTCCAGATTTCTGCCTATAAATAGAACCTTTCAACACCAAATTAATTATCAGTTATTGGATGTCGATCTTAGGGTTCCTGATGTGCAAAATCTAGTCTTCCCAAATGCTTTCGACCACAACACCGGGCAATGTACCCTTTTCAGTTGTAGTATAGTTTTGACAAACTCGGGTTCGAACACAGGGACTAATGTAAATTAAGAGTTTAAGTCGAACAAGTAACAAGTAACAAAGTGGGGGTTTATACTACAACTACAGAGTAACGTTTTAAAAGTATTTTAGTAATCAAGATTTAAAAAGACGTTTGCTTGAACCGTTCACGAATGTATGATATTTTTCTAAGTAATGAAATATTGATTTACTTCTTATGTAAAACCAAGTTCCTTTCGAATACCGGATTTCTCTAATTACCCAACCGTGCAACCACTCCTTTCGAATATGGTTAACACCCCAAATAATTATGCATAAAGAATCAAGTCGATGTGTGAGAATTAATCTTTCACCTTCCTTTCGAATAGTTTACCAGTTAATAAACCTATTTATCTTATTTTATAAACTAGCACTCGTGTTTAAACTTAATTATTTCGATTACTATTATCGATTCCTTTCGAATACCGATAAACTATATCAACTAAAGACTAGTTGAATATTTCGTTCAATATTTTAGCAAATTCTCGAGTTCTTTTCAAATAACCAAATGGATCTCCAATTAACTAAACACACACCTATCAAACATTTCATACTCAAAATCAATCAAAACATACGATCACATATTCAATCAAACGATTATGAAATTAGCTACGCATAATTGAATTAAACATGAATTATAAGAAAAGTTGAACATGATACCAAGTGTTTTATGAAATGTCAATGTCTAAGATACCCAAATTCAAATGTAACTGAAGCTAATAGAGTAATTCAAATGGAATTGAAAACAACTTTGATGTTTGATTAATGAAATCGCCAATGATTGTCTTCTCCAAGCTCTCCCAATTTTTTTTGTGTATCTTGTGTTGTGTGAATGAACGATCGGTTTGTGATGGAGATACTGTGAGTTTTACCCAATTGATAATGATGTTGGTGTGATAATGTCATGGTTATGATGATTGTGATTCCTCTTTATTTCCCTTCAATTCTAGTCATAACCACCAAAAGAACCCTTTCCCATACATATAATTGATTTCATTAAACAACAATTTGTAACAACTCGAGGTGGCCACTGCGCCGTAGATACACACCACTGCGACGCAATTGTAGTCCAGTCCAAACCATTTTTGCGTTGTACTCATTTTTGTGCATTGCTTCGACACATCTTGATGTTAAATCCTCATTCCAATGCTAAATACTTAAGTACATACTTTTACACAAAATGTAAGTACAATGGGGCATATCCATCACGTTTTTAGACTAAAAACATAATAAATATTGTGAATAAAAATGTATATAATTGAGCGATATCCCCATACTTAACCATTTGCTTGCCCTCAAGCAAATCCGACATAAAATCTAACTCATTAAGAAAAGTCAAGTAATCATGGGCTCATACATTTAAAGACATTCCAACATTAATAATTAAAGGATTTGCGTGAAATTACAAGATCGTAAACCGACTATGAACATCAAATGCTACTAAATTACTTAGGTAAACAAAAACCGTACTTTTCTAAAGCTAATTCCCATTTTATTCCCTAGTTTTGATATGTCCAAATAACCACCCCTTTTCCCTAACTCACCAGCCTAAGTCGGAGCGATCAACCTACCATTGGGCCGACCCCTATGCCTATGCTTTCGGGGATACTCCAATATCACATAATTTATTTCCTTTGAGAATTTTTGGTTAGTCTTGGCATTTTGCTTCCCTCTCACTTTTATTCACTTCAAATACTAAAGATTTGTAATTTATATTTTCTTTGAAGTGAACGTTTTTGTAACGGGATTTCATTCTCCGTTATAGTGAGGATGAGTTTAATTTGTTGACGGGAAAGACCTATGGCCTTTTTCTTCGCCTCTAACTCTTTTGGGATTAAGTGGTATCTAAGTTTCCCCAACTACCCCCGAGAGGGTGCAAGTACTAATAGGGCTCAGTACTACGGATATCTAGCGGTTATCCGGATTTTAGATTTTTTAGGGAAATGCAAGGAACTAAAGTCGGAGAACCTAAACTCTTATTTACAAGTATTTTACTAGCAAGAGATGTTCCTAACAATTTCACGTTGAATTACCGGAATGTAATTAAATATACAAGCCCCCATATCATTTTCCCTAAACTACATTTAAGCTTTTTTTTTGTTTATTTATTTGACTCAAATGGGACAAAATAAAACATGATGGATACGAGAAGGATAATTAAAATAGCATATGTCCCGAGACTCCCCCCCCCCCCCCCTTCTTAATTCACACATTATCTCAAATGCGTTCCAAACTAGAAACTAAAAACTACATCAAATAATACGAAAATTTTAAAGAAAAGAAAAGATAAGCAAACCCGGGTTGCCTTTCGTAAAGCGCTAGTTTTTATCATGAGTCTTAGCTCGACTCGTCCTCTGTTCACACAAACTAACTAATGTTGAAATCGAAGTTTCCCCCGATTTCCTTCCCCATTACAAACTTGTCAAAATGTTACACCCTCCAATGCACCTACAATTCAAATCATCAAAAAGAATATCCTCGTTAGAAACATTGAGCTCGTCGCGAATCTTCTCCCATGCATCATGCCACTCCTTGGTTTCCCGCATGATCAAACCATTCTCCCATTGCCTAAAGTCGCCACCTTCTCCCCCACACTTATCCTTTTAAGCACCATGCCCAATTGGTTTCCCATGTGTGAAATCATCAAAGTTCAAGGGCTCCTCGTCTTTGTCACCTATACCTTGCAAAACCCCAAAAAATTAGAAAACAAATTGAATCAACGGAGTTTTTAGGTATACCTTTCAACTTAGACTACGTATCAACTTTAAGGTTTAGACAAGTTTCACCATCACGTATTTCAACGGTTACTTTCTCAATTTCCGTTTTGGGCTCCTTCTCTTTCTTACCTTCAACCTCTATCTCGTCTTTAGTAACAACCGGGTTCGAGCTTAGATCAAACATCCTCTAAAAATATTCTAGAGTGATGTCTCCATTGATAGTACTATCTTCAACCCCCAAACTCTTTCCAAGGAGCTCATCTAGCATCAAATCCAATTCTTTTCCCATTCGTTCTTCATCCAACTCTTCAGCCTCAAGAAAGTCCTGCAATTATAGATCACACATGTCATTGTCAATAAAATCTATTATAAAGCAAGTTTCATCTGTGGAGTACGAATGTTTTTAGATTTATAATAAGAAAACGTTTCCCTATCGTCCCCCACACCCAATGAATTTCTCTTCTTTTCACTCGGATAATAGCATCGCCGGTGTTCAAAAATGGTCGACCCAAAATTAGAGGAACTTTACTATCCTCTTCCATTTCCAATACAGCGAAATCAACGGAGAAAACAAATCTACCTACTTTTACTAACATGTTTTCTACAATGCCAAGCGGGTATTTAAAAGTTTGGTCGACTAGCCTAATGCTCTTTTTTGTTGGCTTTAAAACCCCCAAAGCCAATTTTGAGTATAAAGAATATGGCATTAAATTTATACTACCCCCAAGTCCGCTAAAGCATTGCAATGATAAGTTTTACTAAAAGTACATGTTATTAGAAAACTCCCTGGATCATTTAGCTTAGGTGGAAGCATGTCGTTCTTCACAATCGACGAGCATTCCGCGTTCAAGTAAGTCGCTTGATCCTCCATTGACTTCCGTTTCTCGCTCACAAGTTCCTTGATGAAGTTAACATAATTGGGCATACCTGCAGTCACATCAACCCAAAGGCACATTAACATGAACAGAATTAATTAAGTCTAAGAATTTACCGTATTGTTCTTTCATCTTCTCCTTCCTCAAGCGTTGAGGGTAAGGGATTCTCGTCTTGTACGCTTTGGTTGGTGGACTTGTGGTCATTTTTGGTGCCCCATATTCACTTTGAACCTTTAGTTCATCCCCCACTTGATCCTCCACCTCTATCTCAACATCTTGGTCATTTTCGGGGTCGGGGGTCTCACCGCAGCGCAGTGGACTTGACTGTGTCGCACCCAACTGATTGTCAAATGAAACATGGCTCTCTGATACTCCACTGCCTCGCGGTGGTAACCACTGCGTCGTGATGGAGGGTTTTTCAGGAAATTTTACTTTTTCTTTTCGCTTCTCCTCTCCCCCATAGCTAAAACCCGATCGTATAGAAATTGTGTTTACTTGCTCGTTCTTTTGATTAGGTGTTTGATACCTCGATCCTTGGCCACCTTAATTGTTTGAAGGTCTCGGATTTGGGTGTGTGTTACTTGGCAATTGATTCATCGGTTGCTTCCCTAACTGCTCATTCATCCTTTCGAACATCCGCTCCAAGTCTTGCATACTCGCTTGGTTATTTCAAAGTCCTTGCTCAAATGTATCGTTGATCACCTTGATTGAGTTAGCAATCCCATCATTTCTCGCCTTTTGAGTGCGGATAAAGTCCTTCATCATATCTTTTAAACTTATATCCTCTTTTTTCATACCTCGGTTTTTGTTGAAATTGGTTATCATAACCAAAATTTCCGTCTCAGTTTGATAAATCCCTTGGCACTGATCACATTCCTCGAGTAATGTAGCCCTCCACAAGTTCTACAACCATTCCTAACCAAGTTCACATCCTTCTCCAAACGACCCATCCGTCTATCCACCCTATCCGACAAATACTTGATCTCGTTTACAATTTCGAGCTTCCACTACCGCTTTCCACTTGTGTTACCGTTCCCCGAACCTTTCTATTCCGATTTACCCTATCTCTAGAAATTCCTGCTTGTACTTGATATTCCATCATACGATATGCGTCATTGGGTGATTTATATAAGAAATTTCCACCACCAGCAAGGTCCACATCGTGTTGAGAACGATTATCCAATCCATAATAAAAGATATCTATCACTTGGTCTCTATCCAACCCGTGACCATGGCAACTCCTTAAAAGTTCCTTAAGCCTAATCCAAGCATCCGTAATCGTCTCATTATCCCATTTTGCAAAACTCCTAATTTGATTCAACAACTTTCTACCCAAGATGGACGGAATAAACGGGTCACGAACGCTTCTCTTAATTCTTCCCATGTTTCTATAGAATCCGGCTCCAACTCGTTAAACCATTTCTTAGTTTCTCCCCTTAGAGATGATGGGAATAAGCTAAGCATGACACCCTCTTCCAAACCAATACCATACTTGAACATCTTGCAAATTTCCATAAACGTGGCAATATGCTTATGCGAGTCAGCCTTCGAATTACCATCAAACGAACTCTCTTGAACCATCTTCAAATGATGACCATTAATGGAAAAGTCACCTCCCAAATTTGGTGCAACGATCGCCGACCCTTGAGTAAGTGGTACTATACGGTTCCGATTGATCATCAGAATGTCAAATGGGTTAACCGGCGGGTCATTGTTGTTCAAAATGCCTTCCCCGGCACCTCCTCCGTTATCTCATCCTTCCATAACACTTTCCAACACGATTTCCTCCTCCTCGGAAGATTCACCTTCAGAAAATAGTAACGCCTTCACACCTTGATTCCTCAAAATCTTCTCCGGATCGGACAATGGACTAACTACGTGTTTCCATTTTGCTCTCGTGTTCATCCACCCCCTAACAAAATCTGAAAATCACACCACAAACAAGAAATACCGTGAAATATATCCAATAAAAAAAACAAAATAAAAACGATCAACTAAACTCTCAATTATCTAGTCTCCGGCAGCGGCGCCAAAAACTTGATGTGAAAAATATAGTTTTCCCAAATGCTTTCGCTAGACCACAACACCGGGCAGTGTACCCTTGTCGGTTGTAGTATAGTTTTGGTAAATTCGGGTTCGAACACAGGGACTAATGGCAAGTCCTAAAAGCTCTCAACCAGTGAATTGTATGATCAGATCAGGATGCGGAATCTCATGATATGATTGAATCAAAAACAAGTAATTGAGAATTAGGATTTGATAAAACGAAAGCTGAATTGATTAGATCTTATTCATAATGTGGATTTGGCGGGAAAAGTCGTTACAATACTCTGTTTATGCTCGACGATACTCAAGATGAGTCTGGGTTCAAAGAAAACGACTACAACCATTAATCACACTATATATAGACATCATAACATATAAATTACACTAAAACACCTATGTCGTCATCTTAATTTTAACTCTGAAGCTGTTCACTTTAACTCAGAAGTAGAGTCTTCATCCTCATAATTATAATCTTCAATGTTGACTTGTGTTGACTTACTTTATCTTCAGTTTAAATTCAATTCGGGTGTACTTCAGCTAGTTCGGGTGAAGTAACATGTTTACCTGAATTGAATTCTTCACTGAATGATTCTTTATGTTTAATTCGGGTGAACCCGAATTAAACATTTTGATGTTGAACAAATACTTTTAAGACTTCATAGCTTCATCCATATTATTCAGTACCCAACAATCTCCCCCTTGGATGATGCTATGAATCTTATAACTATTAAACAAATGATTCTCCATGATTAGCTTCAAACAATTCTTCTGAATCTTCAAGATCTGATTCTCCATGGTTAATAACTCAAACACAAGCAGTTTCCCCTTCACTTTCAGATTCTTCGTTGATAATCAAACAAGCTCCCTCTCAGCAAACAAGCTCACAGAAATTCATAAACTTTCATTTGAGTTAAATTTGTAGATCGTCATTATAAATCTGAATCATGAATTTAATTACCAGATCATATAGTTTTGAAGAAACATGTTATTGAAAACATTTTGTTCTTCAATACATGATAAACTTGTAATCTTCATTCCTTCATCATTATTAGAACAATTTGATCATTAACAGTTTCATTTTCCTTCAACATCATTAGAACACCTTGATTTCACAATCTGATTTCAAATCAGCAATATCAAATCACATCTCTTCATAAATTTATAACTCGTGAGTTAGCTTCATACTCCGATCACCTCTAATTGATTATTGTACCAGCAATTCCACCAGAAACACACTAATCTTCACATGTTCTTCAATAATGCTCTTCAATTTCAATTTTAACTTCTTCGATTCAAACAACCACTGACAATTTGACTGAATTCACTCGAATCGAGTCAAATCTATGAGCCAGAATCAATTGATTTGTTTGGCTCTGATACCAATTGACAAGTCCTAAAATCTCTCAACCAGTGAATTGTATGATCATATCATGATGTGGAATCTCATGATCTGATTGAATCAAAAACAAGTAATTGAAATTCAGGATTTGATAAAACGAAAGTTGAATTGATTAGATCTTATTCATAGGGTGAATTTGGCGGAAAAATCCGTTACAATACTCTGTTTATGCTCGACGGTACTCAAGATGAGTCCTGGTTCAAAGACAACGACTACAACCATTAATCACACTATATATAGACATCATAACATAAAAATTACCCTAAAACACCTAAGTCTTCATCTTAATTTAAACTCTGAAGTTGTTCACTTTAACTCCGAAGTAAAGTCTTCATCCTCAGAATTATAATCTTCAATGTTGACTTGTGTTGACTTACTTTATCTTCAGTTTAAATTCAATTCGGGTTTACTTCAGCTAGTTCGGGTGAAGTAACATATTTACCCAAATTGAATTCTTCACTGAATGATTCTTTATGTTCGGGTGAACCCGAATTAAACATTTTGATGTTGAACACAGACTTTTAAAACTTCATATCTTCATCCATATTATTCAGTACCCAACAACTAAGGTAAATTAAGAGTTTAAGTCGAACAAGTAACAAGTAACAAAGTGGGGGTTTATACTACAACTACAAAGTAACGTTTTAAAAGTATTTTAGTAATCAAGATTTAAAAAGACGTTTGCTTGAACCGTTCACGAATGTATGATCTTTCCTAAGTAATGAAATGTTGATTTACTTCTTATGTAAAACCAAGTTCCTTTCGAATACCGGATTTCTCTATTTACCCAACCGTGCAACCACTCCTTTCGAATATAGTTAACACCGCAAATAATTATTCATAAAGAATCAAGCCGATGTGTGAGAATTAATCTTTAAAATTCCTTTTGAATAGTTTACTAGTTAATAAACTGATTTCTCTTATTTTATAAACTAGCACTCGTGTTTAAACTTAATTATTTCGATTACTATAATCGATTTCTTTTGAATACCCATAAACTATATCAACTAAAGACCGGTTGAATATTTCGTTCAATATTTTAGCAAATTCTCGAGTTTTTTTCAAATACCCAAGTTTTATACCAATAAAGAATATATGTAATCTAATAACATGATTAAAGTTTAAACCCAAATGGATCCCCAATTAACCAAACACACACCTATCAAACATTTCATACTCAAAATCAATCAAAACATACTATCACATATTCAAGCAAACGATTATTAAATTAGCTACGCAAAATTGAAATTAAACATGAATTACAAGAAAAGTTGAACATGATACCAAGTGTTTTA
Source organism: Senecio squalidus (assembly GCA_910822075.1). Classification (NCBI taxonomy): domain Eukaryota; kingdom Viridiplantae; phylum Streptophyta; class Magnoliopsida; order Asterales; family Asteraceae; genus Senecio; species Senecio squalidus. Next base: position 21,978,249 of record CAJVGC010000592.1, read on the forward strand.
TGAAATGTCAATGTCTAAGATACCCAAATTCAAATGTAATCGAAGCTAATAGAGTAATTGAAATGGAATTGAAAACAACTTTGATGTTTGATTAATGAAATCGCCAATGATTGTCTTCTCCAAGCTCTCCCAATTTTTTGTGTGTATCTTGTGTTGTGTGAATGAAGGATCGGTTTGTGATGGAGATACTGTGAGTTTTCCCCAATTGATAATGATATGGTGTGATAATGTCCTGGTTATGATGATTGTGATTCCTCTTTATTTCCCTTCAATTCTAGTCTTAACCACCAAAAGAACCCTTTCCCATACATATAATTGATTGCAATAAACAACAATTTGTAACAACTCGAGGTGGCCACTGCGTCGTAGTTACACACCACTACGACACAGTGGTGGTCTAGTCCAAACCATTTTTGCGTTTTGCTCCTTTCTGTGCATTGTTTCCACACATCTTGATGTTAAATCCTCATTCCAATGCTAACTACCTAAGTACATACTTTTACACAAAATGTAAGTACAATGGGGCATATCTATCACGTTTTTAGACTAAAAATATAATAAATATCAACAATAAAAATGTATATAATTGAGCGATATCAGTCCTTATACGAATTTTGAGCAGCAAGGAAGGCAAATTTAAAGACTCGTTTTCATACCAATCCATTCTAGCAAAAATTTTACTTAACTCTTACAATTCGGTACTATGGTTTTCTTTATTATTATGTCGTTTTCTTATTTAGTTATGAGTAGCTAAACACATACCACTTGTTTGGATTAGGGATCTTTTAGGATGATTTAGCTTTTGTCGTTGAATGTTAATTAGATGTTTGCATGTTTAATCGAAGATCCGTTTTTTTTCATCTTAAATTGTTAAAGTTTTATATACTCTTTGATTGATTCAAATTCTAGGTATTTGAGAGGAATATAGAGTTAGGTTAGAACATTGAGTGAAATAATAAATCGGTCTTTAATTGACTTAAAATTACTAAAATTCGAGAGGAATTAGTAATAGAAACTTAAATATTTAGGTTAAAACGAAAACGCTAGTTAATAATTACAAGAGATTGGATTAAAAAAAACTAGTTAAGCTATTCGAGATGAAGCTTTATAAGATTAAATCATAAACATCGACTTTGTTCTTAAAGGTTAGTTACTTAGGATTTTTACTTTATTCGAGAGGAATAAACTAAAAGTAAAGTTAACATTCAATTGGTTAAGTGAAGTCAAACTATTAGTGAACTATCCAAACGAGTGTCTTTTTCCTTAATTGATTTTCAAAACATTCAATATTTTCAAACAACTTTTACATGTGATAATTACTTTCAAATTAGTTAAGCAACGTGACAAATCGGTCACAAACACCCAAAGTAATTAGTTTTATTAATTCTTAATTTAAACTAAACTAAGTCCATGCGAACGAATCTGACTTACCTGAACTAAGTATTAGCGTATTTCGAGTTTTAAAACTAAACTAGATTTTACACATCACTCATGTGGCAAGAATTTAAGCAATCAGACTGTTCCTAGCTTATGTTGCATTAAGGACTTCACAGTGTAACATATGGATGTCAAGAGTGCTTTTTTGAATGGAGATCTGCAAGAAGAAGTATATGTAAAGCAACCTCCGGGTTTTGTTG
>CAJVGC010000592.1:21979985-22053926 GCA_910822075.1 Senecio squalidus
TCTTGATTTGATGTTCAATCTTGGTGATGAAGGTGATGAGCAACTGACTTGTTTCATCCTTGGTACCAAGAAAGTACACCCATGTGTATCTTGAAAAGTCATCAGTGATGACAAGGCAATATGACTTCTTTGCAATGCTCTTCACATTGGTAGGACCAAATAGATCCATGTGGAGTAAATGTAAAGGTGTGTTGTTAGTGTTGATCTCCTTTGTCTTGTGAGAAGACTTGTGTTGCTTGCCCTTCAAACATGCTAAGCAGTTGTCCTCAAGTTTGAACTGCTTGTTGGGGAGACCTCTAACCAAACTAGATTTAACTAGTTTATTGATGTTCTTCAGGTTCATGTGGCACATTCTCCTATGCCATAAGGTGGATTCATCTAGAGTAGCTTTTGAGAGAAAGCATGCTTCAGATGAATTGAGTTGAACCTTTGACATGTCAAGACAATAAACATTGTCTCTTCGTGGGGTTCTGAGTAAGATCATACTCTCATCTATGACATATCCAGATGCATTCTGATGCAGTGAAGATGGTTGTGTGTTTCTCATCACAGACTTGAGAGACACTCAACAAATTGTAATGAAGCTGTTGCACATAGTACACATCTTTGAAGTGTAGTGTACCATTGCTTATTGTTCCTTTCCCAGAAATTCTTCCTCCTTTTGGATTTCCTCCAAATGCAGCATATCCTCCATTGAACTTTTCGAAGTCCCGAAGACATGATATGTTGCCTGTCATGTGCCCGGAACAGCCACTATCTACATGCCAACTGCTCTCACTTTCTTTGGTTGGCTGAACCTGCACATAAACATTAGGAGTTAGTTTCTGGTGGGATCCCAAGCCAAAGCTGACTTGGGTTTGCCCATTTCATCAAAGTAACTCACCTTCCTTTGGACTAGTTTTGAAAAATCAATAGGAATAGGTGGTTGAGTTACTTGGATCTTTGGTTGCCACACTTGATTCAATGTTTTAGCTTTCTAAACAATTTTAGTGTTAACAGTTTTTGATTTAACAATAGGAACAGATACTGGTTTGACTTGCTTTTGTTTCCTAGTGTTGATAGAAGCCGTAGTAACTAAGTTACCTTTGGCAGTATTAACCCTAGCAGTATTAACACGGTTATTTTTCACAGTATTAATACGGGCAGTATTAACACCATTATATTTGGCCGTATTAAGTTTTGCAGTAGAAACAAAATTTTGTCTGGCAGTAGGAACTCTATTCTTATTGTTAGAAAATTTGTTACGTTTGTTCACACTATTTCTTCCTGAGTTCATAGTAAAAAAGTTATGATTTGCTTGATTTGTTTTGTTACTATTGTTCATGGATTTGTTTTTATGTGCAACCTTTCTTGTATATCCCAACCCATGATGTGGTTTTTGAATCACTTGCATTTGATTTTGAGAATTGTGATAGCAAATTTTGGCATAGTGATTTAATTTACCACATATAAAACATCCCTTTGAAAAACTTTTGACAACTTGACTTTTTTGAGATTTTACTTGGTTCACATTTCGTTGGTTTCCTCTTTTACCTATATGTTTCCAAGTCTTTTCGTTTTCTTTGGGGACTGTTTTGGTCTTACTTTCAGTGGGTGATTTTACCTTATTGATGGGATCATTGCGTGGCATGGACACTAGACTTTGTGAAGACTGTTGAGTAATACCTTCTATTCTGATTAGGTGATTTTCTAATGGAATGTCCTTATTTTTCACAATGTTTAGCTTACTCTCTTCAACTAAGTCCTCAATAAGAACATCATCATAGTTGATTGGATCAACATTGAATGATTCTTTTGGAGGTGTCTGTGAGATGGGAATCCTAGGTTCATCTATGGATGGAGAGATATAGTTTTGGTTAATTGAAGGGGCAACTTCTTTGTAACCTAAACCAGCTTTTACCTTTCCATGTATTTGTTGTTGACATAGGTTATTAACTGATTTTGAAGCAAATTCTAGTTTCCCTACATCTAACTCAACTTTATCATGTTCTTGTTCTAGTCTTTTGATTTCTTCCCTAGCCATCTTAAGTTTAACTAGTAAATCCTCTCTTTGCCATTCAACTAAGCTAATTTTCTCTTGATAACTTTGTTCATTTATTTTGTGTGATTTAATTTGGTTTTCTAAGTTATCAATTACCCTAGCAGCTGACCGTCTTTGTTCTTCTAAGATTTTAATCGAATCACTCATTAATTGATTGTGATTTTTATATTTAACAATTATAGCTTTACACTCAGAAGTACATAGTTTAGAATTTACCTCGGCCATGAGAGATGGAGTTTCAGGATTTGTTGAGGATGAGTCAATAGCCATTAGAGCATCGTCTTGAGTTGCTCCTTGATCATCATCATTCCAGTCATATCCAAGAACGTTGTTGCCAATTTCGGTGATTTCCAGATCAGTATAAACTAGTTCCGTAGTAACTGAGTCCTCCGTAGAAACAGTGTCCGCAGCATCCATTACTACTGCTATGCATGCATGGTCAACAGTAGTAATATCTTCCACGTAAACAGGATTTTGTTCTTCAGAAATTAGCGCCCTGTTTTGACTTGTTTCTTCGGCTAAGTCACTCCAATCGTATCCAAATATGTCCTGTGACATAAGTGCACTCTGATTGTTGTCTTGAGTGGTTCGTGGATTGTTGGGTTTTGACTTGTTCGATTTGTTTGGGCATTCCCTAGCAAAGTGACCTGGTTCATTACAGTCGTAGCACTTCACCTTGCTTTTATCGAAAGTAATTCGTTCATTGTTTCTTGGATTGAACCTTCTCCCTGTTCTATTTACAAATCTTCTTGCACGTAAAGCCAGCATGGCAGATTGCCACTTTAAGTCAATCTCTTCCCAGTCGTCTTGATGTATCTGCTTTACGTCTTCACTTGTGAGATTTGAGCTTTGTGAGATAAAAGCTTCAAACGAAATCTCTTCTCCACTTTCATGTTTGGGTCCGCCAGAAGTTGTAACAAGGGCAGTATTAACATTGGTAATACTGGGGTTGTTATTGCTAGATTTTTCTGCTTCCACTTCTGCCTCAAAGACTCTTAAGTCGTTGTAAAGATCATCCAGTTCCAGTTCTTCTAATGTGTCTCCTTGTCTATATCAAACTGTGTATATTTTCCATTCCTTACTTAGAGCTCTTATGAACTTTCGATTGAGATCATCTTTCTCATACTTAATTCCTGCGCTGATCATCTCTCCTGTGAGCTTTTTGTATCGATCGAACGTCTGAGTCATTCGTTCGCCATTCAGAGAATTGAAGTTTTCGTATTAATGTTTAAGAAGAGCTTTCTTGTTCTTCTTTGTATTCTTTGTTCCGCTGAATCTTTTCTCCAACGCTTCCCATAGAGATTTTGCATCTTGATATTCTTCGAATTGTGATTGGTATTCGTTGGGGATGGCGATTAAAAGAATACTGAGAGCCTTGATTTCAGTTTGTTTTTCTCTTCTTTCCAGGTCAGACAACGTTGGTCGAGTAAGAATGCTAGGCTGTCCATCAGCTCCTTGAATGGTACCATGCTTGTTACCGTTGATGATCACATCCCAAACTGTATAGTCGGATAATAGGATGTGTTGCTTGATTCGTAGCTTCCATAAATCGAATTCGTTGCTGTTCAGAACGGGAACTTTGCCGATTGCAACTTCAGTCATGATGTTCTTCGTGATTCTTGCGTATGAGGATTATCAACTCGTTGATCAATGGATCTAAAGCACCTCCTGTGCTCTGATACCACTTGTCAGGATCGAATTAGCTAATGTAAACTAATAGTTTCCCTTCGTTAAGATCTTGATCTATTGAAGAAGTTCAGCAGCGGATGAACACTTCAATATTTACGAGTTATCGAACAATAGAATATGAATAAGAATGAACAAAATAGTATTGTCGAATATTAAGCCTCAATTGTATTAATTCAGAATATCAATACAACGTGTTTCTTCTATTCTACAAGGATCTATATTTATAGACCTTGAGGCTAGCCTAGATAAACTAGGAAACTACATCTATCCTTATCTAGAACTATCGTTATCTAGAATAAAGAAACTCTATCTAAATACAAAAGGAAACATAATCTAATTATAACTCTATCAACTAGATTATTCTTGCACGGCAAGTTGGTCTTCCGTAGTAACTTGGTATGACCGCATCAACTTGACTTCTTCCGTAGCAACTCTAGGATCAGTAGTAACTTGATTGAACAGCCGCACTAACTTGTCTTCCGTAGTAACTTCTTAATGTCTTCCGCATTAATCTTTTAAGTTACTTTTCTGTTGTTAGAAGTATTGTTTAGGAGTTAAACTATTTTATCTAAGTTATAACCCAACACACCTCTACCACCCACACGCCCAAAACTTTTTCTTTCTCTTTGTTTTATTGAACGAAAATGGCCCAAAAGCCCAACTTAAATTGCCTCCTTTTCCTTTTGTGTCTACAGCCCACGTGAACCACTTGTAAAAGGATTCATATCCTTTTGAAATTGTCTTGTATTTAATTTATAGTAATAGAATGATGGAGATTATAATGAAACTATTTAATTGTTAGACTGTGGGCTGCTATTTTTGTCACATCACGTATTTTTTAAACACCAAACAATAACAAAAACAAAACTACTTTCATTTTATCAACAGAATACGAACAGAATTCTGTTTTTGTCATTTTTCACCCAAAAGGTGTGATTTTCGCATAAGAACTTCAGCTAAGACCTGAAAATCACTTTCAAACAATTACAAGCAAAAACGACCCTATCCATCATGGTTTAGACACAAAAATCGACAAAATATCACATATAAACATGTATGAAAATACGATATCACAAGCCGAGAATTGCATATCCTCAACGATTGAGGAAGGAGAAAATGAAATAACAATATGAGAAGTTTTGTGACATGATTAAATCGGTTCATATTAACGTTCCTTTGGTTGATTTGATTGTAGGGATGCCGAATTATGCGAAGTTCATCAAGGAACTTGTGATGGAGAAAAGGAAATCATCGGAAGCACAAGCCTTCTTGAACGCGGAATGTTCGGCTTTGATCAAAAACACGCTTCCACCTAAATTGGATGATCCAGGGAGTTTCTTAATTACTTGCAATTTTAGTAAAACTTATAGTTGTAATGCATTGGCGGACATAGGAGCTAGTATCAACTTAATGTCATATTTTTTGTATGCTAAACTTTCTTTGGGGGTCTTAAAACCAACTAGAATGAGTATTAGACTAGCCGACCGATCATTTCAATATCCATTAGGAATTGCTAAAAATATGCGAGTACAAGTAGGAAAGTTTACATTCCCGATTGATTTTGTAATTTTTGGAGATGGAGGAGGATAGTAAAGTTCCACTAGTCTTAGGTAGACCATTTTTGAACATCGCGGATGCTATCATCCGTGTAAAGGACAAACAAATTTCATTAGGGGTTGGGAATGAACGCATTACCTTTTCTTTAGATAGGGCTATGAAACATGCATATTGCACTGATGAAACTTGTTTTCGTATTGATGTGTTTGATGACCTAGATTGGCAGGAGATACTTGAAGTTGAAGCTGAGATGAACGAATAATTGGATGAAGCCAAAATTGAGGAAGTGGAAGTTGAGGTGAAGGAAAAGTTGAAGGTGAACACTAGCATGAGGATCAAGACTTCTATTGAGGAACCACCAACGGATTTGGAGCTAAAACAATTACCAGTACATTTAGAATATGCTTTTCTTGAAGGTACATATTTATTACCGGTTGTTATTTCGTCCTCACTTTCGGGTGACGAAAAATATAGATTATTGAAAACCCTTAAAGGTCATAAAAAGGCATTTGCTTGGCGCATATCCGACATACCTGGAATTAGCCCGGAATTTTGTAAAGTTAAAATCAATTTTATTGATGATGTAAAACCCGTTGTTCAAAGACAACGGAAGCTAAATCCAAATTTGACGGATGTGGTCAAAAAGGAAGTGGTTAAATTGTTGGATGCAAGAATTATCTACCTTATTTCGTATAGCCCATGTGTGAGTCCAATATACTGTGTATCGAAGAAGGGAGGAATGACTGTGGTTGTGAACGAGCATAATGAGTTAGTTCCAACAAGAACTGTGACGGGATGGAGAGTGTGTATCGATTATAGGAAGTTGAATGATGCTACGAGGAACGACCATTTTTCCGTTACCTTTCATGGATCAAATGATTGAAAGGTTAGCGGAAAATGAGTACCATTGCTTTTTGGAAGGGTTTCCGGGTTACTTCCAAATTCCAATTGACCCCCAAGATCAAGAAAGGACAATACATGTCCATTTGGAACCTATGCTTACCGGAGGATGCCATTTGGATTATACAATGCACCCTCAACTTTGCAATGGTGTATGTTGGCGATTTTTCAAGACATGATCGAGCAAATAATGGAGGTTTTCATGGACGATTTCTGTTTTTAAAGAATCTTTTGAGCCGTGTTTTAAGAATTTTGATAAGATGCTTGGAAGGTATGAAGAGGCAAATTTGGTACTCAATTGGGAGAAGTTCCATTTCATGGTTAGAGAAGGAATAATGTTGGGCATAAGATTTCTAAAGTCGGGATTGAGGTAGACAAAGCAAAGATTGAAGTGATTTCCAAGTTACCACCACCTACCAACGAGAAATCAATTCAGAGTTTTCTTGGGCATGCGGGTTTTTACCGGAGGTTCATTAAATATTTTTCTAACATTGCTCGTCCCATGACGAGGTTTTTGGAGAAAGAGGTCGATTTTGACTTTTCGGAGGATTGTGAACCAGCTTTCGAGTTACTCAAGGAAAGGTTTACCAATACACCAATTTTAATCCCAACGGATTGGTCACTTCCCTTCGAGTTGATGTGTGATGCAAGCAATTATACGGTGGGGGCTGTTTTGGGAGAAATAATCGAGAAATATTTATGGCCCTTTTATATTGCTAGCAAGACTTTAAACGAGGCTCCACAAAATTACACCACAACCAAGAAGGAGCTTTTGGCAGTTGTGTTTGCATTTGATAAATTCCGGAATCACTTGGTTTTGAGAAAGACAATTGTGTCTACGGATCATTCGGCGTTAAGGTTTTTATTTACAAAATTGTATGCTAAACCGAGGTTGGTTAAATGGATTATTCTATTGCAAGAACTTGACATTGAAATCAAAGACAAGAAAGGAGCGGAGAATGTAGTCGTCAATCATTTGAGTCGATTGAAGAACCCAAGTTTGGGGGAGTTGAGGGAAGAAGAGACTGGTGACACATTTCCAGGAGAGATGTTATCATTTGTTAACGATAATGAAGATGAAGATGTTCCATGGTTTTCGGATATCGCAAATAACCTAGTCGAAGGAGTTGTCAACAAAAGCTTGACTTACCAACAAAAGAAGAAGTTATTTGCGGATGTCAAGTACTATTTTTGGGAGGGACCTCATCTTTTTCGAATGTATGCTGATGGAATGATATGAAGATGTGTTTATGGTGGAGAAACTCGAAGGATTTTGGATGAATGCCTTCATGGACCAACCAGAGGACATTATGTACCAACGGTGACAGGAAAAAAGGTTTATGATGCGGGTTTTTATGGCCTTCGATTTTCAAGGAAGCTTACACATTGGTGAGGACTTGTAATGTGTGTCAAGGAATATAACGAAGCGAGATGAGATGACACAACACGGGATTCAAGTTTGTGAAGTGTTCGACATTTGGGGGATCGATTTCATGGGTCCTTTCAAGCCTTCAAACCGAAACATGTATATCCTAGTTGAAGTAGATTATGTGTCAAAGTGAGTCGAGGCAAAGGCATTACCGACTAACAATGCTAAGGTAGTTGTTGATTTTTATAAAAGTTTATTTTGTAGGTTTGGAGTGCCGAAAGCATTGATTAGCGATAGGGGGATCCACTTTTCAAATGCTCAATTAGCGAAGATCTGAAAGAAATATGGAGTGAATCACTGGTTTGCTACATCATATCATCCGCAAACGAGCGGGAAAGTTGAGAATACTAATCGAGCAATCAAGAGGATTTTGGAGAAGACGATTAGCAACAATCCCAACATTTGGTCAAAGAAGTTGGAGGATGCACTTTAGGCATTTCGGACGGCTTACAAGACACTGATTGGGACGATACCGTATCGATTACTCTACGGGAAAACATGTCATTTGTCGGTGGAGATTGAACATAAGGTGTATTGGCCATTGAGAAATTGTAATGTGTATATGAATTTGGCTAGGGAGATGAGGTTTTTACAACTTCATGAGTTCGACGAATTGAGATTACATGCTAACGAGAGTTCACATCTTTACAAAGAACGAACGAAGACGTTTCATGACTTGAGGATTACGAGAAAGGAATTCAAGGAGGGAGACAAAGTGCTTTTATTTCGATCGAAGTACTAATTCAAGGCTCCTAAATTAAGGTCGAAATGGACGGGTTCTTATGTGGTGAAAACGGCGTTTGCGTCGGGTTACGTTGAATTGATCAACGATCGGGGTGAAGATTTCATCGTTTCCGGACAACGGTTGAAACTTTATTTTGAGAAGGATGAAGAGAACGGTCAAATGATCGAGGATGGATTCTATGCCGATGATGCTTAATTTAGAAGCATTTCGAGTCAAGCTAACAACTCGTTCGAAAAACAAGCGCTTCTCGGGAGGCAACCCGGGTTTGTTTTTAGTTTTCGTAGTTTCAAATTTTTACTTTTCATTAATATTTAGTTATTATTTATAGTTTAGATGTTTTTAACATTTTATGTTTAGTTTTAGTTTATTAGGAACGAAGAAAGAGAACATACAAAAAAAGTGAAAAAACAAAAAAATAAAAAATAGTCACAGGTACTACGCCGCAGCCATACCCTGCTGCGACGCACTAAAAAGGATCACAAAAAATATAAAAAACACACTGCAGCTGCTTTGCCGCATATTCCTAATGCTAGGAAGCAGTGAAAAATGTAATAAAATAAAAACGCTCACGGTCTATTCACGGCAACGCAGTGGGGACTTACTACCCCACATTCATTGCAGAAAATCAGGTATTGCTTTTTTATTTTTCAATTGAAATAACACAAACACATTCATACACACCCGACGAAACCATAAACACACACACACACACACACACACACTATTAGTTTTTCGATTTTCTTGAAATTACTTTCGTGTTATCACATCTACATCATGTCAAGGGTATGATTTATAATCCTTAATCTTTAAAATCTTTCAATTTTGTTAATTATGTTCTTAAATTAAATTGGGGGAAACTTTAGGTTTTGTTAAATTAGACTTAGAAACGTGTTTATAATCTTTATTCCGGTTGTTTGGAACTTGTTAGCATAATTGATTGGTGGGTTTGATGGTTGAATGATTGAATTAAGGTGTTGGCAGCTCGTTGCAGTCACTGCGCCGCAGTGAAACACTGTTGCGACGCAGTGAACAAGCAGAATTGTGTTTTTTTTTTTCGTTTAACTTGTTTGCTTGTGTCGTTTGTGTTGTTTTATTGCAGAATAAGAGACAAGCAGTAGAGGGAGCAAGTGAAGGTGAAGGTACATCTAGGGGAGATAGGAGGCAACCGGTGCCAAATATTAGCACGGATGCCCACTTTATGAGACAAGAAACGCACCCATGGTTGAAATGGTCGAGGTGTAATCAGGAGAAAAATATCGAATTGGATAATGCCTTGGCGGTTTTGCAAAACCGAACATTCAATCCGCCTAGGATAATGGATTGGAGTGTTTTGAACGTGTTGGAAGTTAACTTAGACTCGTATTTCGTTACGAGGAGTAAAAGAGGAAGGTTTGAAATACCGATTTGGGCTCGGGCGTTTAATGTGCAAGAAGACGTTTATAGAGAAATGTGTTTGGAGTTTTATTACAGCTTAAAAGTGGAACGGGAATTTCGACCACATAAAATGTATTGTGAGAAATTGGTCGAGTTTCGTTTGGGTGGTAAGGACCACAAGATCATGATTGTAGAGTTTGGTAGATTGCCGGAGTTATTTACTCAAGAGGAGGCGAGCAACACCGGTATAATGTCTTCTTACATAGCCGATGTGGAAGACAATTCCGATAGGTTTGATGTTCATGGGTCGTGGTTTGAATTAACGGGGCAAGATAGTCATAATAGTATGAGCAAGATAAAGGATGTGAGAGATCCTATTCTTCGGGTACTTCATAAATTGTTGACATATTCGTTTGTTCACCGGGTACTCAGAAAGATAAAGTCTATTCTGAAGATCTTTGGGTGTTGCATAAGTTTAGCTAGAGGGATCCTACTCGGTATATCAATGTTGTGTAGGTGTTGCTATGTTATTTGGATGATCGAGCTATGGGTCGATCAACATCGAGTCAGATATGTTGTGGTCACTTCGTTACACGGACAGCGAAGAATTTGGGGTTAATGACTAATGCAAACATTTTACGGTGTTCACCTCCAATTAAGTGCAAGTTGTTGAAAAAGAGTGATTTGGCCAAATCGGAGTTTCTTAATCCATCCGGTACTCGGTTGATTAGTATGGATACAGACGAGGGGACGAGTGAATAACCACAACAGCCAAGGAGGGCTCGAGGGACGATGAGGGAGATGTTGGGGCAAATGACTGCGCAAATGGATAGGATGAATTTTAATGTAGAGCAAATGGGTTTGCAAGTTTCGAGGTTAGCTAACCATGTGGGTTATCACACGGCTTGATACCATCCGACGTTGGAGGACATGGCACGGGCTCGCCATGTTGCATCTTCCTCCACTGCTATGTGGGAACCGTATGCTCTACCCCAGTTTTACTACCCACATCCCTACCAGCAGCCAGCATATGAGGAGGAAGGAGATGATGAGATGGATAACGACGAGTGAGGTCGTCTTATGGAGTTGGTATTTGGGTTGGATATTTGATTATTGTATTATATTTGAAACTATTTGCTTATGTTTGTACTTTTATTTTTATTCGGCGTGTTTGAACTATTTATTTTGACTATTATTTTTCTATTATGTTTTTAATGTGTTTTGTTTAGTGTTTTTTTCGTTTTAGTTTTCAAAGACTGGTTGTAAGTTCAGCATCCGTTTTTGAGACTGGCATTAAGTTCAGCAAAGCGTATCAACAAGGAATTTTTGGTCATTTCCAAACGGGTTTTATTTTTCTTCCTTTCTCTTTTATATTTTTAATTTTAAGTGTAATTTCTGTTAGTTTTTATTTCGTTTAACACATTAGGGACAATGTGTTACTTAAGTTTGGGGGTCAACGGGAAAATTCCATAGCTATTTTTAGGACCGTAGTATCCATCATGTCGTGTAGAGTTTTTGTACACTTTTGGTTAATAAAAAAATGAGAAAATACAAAAAAGTGAAAAAAAAAACAGAAAGTTTGAAAAATATATAACATGTCTTGCTAAGAAATTGAAACTTTTTGTTGCACAACCTAACACATTTATACCCAATTCGAAATAGTAAGATTTTGAGCTTTGAAAGAATTTATCTTTAATGCTATTTTTTCGTTTGTATGAGTGTGTCGATGGTTGATGACTTTTGAACTTGACATAGTTATACACTTCGAGACCATATATGAGCATTACATTAGGGCAACTTAGTGTAATTTGGTACAACGGTAGGGGCAAATTATGATTAACCTTTTTGTTTTAGCCTTTTCGTTTCTTGTATATTTTTAATAGTTAATCACTTTGCGCCTAACTTTTTCGTTTCATTAAAATCCACTATATATTTTGTACATTAGCCTTTTCGTTTCGTTATTAGATGATTCCAAACTTAGTTTTTGATTGCTATTTATTGTGTAATATGAAGATTGAAGTTTAGAAGGTTTATTGGAATTTAAGTGATCGAATATCGAAGCCATTAGTATTATTTGTATTTTGAGAAAAAAAGAAAATCGAAAAAAATTAGTTTAAGTAAGCCTTTTGAGCATACCATCTTACCAAAAAATTATTGTAAGACATGTACTAGGCCAAAAAAAAAATCAGAAAAGTGAGGAAAAAGGAGTCGAAGAATTTTAAGTAAAGTAACTTAATGTATACTGAGTCGTATTGAAGAAATTGTATTAAGTGATATGTCATTTGGAGAAGTTTGAAAAAATAAGTAGCAATTCGGTTAGTGAAAGTTTTAGGTTTCGGATTTAGTCTAAGTTAATTGTATACTACTTTTTATTTGTATACTTTGTATTTAATTACCCATTACTCCATTTACATATTTTTCACATGCCTTACCCATTTGACATTATAACCCAATAAAAGTCCTCGTGTTGTTATACCTAGGCTCTAGTGGTGGAAAAGTGATACTTTATCAAACATATCATAGAAAACTCACCATGACTGAGCAATTGAGCGGATTTATTGATTACTTTACACATCTTTAAATTAGCGTTGAGAGATTGTGTGATTTACTCCCAAAATTCTTGAGGTGTTTGCTTATGCTTTTTACATAATGGCTTGGCAATTAATTTGAAACATGGTTTTGCTTGAGGACAAGCAAACGCTAAGTATATGGGGGGATTTGATATCGCATATTTACATCTATATTTATATGCCATATTCGGTTGTTTTTATGTTAAAATCATGATGGATAGGATAAGTTTTTACATTTAATCGTGTGAAAGTGTTTTATTCAAGTGACTGGTCTTAATATGATCGGGAAGTGGAAATTTGGCCAAGGAAACGCAAGTAAATGGTCAAAAGTACGAGAATTGGTGATCTGGTCAGGAACTACGACTCAGTATGTGCTTATATGACACGGTCAAACAGTCAACGGGCAAGAATATTCGAGAAACTCAACACTGAGACGCAATGACTCATGGATACGGCGCAACGGGATCAGAATTTTATTACAAGTTGGAAACATTGATTAATGCGACACATTTCTTGTAAATGCGACAAACCGGGAGGATTTTGGGACTCCAGATTTCTTCCTATAAATAGAACCTTTCAACACCAAATTAATTATCAGTTTTTGGATGTCAATCTTAGGGTTCCTGATGTGCAAAATCTAGTCTTCCCAAATGCTTTCGCTAGACCACAACACCGGGCAGTGTACCCTTGTCGGTTGTAGTATAGTTTTGACAAATTCGGGTTCGAACACAGGGACAGCTCAGCCCTTTGTCTCTGTGTTTTCACATCGAGAATTATTTGCAGATGAAGAGATGTCAAAGGGGCTTCTTAATTCGGTCTGAATGCTACATGAAGAACATAAGCCAGATGATGGAACGGGAAGACCTAGGACCTCCCCTACAGTATCGTCACCGCAGTAGAGTTTAACCACCAAGTTCGGGATGGATTGGTGTGGTTCCTCTAAGCCCCAATGTAAATTAAGAGTTTAAGTCGAACAAGTAACAAGTAACAAAGTGGGGGTTTATACTACAGCTACAAAGTAACGTTTTAAAAGTATTTTAGTAATCAAGATTTATAAAGACGTTTGCTTGAACCGTTCACGAATGTATGATCTTTTTCTAAGTAATGAAATGTTGATTTACTTCTTATGTAAAACCAAGTTCCTTTCGAATATCGGATTTCTCTAATTACCCAACCGTGCAACCACTCCTTTCGAATATGGTTAACACCCCAAATAATTATGCATAAAGAATCAAGCCGATGTGTGAGAATTAATCTTTAAACTTCCTTTCGAATAGTTTACTAGTTAATAAATCTATTTCTCTTATTTTATAAACTAGCACTCGTGTTTAAACTTAATTATTTTGATTACG
The DNA here is from genome assembly GCA_910822075.1 of Senecio squalidus. Classification (NCBI taxonomy): domain Eukaryota; kingdom Viridiplantae; phylum Streptophyta; class Magnoliopsida; order Asterales; family Asteraceae; genus Senecio; species Senecio squalidus. Next base: position 21,993,643 of record CAJVGC010000592.1, read on the forward strand.
ATTATCGATTCCTTTCGAATACCGATAAACTATATCAACTAAATACCGGTTGAATATTTCGTTCAATATTTTAGCAAATTCTCGAGTTCTTTTCAAATACCCAAGTTTTATACCAATAAATAATATATGTAATCTAATAACATGATTAAAGTTTAAACCCAAATGGATCCCCAATTAACCAAACACACACCTATCAAACATTTCATACTCAAAATCAATCGAAACATACGATCACATATTCAATCAAACGATTATGAAATTAGCTACGCATAACTGAAATTAAACATGAAATATAAGAAAAGATGAACATGATACCAAGTGTTTGATGAAATGGCAATGTCTAAGATACCCAAATTCAAATGTAATTGAAGCTAATAGAGTAACTGAAATGGAATTGAAAACAACTTTGATGTTTGATTAATGAAATCGCCAATGATTGTCTTCTCCAAGCTCTCCCAATTTGTTGTGTGTATCTTGTGTTGGGTGAATAATGGATCGGTTTGTGATGGAGATACTGTGAGTTTTCCCCAATTGATAATGATGATGGTGTGATAATGTCCTTGTTATGATGATTGTGATTCCTTTTTATTTCCCTTCAATTCTAGTCATAACCACCAAAAGAAACCTTTCCCATACATATAATTGATTGCATTAAAAAACAATTTGTAACAACTCGAGGTGGCCACTGCGCCGTAGTTACACACCACTGCGACGCAGTGGTGGTCCAGCCCAAACCATTTTTGCATTTTTCTCCTTTCTGTGCATTTTTTCGACACATCTTGATGTTAAATCCTCATTCCAATGCTAAATACCTAATTACATACTTTTACACAAAATGTAAGTACAATGGGGCATATCCATCACGTTGTTATACTAAAAACATAATAAATATCGTGAATAAAAATGTATATAATGGAGCGATATCAAACCCTCCATACTTAACCATTTGCTTGCCCTCAAGAAAATCCGACATAAACTCTAACTCATTTTTTTATTAAACAACTTAATAAAAGTCAAGGAATCATGGGCTCATACATTTAAAGACATTCCGACATTAATAATTAAAGATTTACGTGAAATTGCAAGATCTTAAACCGACTACGAACATCAAATGCTACTAAATTACTCAAGTAAACAAAAACCACAATTTTCTAACGATAATTCCCATTTTATCCCCTAGTTTAGATATGTCCAAATAACCACCCCTTTTCCCTAACTCACCAACCTAAGTCAGAGCGATCAGCCTACCATTGGGCTGACCCCTATGCCTATGCTTTTGGGGGATACTCCAATATCACATAATCTATTTCCTTTGAGAATTTTTGGTTAGTCTTCGCATTTTGCTTGCCTCTCACTTTTATTCACTTCAAATACTAAAGATTTCTAATTTATATTTTCTTAGAAGTGAACGTTTTTGTAACGGGATTTGATTCTTCGTTATAGTGAGGATGATTTTAATTTGTTGACGGGAAAGACTAATGGCCTTTTTCTTCGTGTCACACCCCGCTTGGAGCGGAAACGCGAGGCGTTCCAGTTATAATATCAAGAGTCAAGATTACAACAATATAACCGATAAACAAAACATCAAATTAAATTGATCATGCCAAATGTTACAAAATACATCATAAAGTCAAAGGCGATAAGACGCCAAGTACAAATACAATTCCAAAAGAAGTAAACAAACGGCTCGTCATGGGAATTACAATAAACAATTCAAATTCAAATTTCCCAAAAGCAAGCGATCCGAAAATAAACTATGGCATGATCAACGGAAATCCTCAATTTCCTGCAAAGCGTTAAAACGACATCAACAACATGTTGGTGAATTATTCGCAATTTTAAGTAAAAGCTGATCCAACGACAAGTTTATAAGGTAGACCTATTCTCTTAGGAAATAAGGTAATCAGTAGCGTCTAACGATTAAGCAGACAAGAGATCCAACAACATCTAAAATTTTAGTAGGCAAGATATAAGATAACGTCTAGCAATTTATTAGCAAACCAGATAACGTCTAGCGTTAAGCAGACTAGATGACGTCTAACAATTAGCAGACTAGATGACGTCTAACATATAAGCAGACAAGATGACGTCTAACATTTAAGCAGACAAGATGACGTCTAACATTTAAGCAGACAAGATGACGTTTAACATTTAAGCAGACAAGAAAGACATTATGCCTACTATTTAAACAAACAAATTTTTAAGTACACTTTACAGCCCTAAAAATAGTAAAGACAAGGGCTACGAATAACTCACAATACGAGCTTCAGCAAATCTCGGATAAACAATCACGGAGCTACAACTCCACCGTCTAAGTGCCCTAAACAGCAATAATATAGTCTCAGTATCTCTACAAGTATAGTTCGGTTTAGCCTTGTCGGTTAAGATTAAGTTCAATATAACATTCCAACGATTAATAAGTCGAATAAGGATGACGGAAGAAGAAGACGATGCTCCGCGCCAGAAAAGGGTCGATCGGCAAGATATCGATCTTTCACGTCAACAGCGACCGTTGGAAGCAAATGATAACTCCGAGTCGAAAGGATTATTAAAACAAATGTTCATTATGTCGACCAAAATTAAGATGTTGACTTATAAAAGTCAAAGGTCAATTAAGTTGACTTATAAAAGTCAAATGTCAATTATGTTGACTTATTAAAGTCAAATGTCAATTATGTTGACTTATTAAAGTCAAAATAAATTTAAAAGTCCAATTTGACACTTTGAGTAATTTGAAGTCTTTTCATACCAAAATATTTAGAGTAAAATACCTTTCAAAACCATTTATAAAGTTTGTCGTAAAACATATTTCGATGAATTAAAACGATGATCAAATATGTGGCGAAGTTTAATATATCCCAAAAAGGTTGAAAATATCCGTTTCAAGTAATATTATGACGTTTGTGATTGCGTTGGTGTCTTTGAGTCCAAAGACAATGTTATCGTAAAATATGTTACTTTTGTATACAATTTATTTATATAAGTGTTTTAGTGTCGTAAAAAGTCGTGAGATGAAATTTCGGCAGAGCTTCCGCGTCTTAAAATATTCGTCCAAAATTCATACACTTTCCCGCTTAACAACAAATGCATTTTAAACCTTATTCATAGTACATAATACAATAATAAGTTTAATACAATACTTTGGTTAGATTATACTTTTAACATTATTGTCCAAATCTCAGTCCAATCCAATGAAATACAACGAGTGTTGGTCTAATAATTATTCCTAACCGTTTTCAAGGCTAAAACCGAATAACGAATATAATGAAATCAAAAGATTTACAAGGACAACAAATTATACCGCTAACACCCGCTTGATTGGACAAGGATCTGGAATGACAACTTCAGTGGTGTAGTGATGAGAATATCCGCCTCCAAAACACAAGACAACCACCGATAATTAGCAAAAACGAAGATTTGGTGTTAACAGCTTAATCCAGCCGCCGGCTGGGATGATCCAGCCGTCGGCTGGAAGTCCTCAGCCAGACACCGGATTTCGATATTTTGTCGTTTTTAAGCATTTTCAAGTATATTTTCGGTAGATTTCGACATGCAAGTCATAAAACTTTAATAATATCCAAAGATTTCTTCAAATAACATCTTTTTATATCAAGATCTTTGTAAAAAAGTTTATAAAAATTATGTTCTTAGTTAGATCTCCACAAAAACTTTATAAAAACCTTTATTTGATGTTAGATTAAACATGCAAGTGTAAAAATGTAAGCAAATCAGTGGGAAAAAGTGATTATACCTCAAGAACATGAAAGAGTTATGATCTAGACGATTTGATGATGATTTTGATGGAGATTTAACCCGAAAATGATGAAACCCAAGTATCCAACCGAAAGACTTACCACCCTTTGCTCTCTTTGGTGTTAAAAACAGTTTATTGTGATGATTTTAAGGGTTGTTTGATGGATTTACAGCCACAATTTGAAGGAAAGATGAGAGAGTTTTCAAAGAAACCAAAGGTGTGTGTATTTTGTTTGTAAGAAAATGAAAGAAAAAGATAAAGGAAAGTGATAATATCACTTGGGACAGGCAATTCTGGCAGTTTAGGGGTCCAATATGGCTATGCCAAGTGTCCCCAATCGATTTTCATGCAAAAATGAGTCACCAACACCTGTCCAGACCCATCCAGCCGCCGGCTGGAGAGGCTCAGCCGTCGGCTAAAGCCCTGCCAGCTGCTGGCTGGTCGGCTGGCTCGACAGACTCGTTTTCGACCGTTAAGGAGTTTCGTTCATCGAAAGCTCCCGATTCTTTTTGCGTTGAACTTAGGAAAGTTCATACTTTGATTTACTTTATATTAGGTTCATTTAATATTATATTTTCACTTTCGATTTCGAGATTCGCACGATTTCGGTAAAAGATAAAACAAGCGTAAAACTGCGATATCTCGAGTATAAAGGATCCGATAACCGACATATTTGGCATAAACCTTCTAACTTATAAATATAAGGATACTAACTAATTGGCACTTAGATAAAATAAAGTTATTACGTCCCGGTGGACGAATCAGCAAACACAGAAAACCCGATACTCAATAACAGTAAATCGTGAGCAAAACAAAGCGAAATACAAGGGTAGAAATCAATTGCGTATAAAATTAAAATAATGACGGTAACATAAGTACTCCAAATTGACGGGACGTCACACTTCGCCTCTAACTCTTTTCGGGATTAAGTGGTATCTAAGTTTGTAACGACATGAAAATTTTAAAGGACTAGATTTGTAATAAGTTTTAAGTCAAAATGACTTGTTTTGTTATGAAGTAGTCAATTTGGGTTAAAAATGTAGTTATGACAAAGCCTGGGGTTATATTTATAAATTGGAAATTAATTCCATTACTTAAGAGTGAAGTAAGTGGAATATGTACGTGTAAGGTGTATATGTATATGGCTTCAAATTTGTGTAAGTGTATATACACGTGTAAGGTGAAAACAAAAAGAAATAATTTTATTGTGGAATTAGATATATATGTGTGTTTGTGCGCTTGAGAAACCAGAGAAAGAAAAACATAAAGCAGAAGTTGGTTCATTACTTTCGGCGTCGAATCAATACTCGTTTTTGAGCCGTTTTTAAAACGAAAAGCACCATAGCGCTCTTGAGAGTGTCAGGATCATTTCGGTATAAGCGAAAGTTATTTTCTTGGGGGTTCATTTCGGGTCGAATCGGTACCCCTTTCGTAATCGAGGTTTGTGTTTGAATTCGAATTTCGGACTTAAAGCTTGGAGTTAAACCGGGATTGAGGTGAGTTATCAGTTTTTCTTAAAAACTCGAGCAAGAGATAAAATGGGTTTTTATAAAGAGTAGTTGAGAATTGTAAATCAAGTTTACAACAAGTATAAGAGAAAAGAGAAACGAGATTTTATAAATATTTTACAAAGGGATCCTATAATTATTTTATAAGAAGAGTCACAAGAGAAAGAGTTACACAATGGGTTGTCTTGAGTTAATTACAATATGTGTGTTTAGTATTGTATTTTACTTTACTAAACGTTGAGTCTATTTGCATGTGTGTTTATTGCAATAATATTTTATGCTTCCTTAGTATACTTTTGTGATTATATTGCATGTGAGTTTATTGCAATAGAGATTTATACTTGTGATCCTAGCATGCTGTGCCTGGGTAGGAATGGGTAGAAGCTACTCATTTTATCAGTGATTGTGACCTAGTAGAGTTGAAACTAGGTAAGAGAGTGGCTAGCCAAACAGTGACGTATTCCAATTCTAGACTCTTGGATACACCGTGGTATTGGGACATGTGTCTCGTACTGGAGTGACATATTTGACAGCGAGCGATTCCTGTCTACCGTAGGGTTTAAACGGACTTATGTCACGTTGGACTGAATAGAAGTGGATAGTGCCCGACTGAGACGCGGTGTCATGAGTCGATTCTATTACTTCCTAAACGGCAAAACAATCGTTGACTGGCGGTTGTGAGTCGGATCTGCGAAAGTAGCATACGAGTTATTATAATAAATAGGAGTCGCGACCTAGTTTATTATATTATTGTCGTATGCACGAGTAGCTAATAATGGGGATCCCTTGGATTGTGTGTTTATATCTAAGGAACTTGAGGTTGAGACTAGAGACTGAGACGTACAGAGACTTGAGGATTAATGCATAGAGTTGATTATAGAGTTTAATAAAAAGTGTTACATGCATTTAATCATAATTATGTGTTATTGTGAACTTTTCGGGCGGACAAGGTTTGGGAACTTGAGACGTGTTTAGTTATTATAAACCTGTTTTATAATACTTATTACTCGCCAGCTTTGCTCATACCTCTTTTTCAAAATGTGTCTTTTGCTCGTAGGTGGCTTAGCTGCAGGTGACTTGTGAGAGGGTGCTTTGTGGTAGTTTTCCCTTCTTTTGTGGAACTTGTATCGCGCCCTTTTTGAGTTGTATAATATATGTGAAAGAGTTGTAAAATAATATATAAATTTTATTATAATGTGAAAAAGTGTTTTGTGAAGTAACTCGTGGTTTCTGTTAAGAACCGCAGTTGAGTAAGTTTAAATAACTTATAATTCACGCTTTTCGCAAATATCTCTGATAAATAAAAAGTTTTTAAAAATGGCGTATTTTTGCAAATCACGGCGTTACAAGTTGGTATCAGAGCCGCGTTGCGAGTGAACTGAGTACTGTGACCAGTACTTAGTCTCGCAAAAAGACGCGGTTCGCATAAGAGACCCTGGCTTAGGATGGGGATGGGTATGTGAAGAGTGTTATTTGATTATTTATTTATTAGTTACTCTTGTGTTCTTGTAATTAATCGGTCAACCCATTTTGGCAATTGGTCAGCGAGATGACTGATTTAAGGAGACGAATGACTCAGAGTGAGAACGTCCAACGTGGAAAAAGGGTGCACGAGGCACCTACATTGGGTAATAGAACGACTAATCCTGTGCATAGAGTCAATCCGAGTTTGCATCAGGAAGGGAGTATTCATACAGTGGACAGCACTGCTAGTGCTGTAAAGATTGCTCGTTTGGAGGACCAGCTACGGGAGAGAAATGAGCAGATGAATGAAATGTGTAATGCTATGAGAATAGCTGGAATCCTCGGGAGTCATAGTCATTTTAATCGAGTGGGAGATGAGTCCGAGGGAGAGAGTAGAGTCCCACATACGAGAACAGAGATAGTTCATGTAGAGAAGAAGGGTGATAGTTTTAAGTCATTTATGAGTTGTAAACCACCTAGCTTCAAAGGAGGAGAGGATCCATTAGTATGTATGAGGTGGGTCCGAAAGATGGAGCAGACTTTTGATTCTGGAAACTTTTCTGAGAACCAGAAAGTAAGTTACGATGTTCGCATGTTAGAAGGTGAAGTGTTAGACTGGTGGGATTCTGTTAATCAGAGTTTGTCGGACGAAGTTCGTAGTCAGCTGAATTGGGCCAAATTTGTAGAGAAAATTAACACTAGGTTTTGTAGCAGTGGGGCAATTCAACGCTTCGAGAGAGACTTTACTAATCTGATAAAGGGTGGTATGTCTATTGCCAAATATAATACCACGTTTGTTGAGAAACTACAATTTGCTAGGCACATGTGTCCAACGGAAGAATCTTTAGTTACTCGTTATGTGGAAGGGTTACCATATCCGTATCGTGCTACTGTTAGAAATAAGTCTACACTCGAGGCTGCCATGGAAGAGGCAAGGAGGGTTGAAGACGACCTTAATCTGAGAGATAGATTTGTGCAAAAGGGGGAAAAGAGGAAATTCGATGTTTCTGTTGGGTCTTCTCGTAAAAAGGTAAATCGTGGATATAAGGGAAATAAAAATGGAGATTCTGATTTCTGTAAAGCTTGTCAGACTGCACATCGCGGTCAGTGCAGTAAAGCGACCGTAAAATGTGTGAGGTGTGGAAGATTGGGGCATTATGCAAGTGAATGTCAGGTGAAGGATGTAGTTTGTTTTAACTGTCAGGAACCGGGTCATATTGCTACCAAGTGTACAAAGCCTAGGAGGGCAAATGTTCGACCAGGAAATAGGGGTGAGAATTTGAAGCCTGCTGCTAGGGCTTTCAATATGAATGCTGAGGAGGCGCGTCAGAACGATGAGGTGATTTTTGGAACCTTTCTTGTTAATTCCTTACCTGCGAGTGTATTGTTTGATTCTGGTGCTAATAGGTCGTTTGTTTCATTGGCCTTTAGTAATAAGTTTTCTACACCTAGTAATTTGTTAAATCATTCTTTAGAGGTAGATGTGGCAGTAGGAAAATCAGTTAAAGTACGTGAGGTATTTTCTGATTGTGTAATAAAGATTGATGAAGTAGAGTTTCCTGTATCGTTAATTCCTATCGACATTAAGGGATTTGATGTAGTTATTGGGATGGATTGGATGTCTGCTATTAATGCCGATATTTTATGTTCAAGGAAATTAGTAAGAATTCCCGTTAGGACTGGAGGGTATGTGTTTGCTCATGGAGAAAAGAATACAACTGATATGTTAATTATTTCGCAAATGAAAGCGCGTAAGTGTTTAGAGAAGGGATGTGTGGCATTTTTAGCTTATGCTATGACAACTCCAAAAGAGGCAATAGAGTTAAAAGATATAGATGTAGTTCGAGATTATGTAGATGTTTTCCCCAAAGATCTACCAGGTTTGCCACCAATTCGAGATATAGAATTTCAGATTGATTTAGTTCCAGGTGCAACACCTATAGCTAAAGCTCCATATCGTTTAGCACCGTCAGAAACTAAGGAAATGATGTCACAGTTAGAGGATTTGTTGAGTAAAGGATTTATTCGACCGAGTACTTCGCTTTGGGGTGCTCCAGTTTTATTCGTTAAAAAGAAAGACGGAACAATGAGGATGTGTATTGATTATAGGGAGTTGAATAATAGAACAATTAAGAATAGATATCCTCTTCCGAGAATTGATGATTTATTAGATCAGTTGCAGGGGGCACGTTGTTTCTCTAAGATTGATTTGAGGTCAGGTTACCATCAGGTTAGAGTTAGAGATCAGGATATTCCTAAGACGGCGTTTAGGACTCGTTATGGTCATTATGAATTTATAGTGATGCCGTTTGGAATGACTAATGCTCCTGCCGTGTTTATGGACCTTATGAATAGAGTATGTAAGCCTTTTCTTGATAAGTCGGTTATTGTTTTTATTGATGACGTGTTGATATATTCTAAGAATATGGAGGATCATCGTAAGCATTTAAGTGAGGTCTTAGAAGCTCTTCGTGTAGAGAAACTTTATGCGAAGTTTTCTAAGTGTGAATTCCGGCTCAAAGAGATTCAGTTTTTAGGGCATGTGATTGGAGAAAGTGGTATTCAAGTTGACCCTGCAAAAGTAGAGGCTGTTAAGAATTGGGAAACACCAAAAACGCCAACTGAAATTCGTAGTTTTTTGGGTTTAGCAGGTTATTATCGACGGTTTGTGAAGGATTTTTCTAAGATAGCTTCAGTTTTGACTAAGTTGACCAAGAAAAATGAGCCGTTTGTTTGGACTGAGACGCAGGAGTTAGCTTTTCAGAAATTAAAAGATTGTTTATGTAAGGCTCCGATTCTTTCCCTGCCCGAGGGAGATGAAGATTTCGAGGTTTATAGTGATGCTTCTTATTCGGGGTTAGGTTGCGTGTTAATGCAGAGAGGAAAAGTAATTGCTTATGCTTCAAGGCAATTAAAGGATGCAGAGAAAAATTATCCAGTTCATGATTTAGAATTTGTGGCAGTGATTTTAGCGTTAAAGATCTGGCGTCATTATTTGTATGGTACTAAGTGTACTCTTTATACAGATCATAAGAGTTTACAACATATTCAGAATTAGAAAGTATTAAACATGCGTCAGAGAAGATGGATGGAATTGTTAAGTGATTATAATTGTACGATAAGTTATCACCCGGGAAAAGCCAATGTTGTGGCTGATGCATTGAGTAGAAAGGAGCCGAGATCGCCATATAGAATTCAGGCAGCTAGTTTGATAGTTGTGCCTGATTTCCTAGAGAAAATTCTTAATGCTCAGCAAGAGGGATTGAAAGAAGATAAGTTAAAGGAGGAAGAAATATTAAGTTATCAATCTAAGTTTAAGGAAAATGGGGATGGCTTTAAAGTGTTTCGTGATAGAATTTGGGTTCCTAAGAATGGTGGTGTTCGTGAATTACTTTTACAAGATTCCCATAGGTCAAAGTATTCTATTCATCCGGGGAACACAAAGATGTATCGTGATTTGAAAATTAGATATTGGTGGCCTAAAATGAAATTGGAAATAGCAGAATTTGTGTCTAAGTGTGTAACATGTGCTCAAGTTAAGGCAGAACATCAGAAACCCTCTGGTGAGTTGCAACAACTCGAGATTCCAGTGTGGAAATGGGATCATATTACTATGGATTTCGTGACTAAATTACCCAAGACAATAAGGGGTAATGATATGATTTGGGTTATAGTGGATCGGTTAACTAAGAGTGCTCATTTTCTAGCCACGAAAGAAAACGAGAAATTGGAAAAGTTGGCTAACCTGTACATTAGAGAGGTTGTGACTCGGCATGGTATACCATTATCTATTGTTTCAGACCGAGATAGTAGATTTGCATCACATTTTTGGAAGCGACTGCAAGAGGAGTTGGGTACAAGAGTTCATTTGAGTACTGCCTATCATCCGCAGACTGATGGACAGAGTGAAAGAACCATTCAAACTTTAGAAGATATGTTGAGAGCCTGTGTGATAGAGTATGGAGGAAGTTGGGATACGCATTTGCCATTGGTAGAGTTTGCTTATAATAATTCGTATCATTCGAGTATTGATATGGCACCGTTTGAAATGCTATATGGGAAGAAGTGTCGTACTCCCACTTGTTGGTTGGAACCGGGAGAGAAGCAATTTTCTGGACCAGAGATAGTGCATTTGACTTCTGAGAAGGTGGCGATTGCTCGGGAAAGACTACGACTCGCTAGAGAGAGACAAAAAAGTATTCCGACAAGAAACACCGACAGAAAGTGTTTGAGGTTGGCGAAAGGGTTATGTTAAAAGTTTCGCCTTGGAAAGGCATTATTCGATTTGGAAAACGGGGAAAGTTAGGCCCTCGATTTATTTGTCCGTTTAAGGTTCTAGAGAGAGTTGGAGATCAAGCCTATAAGCTAGAGCTGCCAGTGGAACTAGCAGATATTCATAATGTTTTTCATGTATGTTATCTTCGGAAGTGTTTATCTGAAGAGACAAGTGCTATTCCATTCGAGGAATTGAAATTAGATAAAGATAAGATGTTGTTTGAGGAACCAATTAAAATTCTAGATCGGGAAGTAAAACAACTAAGAAAGAGAAGAATCAAATTAATCAAAGTGCTATGGAAAAATCGTTTTGGAGCAGAGACGACTTGGGAAACTGAGGAAGATATGAAGACTCGTTATCCTCATCTTTTCCAATCTTGATTCCGGGACGGAATCATCTTAAGAGGGGGAGAATTGTAAAGACATGAAAATTTTAAAGGACTATATTTGTAATAAGTTTTAAGTCAAAATGACTTGTTTTGTTATGAAGTAGTTAATTTGGGTTAAAAATGTAGTTATGACAAAGCCTGGGGTTATATTTATAAATTGGAAATTAATTCCATTACTTAAGAGTGAAGTAAGTGGAATATGTACGTGTAAGGTGTATATGTATATGGCTTCAAATTTGTGTAAGTGTATATACACGTGTAAGGTGAAAACAAAAAGAAATAATTTTATTGTGGAATTAGATATATATGTGTATTTGTGCGCTTGAGAAACCAGAGAAAGAAAAACATAAAGCATAAGTTGGTTCATTACTTTCGGCGTCGAATCAATACTCGTTTTTGAGCCGTTTTTAAAACGAAAAGCACCATAGCGCTCTTGAGAGTGTCAGGATCATTTCGGTATAAGCGAAAGTTATTTTCTTGGGGGTTCATTTCGGGTCGAATCGGTACCCCTTTCGTAATCGAGGTTTGTGTTTGAATTCGAATTTCGGACTTAAAGCTTGGAGTTAAACCGGGATTGAGGTGAGTTATCAGTTTTTCTTAAAAACTCGAGCAAGAGATAAAATGGGTTTTTATAAAGAGTAGTTGAGAATTGTAAATCGAGTTTACAACAAGTATAGGAGAAAAGAGAAACGAGATTTTATAAATATTTTATAAAGGGATCTTATAATTATTTTATATGAAGAGTCACAAGAGAAAGAGTTACACAATGGGTTGTCTCGAGTTAATTACAATATGTGTGTTTAGTATTGTATTTTACTTTACTAAACGTTGAGTCTATTTGCATGTGTGTTTATTGCAATAATATTTTATGCTTCCTTAGTATACTTTTGTGATTATATTGCATGTGAGTTTATTGCAATAGAGATTTATACTTGTGACCCTAGCATGCTGTGCCTGGGTAGGAATGGGTAGAAGCTACTTATTTTATCAGTGATTGTGACCTAGTAGAGTTGAAACTAGGTAAGAGAGTGGCTAGCCAAACAGTGACGTATTCCAATTCTAGACTCTTGGATACACCGTGGTATTGGGACATGTGTCTCGTACTGGAGTGACATATTTGACAGCGAGCGATTCCTGTCTACCGTAGGGTTTAAACGGACTTATGTCACGTTGGACTGAATAGAAGTGGATAGTGCCCGACTGAGACGCGGTGTCATGAGTCGCTTCTATTACTTCCTAAACGGCAAAACAATCGTTGACTGGCGGTTGTGAGTCGGATCTGCGAAAGTAGCATAAGAGTTATTATAATAAATAGGAGTCGCGACCTAGTTTATTATATTATTGTCGTATGCACGAGTAGCTAATAATGGGGATCCCTTGGATTGTGTGTTTATATCTAAGGAACTTGAGGTTGAGACTAGAGACTGAGACGTACAGAGACTTGAGGATTAATGCATAGAGTTGATTATAGAGTTTAATAAAAAGTGTTACATGCATTTAATCATAATTATGTGTTATTGTGAACTTTTCGGGCGGACAAGGTTTGGGAACTTGAGACGTGTTTAGTTATTATAAAACTGTTTTATAATACTTATTACCCTGATTACTCGCCAGCTTTGCTGATACCTCTTTTTCAAAATGTGTCTTTTGCTCGTAGGTGGCTTAGCTGCAGGTGACTTGTGAGAGGGTGCTTTGGGGTAGTTTTCCCTTCTTTTGTGGAACTTGTATCGCTCCCTTTTTGAGTTGTATAATATATGTGAAAGAGTTGTAAAATAATATATAAATTTTATTATAATGTGAAAAGGTGTTTTGTGAAGTAACTCGTGGTTTCTGTTAAGAACCGCAGTTGAGTAAGTTTAAATAACTTATAATTCACGCTTTTCGCAAATATCTCTGATAAATAAAAAGTTTTTAAAAATGGCGTATTTTTGGAAATCACGGCGTTACAAAGTTTCCCCAACTACCCCCGAGAGGGTGCAAGTACTAATAGGGTTCGGTACTACGAATATCTAGCGGTTATCCGGATTTTAGATTTTTCAGGAAAATGCAAGGACCTAAAGTCGGAGAACCTAAACTCTTATTTACAAGTAATTTACTACCAAGAGATGTTCCAAACTATTTCACGTTGATATACCGGAATGTAATTAAATATACAAGCCCCTATATCATTTTCCCTAAACTACATTTAAGCGTTTTTTTATTTATTTATTACACTCAAATGGGACAAAATAAAACATGATGGATACGAGAGGGATAATTAAACTAGTATATTTCCCGAGACTTCCTCCCCCCCCCCCCCCCCCCCAATACTTAATTCACACATTATCCCGAATGCGTTCCAAACTAGAAACTAAAAAATACATCAAATAATACGCAAATTTTAAAGAAAAGAAAAGATAAGCAAACTCGGGTTGCCTCCCGGCAAGCGCTTGTTTTTGATCATGAGTCTTTAGCTCGACTCGTCCTCCGTTCACACAAACTAACTAATGCTGAAATCGAAGTTTCCCCCGATTTCCTTCCCCATTACCAACTCGTCAAAACGTTACACCCTCCAATGCACCTACAATTCAAATCATCAAAAAGAATCTCCTCGTTAGAAACATTGAGCTCGCCGCGAATCTCTGCCCATGCATCATGCCACTCCTTGGTTTCCCGCATGATCAAACCATTCTCCCATTACCTAAAGTTGCCACCTTCTCCCCCACACTTATCCTTTTCAGCACCATGCCCAATTGGTTTCCCATGTGTGAAATCATCAAAGTTCAAGGGTTCCTCGTCTTTGTCATCTATACCTTGCAAAACCTTATCTTTTTCCAAAAAATTAGAAAACAAATTGAATCAACGGAGTTTTTAGGTATACCTTTCAACTTTGACTTGTTGGTGCAATATATGTGACAGTTGTTCTAGATAGGCTTAAGTCTGTATTTATAATCTATGCAAATGAACATGATGTTCGTATGTATAAACGAACATCATTAGTGTTCATGTTCATGTCTCTTATGGTCCAACGAACATTGTATTGTTCGTGGGCTAAGTCTGTTATGGGTGTTAATCGACATTGTATTGTTCATAAGCCCATTAGTAGCCCAAGACCAATGAACATGTTTGCCTATATAAAGGAAAACATGTTTAGGTTTAGGGTTAATGCTTCAGAGAGTTAGAGAGAGAATTCTTGGAATACTATATTGTAATTGAGTGATTCAGTTAATAAAGTATTCAAAATTTGATAATTGTTTGTGTTTATTCTATTATAGTCGATTATACTTGTTTGCATACAATTGATTACGAGTTTCCGCCTTGTAATCAATTGGATTAATCTTGTTGATCAGATCACTCGGACCTACAATTGGTATCAAATCTAACGCTTTGTTTGCTCTCTATCGAGAATCGGTTCAAGATTAATTCATGGTTAATCGACTTCTAATAATCTGGATTCAAGGGTTTCAGCAAATTAGGTTTCTTAATTTTTGGCGGTTGTGATTATAAAATTAGGGGTCTTGATTTTTGTGGCGGCTGGAAAATCAGAGTTCTTAAATTTTTTAGGGTTTGTGACGGCTACAAAAATTTAGGGTTAGTGGCGGTTTGTTTTCTGAAAGTTGAAATTTTAATTCGTTTAATACTGTGTTTGTTAGCCTCACAATTTTTTGGTAATTGGACGTCAAATTGTGGGCCTTGGTTTATTGGAAGTGGGCCTAGGTTTGACGGATAGACAAGATAAGTGGCTGGCAGTAATTAAAAGAAAGCAGGGGACGAACATGACTTAGGTTTTGTCGGCGAACATAGAAATCACACATACACACACAGAAAAAGGGGGCGAACAACAGCAATAAAAAATAAAAATCAAGAGGGGGCGGCGAACAATAAGAAAACAAAATCAAGCGGCGGACATGATTAAAAAAATTGGGGAAAAGACTTTCGGCAGTGAATTTGGGGACGAACATTAGTTAAAAAAATTGGGGGCGAAATTGAAGATCAAGTTCGTGGAGATTTGGTTTATGTTCGTAAAATCCAATCGTTCGTGGAAATTGATGTTCGTTAGCCGCTTAATAGATTGTTGTTCGTAAAATCCAATTCATGTTCGTGGATGATGTTCGTTAGCAGCTTAACAGATTGATGTTTGTTTTGATTCTGATTTTAATTGATTCTGTTTAATAGATTGATATTCGTGGGTGGACACAATTCTTACCAAGCTCGTCAATCTAACACATGTTCGTGAAATTAGTGACAAATATTCATGTTAAGTTTGTTGATGTTCGTGGCTTTGAGTTCGTGAAAATCATCTTCGTAAACAAGTTCGTAATATTTTTCTTCGTTAACAGATTGAAATCACAAGTTCATTTCGTGGTTTTGAAATCACATGTTCATGAAAGATTAAGTTTAAAATCGTAAAATCAAGTTCTTTATTGGACTGCAGATTGTGAGCAGATTGTGGACTGTTTTATTGGACTACTTAAGTGGACCTAATTTGGGCCTTTAATTTCTTTTATTGGATTTGACTAATAGACTAAAATTGAAAGTTTACTTAATTCGACTGATTGGGCCTAGTAATCTGACTTGTATTGGGATAAACTAATCTGAATTGTATTGGACTTGGTGTTCTACAAACATAAAATTCAATTTCGTGGATTAATTTTTGTTTGTCAAGACAGTACTTTGTGAAATAAATTAAAATGGAATCATTAAAATCAGACAGTCCACCGAAAATTCTTAACGCTTCTCATTATTACGAATGGATTGACAAATTTGAATCTTACTGTAGATTCAACGATGTTCAGATGTAGTTTTGTACTCAAACAGAATACGTCCATCCAACGGTGACTGTAAATGGTATAGTGCAAATGTCTCCTTCAACAGTATGTCAGCTGAATGCAGAAAAGTGTTTGATGCTGAAAACAAAGTTTGGGCAAGTTTGAAAATGTCTCTTCCTAACGAACTGCTACATCTCACAAGGGCGCACAAGTCCACAAATGCCTTATGGAGAGCAATTGAGAAAAGGTATGCCAATTCATCTAAACAACGAAAAGCCAAAGGAAATATGTTGAAAAGGCAGTTTTCTATCTTCAAAGCAACTGCGAATGAATCTTTAGAAGATACGATAAACAGATACTATCATCTGTTAGCTGAACTTGATAACTTTGGAATTGATGTTGATGACGAGAAGATAGAGAGACTGTTGGATGCTATACCGAAGAGATGGGAGGTATACGCAAATCTCATGCGCGATGAGATAGAAAAAGAGACTGAAACTACTGAAGATCCTCTCACACTAGAGAAAATCATTGAAATATTAAGAGGATATGAAATAACAAGCACGAGCGTTTACGTATCACAAGAGTATGTTCAAAATCCATCATTTTATTGATTTACTGTCCTGCAATCTGATAAAGATATAACTGCGAAAGGAAGCTCATGTTCTTCATCTGGAAAACCATCTAAAGGTTCAAAGTCTACTAAGGCAACTCATGCTCCTCACAATATGCCAATGAGTGTGAAATTTGCCGAGGAATCATTAGAAATTATGTCTTGCTTCATGACGGCTTATGAAAATCATATCCAAGGAAAGATAACTGACCCAGGACTTTGGGATGTAGATTATGATCAGGTGGATAGTGATGACATGGAGGAGATGGATATTCAATGGCAAATGGCAATGCTTACTTACAGAGTCAAGAAGTTCATAGCAAGAACCGGAAGGAGTCCTCGTACTGGCAAAACAGGTTTTGACAAATCTAAAGTACGATGTTGTGATTGTCAGAAATTGGGACACTTTGCGAGAGAGTGCCAACAGTCGAAGATTCCAAAAGTTGAGCAAAATGAGAACCAAGACAGTTTCAGCTCAAAGGCTATGCTTGTTCAAGAGGATGATCAAACTTATGAGTGGACAACACGTTCTACAAGTTCATATAACTCAAATCATGCATTCAAGGCTTCAGTTAGTGATCAAGATACTGAGAATACATGTTCTGACAAAGAAGATTTCAGTAAGGAGGAACAATCTATTTTAACTTGGACACCTTGATGGCTCAACATAAAGATTTGAAATTTGAATTGGCAAGTCAAGTTAATCTGAAGAATGATTTTTACAACAAGCTTCATCAAGATTCCAAAGATAGAAGTGAATTTTTACGTACTATCAGTGAACAATCACAAAAGATTGACATGTTGTATGAATGTGTTGAAAAACATAAAAGGCGTTATGCTGAGAAAGTCCAAGAGGTAAATAACTGTGAAATTAAGTTATCTGAACAGGAAAGGAAACTTGAACAATTTCGAACTTCATCAACCACCCGTACTTCCATTTTGATTCGTCAAAGGCCAAGTGGAAATCTTACTGGTTTGGGATATCATGAAACACCTCCACCTTTTAATAACAATTACAGTTTACTTAAAACTGATTTTGAATTGAAGGAAAAGAAAGTTGACTCTTCCTGTGAATCTTCCTCTACAAGGGACGATCAGACTGAGTCAAGTGCTTCAAATAAGTCAAGTGTTTCGGAGACAAGAATGAGTACATTAGCTGAAAACTCAAAACCCAAACAGGCTATGGATGATTTAGATTGTTTTAAATGCCATGAACATGGTCAAGTGGCATCTGTATGTCCAAAGAAAAAGCAAGCTAGCAGATCGTCTTCACAAAAGACTAAACCTATGGCTCGATCACTTTCACCTGTTCGGAAACAAGTGAAACAAAACTGGATTAAAAAACAGGAAATCCCTAGTGTTTCAAATGATCGTCCATTTCGACCGTCATTTCGAACTTCCAATCCATATTGCCCGAGACCAAGAGTAAATTATTTTTGTCCGCAATCAATATCTTTCTGTCCACCGAGGAACAACCTGAATTCTAACGTCCACGCTATTGTTTCCAAAGATGATGGTTTATTCAAAGAGTTTGTCTACGTGAACGAGAAAGGACAATCAAGACGCGTTATGGCTTGGGTTCCCTATCATAACTGATCATCGCTCGCTTAGCTGAAATTTTTGAAAAATTGTATATCTTTATGAACAATAGAATTGACATGAAAAGATCAAAATTTCATGTTGATATCTCCACAAAAATAAAAAAAATAAAATAATAAAAAAATTGTTGACATTTGATGGAGGCTCAGAGGTTACATGCAAAAGATATGAACTTAGTTTAGTAGATTCGTGATGAAGACTCTGATAAACAAAGTTCACAACAACAAAGGGAGCTGCCTGACTCTTCACAAGCGTAAACGGAGAAGACTGAATTATTGCAACAATTCAGGGGAAGTTATTCAAGTCAACGATGAGTTAGAAGAACCTGCAAGGAGTACAAGACTATAAAGGTGTATTACAGAATCTAGAAGCAACAGTCAAGGCGGAGTTTGTTGGTGCAATATATGAGGCAGTTGTTCTAGATAGGTTTAAGTCTGTATTTATAGTATATGTAAATGAACATGATGTTCGTATGTATAAATGAACATCATTAGTGTTCATGTTCGTGTCTCTTATGGTCCAACGAACGTTGTATTGTTCGTGGGCTAAGTCTGTTATGGGCTAAGTCTGTTATGGGTGTTAATGGACATTGTATTGTTCATAAGCCCATTAGTAGCCCAAGCCCAATGAACATGTTTGTCTATATAAAGGACAACATGTTTAGGTTTAGGGTTAAAGCTTCAGAGAGTTAGAGAGAGAATTCTGGGAATACTATATTGTAATTGAGTGATTTAGTTAATAAAGTATTCAGAATTTGGTAATCGTTTGTGTTTATTCTATTATAGTCGATTATACTTGTTTGCATACAATTGATTACGAGTTTCCGCCTTGTAATCATTTGGATTAATCTTGTTGATCAGACCACTGGGACCTACATGACTCCGTATCGACTTTAAGGTTTAGACAAGTTTCACCATCACGTGTTTCAACGGTTGCTTTCTCAATTTCTGTTTTGGGCTCCTTCTCTTTCTTACCTTCAACCTCTATCTCGTCTTTGGTAACAACCGGGTTCGAGCTTAGATCAAACATCCTCTCAAAATCTTCTAGAGTGATGTCTCCATTGATAGTACTATCTTCAACCCCCAAACTCGTTCCAAGGAGATCATCTAGCATCAAATCCAATTCGTTTCCCATTGGTTCTTCATCCAACTCTTCAGCCTCAAGAAAGTCCTGCAATTCTAGGTCACGCATGTCATTGTCAATAACATCTATTTTAAAGCAAATTTCATCGGTGGAGTACGAATGTTTTTTAGATTTATAATAAGAAAACGTTTCCCTATCGTCCCCCACACCCAATGAAATTTCTCTTCTTTTCACTCGGATGATAGCATCCGCGGTGTTCAAAAATGGTCGACCCAAAATTAGAGGAACTTTACTATCCTCTTCCATTTCCAATACAACGAAATCAACGGGGAAAACAAATCTACCTACTTGTACTAACATGTTTTCTGCAATGCCAAGCGGGTATTTAAAAGTTTGGTCGGCTAGCCTAATGCTCATTTTTGTTGGCTTTAAAACCCCCAAAGCCAATTTTGAGTATAAAGAATATGGCATTAAATTTATACTATCCCCCAAGTCCGCTAAAGCATTGCAATGATAAGTTTTACTAAAAGTACAAGTTATTAGAAAACTCACTGGATCATTTCGCTTAGGTGGAAGCATGTCGTTCTTCACAATCGACGAGCATTCCGCCTTCAAGTAAGCCGTTTGATCCTCCATTGACTTCCCTTTCTCGCTCACAAGTTCCTTGATGAACTTAACATAATTGGGCATACCTGCAATCACATCAACCAAAGGCACATTAACATGAACGAAATTAATCAAGTCTAAGAATTTACCGTATTGTTCTTTCATCTTCTCCTTCCTCAAGCGTTGAGGGTAAGGGATTCTCGGCTTGTACGCTTTGGTTGGTGTACTTGTGGTATTTTTCGGTACCCCATCTTCACTTTGGAATTTTGGTTCATCCCCCACTTGATCCTCCACCTCTATCTCAACTTCTTGGTCATTTTCGGGGTCTGGGGTCTCACCGTGGCGCAGTGGACTTGACTGCGTCGCACCCAACTGATTGTCAAACAAAACATAGCTCTCTGATCCTCCACTACCTCGCGGTGGTAACCACTGCGTCGCGATGGTGGGTTTTTCAGGAAATTTTTCTTTTTCTTTTCGCTTCTCCTCTCCCCCGTAGCTAAAACCCGATCGTGTAGAAATTGCGTTTACTTGCTCGTTCCTTTGATTAGGTGTTTGATACCTCGATCCTTGGCCACCTTGATTGTTTGAAGGTCTCGGATTCGGTTGTGTGTTACTTGGAGATTGATTCATCGGTTGCTTCCCTAACCGCTCATTCATCCTTTCGAACCTCCGCTCCAAGTCTTGCATACTCGCTTGGTTATTTCTAAGTCCTTGCTCAAATTTATCGTTGATCACCTTGATTGAGTTAGCATTCCCTTCATTTCTCGCCTTTTGAGTGCGGATAAAGTCCATCATATCTTTTAAACTTATATCCTCTTCTTCATACCTCGGTTTTTGTTGAAATTGGTTATCATAACCAAAATTCCTATCTCGGTTTTGATAATTCCCTTGGTACCGATCACATTCCTCCGTGTAATGTGGCCCTCCACAAGTTCTACAACCATTCCTAACCAAGTGCACATCCTTCTCCAAACGACCCATCCGTCTATCCATCCTATCCGACAAATACTTGATCTCGTTCACAATTTTCGAGTTTCCACTACCACTTTCCACTTGTGCTACCGTTCCCCGAACCTTTCTATTCCGATTTACCAAATCTCTAGCAATTCCCGCTTGTACTTGATCTTCCATCATACGATATGCGTCATTGGGTGATTTATATAAGAAATTTCCACCACCAGCAAGGTCCAAATCGTGTTGAGAACGATTATCCAATCCGTAATAAAATATATCTATCACTTGTTCTCTATCCAACCCGTGACCATGGCAACTCCTTAAAAGTTCCTTAAGCCTAATCCAAGCATCCGTAATCGTCTCATTATCCCATTGTGCAAAACTCCTAATTTGATTCAACAACTTTCTACCCAAGATGGGCGGAAAGAAACGGGTCACGAACGCTTCTCTTAATTCTTCCCACGTTTCTATAGAATCCGGCTCCAACTCGTTAAACCATGTCTTAGCTTCTCCCATTAGAGATGATGGAAATAAGCTAAGCATGACACCCTCTTCCATGCCAATACCATACTTGAACATGTTGCACATTTTCATAAACGTGGCAATATGCTTATGCGGGTCAGCCTTCGAATTACCATCAAACGAACTCTCTTGAACCATCTTCAAATGATAACCTTTAACAGAAAAGTCATCTCCCAAATTTGGTGCAACGATCGCCGACCCTTGAGTAGGTGGTACTATCCGGTTCCGATTGATCATCGGAATGTCAAATGGGTTAACTGGTGGGTCATTGTGGTTCAAAATGCCTTCCCCGGCACCTCCTCCGTTATCTCCTCCTTCCATAACACTTTCCAACACGATTTCCTCCTCCTCGGAAGATTCACCTTCAGAAAATAGTACCGCCTTCACACCTTGTTTCCTCAAAATCTTCTCTGGATCGGACAATGGACTAACTATGTGTTTCCCTTTTGATCTCGTGTTCATCCGCCCCCTAAGAAAATATGAAAATCACACCACAAACAAGAAATACCGTGAAATATATCCAATAAAAAAACAAAATAAAAACGATCAACTAAACTCTCAATTGTCTAGTCCCCGGCAGCGGCGCCAAAAACTTGATGTGAAAAACCTAGTCTTCCCAAATGCTTTCACTAGACCACAACACCGGGCAGTGTACCCTTGTCGGTTGTAGTATAGTTTTGGCAAATTCGGGTTCAAACACAGGGACTAATGTAAATTAAGTGTTTAAGTCGAACAAGTAACAAGTAACAAAGTGGTGGTTTATACTACAGCTACAAAGTAACGTTTTAAAAGTATTTTAGTAATCAAGATTTAAAAAGACGTTTGCTTGAACCGTTCACGAATGTATGATCTTTTCTAAGTAATGAAATGTTGATTAACTTCTTATGTAAAACCAAGTTCCTTTCGAATACCGGATTTCTCTAATTACCCAACCGTGCAACCACTCCTTTCGAATATGGTTAACACCCCAAATAGTTATACATAAAGAATCAAGCCAATGTGAGAAGTAATCTTTAAAATTCCGTTCGAATAGTTTACTAGTTAATAAACCGATTTCTCTTATTTTATAAACTAGCACTCGTGTTTAAACTTAATTATTTTGATTACTATTATCGATTCCTTTCGAATACCGATAAACTATATCAACTAAAGACCGGTTGAATATTTCGTTCAATATTTTAGCAAATTCTCGAGTTCTTTTCAAATACTCAAGTTTTATACCAATAAAGAATATATGTAATCTAATAACATGATTAAAGTTTAAACCCAAATGGATCCCCAATTAACCAAACACACCTATCAAACATTTCATACTCAAAATCAGTCAAAACATACGATCACATATTCAAGCAAACGATCATGAAATTAGCTACACATAATTGAAATTAAACATGAATTATAAGAAAAGTTGAACATGATACCAAGTGTTTGATGAAATGTCAATGTCTAAGATACCCAAATTCAAATGTAATTGAAGCTAATAGAGTAATTGAAATGGAATTGAAAACAACTTTGATGTTTGATTAATGAAATAGCCAATGATTGTCTTCTCCAATCTCTTCCAATTTGCTGTGTGTATCTTGTGTTGTGTGAATGATGGATCGGTTTGTGATGGAGATACTGTGAGTTTTCCCCAATTGATAATGATGATGGTGTGATAATGTCCTGGTTATGATGATTGTGATTCCCCGTTATTTCCCTTCAATTCTACTCATAACCACCAAAAGAAACCTTTTCCATACATATAATTGATTGCATTAAACAACAATTTGTAACAACTCGAGGTGGCCACTACGCCGTAGTTACACACCACTGCGACCAGTGGTGGTCCAGTCCAAACCATTTTTGCTTTTTGTTCCTTTCTGTGCATTGTTTCAACACATCTTGATGTTAAATCCTCATTCCAATGCTAACTACCTAAGTACATACTTTTACACAAAATGTAAGTACAATCAGGCATATCCATCACGTTTTTAGACTAAAAACATAATAACTATCGCGAATAAAAATGTATATAATTGAGCGATATCAGTTCCATATACGAATTTTGAGCAGCAACGAAGGAAAATTTGAAGACTCGATTTCATACCAATCCATTCTAGCAAAAATTTTACTTAACTCTTACAATTCGGTACTATGGTTTTCTTTATTATTATGTCGTTTTTTTATTTAGTTATGAGTAGCTAAACACATAACACTTGTTTGGATTAGGGATCTTTTAGGATGATTTAGCTTTTTTCGTTGAATGTTAATTAGATGTTTTCATGTTTAATCGAAGATCCGTTTTTTTTTTCATCTTAAATTGTTAAAGTTTCATATACTCTTTGACTGATTTAAATTGTTAAAGTTTCATATACTCTTTGACTGATTTATATAAGATTAAATCATAAACATCGACTTGGTTCTTGAAGGTTAGTTATTTAGGATTTTTACTTTATTCGAGAGGAATAAACTAGAAGTAAAGTTAACATTCAATTGCTTAAGTGAAGTCAAACTATTAGTGAACTACCCAAACGAGTGTCTTTTCCCTTAATTGATTTTCAAAACATTCAATCTTTTCAAACAACTTTTACATGTGATAATTACTTTCAAATTAGTTAAGTAACGTGACAAATCGGTCACAAACACCCAAATTAATTAGTTTTATTAATTCTTAATTTAAACTAAACTAAGTCCATGCGAACGAATCTGACTTACCTGAACTATATTATACGCAATTAGGTCCACTGCCTAATAGTGTGAAGTCGAGTATTAGCGTATTTTGAGTTTTAAAACTAAACTAGATTTTACACATCACTCATGTGGCAAGAATTTAAGCAATCGGACTGTTCCTAGCTTATGTTGCATCAAGGACTTCACGGTGTAACAGATGGATGTCAGGAGTGCTTTTCTGAATGGAGATCTGCAAGAAGAAGTATATGTAAAGAAACCTCCAGGTTTTGTTGATCCTAACTTTCCTGATCATGTTTACAAATTAAACAAAGCTTGATATGGCCTCAAACAATCTCCAAGAGCTTGGTATGAGACATTGTCACACTTTCTTCTTAAAAACAATTTTAAAAGAGGTTCCATTTATAAAACATTTTTTATAAGGAAAGAATAGGGGCAAGTCATTTTAGTCCATATATATGTTGATGATATCATATTTGGGTCTACAGATGCCAAGTTGCGTACATGGTTTTCAAATCTAATGTCAAGTCAGTACAAAATGAGCATGATGGGTGAACTTACATTCTTTATTGGGTTGCAAGTTGAACAAAAACCAGATGGAATTTTCATATATCAAAGTAAGTACATTCATGATCTTTTAAAGAAATTTTCATTTATATCATGCTCAAAAATGAAAACACCCATGAGTACCTCTGATAAGTTGCATAAGGAAAAAAGTGGCAAGTTAGTCTGTCAAGCAACATACAGAGGAATGATGGGGTCTCTATTATATTCGACAGCAAGCAGGTCTGATATCATGTTTTCAATATGCTTATGGGCCAGATATCAAGCTGACCCAAAAGAATCTCACTTAAAAGTCGTTGAAAGAATATTCATATATCTTAAGGGTACTCCAAATCTTGGATTATGGTATCCCAAAGAATCTGGATTTGATCTAATTGGTTTTACAGATACAGACAACTACACAGAAAGAGCACTTCAGGTGGATGTCAGCTCTTGGGAGACAAATTGGTCAGCTGGTCAAGCAAGAAACAGAACTCTGTTGCTACTTCCACTGCTGAAGCTGAGTATGTTGCTACATGAAGTTGTTGTGCTCAGTTTCTATGGATGCAACATCAACTTGCAAATTTTGATATCAAAATCAAAGGAACTCCAATCACGTGTGACAACAAAAGTGCTATCCAGATTACAGACAATCCAGTATTCCACTCAAGAACTAATAAACACATTGAAATCAGGCATCACTTCATTAGAGATTGTGTTGAAAAAGGGAAAGTCGGACTAGAATTTGTAGCCACACATGATCAACTGGCAGACATCTTTACAAAGCCTTTCAATGACGACATGTTCTTCTATCTTTTAGGAGAGTTAGGAATGTTAAATCCTTAATTTAACAAAGTTTCAAAAATTTCAGTCTGACTGTGTGCTTAGACTGAATGAGTTTCAGTCTGATTGTGTGCTTAGACTGGACATTAAAACCCAACGCTTTTTTTTTATACTACTTTTTCTTAATATTAGTTTAGTTTTTTTATTAATTTTTTTTATTTTTATAATTCCTTTTAAAACTGACTTAAATTTAGGGATAAGTAGTACTTTTATATGAGCAGACTATCATGACGGAGAAAGGTTTCCACACATTGTTGGCACTTATGATGGCACAAGAGACCTAGAGGATCACTTAGCCTTGTATGAGCAGACTATCATGACGGAGAAATGGGTAGATCCATTAGCTTATCATATGTTCCTGGGAACCTGTAAGGCTTTGCTAGAGATTGGTTTGCCAACCTCCCGGAGAAAAGCATCTTCGACTTTCGAGATCTTAAGGAAAAGTTTATCTCTATCTTTTTCCAACAAAAGAAGCAGATTAGAATTAACCTTCAAGCTCACCTCCTAAAAAATGAGAAGGGCTAAGAGACTTCATCCCCCGCTACACTCATGAAAGCCAAAAAATACATGGGTTACCTGATAGCCAACATATCTTCGGATTCAGTCTCTTCCTGCTACCAGTACAACTCCAAGAAAAGTTGGCCAAGAAAACTACAAGTACTTTCAAGGAGGCCACTGACCGAGCTTATGAATACATACGGTCAAAAGAGATCTCCTCGACAAGGAGTGTTACCATCAAAAACGAAAAGTCTTGGGGAGACTCACCTGGTGGAGAAAGTGACCGTCATGGCAACCACAAAGAGGATTGTCGGGATAACTGGAAAAAGAAAAATTTTGCTCCTTATGATAGAGATTGACTAGCCTCTATCCTGAACAAGTCTCCCATATAGATCTTAAAAATAGAACAGGTAAGCACGACTTTCAAACCTCTCCGTCAAATGAACCATGTGTCTGGGAAAAAGAACATGAGCAAATATTGTATATTCCATGAAAACCATGGACATGACACAAATGCATGTAGTGAGCTGTAGGCCGAAATCAGATGGACATTGGAAGAAGGAAAATTTGAGCACTTTGTCACTGAAGTAAAGCAAGCAAAGCCCCCACTCGAGAAGAGCTTTGTATGGTATAAGAGGGACACAATGATGAGCTAGGACCACCAAACGGACATGCACTCTAGTTCTGCAACGAATAAATCCGTTCAGAAAAATCAACTTCCACCAACCGAGATCATCGATCCACATAACAATTGAAAGGAAATCTAAAAATCCTAACAAGGTCATGGAATACCATGTACTTAACTGTGTCAAAAAAAAATGCTTGATATTAGGATCTATGTATTCATCTATATTGCTAATATAAATCATCTTTTTTTTTTCTTCCTATTATGCCTCCTCCACAATCAATACTAGCTTTGTAACAAGCTATTCATAGCTATTTGAAAATCTTAACTTCAAAATTTTTCTAAGTGTAACAAGCCACAATAGGCACACAAGGTCGGGTTGAACATAACTTTCCATCTTACCATTTGAGGAAAGATAAGCACTACCTATTTGGGTGCGACAACCTTGCGAGTAAAAAAATAATAATAGATAGTTAACCAACAACATGTGCTACCGGCACAGTGTCATAGACACAACATAAAAATCAAAAGGGGTCATAGGTACCCAACTATGTCACGGGCATCCAACGGAGTGTCAACACATGCAAAATGTCATCGGTATGAACAACTATTTAAAAGAAAAAAATATAAAGGCATTAACATTGCAATAGCCTATTAAAAAAGAAAGAAATTTTTTTTACTGTGTCGGTACAAAAACGCTAAGTGTCAAAGTGACAGTGTCTCACGAAAAAGTGATAAAGTTTAACATATAATAATTTTGAGAAGAGGTTAGTATAGGAGAGAAAAGGTTGAGTAAAGTTGCATCAGCTGGAAACTCCACCAACCTACTCTGCAATTAAACTCTACACTATACCACTACCCCTACTTGGCTAACTTACTTTACACCCTACCACTACCCCTACTTGGCTACTTTACACTCGACACTCTTCCATTACTCACTTGGCTACTCGACTACAGGACCATCATGTTAGGCAATGCAAACACTTTGTTCGGTGACACCAAGAACATGTAGACCCACAAACCAAGTACGTCATCCATAAAATAGACACATGCCCCTTGCTGCTACTCGGCTATAACCTTGTGGCACCAAAAAACCAAGTCGTTACCCATAAAAGTAAGTTGGTCATCCGCTACTCGGTTCACTACTCGGACAAGCTGGTCACCCAAGTCTCGGTAAAATGGCTCAATGGCTCGGTACACAGGTCGCGCCTCGGATCACCACCTGTTACTCGGTAAAAGCTACATGTGGTCCCGGAAAAACAACTTGTGCGACCGGAGAATGACACTCGGGTAACGACCTTCGCTCTTCGGTAACCACATGAACACCCCTACTCGGGTTACCCCGCGATGCGCCTCAGACAAGTGGTGGTCGCACCGTCCCGGTGAAAACCACCCCGTGCTACTCGGGTCATGCTTACCTGGAGATATTGTTGTTCTCTGCTACTCAGAAACCATCGCGGGTTGCACATTCTTGGAGATGGGGCACACGGGCTCCGCTCCTCGGACATGATTTACTCGAACACCCGCTTAGTCGCGGGTCACTTTACCCGGACACGAGGTCGGGCGTCTCGATAGTAATATCCACAAACCCGCCTAGCTACATGTCACTTTACCCGGACATTGAGCCGTTCCACGCCTGGGTACGCTATCCAGACACTTTTCCTACGTTACTCGGGACAATTCTCGTCACATGACTAGTTACTCTAAAACCTTAACTTGGTAAAATGTTAGGGGTCAAAATGTTAAGAAAAATATCAAGGGGTCATGCACTAACCATGTGACCAAGACACCAAACGAGTACGTTTACGTCACTAATACCTTTTGGGTAATAAATAACGACCCACAAAATGAGAAACTATGGTTGGCCCATAAAAAGGAACCATAAATTGTGGCCTATAAATACCCTTATGTTCATTTGTCAGAGGGGAATGAATAATCATTATTCAGACACATACATACTAGAGCTTAGACTTTCCTATTCTCTTACGTCATGACTACGTCACTCTAAGTCACATTCTATACCACCTTAGGTTTGCTAAAAGTTTGATAGGTTGTTTGCTAAAAGTTTGATAGGTTTGCACCGATTTCAAGAGTGTAAAGAAGTGGCATTCTCAACCCCTTGCGCTCGTCAAACATTGGTCAAACAAAATGTATAATTTTTTTGCATCATAGTTATATTTGTTGCATCATAGTAAATTATTTGAATCACTTTCATAACTATCATACAATAATGTCATACGATAATACTATTAATCGAATTTTACACATTGCATTATCGTTAAAGTTTTTTTGCACTATAGTTCAAAAACTTTGTTGAATTATACTTACTACATCATAGTTAAAATTTTATAGTATATTATAAGATGAAAAAAGAAATGAAATAAAACAAAAATAAAACAAAAAAAATATTAATAATAAATAGAAGAATACATCGGTATTTGAAATAATCGTATTACCCTTTAAAAATAATATAAAAGGTATTAAGTTCGATTTCTACTAGTGCGTTTCCACTAAAATATTTTACCCATATTATTCTTTAAAAATTATATCAACCGGGTCGATTTATATTAATGCGTTTTCACTAAAACATTTTACCGGCTTAGTAAATATATATATAGAATAACAACCTTACTCAACCATGGTAAAAAAAAAAACTAACTATAGTTAAGTTAATTGTGTTAGGGTTGAAAAAAAAGTAGATCAAGCCCATCCCTACCCCTCTTTATATTAGTGTAAATTCCTAATTTTTAAAAGATATTATGAAATTGAGGGTTGATTGTTCTTGAGTCATTTCTGTGAGGGGTTTTGACCAAAACTTTAATCCCCTTTTTCCAATTTGGTGGGAAAATTCATAATGCTTAAATTGCTGATTCCAATTCCAATTCCAATTCCAATTCCATCCGGTAATTTACTCTTTCAAATTTCAGTTGCATTTCCCTAATTTTGAATCTAGGGTTTTGATTTCAATTACTCTGTTTTCATCATTAAGTATCTTAGATTCATATTCTGTATATTTTCAATTTGAATCTTAATTTAACCTAATTCACCAGCAATTTTGTTAATTTCGTGATTTGTTGCATTTCGAGTAATCTTGAAGTTAGGTGATGTTTTTCGGTGTGTTGTTTTCTATTTTGGGCCAAATTTTGAATCTTAATTCCGAAATCCTTTCGAAACTAAAGTGTGGTCCTTAGATTTTTGTGGCTATTTAAAATTATGGTAATGTTGAGTGATTTAATGGGTTTTTTTTTATATAATTACGGAGTATTTGATTAAAAGGGATGAGATCGAGATTATATGATGAACTGTAGTGTAGTTTAAGTAAATCATGTAGTGTACTACACATATGACGAAATGACCAAAACATTTATTTTAACTGGATATGAATATATGATATTAGTATAGCATGAATCCGTTACGTATAAATTGGTGGGTATATGTTATGTTTGTGGTTTAATATGTGGTAGAGGATGGTAAGTCGAAGCTAGCGTCTTGTTATTAAGGCGGTGTTATAGTAATCTAATCAAAATACATGTGTTTAAATGAGTTGTGACGTAACTGATTAATTCTGACACAATTTCATTGTTGCATACCAAATAGAAGAGATACTTATTCCATCGTAATATCCTCTAGAAAAAGAAAATCAATTGTTATCATATCACAAGATGTCTTCAGTTAATTATGTCGGTAATATAACGCCACTATTGGTAAATCTGTGTCATAAGTTCTCGTTTTTTTAGGTGTATTTGTCTATCATGAATATTATGTAACTTCCGTTGTTATGTCTCTCATCATATATATATATATATAATGTTTCTTATCTGATTTTGGCTCTAATTCAGGTATTTAGACTGATTTAAGTCACCGCTTCTATCACACTGGGCAAGACCTTGACTTTTAACCTTTAACGCGTTGAGGGTCACCATTAAAGCTTATGGAATGCAATAAAGATGAGGCTGTCAGGGCAAAAACAATCGCCGAAAAGAAGTTATCTGATAAAGATTATGCGGGATCAAAGAAATTTATTTTAAAGGCCCAAACACTATATCCCGGGCTTGATGGAATCTCTCAGATGTTGACCACTCTTGATGTGTATATTGCCTCCGAGAATAAAGTAAGTGGAGAAGTGGATTGGTATGGGATACTTGGTGTAAATCCTAATGATGATGATGAAACAATCAGGAAACATTACAGGAAATTAGCTCTAATGTTACACCCCGATAAAAACAAATCAGTAGGTGCAGATGGTGCATTTAAACTTCTTTCGGAAGCATGGAGTTTGTTATCTGATAAAGCTAAAAGATTATCATATAATCAAAGGAGGAGTATGAGAGGAATCCAAGTAAAGGTTCCATCTCAAAGTGGTGGTCCAACACCATCCGCCACTCCTGGAGCCACCAATGGAGTCCACAGCTCTACAAAACGAGCAACTTCTAAGTCAAAGGCCCATTCTAGTACCACTACTAAGATGGGTCCTGGTGCTGGATCTGTGCCGCCGCCAGCTGTTTCTCGCCGGAATGATACCTTTTGGACCATCTGTCAAGGCTGCAAAATGCATTACGAGTATCTTAATTTATACCTCAATCACACCCTTCTTTGTCCCAATTGTCACCAACCGTTTTTAGCAAAAGAAATGCCTCCACCCTCCAGTATTCCAAAGCCAATCCAGCCAACCACTCAGCAAGGAAATAAAAATTCAAATAATCATGGAAGAACCTCTACTGCGCAACCACCATCGGGTCTTAACACATTTGGTAATAAAAACGACCATATGGATTCTTCACTAAGAACAAATGTGTCATGTAACACTGACCCATCAATTGCATCAAAAGCAGCAAGTGTTATTCAACAAGTTAATGACAGATTAAAACGACAACGTGAAGAATTTTATTCTGGGTGGCCCTCAAAAAAAAGAAAAGCAGATGACGACAGTCAGGCTTCTTCTGGTGTTAAGATACCGTTTCAGATGTCAACTGGAAACAATGGTGCTACTGCTAGCACGGGAAATCTTTATGGGTTCTCTAAAATAAATAATTCAGTAAATAGAAGTCGAGAGTTGAATCATTTTGAAACCCGGCTCATGCTCATGAAGAAAGCTCGGGATGAGATTCGCCTTAAACTTACAGAAATGGATTCTGAGGTAACTTCCAAAGAGAAAAAGCCAACGGAAAAGTCAAAAGAAAAAAAGTTAATGGAAAATAACATCCAAACCACAGATGAACAAGAACATGAACTTGCAATGAATGTTCCTGATCCTGATTTTCACGATTTTGACCTTGATCGAACTGAAAATTCTTTCGGCGATAATGAAGTGTGGACTGCTTATGATGATGATGATGGCATGCCGCGCTTTTATGCGTTAATTCATAAAGTTCTTTCAAGAAAACCACTTAAGATGAAAATCAGTTGGCTTAATTCGAAAAGCACAGCTGAATTTGGCTCCTTCGACTGGTTGGGTCTCGGTTTTCGAAAAACTTGTGGGGAATTTAGGATTGGAAGGCACGAACTCTACAAATCTCTAAATTCATTTTCTCAGAAAGTCGAGTGGAAAAAGTCGCCACGTGGGTCAGTTCTGATTTATCCAAGAAAAGGGCAAGTGTGGGCTCTTTACAGAAACTGGTCCTCTGATTGGAACGAAGGTATTCCTGATGATGTAATACACAAATATGACATGGTGGAAGTGCTTGAAGACTACAACGAAGAACAAGGCGTATCTGTTACTCCACTTTTCAAATTTGCTGGATTCAGAACTGTTTTTCATCCACATACATACAAAACTGAAGTGAGAGTGATTCCAAAAGAAGAAATGTTTCGATTCTCTCACCAAGTCCCCAAGTACCTGCTGACAGGCTCGGAGGACCAAAGTGCTCCAAAAGGCTGCCTCGAGCTGGACCCAGCAGCTACCCCGTTGGACCTTATTCAAGGAACTAGTTAGATTTCATTAGTAAAAAGTTGTTGTTGATGATGATGGTGATGATGATGCTATGAACGGCCCCAAGATGGACAGACAGATATAGCAACAGTGAAGGGTAAGTTTTTTCTTTTCTTTTGGGTCAGAATAGTTTAATTTTGTATGTTGGATAACGCTCACATTTTGCTCATCATATGATTTCTATAAAAAGTTTATATGGGCTGACTATTTGTTAGAGCAATTGGTGCCTTTTTTTGTGAAAAAAAGGTTGATTGGAGTTGATAATTTTTATATTCAAGGTGTAGCACAGAATAGAACATAATCCGTTTGAAATAGATTGTATTATTAGTTCCGAAATCAGGACTAACTCTAGTTCTGCAAGAAAACTGCTCGCCGGGAGGTTAAATATGAATCTCTTCTCATTTTTGTGTGCATAAAATTAACTTATTAAGCTGTGTCGACAGTTGCCTCAGTATTGTTGGAAATCATTAATGGTGGTTTCTGATTAGAATCCAAATTAATTATTAAGTTATTTTACAATTTTCTGTTCCTTTTTGTGGTATTACTATTTGAAGTCGGTTTGTAAATGCTTGTGCGTTCTATGTTTAACATAACCTGGACTGCTATTTGGTTGACGGGTGAAGCTATTGGCAAGAGGTACTAAATGTTTGTCGATTAATGTTTGAAATACTAGACTGGTTACTCCTAACTAAGCTTTGGTTCCTCTTTCTTTTGAATAACGCTTAAATAAGTGTGGAAAATTATGGAAAGTTATTACATCTTTTCTTTCCCTTCTTGAAGGATCTTTTTTGTTAACAATATGTTGTCTTTTAAGTTAATTCCTCGGAATATCTGGTAAATGATACTAGTTTATAATACATAAACAGAAGACCGCAGTAGATCACCACTTGTTTCATTTTTGTTGACCTCACTTGCCTTTTGACTGTACTCAAACCAAGAAGCCGATCCTGACACTTTTATGCCTCATCATTGTAAAGTTGTCGTTGACAGTTGGGGACTGAAGTATTCGGAATATAGTTTTGTGACCTTTTATTTGTGGTTGATAGTTGGGGGAAATACAAAATGTATACCAAAACATCTGAATGTTATAAAATCTTAAAATATGAGTGCAATTGGGGTAATGTATCTCGTTCAACCTTACATTTTCAGAAGAAAGAAAAACATATTTCCTATTTAAAATAAAATAAAATTAAACACGGTGATCAATAGCTCCGACTAACGACTCCGTGGTTCTTTTGAACCCAACTTAACCCTCTGCCAAGAACTAAACTTCATGTAATGTTCTTTGTAAAATCAGTACTCAACTACTAGATAATACCAGTGTAAAGTGTCTCGAAATTTGAATATCATATTGTGTATCTTTGAAAAAAATCTGACTTCTTTTGATAAAATGCGGTGTTAGATTTCAAACCATATGGATACACCCGAAGAGAGTGAGATACAACAGAATATTTCAATTATATTTGATTATACTTCGGATATGGGATTTCCTTAAATCATAATATTAATACCAAACGTAGACTCGGACAACATCATAGAAAAAATTGAATGGAATTGTCAGTTTTGGTTCATGTTTTTCTCATTTTCGTTAGTCCATTTGAGGGTTTGGGTCGATGGATTGGTAACACCTAACCCGAACATGATTTGAGTAATTAATAATTACACGTATGGAAAGATTCAAATTATATCGGACACTTTAACTAGACACGAATTGTAAACTCATTTGGAAAAAAGGGGTTAACGTGTCAAAATTTAGATAATGTGTTGAAATTTCGGGTTGGTATATCAAATAATCAAGTTGACGTGTCAAATATATGAGGTCACGAGTCGAAACAACATAAAATTCCTATCCAAAAAATTGAATAATTATTCGGGTTAGTGGGTTGGATACCTTTTTAAACACCCCTAGTCATAAGTGTGTACGAAAGAAAGTTACGGGACTCTTTTGTACATACCTCATTGGACTTGAAAGCACACAAAGAAACCAAAATTTAACTTATGACAAGTAGGGACCTTATACTTTTCAAAATTTCCGAATAATTTTCGAAGTTATTTTTCCTAGTTAAAACTTAACTCCTTCCAGGTTTGATTTGTTTCGCCATCTTTGTTCTAACTTGACTCCATTGGAAGTTCTTCCCCAATACAAACAAGTCAGATTTTTATTAAATAGAATAAAAACTATAGATTTCTAATTTGGAAAACTAATACAAGGAACCTCTAAATCATCATAATCTTTATAGAAATTTTGGCACTTTAAATGACATTCGTTCTCAACCCGTACACTTAACTGGCATCGAGGGTAAAATAGAAAATAAAAAAGAACTAACAACAAATAAATAAGATAACAAGTAATCTTTGAAACGTATTCCGTTCACCGACCTCTCTCCGTTTTATATTTATTATTTTGACGTATGATATAATTAACTTTAGTATGTTGAACTCACCGCCCATAACACCTCAGAGACGAGAATCCCACACTCAAGAAACAATGACGTAATTTATCAACACTTCGAATTTAATTTTTCTTATGTTGAATGTCAAATTTCACCTATATGATCATACCTTTAAAAGAAAGATGCATTTTAATGTTATTAATCTTATATTTTAAAGGCTAATGAAAAATTTTCTTTTTCATTTTGTTTTTCTAGGTAATCAAATAGCAACAGGTAAAAAGTACATAAATGAATAATAAAACTTATGTTATTGATAGAAATTTTGGTTATCGCATGCTGAAACCAAATAAGTTATGTAAGATTGAGTTCAGATTATAGTTTTTCTTTTTTTCTTTCGAGAAAACTAGATGATAAAACAAATTGAATTAACGTATAATGCGAAAATAAAACTAATTATGAGTTGCATAACATTGAGGGCATGAAAAATATTCATGTCCCATATTTCCAAGGGATACAGTCGTGTGTGAAAACATATACGGAATATTTGGTATAATAATAATAATAATAATAATAATAATAATAATAATAATAATAAATCGTAAAAAGCTAAAGCCCAACCTCGTTGGGTATCTATAAATGCCGGTTTTCCTCTTCCTCTTTTCTTCATATTATTAATTGATCTCTCAACAAATTATTCTTCACAACCAGGTAACACTCTCTCTCACATTTTTTTTTATTTTTACTTTTGCATTCATGGTCTGCTTTCGTTTGTTTCGTTTACATTTACGTATACATTATAATGGTTATTATGTTTCGATTCGGCCATTGCCGAGTAAACAGTTACAAAACCTGGTTTTTCTGATCAACAAAACTAATTAACAAGTAACCAAAAAAAGCAGTTTGTATTCGTTTTTTATTTTTCTATGTGCCACTGTTTTAAATAACCAGATATTTTATTTGTTTTGATAACAAGTCGTTAAAAATTAATAATCACCTAGTTATGGTATCACTTTCAAAATATAAAAAGTTGTGATTATAACCCTTTTTATTTGTTTTACTAGGTAACAAATTATAAATTAGTATTATTTGTTTTTGTTGTTATTCATAAACAAAAAAAACAACAACAAGTTATTACCATTACCATTAATAACATGATTGATATCATTTTAATATTTTTCATAAGATTTTTAACATTAATACGTTACGATTTTTTTTTTATAAATCTGCTAATTATCTTCTAATTAAATTTTGATGTCCTCATCATGCTTCATTATAAACTAACTCACACAAAATCAGTGAACAATTATTATTAACTAAAATGTACCACTTTCAAGGTAAATATCATCTAGAGGGTGTGTTGGAGAACCGCACATACATTAAATTTGAAAAAGGTTTAAGATTAAAAAGAAAAAAAATCGACTATACGTTTGAGTATATAGTAAACTAGATTATTGTCCCGCGATAGCGCGGACAAAGATAAAGTTTGACTCGTAAATTTTTGTTTATGTAGATTTTAAGTTATTATGAGAAGACAGTGTCATACGTATAATAACATATATATGTTTACGTTTATACCTATGTTGCTTATATTTAAAATAATATATATACTTTTACGTTTATATACATGTTTTGATATTTTTATGAGGAGTTTTGAGAATACAAATATGCTAAATCATAATCTAAATTGAGCGATTTATAAATAAATTAAACTTACTTTTTTTTATTTCAGTGGAGATGTAAATGAAAGAAAAATTTAATTATGTATTGTAAAAGGGTGTAAAATAGAAATAGTCTTTGATGACATCATCAATCTGATCTAACGGATGAAATCAAAGAAGATAACCCATCTAAGGGACCTTACTTCGCCATGTGGCATTTAAGGCCCCTCTTTTATTATATATTAAAGATTGGTGATATTTTAACATAAATTCCAGCTAGCATAGTTTATATTGCTTGTTAATTAAATCCTCATTTTATAAAGTTCAATCCCTAATTGGAGGTTATATTTTTAATTTATTTTATTAAGGGACAACTTTTTATTTTTACAATCTAGGAACCGACATGAAAATCATAACAAAATTCATTGCTTTTGTTTATTAATTATTTCTCCGGTTTTTATATAGATGTGAACTACTAATCCTAGGATACTGTTTGAAAAATCATATTTATTTCAAGGCTTTTGTATATTAAAATGGAACAAATATTTTATGTAGTAGTTTAAATTTTATTTAGGGGATGTTTGTTTGGACTAATATAAGAAACTTATATTTTATTGACATTTCGGCTTATGTTTCATAAGCTCAGATTTTTCGGCTTATTTATCGTTTATGAGCTTATTACTGTTTATATGACGTAATAAACAGTAATAAACCCATAATTAGTTACATAAGCCGGAAAATTAGGACTTATAAAACATAAGCAGAAATAACAATAAGCTATAAGCCACTTATATAAGTCCAAATAAACATCCCCTTAATGAACAACATATTAAAAGTAAACTTGAATCTTAATGTGTTTTCACAATATACATGAATCCAGATTTTGTTGTGAAAAACTTAGACAATGACTTCATAGTCACAAATAAAGTATGTAATAATATAATGTAGTCATCGAAGTTTACCCACATTGTTCCTCGGATCATAAATAATTGTTGAGTACTAAAAGGAATAATTAAAAAGGTTCATTCTACTTTTCTGTATAATTGATTAAAAATATGTTTTGTCTTGTATGAATTAGGCTAACCTCATATTATGTTCTTATTTTACTTTTTAAAGAAAATTCAATGTTTACTTTTTTTACCCTTCTTAATCTTTTCGTCATGCTGATATTAACGCACATAAATATTTTTGTATGTAATTGTGAGTTACGATGGTCATTGGTATCTTTCCTGTATTTGTGATTATATTAATTTTATTTTCACGAGTTCTTAAGATTAGAAATTTTAAAATAAATATTATTTTAATTAGAACTATGCTAAGTCAACCGAATTTGTATTAAGTACTAATAATTGGAGGAAAATAATACACAAAAGGTCAATAATTGGAGAAACTAATGTATTTTATTTTTTATTTAAAGATAGTATATAACAATGAGAGAAGGTCAGGTCTATAATACATTTAAACTTCAAATATTAAACAAGAATTTTCCCTACATTGTGCGAAAATAATTTATTTTTGAAACTTTCTCTGAAAAATATCACTTTTTTAT
Organism: Senecio squalidus; assembly: GCA_910822075.1. Taxonomy (NCBI): domain Eukaryota; kingdom Viridiplantae; phylum Streptophyta; class Magnoliopsida; order Asterales; family Asteraceae; genus Senecio; species Senecio squalidus. The sequence continues at coordinate 22,031,866 of CAJVGC010000592.1, forward strand.
TATTATTAATATTATTATTATAAATATATAATCAAAATTAGGATTAAAAAACTATGTAGGTAAATAAGGATAAAAACACTAACCTACATATTCCAATCAAAGTTTTATTTTTTTCAGTATAATGTTTAATGTTATGTTTACGTACATGTGATGTGGGTTCCAGTATAATTTTCCGAAGTGTTTTAGTGACGCTTTCTTATGAATTAACATTTCTTAATGATATATGGTTTAAATGTTAACTCAAAATTTCCAACAAACCAATTTTAAAAGCATAATTAGCAAAACAAAAGTTTCACGTTATCTTTTATTAATACTATTTATACTACATTTTTTTTTTTTTTTTTTTTTTTTTTTTTTTTTTTTTTGAACTGAATTTTTTTCTCTCCATACAAAACGTAAGAATTTACAAAGTGACAGAAGGCAAGCGGGCAACAAGCTGCGCCGCTAACCCTTTTTGGATTGCAAAGCCAATACGTTTAAAAACTACATCAAAACGTCTAGGAGTCATAACATTGCTATGCATAACCCGTTGAAATCGACTGAGTAGCTCTACCGCCTCCGGTGCAAGGAAACCGAAGGTATCAAAGGCAAAGGGAATAAACACGTGTTGATTTTCGATGCATGCTTTCTCGTGTTTTGTTACTTTGCCTGAAGCGGCCTTCAAAGCAGTCTGTCCCACTGTAAAACCGCTACTGCGTAACCCCACGAGAGGAGAAACCCCGGTCAGATCCACACACGCATGTTTCCCTCCAACCCATCCAAAAACCAAAACGTCGGCCGGTCTAAGTGTAGATCTTCCATCCGACGGGTCTGTTAAAAAGTTTACAGGTGCTTCTTTCTTGGCGGAGATCCCGACACGTCTACATATGTCAAAGAGGACGTCTCTAACCATATCGTGTCGGTATTTGAATCCCGGGAGCTCTTTACAATGGGCCGCGTGTTCCCCAAAGGAATCCAAACATGTCTTGCGACAAACAGGGCATATCACATCAACCGGGAATAATGGAATCATAAGACGATACTTAAGAATAGTGCGGTATTCCACCGGTGACATATGTTGACCAAGTCCGTCTATGGGAATAGCTAGTAGAAAATCCTGAGCATGTGGTGCGTGTAGACACTCAAAAACCGCGTTCTGCCTCATAGTCATGTCAAAGTGAACTTCCATATTAAGAATACTACATTTGAAATTACTTATTAAACAAACACAAACATTATGTAGAACTTGATGAGTTCATATAAACCCGCTCTGCTAACATATGTATAATGTATATGGATTTAGAATACCTATAATATAGTTTTAGCTATATACTATAGTTTATAAACGTTATCAATATTAGTTATAAATCTTGATATGTTTTCCAACTTTGAATCGATGAAAGATATTAGGGGGTATAATTATTTGGAACAAATTATCAACTTAAGTATATTGTAATTTTAAGAGATTAGCCGTATTTTTAAGGTACTTGCCGGTATTAAAGTTACGAGTCTTGATAACTATAGCCTTTACGATTTTATTAAAAACACAAAGACAAAGTTTAAAACACTTCAGTATTTCAAGAAATTAAAGAATGGGATCCATAAATACAGAGAGTGATGTTATATCAATGTATAAAAAAGATAATGAAGGGTGAGCTAAAAATCGATTTAACCGAATCATAACCGAAATAACCGACTTAAACGAACCAAATTAACCGACCACTTACATAACCGACGGTTCGGTTCGGTTATGGGTTTGTCTAAAACACCGAACCAAATTAAACGAACCGCTCAATTTATATTTCAACAAGAAATTTTTTTTATTATAGTTAAATATATTTAATCATACTCCACTTATTTTTTTCCATTTAATTAAATGAAAATGGTGCTAGCGAAAATGTTAATCAAATTCATTGATCCAAGTTGCCATCTGATGTTCTTCATTTAAACAACAATCAAATATTTAAATACTATATTACATCTCTAAACGTAATCAAAATATAATTAGGATATCTATTGTTTTTTTGTTTAATAATATGTCCTACTTGTTAATAAAAAAGTTGAAACTTTAAAGTAATAAATTCGTAATTAATCATCGCGATTTAAGAAACATCTTCAAAGAGAGGTACTATAATAACTTTTTGTTAATGCATTTATAACTAATAATGACCTATTATTTTTATTTTTAGCTTAAAACTTTATTTACTATTCGTAGTTGTTAACCGATGGTTAACCTATAACCGATTCAATAAATAACACATAACTAATTAACCGACGCCGATTTAACAAAAAACGAACGGTTAAAATTTTCAATTAACTAAAAGTTGGGTTTTAGTCCATAACCGAACCAAACCGATCCATGCTCACTCCTAATCAAAACGAATAATTTAGTTGTTTAATTATAAATGGTAAATTTATTTATTTTTTATAAGACATTGAAACCAAAATCTGATAATGCAATTTTAGATTATTAAAATGTGGAATATTTAACTCCATATCATCAAGTGAAATACCAAGAAAAAAAGAAATAAATATCTTTGAAGTGCTTTTTGTTTGAAAGGCAAAGAATTAAATAAATACCTTTGAACTGCTAACGTGTCATTATTGTGTAATTTAAGGAATCTCATAATTTTCATTAGAAAAACTGTTTTGTCTCACTCTCACTCACGTCACGTGGCAGAATCTTATCACTTTTTTCTCTTATTAGTTTCCTAGGTTCGATGGATCTGCAGGTAGCGTGTCACAATGTTCGCATCCCATCTTTTTAACAACTTTTATAAGTACTCTCTCAGTTTCATAATAATAACCGGTTCAAAATTATAAGCGAACGTTACTTCTTCTAACGAAGTTTCATATTACTTATCTATAGTGTTTCATATTACTCTCTCCGTTTCATAATAATAACGAAGTTTCAAAATTGACATTTTAGTTTGTTGATTCATAACATGCATGAATGTTGGGTGGTCCATAATCATATGCTGTTTTTTCCCATCATATAATGTTGTTTTGTCTTTTTAATGAGTATATTTTATGTCTTAAACAAAAAGACTGGTAGTAACGAAAGGGACAATGGCTGACTCCTTGCTCAAGGTACACATTTCTTGTTAATTCTCCTCATCTTATTACGGTTTCGTGCCGTTACTAATTGAAAATAACAGGTTATGCTCCTACGCATAGCAGCAAAGCTTTATGAGGCAATAGGAATGCAACGATGGCTACCCACAATATCCCAATCTGAATACATGTCCAAATCCAAACACGATCATTTGGATAATGGTGGCTATACTCGACCCACTGAACCGATTACAATTCATCAAAACTACATTTCTTGGTTGGTAAGTGACCTCTTATGCTAGTTTTTATATATTTAAAACCAGGTTTTCTCGTGGGGCAAAGTAAAACAAATTTATCAAGTGGATAATTTTTCATTATTTACGTGAAGGCAAAGTTTAAATTTTTTAATTTTTATGGGAAGCAAAACTTCAAAAATAGCATAAATATCACTATTTTGTACATTACGAAAAGTGTTTAGTGCTGCCTACTTTGCCCCACCCTCACTCCGCCCTTGTTTAAAACTTAGACTTGGTTACATTTGTTTCAAGATGAATTAAACGTTTTGTATTTTGGTTATCTGAAGAGAGAACATCCATCTGCTCTCAGCTCGTTTAATAAGATGATCAAAGTGGCAAAAGGGAAGCAAATAGTTGTCTTCTTAGATTATGATGGCACATTATCACCTATTGTGAGCGACCCCGAATGTGCCTTCATGTCTGATCAGGTACAACTTTACAAACTATTTTCCTTTTCTTTATAAAGTTTTATGCATTTTAAATCTTTCTGATGACGTTAAACCTGTTAAACCTTTCCATTTTAGTTAACTTTTTCGGCCAACCCGTTAATTTGACCAGTTAGAAATAACAGATAGTAAAATCGACCCATTTGTATGTAAATAGGTCCAAATTACTACTTATTTTGCGTTACATATTTTGCAGATGCGTGCAGCAGTATGTCAAGTTTCTAATTTCTTTCCAACAGCTATAATCAGTGGCAGGAGTCGCGTAAAGGTATATAGTAATTTTATTTTTATGTTATGCTTAACCGGGTTGCAATAATTAGTCTGGATTTTTGGCTTAACATCTCAAGTTTTTTTATGCAATCCAACAGGTTTATGATTTTGTTAAACTAGATACGGTGTACTACTCAGGAAGTCATGGGATGGATACTATAGGGCCAGCACAAAAAAATAACCGTTATGATGTAAATTATCAACAAAAAAGCGTTGACGACGAGGTAACGTGTATTAGGCCTATAGTTTCAGTTGAATAATTTTATATAACAAGTGGATGCTAACCAATGTGTTGCATATATATCATAACATACATTAGGGAAATGAATTTATCGTCTTCCAACCAGCTCAAGATTTTCTGCCGGCAGTTAAGAAGGTAAGATGAATATGAATATCGATTCATAAAATTTCTTATATAAGTTATATTGATTACGTCCATTTGTTCAACATAAGTGACACTTTCACTAACAATTGATTTGATTGTAACGTGACATAGATATTAACTGAAGTTACAGAGAGAACACAAAACATACAAGGGGTTGCAATTGAGGATAATACATTTTGCTTATCTGTTCATTACCGCCATGTTAAGGATGAGGTATGCAAGTGTTCATCACCATCATGCCCATATAATCAACACATATTTGGGAAATTTAACGAAATAGAAACTTACGTTTTAGTTAAGTTTTGTTTTGGTGAACATAGTTTCAAAATCATGTTTAAGGACCTATCTTATCTTATAAGTTTTATAATTAAAGTTTATGATTAAAAAAGGTAGCATAGGTCATTTAACGTTAATTTTGAAAGTACAGTACCTAAAATAGAATTCGACTTGAAGTCCTTTTCGTTTACTCGCAATCTACCCATATGTTTTTGTAGCTTCCTAAAGTTTTTTTTTTATGATCGTTATATAGTACAACCAGTATCTAAACTCTATTATATATGATGTTATTAACATTTTCTATCGACTATATGTATAGGATTATGCAAGACTCGAAGAGGAACTACGGTTGATGCTAGCAAACAATCCAGATTTTCACATGACAAGAGGCAAAAAGGTGTGGGAAATTCGTCCGTCTATAAAATGGAACAAAGGTGATGCTCTTAAGTATCTACTAAGCACTTTAGGATTTCACAAGTCAAGTGATGTCTTCCCAATATACATTGGAGATGATCGAACAGACGAGGATGCTTTCAAGGTATATATGTCTTTCTTTTTTATTTTTGAATTTTGAGTAGAGCTTTCAATTACAATCCATTTACTTATTATTGGGTGGACTCTGGATTTACTTTCATCTCTGACGGGTCAAATTAGAAAATAATCTTCAAAGAAAAAAAGTGTTGAACGGGTCAATATAGTCCAACATCATATTTTTAATACATAAACCTCCAAAATCATTTTTTCACATATTATACCTTTTTATTGAAAAACCTCATGTAACAATGTATGACACAATAATTTTTTTTTTCTTCTTTTTTTTATATATATAAACGAACCAAAAGCGTTACAGGTCAACCCTAATAGGCCAACATGTTTTGACCCGTTACCCAACTTGGCTATTTGCTACCTCTAATATAAGCATCAAACATTGACACGAGATGTTTCAGGTTTTAAGGGAAAGAGGGGAAGGATATCCAATAATAGTATCATCCAAACCAAGAGAGACAGTGGCTTTGCACTCGCTTCGCAACCCATCTGAAGTACAATTGTTCTTGGACCGTTTAAGTAGATGGGCTTTTGACAAAGCCACCACCAATTACCAGTAAAAACCGACCTTCAAGTGTTGGCTTCTTGTATATATAAATATATATTCAAGTATATATATATGTTATGCCAACGACCTTCCGCCAACAAAGAGAAAGGAAAATGGAAGTAGAGTTCGTAAGTTAAAGTTAGCGATGATAGGAATGGAAACAACATTTTAAAGCATCAGCGAGAGTGCAAGACCGTCTTTTTTGTGGTCTTCACTTATGTCCGGATTTTCTTTTCGTTTAGGTCTATGTAGTTTTCTTATAAAATTATTCCTCCCCTACAAGCAACACCATTTGTCATGGCTTTAAGTAAATTACCTCAACGCAACAATTGTGAATCTATTATCATGTTGATTATAATCGTAATGGCTTTCAAACATGTTGATAATACTATCAAATTAAGCTCTTCATTTTACAACTTATAGTCTTATAGCATAATGGTTCCACTTGTTGACCTGCAATTTAAATTGTATATCATAATATGTATTGAGATAGATTTTGTTGAATTTCTGTTGGCAACATTGAGTTTCGGCTTTGTCAACGGACGAAACAAAATCAGAGGGCAAGTATTTTCCACCCATATATGAATCCATCGTTTAGAGAGTGAACCTGTTCTAATAGCTTTTTAGTGGCAGGCTAGCTTGGTTAGCCGGTTAGGTAACAAGTAAAAGGAGGTTTCTGTTAAAATATTTTAAATTCGATACCGACAATTGTGTTTTCGAATTATCTAATAGTTCGTTTTATTTTATTTCAATATTTTAAATTCGATACAGGCAAATTTCATAATAAATAAAAACATAATCACCGTACCAAAAGTTGTGTTAACATGTTTACTAATAAAGATTAAAGAATACGAAGGTATGTGTATATATATTTAGAAACGAAAGGAACCATAACGAGTGGAGTTATGGTGCCAATTTGGACTTTTTACCTGTCTAAAATGTACATGTTTCAGAATGGAACCAAGGACAAACGAAAACACAAAAACCTAAGGAAGAAAGTGCAAACAATCATGTTAACGATAGCCCATAAATCGCTAAAGGAATTATTAGGTCCAAAGAAAATGCTCTCCCCATCAACAAAAACATTAAACATATTATTACATCAACTATAGAAAAAATTCATTCAAAACTAACTTTAAAACCTAGAAGAAGACAAAGCTAACACAATGCTCGTGGGTTTAGTCTCTAATTATATATAAGGGTTATGATAACACCTTATAAGTTGTTTTTAACAAAGTATTTACATGTTTGGTTTTTTTATTCATTAATAAAACAACACCCCTTGCATTTCGGGAATTACAAATAAATTACGAATGTACAAGTGTAAAAGCAAACCAATATATGCATATATTTACTCTTTAAAAACAACTCATAGAGCTCTCGTTATCATAAGCAAATTCACAGTCGATCTTTAGCGTATTTAGTTAGACTTTTGCGGTCAAAATCTATTGTGTTGAAGGAGGTAAAATGTTTTTATTGCTATGCAATAGTAATGAACTGATCATTTGGTCATAGAGTAGCAACGGAATTTTCAAGTTAGTCCAAATCTTGATAGGCCCGCTGTTGGTATTTTCTTGTAAATTTTTTGCATTTTCATGCTTTCCAAATTATAAGGTGATGTAGATATTTCTCAATGTTTGATAGACATATTCTGTACGGCTATAAACAAACACATACAAACAACTCAAAGTTGCGGGAGAAGAAACGTGTGTATCTGGAAAACTAAACAGCTGATCAAAATCAAACCGAAAAACGATATTTCTCCCATTAGATTCCACGTTACGTAAAAATCTACACTGTTTTCATGGAGTTTGTTATGTGACTATTTGGTTTATCTGGTATTGCAGAAATAGTGTATTAATTTGTATTGGGGCGTTCTTAGGGGCGTAATGTATTATTTCGTATTGGCTAAAATAATATGAAATTGGTCCAGTAAAGAGGGCCTAGCACCATCAAATCAAATCAAGGTGCATTTGGACTTATCCTTGGCTGACGATTCAGCACTGCAATGGATCATACAACCCCAATCTCCCCATCATCATCACATACTAAGCCATAAAACTTAACCATGGATGTGATGTGGACAGTGGTGAAGCTGTGTAGAGGCGATAGTGGGCCTACATATTTTTTTATGTATACATATATCTTAATATATTAGTTATAAAAGTTGCAATTCACTTACTTTTGTCCCACCCATTGCCGAAAACGAACTTAATTTATATTTTAATTTGCTAATGAACATTTTAGTTCTCATATTGTTGCGGAAACATTCACTTTTAACACACCAAAATCTTCACCATATTTTTATCATTCGTTTTCATTATAACCAAAAAGATAATGGGATGCATATTATATAAAAAAAATGCATTGTACAATCTTCAGAATATAAATAAACCTATATAGTGACCTTATTACATTAAACTATTATCTAAACTTCGTTCATACACTTTTTAGTGTCGATAAGTTATATTGGCCCACCCACTTTTTGGTGTCGATAACTTATGTGGGTGAGCCATCTTTACATTTAGTTAGCTATAGCGACATGAGGATGACATTCTAAGGGCCATCTTTACAAGAAGACAACTACATGAACATGAGGACTACAGTCTAAGCTAGCAGCATCACAAATGGTCATGTTATAAAAAACTACTGTCCCTATCTCCAATTGTATGTGGATTAAAATAGAAAAGAGTAACAAGAACACAGTTCAAATTTCATGGCGGTCAGTTGACCTCGTTGAGTTAGGGTTTTGTCGGAGCCGGGGAGACTTAAATCATTATTAAGAAAAACCAGATTACTAGTCGGATTTCAAACATGAGTTCATCATTTTGAGAATGGCAAACGAGGCAATATTTCAAGAATCAAGCATTCTGATAATGCACTTATCCGATCTTTTTTTTCTTCTTCCACAAAATCTTCAGTTTTGATCTGTTTTAATGAAATTTTAGGTTCATTTTGACCTTCCTCCATGGGGGCTGGTTTCTTTTCTCCTTCCAACTGCAACAAAATGTAAAAATCACATCACGATGTAACCAAACGGTGAACACTTTTAGAATATAAGCCTAAGTCAAATGTAAGCCTAAGCCCGTATGTGGGCTTGAGCCCGTTAGGTTTATTTTTCCTATAAATAGGTTTCCTATGTAAACGTTCTAAGTTGATGAAATACAAAATATTCTTACACAAACCCGATTATTAAATTTTACATGGTATCAGAGCAGGTTACTTTCGAAAGTACCTGTTCGAACTAGTCATATCGACTAGTCCATTAGACCAGAAAAACAACTTATTCGAATAGCATATTAGAATAGGAAATTAGCTTACACGAATTGGAGTATTCGACCAAGAATAAAACTTACACGAATTGAGCCACACGGATCGAAGTTGAACTCACACGAACTCCTTTTTGTTCGACCAGAGTTAAAGCCCACACGAATTGGAACTGAACGGATCCGACCAGGAATCATTCGACCAGAAAAAAAAAAAAAAAATCACGAACACAACCTTCGGATACACTGACGGAGCCAGTGGGGGGGCTGGAGGGTGCTCGGCCCCCCCTAACATACCCTATGTCATCAAAATTTCAAGAGAATAACGATGTGATTCTTTGCTTCTTGACAGTATCATGTGATCAAAACTCAAACCGACACTTGCAGGAAGAGGGTAAGTAACCCCTCTTTGATTAGCCAGTTTGTGTTTATCCTTTGTCCTTTATCTTTGATTAATAGCGGGCTTTGTTATTGTATGTAATCGTAAACTTGACTTTCTCCGCAACTCAGGTCAAGAACTTGGAGCAAAGAAATGGTAATTATTATTGCATATAAACTGTTTGATGAAATGCTTCTTAGAGTTTTTTGTTTGCTTTTTGCTGAAAAGGTAAAGTGGTAATGGGTTTGTTCATTAGTTTGTCCCTGTTTTAAACTACCATATGTTTTATAACTTATATCGAAGTTGTATGTTACTATCGAAATTTTTTCGGCCCCCCCTAATACTGATTTCTGGCTCCGTCTCTGTTCGGATAGGATATCATTCGACCAAGGAAGCACCACACACGAATTTACCATTCGAATAGAAACTCATTCGATCAGTAAAGCACAAAAGAGCGTTGTCCCCAAATTAATTTTTTTTTTCTTTCTGTTCGTGCGCTCCTGTTCGTGTGCTATCCCCAAAATTAATTACCCTGTCTTCTTGTTTGTATGTTTGGTATCCAAATAGAAGATTTAAACAAAGGCCCAAAATCATTCATTAAAAAAAAAAAAAAAAAAAAAAAAAAGGCCCAAAACACTTTAAATAATTTTAACAACAAACCACTATGGCTGACAACGACAACAATAACTTCGCCGTACAACAAATAAATTTGCTTCGTAATGGAGCTCAGAACCAATTTCAAAACCCAAAATCTCCTTTCAAGAATCATCGGTCAGACAAGCCATTTTTTCGAACTCAATCAAAGGTGGATAAGAGGAAGCTCAAGTATGAAGAGTGTGGTATGTCGAAACACACCAAAGAACAATGCTTTAGGATCGTTGGATATCCAGAATGGTGGAGTGATAACCACAAAACTTCCAAGACTGGAAAAGTTGCCGCCATCATAGGCAGCAGAGAGATTAACGGCGGAGGAAAGAAGTTAATGTTAAACGTGCATGATTTCGAAGAGGAGAATGTTTCTTCCCGATCTGGAGAAGTTAATGTTGCCACCAAAAACGCCAAGTGTAATTCATGGATTTTTGATTGTGGTGCCACTGATACAATGACGTTTGATATAACCGATCTAACGTCAAACTCGAAAGTTGACAAAACACGAATTCACACAGCTAATGGGGAAACTCTCCCAGTTAAAGGAAGGGGAACCATTGAAATATCGAAAGAATAACGACTCTCGAGATGCCTTTATGTGCCATCATTATCACACAAACTATTATCCGTTAGTCATGTTACGAAAGAATTAAACTGTGTGGTATTAATGCACCCCACTTTTTGCATTTTGCAGGATATCAGGACGGGAAGGATCATTGGGCGTGGTACTGAGAGACAAGGATTATATTACGTAGATGAAGTCACTCAACAAGGCTCAGTTATGCTGACTCATGGTTCAAACGATAGGAAAGAATGGTTATGGCACCGACGATTGGGACATCCGTCCACTGGTTATTTACGTCAGTTATTTCCGCATTTATTTCCAAAACATAAAGATTTTCATTGTGACACTTGTATTTTGGCAAAAAGTCATAGACATACGTTTAAACCAAATGATACTAGAGTTGATTCACCTTTTTTGTTAATTCATTCTGATGTCTGGGGTCCCGCTAAAATTGAAGGAGGACAAAATTTCCGATATTTTCTGACATTTATAGATGATTGTACTCGAATGACTTGGACTTATCTTTTAAAAAATAAGTCTGAAGTTTTTACGAAGTTCACATTCTTTTGTAACATGGTCAAAACCCAATTCAAAAGTGAAATCCAAATTCTCAGGTCAGATAATGGGTGGGAATTTTGTAACACCTCCATGAAAACCTTCTGTCAAACACGGGGAATTATCCATCAAACTTCGTGTGCTCACACGCATGAACAAAATGGGGTTTCAGAACGAAAAAATCGTTTTTTATTGGAAATCACACGGGCTATTATGATTGAATCCCAAGTTCCAAAGTCTTTTTGGCCAGAAGCCCTTGTCACTGCAACGTATCTTGTTAATCGACTTCCAACCCGAGCCCTAGCACTCAAAACTCCTCTCCAAACTTTTTCACATTTCCATAAATTGCCATCAACTCTAACCCTTGAACCTCGAGTGTTTGGATGTTCTGTTTTTGTTCATATACCAAAAATGGAGCGTTCAAAACTTGATCCATGTGCAGAGAAATGTGTGTTTTTGGGGTATGGTGTCAATCAACACGGGTATCGGTGCTACAGCCCCAGTAGACGTCACATGTTCACCACAATGAACTGTGACTTTATCGAAACAGAGTTCTTTTATCATACCCATCTTCATGGTCAGGGGGAAAATGACAATGACGCATTAAGATGGATACGTTGGGCACCACCTGTGCATGACTCTCCTACTGATACTCCTAATTCAACTGATAATCCTAAAGAATCTGATACTGATACTCCTACTCCAACTGATAATCCGGAAAATTCTGACAACAGTACCAATGCCACCAATAATGATCCTCCTCAACTGATATCCGAGGTAAGTGGTTCTGAATCTCCAGATATTCCAAATAATTCTGATATGTGTGATGATGAACAACAGGTCGAGACGGAAACTCCGAGTGTAACTGAACCAGCTCGGTATGATCTTCCACCTAGATCAACCAGGGGAATTCCGCCTAACAGATACTCACCTGAAAGAAGTTCAAGAGGGTCGAGATATCCAGTTGCAAATATCGCAAGAAGGAATTTAGTTCCGGAAGCCAAGTCTTTCGCAAATGCGATCTGTTCTGAAAAAATACCAACAAGTGTTGAAGAAGCACTCAAGTATAAAGAATGGAAAGAAGCAATTGGAACTGAACTTGAAGCCCTGAAAAAAAGTGAAACATGGGAAGAATGTGAACTGCCTCCAGGGAAGAAACCCGTTAAATGTCGGTGGGTGTTTACTATCAAGTATAAACCCGATGGATCAATCGAAAGGTATAAAGCCCGATTAGTCGCAAAGGGGTATACTCAGACTTATGGAATTGACTACTGTGAGACATTCTCACCAGTAGCCAAAATTGATACTATTAGAGTTCTCTTCTCAGTTGCGGCAAACAAGGATTGGCCATTACATCAATTCGATGTCAAGAATGCCTTCCTACATGGAGAATTGAAGGAAGAAATCTACATGGAAACCCCACCTGGAATTCATGATAGTTCCGAGTCCAAAAAAGTTTGCCGACTAAAGAAATCTATGTATGGTTTAAAGCAATATCCACGAGCTTGGTTTGGTCGGTTTACCACAGTAATGAAGAAATATGGTTATAATCAAAGCAACTCTGATCACACCTTATTCTTGAAACGGAGAGGTAAACTCATAACCTGTTTAATAATCTACGTTGATGACATGATTATTACAGGAGATGATTCGGAGGAAATGGCAAAATTGAAAGCCAATCTCTTCAAAGAATTCGAAATGAAAGATCTGGGAAGACTAAAGTATTTTCTTGGAATCGAAGTTCTAAGATCAAAGTTAGGGATTTTCATCTGTCAACAGAAGTATGTCCTTGATTTACTAGCAGAGACGGGAATGCTAGATTGCAAACCTGCAGATACTCCAATGATTGCTAACCAGAAATTGTTCATGGAAGATGAGGCAGAATTGGCAGATAAAGAAAGGTATCAACGAACGGTGGGAAAGCTTATTTACTTAGCTCATACTCGGCCAGATATCGCATACGCGGTAGGTGTTATAAGTCAATTCATGCACCAACCTCAAGTCCAGCACATGGAAGCAGCTTTACGGATTATCAGGTATCTCAAGGGAACTCCTGGACACGGTGTTCTATTCAGAGCAAATGGGCACCTGAAGATTGATGCTTATACCGATGCTGACTGGGCATGCGACAAAGGTAATAGGAGGTCTACATCAGGGTATTTTACCCTAGTGGGAGGAAATCTTGTTACATGGAGGAGTAAAAAGCAAAAAGTTGTCGCCCTCTCAAGTGCTGAAGCTGAATTCCGAGGAATAGCACGAGGATTAGCTGAAGTCCTATGGCTGCGAAAACTATTGTCAGAAATTGGGTATCCCTCAGAAGAAGCCAGCAAGATTATGTGTGACAACAAAGCTGCTATCCAGATCTCAGAAAATCCAGTTCAACATGATCGCACAAAACACGTTGAAGTTGATAGGCACTTCATCAAAGAAAAACTTGAAGATGAGATTATCGAGCTTCCGTTTGTTTAATCAAAAGATCAGCTTGCAGATATCCTTATAAAGACGGTTACTGGAAAGATCTTCACTCACTGTCTTGACAAGTTAAGCATTGGAAATCCCACTACTTAGCTTGAGGGGGAATGTTAGAATATAGGCCTAAGTCAAATGTAAGCCTAAGCCCGTATGTGGGCTTGAGCCCGTTAGGTTTATTTTTCCTATAAATAGGTCTCCTCTGTAAACGTTCTAAGTTGATGAAATACAAAATATTCTTCCACAAACCCGATTATTAAATTCTACAAACACTACATTTCATATCCTACAACAAATTGAGAATCATTTCAATACTGAAAACTTTTTCAAACGTAAAAGTACCCCTCATACACTTCTATGAATTCGCGACTGAGGCATGAATGAAGTTATTTGTTATGTATGATTTTGAAATGATTTTTATTTGGATCTTATTTGACTTGTATTTCACATCTCAAATGCTAATTTTAACAAGACCTACCTTTTAGTATGATTTTCTCTAAATTTGTACTTATTCCAATTTGTGCTAAACCAAATTTCACTTTAACATTCTTCGTAAAGATATTGATATGGAAGCCTAATGCGAAATTCCAAAACATGGTCTTTTAAATTAGCGTCTATAAATATATACGAAAGAGAAATAACCACCAATCTTAAAAGCAGTAATTTAGTCACATTTTCATTTTCTTTTGAATGAAAAAAAAAGAAAGAATATGATTTCCGAATTTGATTTCGAACATAATCAAAATAAAAATAATAATTATGTTAAATCAACTTCTAGAAACTTCAACTCATAAATAAAACATGACCAACAAATTCTGAAAGGTAGCAAATATTGAATACAGAATACGGTTGGATCAAATCAGCCAACTATCCATTCATTAAAGTTATATTCTTATTAACTAAAAAAAATATGTGGACATGCGCCTATTACAAATGGAAAATATTAATCTTCCTAATATATTCTCCTCAAAATCCTCATAAAACCATATGAATATGACATGTGGATTCCACTTATTTTCTTTCTTAATCTTATCTTTTGATTGTTACAAATATCATCATCTTGTTGTTACAAGAATTTTTTAGAAGAATGAATTAAAAGAACATATCATTACTCTTACAAAATGTGAAAAAACAAAACATGTAGAGCACTTAGAACTTTAAGAGCCTAATAAAATATAGGATTTAGTTGATTTTTGTACTTAAAAACTAAAACAAACCTTTGTTGCTAAAAAACTGGAGTTTCTAAAGCCAAATGTCAAAATAGGTTTTTTTTTTTCTTTTTTTTTTCTTTTCCTCGTAAACTAGTTGCTTACTGATACAAGAAAAATTAAATTCAGAAAAAGCCTAAAATGGATTTTGTGGGGCCTAGTTTTTCTAACAAAAACGAGTTTAGTTTATTATAGATAATGAAGAACAAAATTATCATTAAAATTTTATTACATATAACATGCGGTTATAAGTATTGGGGCTTAAAAAAATCAGTTGCGTAAAGCTATTGCTTTAGTTGATTTATCCTCGAGTCATCTTTGTCCACATACATTTGACATTTTGGTCAATCACATCGTTGTATAAATTATATAACCTTTCAGAGTACTATAGGTCGATATCCTAAAGGTTCATGCTGAAGTTTTAAGGTTGTCTAAGTTAATGCATACGCAACGACGAAGTTAGAAAGCTTTTAAGTGTATATAAAGTAAAAGGGGTAAAAATGTGTCTTTAAGGTCATATTTTAGTAAGAGCATACGAATGTAGACCACCATTTTAATAGCCCAAGTCTGCTTATTGAATAACGATCGATATCATGTCTTGGTTATGTTTTCTCATGAAATTATTTTTCGTTTCTCATAATATAAAAAAGTGTTACCAAATTACATTAGAGAGAGTCTACAATATTTTTAGATACTTCAAATATATATAATGTACGTAATATATTAGATACCAATCTTTATTAAGTCAAATATTGGATATAATATAGTAAAGGAAGACAAGTAGAAATCACACATCTGAATCAAGAAGGTCCAACATGACCTCATCTATATATGGGAAATCAGAGAAACCTATTTGGTCATCTAAAGTCTCCCCCTCTGCTAGAAAACTACTGAAAGACCAGCCAACTTCATCGCCAATTCCCGTCTCCTGGTCATCAAATAACTCGTCCAAATAATTTGTAATCTTGTCATCTGATACTTTCGATGATAATATTAACCCTGATGAAACATTAAAGGCATCATCTACGACATCTTCATTTGGTAACTTTCTTAAGTTAACGTCTTTATTATGAGCTACATTGTTTGGGTACAAATTTCGGATTTTGGACAAGATTTTTGGTTGAGGCTTAATAATTGTGACCCGTGCGGTCTGTTGTGATGACTGACATTCTTCAGTTTCTTCTTCCTTTTGTTGTTTCTTGACACGAGAGCGAAGATGGGTGTTCCAGTAATTCTTCACATCATTAGCAGTTCTTCCTGGTATTCTCCCCGCAATCAGTGACCATCTAAATTAAAATTTCAACAAAATTATACTCGGCCTCTATAAAGATGTTGAATATGTTAAGAACTATTATACATATTTGGGACATTCAGATTAGATCAAGTACTGTAATACATGTCTTTTATCGGTTTAAAACTTAATTTAAATTACCCACCTGTTTCCTAGAAGCTTGTGAAGCCTAAGCATGAGATCAACTTCATCTTCACCAAAATCTCCTCTTTTTATATTTGGCCTAAGATAGTTCAACCATCGTAACCTACAACTCTTCCTACATCGATTTAAACCTGCAGATTATGTAAAAAGGATATTAATGCGGGGAAAAAGAGATAAAACATTCTGTAGACGGAAAATGGTTGTAAAGTATATATATTAAGTTAAATTTTACCTGCTTTGAGGGGAACAAGGTGCCATTTCCCTTCGCCAAATTTCTCAATACAATTCTTGAGAAGCATGTCTTCTTTGGTAGTCCATGCACCTTTCCTCAGCACTAAGCTCGTATTACTACCCTGCCTCATGTGTTTGTACTTTACACATGTATTCTTCAACATTGACTTATGAGTGAATCTTTCACTATAGTAACATAAAGTACTTGTTTTTTTTTTGTCTGAGCTTATAACCCCAAGTCCCTTTTCGATATAATTGTTCCTTTTATAGACGCATGTCAAATTGCATACCAGCTTTCCCTCCACACACACACACACACATAAATGAGGCTACAAGCTATTGGTATATTTGGCGAAATGAGTTGTAAGTTGGAGCTACAAGCTCTTGAATAAAAGCTTCTATTTAGAGTTTGGGAGCTCTAACTTTTATTTGCTTATAGACGTTTGCTAAAGCAGTTGTACCTTTTGTTAGAAAAGTAAAACTACATAAATGGACACACAAATTAAAATATTTAAATTGGAATCATGATTATTGAGGTGCAAATTCATAGGTTTACTAGTTAAACTTCCAACAAGTTTTAAAAGTTATTTTAGTTTATAAGTTTTTTCGTTTAAAATACAAGATAAAAGTTTCATCTCTCGAACATGTCATTTTTTCCTATTAGAAGCTTTTTCTATAAAAATAAAAGTTTTAAGCTCCTACTAAACATACCCATAGTTTAGATAAAAACATCCGTGAGAGTAGTTAAAAACTTCAAACTTACATAAATGACTTGAACTTAATCACTAACTGCCCCATGCATTTGGGAAAACAACCCCAAATTTTAAGGAAACGGTCTAATATATAAACTTACAATGTGTGTCTTAACCCATAAACCGCATCATATATATAGGTGAGTTCAAATTTGGAACAATTAAATATTTAGAAACTATTTAATCACAATTAGATCATTTAGATCAAAAGTTAATCACAAGGTGACAATTTTGTAAATAAATCAAACTTGAGGGCCAAATTGAAACATCAACAAAATCAAAACACACATAAACTAAAAACCGCCTCAATAACCCTCACCCTCTCGATAAAAAAAATAAGAAGCTTAAAAAATCAACAAAATCACACCCTAAAACTCAGTAATCGTGACCAAAAAGATAAAAGAAATAAAGATATGATGACTCTGATCACTTGTAAGTATCACAATATCGTTAATTTTAAGTTTTTTTCTCGTTTTTTTAGGCTTTTATGATGATTCAAATAAAAATGTTTGAAACACTACTGTATTCACTTGTTAATAACACCGATTTCATGAAACACATATGATTTTGGTGTATTTTGACTATAACTTTGGGGTTTTTCATGAATGTATGTTTTAATCTTTTAAAAATATGTGTTTTATATAGTAGAACGCTTGTAAAAAGTTGTGAATATTTGTGAATTAGTAATGAATCAAAATTTATGTAAATAATTGTTGGTTAACTTGTTGTATTTTGGTCATATTTGTGTATACACTGGTGAATATTTTGCATTCAAAACATATTCAGTAAAAATGCTTCTATACACCAGTTTATATTGTGTATTTAGTAGTGAATATACATTTTTGTACATAATAGTCACTCAAGTTGTTGTGTTTAGGTAATAAATATGTATATATTTGTTAATATTATTTACTGGTGTATATTGTGTATATGACAGTGAATAACTTAAATAGTATATACTATTGTATATTACTTATATACATATACACTAGTGTATAAACTTGTTTTTTTTTTCTTGTCATAAATGTGTATACATCAAAGTATAATATGTATAAACTTGGAAAATATTGCGTATACACTAGTGTATATGTATATGATAAATAAACTTACTGTTGTTTATTTGATATAGTTGTTTATACACCGGTGTATATTAGGTATAATGTATAATGTGTTCTTAAATCTTTTTCACCTTTACAACAAAAAATAAAGCAAAAAAAAATCACCAGATGGAAAGGCTACCGTGCAATACTCTGGGAAAGCTTCAAGTGAATCAGACAATGAAGAACCTGAAAGGTTTACAATAAAAAGTCAGTTTTCCATCGAAGCTATTTATACTATAATGCATATTTCTTTAAGTATTGTATCCTAATATAAAGTTACTTGTAGAAATACTTATACAAAAACAGAAGATATTAGACGATAACGCAACATCAGGAAAAAAAAATTAAGTTTCTTATTGTATAAATTCTATTGTATTTACTATGTTTTTTTTTTTGTCAAACGGATTTATATAAGAAAAAATTGGTTTAATTATTTCATTATATATACAAGTGAACACATTGTATACACTAGTGTATACAATGCATTCACTTGTGATAAAATAAGTAAATTAATAACCTATATATACTAGTGAATACATTATATTCACTAGTGTATTCAATGTATTCACTTGTATATATTAATGACTAATAAATTGTTGTTTCAATTACTCAACAGTGGATTTGAAAAGAAAGGGGAAAGATATAGATAATAAACCAAAAAAGAAAACGAAGGAGAGTCTGAGTTCTAACAAGAAGGCTGAACTGCAGGAGTTGTTAAAGATGGTCATGAATGAAATTGATAAGAAGAAAAAAGGAAAAGGAAAGTTAAACGAAAATAAGAAACTCTATGCAGAAGATGAAGATATTCCAACACTCTGAGTTAAGAAAAGCCCAAAGCGTTTATATGACGCAACGATGAATCTAAGTAAAAGCCAAAAGAAGCGTTTGATGAACATTGGGTTTGGGAGTGTCTTGAAGAATGTATTGGAAGCAAATCCTAAAAAAATTGCATACTATGTTTTACAGAATTTTGACAGAAAAAGATGAAAATAACCCTAAACAATGGTGCATGCGTGCCTATTACAAAAGCTTCTATACACGATCTGCTCGGAATTCCAAATGAAGGTAAGAAACTTACATCACTAGAATACGACCCCGACGTAAAAGCATCTTGGAAATCACAGTACGGGAAGTCTGTAATTACCGCAACGATTGTAAAAGAAAGAATAATGTAAACCAGAATGGATAGTTATACGTTTGTTTTGAATTATTTGGTGTTGTTGGTGAATACAATGGGGCTAATTGACAAGATGGGAACTTTGGATGTCGATTTTGTTGGTAATCTGAAGGAAGGGGTGGACATCAAGAGCATTAACTGGTGTCACTTCATCTTGGGACTCGTGAAGAAGGGGAAATAAAAATGGAAGAATGAAGAAGGTGAATTCTTCTATGGACCAATGAGTCTATTGATGGTATGATTCCTTACACTTGTGTATATATTTGAAAATAAATATTTATAAATTTGTGTATATAAAGTATTTTCAGTGTATTTTATTTCTTAGAAATAGTGTATTTACTAGTGTATACATAGTGTATTCACTAGTGAATAGACTGTATATACACTAGTGAATACATAGTGAATATACTAGTTAATACACTAATGAATACACTAGTGAATACATAACACAATGTATACACTAGTGAATACACAGTTACACTAGTAAACTTATATCAAAAATCTAATGTATATTCTCAATCATAATTGCGCCTTTTGTACTTGGATAATATCATTATTCAAGGTATGGATGTTCTTCGAAAAAGACCCGCATTGGAAAGCTGAAATTTGAATCTAATAAAGATTAGACAGAAAATCAAAATAGAAAAAGGTTGTTATGGAAAAGTAAATAAGAATATATATCAAATGAACCTAACACAGAAAGTGAAAGTTTAAAAGGAAGGTGAACATGAATATGAATATGACGCTGAAAAAGATCGAACAAATTATAAGCATAGAGTTGAGGTGTCTACTAAAGAGCAGAATAACGAGAAGGTGATTTCATATACATAAGTGAATATGAAATATAAATAATTTGTTTTTTTTTATTATTGAACCGATACGAATTACTATGTTCTTGTATGACTGTGTTAAATATCTGGATGAAATGCACACAAGTGTCAGTGATCAAAAGACAATAGTGATGTGGATGTTGTAGAACTATTTGAAGACTTTGCCAAAGAGTGAATCTTTGAAAAAGTGGAAAGCAAAGTTTGAAGATTTCTACGGAGAGGATTTTGAGTTTCCAGAAACAAGTGTTGCAAATAAAAAATCGAATGACAAGGGTAATGATAATGGCAATGATGAAGAAGAAAAAGACGATAAGGAAGTTGAAAATGTCGAAGATGAAAATGATGTTGATGAAGATGATAATTGCGATAGTAATGACGATGATGAAGCTGAAGAGATAATGAAGCTGAAGAGATAATGAAGCTGAAGAGAATGAAGAGAATAAAGATGGGGAGGAGGAGGAAAATGACGGTGAAGGAAATGAAAACAACAAAGATGTGAATGATGCCGGAGATGAGATGGATACCAATAAATCTAAAGAGAAAAATGGGGAGGATGAGCGAAATAACGGTGAAGGAAATGAAAACAACAAAGATGTGAATGATGCGGGACATGAGATGGATACCAAAAAATCTGAAGAGAAAAAAGACGGGGAGGATTCAGAAAAGAATGCAACAGCATGGAAGAATACAACGCAAAATGCCGGTTAGAAGGCGGGGGGACTTCAACAGATAATGTTGCACCCAATAAAGATCCACAAGAACAGCAACATAATCCACCAGTTAATAAAGAAGACGAGGTTTTAAAGAAATTTCTTAATAACATCGCAAACGAATCCTCTGAAACCAACTCTAGAGCTAGATCTGAAAACGATGCACAAAATCTTTCACAAGTAACTGTAGACGATGATTTACTTGATATACTTTATAATGTTGTTAAAATTTATATTGAAAGAAAATAATACGCTCAAAAGTTTATTCCTAGTTTTAGTCTTAGTCTAACACAAGAAACTGGTAACAAACAAATACAGCAAAAACTTGATGATTTAAGTGAGGTGTCTAGTGCTCACAAAGTGTGACAACCCACGAAAATCCAGGTTCACACCGACTAAATTCTTTTAACACCATTACTCAACTTGTATATGTTTTGATTTATTTACGACCGGTAGGTCAACCTATACATAAATGATACTGGTTAACCACGTCAAAAACATATACGGATACCGGGATTAGGTATACGGGATCAAATATTCACATAAAATAAACATTTTTACAACAATAATTCTAGTCCAATATTTCATGCATAAAATCATGATTTATGCATCAACTTTGCATGTATGGAACTTTGCATGCATATATATATATATATATATATATATCAAATACACAACTTACACAAAACACCCTAAGCATACAAGGACTTCACTTAGGACCCTAGAGTTTGCAAAAATGACAATTTAAATAATCACCTACAAGTTGTTTGTTTCTTGCTTGACTAGTTAAATGAGTTGGTGGTGTCACATGGGTTTAGTCACTTACACACTTGACCATTTCACTATTGAACTCAATAGACCATACCTCCCATGTGCTAGCACTCATGACTCCACTCTCTCCTTTGGCTATAAATACTAGACCCCTTCCATCCATTTC
>CAJVGC010000592.1:22054026-22107516 GCA_910822075.1 Senecio squalidus
ATATTAGAATTTTTATTCTTTTAAGTGATCACAACTTTACTAAATATATCGAAGCAAACAATACACTAGTACATAATATAGCGTATTAGTATATTTATAAGTATCTAGATAACTAGTAAAACTTGTTTTATGTATTTATAAGATAAATCATCCAAATTCATAAAAATTATAAAATATTGTGAGTTACAAATCTATTTTTAAGATAGCAAATGAAGAATATTATACCTAAGATTTTAAAGGTCGAGTGAAATGTAATATAACTATAGGATGAAGGTTCTAATAGCAATAATATATAAGAAAAATGTATATAAATATACATAATTTCGGGTAAGTGGATTAATCCATGGATGACAAATCGTTATCCATATCTTATCCACTAAACATTAATATTCATCTTCATATCCATATCCATTATTCATCCATTTATGTCACCCATATTCACCAATGATGGATCGGATCGGATGGTTATCTACTGAATCAGATGAGAATTGTCATCCCTATTTATCGGTTTCTAGTGAACTAAGTCCTTGGCTAATCCTTACAATTGATCCGCCAAATTTTACTTAGACCACACAAAATCCTCATAAATCACTCAAAATTAACTCGATCATTAACTCATCGACTTTTAGTATATACAATTACTAACATCCTCAACACTTTTTTCATATTATTTAACTATTAGCTAACCTCAAAGATTACTGTTATCTAACGTGATTAGAAGCGAAGCCAAGATTATATGTTGGAGAGTCTTAAAGGATTCGGTAATAAATAATTTAAAATATTTGAGATTCTTAAAAAACTTACAACCCTATATAATAATATTTAAATTATTCATTAACACTATACTATGGCCTCCACTAAATTAAATTTTCGTTTAGTAGAATAAAAGAATATATGTTGGATTTGAAGTACTAAAAGCTATACTCTCAACTATACTATTTTTAAAGAGAAAAATATCTCTTCAAAATGTCAATCAAGTTTGATAATTAAACACAGAAAAGTACAAGTCTTGTGGCTATGGGCCATATATAACTTGAATACGTCCAATTCTATTAATTTGGTAGTGTCGATGGATGATTGTCAAATTTTGTGGCTCTTCTAATCACACGTTTCGTGATGCGATTTGTTTTTTGTGCAAGATATCCGATTCCTTGTGTGTCTCTCCTAGACTTGAGATGGCTGGAAAATTTTAGGTTAAAATGTGTAATATTCATATCTATATTCATTATTCATTCATTTATGTCATCCATATCTATCAATAATTGATCAAGTCGGGTGTATATCTACTAAATCGGGTGGGGATTGTCATCCGTATTTATCGGTTTCTAGCGAACTAAGTCTTTGGCTAATCCTTACAATTGATCCGCCAAATTTACTTAGACCAAACAAAATCCTCGTAGTTCACTCAAAATAAACTCGATCACTAACTCCTCGATTTTTAGTATATACAATTACGAACATCCCCAACACTTTTTCATATTGTTTAACTATTAACCAAACTTAAGGATTATTGTTATCTAACATAATCAGAAGCGAAGCCAAGATTATATGTCAAGAAAGTCTTAAAGAGTCCGGTAATAAATAACTTCAAAATATTTGGGATTCTTAAAAAAACTATTAATCCTAATATTTTATCTATAATAATATTTAAATTATTTATTAACACTGTACTATGGTCTCCACTAAATTAAATTTTCGGTTAGTAGAATAAAAGAATATATGTTGGATTTGAAGTGCTAAATGCTATACTCTCAACTATACTATTTTTGAAGAGAAAAATTTCTCTTCTAATTGTCAATCAATTTTAATAATTAAACACAGAAAAGTACAAGTCTTGTGGCCATGGCCCATATATAAATTGAATGCGTCCAATTCTATTAATTTGGTAGTGTCGATTGTCGATGGGTGATTGTCAAATTTTGTGGCTCTTCTAATCACATGTTTTGTGATGCGATTTGTTTTTTGTTTTTTGGTGCAAGATATCCCATTTCTTGTGTGTCTCTCCTAGACTTGAGATGGCGGGAGAATTTTAGGTTAAAATGCGTAAGAATGGAATCAAAACAAGATACCTTTTTGGAAATTTTTCGAAGAAAATTTTCCGATAATAAAAAATGAGAAAAATGCTCGATTAAGAAATGGCCATTGTTGTCGATTTGAACGGTAAAGTTGTGGATTAGATGACAAAGCAAGCTGATTCAACCACATATATAGGTGTTGTGGAGACAATTTCCGATATGACACACGACACGACTCAAACGAAAACACGATATGAAAACAAATGGGTTTGATTCATAAATAGATGGGTTAAGTATACGAAAATGTAACAACCTTTGACCTTTTTGCTATTGTATGTATTCAACTTTCAAAAAGCTTATTGTGCTTATTCAACTTTTATATTTATACAAATGATGTAACAACCGGATTTTTTTTTTAGAAATATCCAATTTTTAAACTGGTTACAGGTCAACAAAAATTCGGTTCGTTTTATGAAAAAGAAAGAGTTTAATACACAAACTTTGACCTTTTTGTTATTGTATGTATTCAACCTCAAAAACACTATTGTGTGTATTCAACTTTTATATTTATACAAATGATGTAACAACCAGACTTTTTTAAAAAATATTCAATATTTAAACCGGTCACAGATCAACAAAAATTTAATTCCCTACATCATTTATGAGAAAGAAAAAAAAGAAAAAAAAAGTTGAATACACAAAATTCGGTTCACTATAATCATTTCCATACCATAATTTAAGGAGGGCCAACACCCATCTTCTTAACACTCACTATAATCATTTCCATACCATAATTTAAGGAGGGCCAACACCCATCTTCTTAACACTTCTATTTTTGAACGTACTGTCAAAATCACTTCTCATAAGTTCATAACCAAATCTGTCGCTTTGTTACTCAATGGAGACTTTCTTTTATCAAACAATGACCTTTTGTATACGTTCTTTCTAGCCCTTTTCGCTATACTATATATTACTATCCGTCGGTGGAGTTTAAGTATTCTATGAGTAATGACAAATTAATAGCTAGATGTGGACCTAAAAATGTATTAATTTAGTTTATAGCTTATGTTTATTTTTTTTCCAAATGAAAATTATAATACTAATGTAGAATTTATATTGTTTGTGATGAAGTAAAATAATTAGAAATAGAATTTAAACTTGATAAATATCTTTAAAAGTACATTCTATGCAAGTACATTTTAAGTAAAATAGATGTGTAGACTTTGATTTGGAACGAGGAAAGTACATTTTATGCTTCTTTTTCTTTTTTCTTAAATAAACAGAAATAATTTTTGTAAGAGTACATTTTAAGAAAAGCATAAATATTTGTATGCTTTGATTTGGAAACGAAAAAGTACATTTTATGTTCTATTTACAAATAAAATAAATTATTAAATTTTTACGGGTTAATTTTTTTGAAATAGATCGAATTTTACATCAATATATATTGTATAGATTTAATTTCTAAAACCAATATTGTCTGTATTAATGTTTTATAAGTAACTTTTGTATATATAATACGACTTGAAACTTGTTTGTGACATGGATCCTATTTTTTTCACATACCATTTTGATTTTTTATGATTTTTTATTATATTTCAACTCATTAACATTAAAGTAGTTAACAGATCTTCAATTTAATTGATTTACAGATCTCATCCATCACTCTTCAAATCCATTACTACAAAACCTTCACAGTCATCCACAGAGTCACTCACAAACACACGATCTTACCCACAATTTGATTCTATGTTCAATAATGGATGAAAAAGAAACTAGGCATCAATTTAATTTATCAATATAATATTTTGTTTCCGAATACGGATACTAGACGCATACCCTTAATGACAATATGTTATTTTGGATATGTTTCTCGTTTAGGTGCAATGACGGCGGTGGCGGCGGTGATTACAGTGAGACGGCGGCGATTACGGTGAGACGATACGTGGTGGTGGGTGTGAATGATGGCGATATGATATAAATGGGTTCGTAAATCTGGTCTAGCGGAGAGACTGGAAACGGGTTTTGCTTCATACAGTTGCTCCGACGTTGTTGATGTTGAGATTCCAGAAATGGGTTCGTAAATTTGGTGTGAAAGTTGTTGATGTTGAGATTCCGGCAACCTCCAGTTGCTCCGACGTTGTTTGCCATAATTTCCGTCGACAAGTTAATTTATAAAGAATGTTTAATTGGAGTCTTAAGAAAGAAGATATTGTTGTCTATTATTGTTATTTACTTTTTTTTTTTATTATATTGCTTTCTATGATTATAGATGATGGTAGAAAATCAGGCGGGTTGAGTTTTTTCAAGATCTAAGAAATTTGATGAACATAAATGCATCTTTAAAATTTTATTTAATAATAATCAAAGAACTTTAGTTTTTAAATACATGACATGACAAATGACTAGTCTTATATTTTTGTCACTTCTTTCTGATATGACATTAAAAAATATATTAAATTATATAAATTACCTGCAACATAAATAGAAGGTCAATTGATACATATAATAGGTGCATAAAAAAGTTCGATAAATATAATAGATGGTTTAAAAATTAGTTGAATACAATAGTTTTTGTTGTAAAATTCAATGCATTTAAAAATAATTAACCCAATTTTTACTTTATAAAAGATGATAAAATCGATTTTGTTCAGTTTATATTATATGAATAGACTAATAATACAATAGATAACATGCTTTAAAGAAATGTTATTTCGGACATATCCATGCTTGTGACAAGCACTGCACTGCAGCCTTCACTTCTCACTTTTATATATATATATATATATATATATATATATATATATATATATATATATATATATATATATATATATATATATAAAAGTTATAGACTAATATAATTACTTTTTTTTTTTAAATCAATTTAATTTTTTATTTTTAACAAATTTAATTAATTAACTTTTTGTTTTAGTCAATTTAATTTATAAATTTCTCCTAAAACAATATTTTTTCAAAATTAATATTACCCCCTTAATTTCCGAAAAATCAATTTAGTTTTTCTTTCAAGCAGAAAAAACTTATAAATCTCTTCTAACACAATAATATTTCAAAATTAATATTATAATTATTTGATAATCAAGTTTATTATGCTATTTATATGTTTATATGTCTTTTGTTATCCTAATTCATTCAAGACAATCTCTACATTTTAAAGCCAAACCTCTAAGTTGTCTAACCACAATTCAAACCTTGTGCAATTCATCAACATTATGTGCTTCCAAGCCCAAGCTTTCTCCTCTTTCTTTTTTGTTCTCTTACTTCTTTTCCCAAGCCCTTGTAATGGAATTGAACCATATTCTAAAAGGATAAAATAAATTTGTCCTTTAAAAGTTGGTCTGGTGACAACTTAAAATTGAATAAAACTTTCATCAAAAGTAAAACGATTTCTACTGGTTGTATTCATTTTGGAGACATTTTTCCGCAATTTAGATTGAATAACACAAAATCAATCTATCAGGGATAATCGGAATGACTCTAACTTAGGTTGAATAACAGAATTTAGATTACGGGATTAAGAATTTTGAGAGACTCATTGAAACTTTGATTATAATATTGTATTTGAATAAAACGAAATCTAAATAATTAAAAACTTTTCAGAGTTAATTTAAAATATAATTTTCCCACCAACTCAAATACAATCCGACTTAAAAAGTCAAACTCCGAGTTAAAATTTGGTCAACAAACTCATATTCTCCGTCAGAGTTAAATTTAAAAGAATATTATATTAAAAATAATCTATCTGAGTTAAAATTTTAACATTAGACTTAAAAGAATAAAGAATAAAGAATATAAAGAATTAAAGAATTAAAAGCATAAAATAATTTAAAATGAAGAATAAATTAAAAAAATATCCGAACTAAAAATTTCATCTTCCGAATTAAAACATCCAATATTCGAGTTAATTTTTTCAAAACTTTCCGAGTTAAGATTTTAATTTTTCAGAGTTAAATTCTTAAGTAAAATTTTAACTTTAGAGTCAAAATTTCCAGATTTCTAGATTTTCAATTAACTTGATACACGCTTTCAACCACAAATTTTCAATTTTAAAATCTAAAAGTTTATAATCCAGAGATATACAAGTTAGTTATACACAACAAATTTCTTAAGAAATGAAATGTTTTGTCAAATGCATAAACTATATCTATATTAAGATAAATCATGTGTCGAAGATTCATAAGTTCAAGTTTTAATAATTTAAAAAGGAAATGATAAACTGTCAAACTTTTTAATGCTGTCAAATAAAAGTAAATATAAAGAGTTTTTACTTGACATTTATATCCTTGATCATTAAAAACACTTGGATTTTTCAGTATGAAATTTACTAAAGTGTGATAGTTTAAATAGTGTATATCATGTAGTTGTGAAAAATATTTTTGTTTAGAACACAAGCTAACTTTTCAACTTTTATTAAGGATGGTTAAATGATGATCTTCATACGACCTTATAATTATATTCACCTTTCAAAGTGTTTTTGAGTTCTTAAAATACATTTTCTTCTCGTTTTTTGAAAAAATAACTTTAGTATAGTTGCTAATTCTTTCACTCTTCTTTGTCGTTTATCAAGTCAGCAACAAAGCTATTAGAATTATATAAAAATTGCAACTATACCAACTCATCCTCCTGTCTTTGCCTTTTATCAAGTTAGCATCAATGATTTTTGAGTTCTTATACTTTACTCCATGTTTTTTTTAATGCAAAACTTAATTATATGTCATAATTTATAATAAATATTATTTTCCTTTCTTTTTCACATGACACAATTGATATCCCATTTGACAACATATTATTTTTAGTATTTTAAGCAACTTATAAACCACAAATTACTAAAGATTTAAAATACTAGTAACTTTGCATTTATAAAAAAACATTTGTAAGAAAATTCTATAAATTAAGAACTATTTAAGCTTTTCTGTAATTTATACTTTTTAATTTATTTCTTAGAAATTTTATTTTTATATATTGTGTTTTCAAATGTTTCACTATACATACCATAATATGAAAGAGATTATAAAATCTTTTTAACTTTTATGAAACATTTTATTATTTTGTATATGATTTTACATTTCTATATACGAACAGTTAAATACACAAAACTTGTTTTTTAGCTTTTCAAACCCTATTTCAAATTTTTGTATTGGATTTTCAGAAAGTTGTAAAAGAAAAACACAACAAATTAACAAAGAATGAAAAGACTCAAGAAAAACATAAAAACTTAATACTTCAAAAGAATATAGAAACAGATCTTTTTGTAAAGCTTTTTAGAACAAGATTTTAATCAAAAACTTAAAGAAAACACAAAATGTTTTGGTTCTATATGTGCAAACATAAAACACATATTTTTGAATTTTTTAGAGTTAGAATTTCGCTTCAGAGTTAAAATACTCTTATTTAGAATTAAAATCTTTTTATATTTTCAGAGTTCAAATTTTTATATTCGATTTAAAATTTTCAACTTCAAACTAAGAAAATATTTTTGAGCTTTTTTTCATTTTCTCCCCCTTTTTTGTATTTTGAAGTAGAATATGAACGGAATGCGAAAAAAAAATATGAACAATTTTTTTTGGGACATATCAGTCAAGATTCATTCGACCAATAACTTGAACAAGGAAATTTAATCTTGTTGTACCAAAGGCCTTTGTGAAAAGGTCAGCTAACTGATTGTTTGTGTGAACCATAAGTAAATGATCAGTTTCTTTTCAAAGCAGTCTCTTATGAAGTGATACCTAATCTCAATGTGTTTGGTCTTTGAGTGCTGGATAGGATTCTTAGTTATGAACATTCCATCAGTGTTGTCTATGTTGATAGGTGTGTTCATAAAGTGAAGGCCATAATCTAACATTTGATTCTGAATCCATAGAACTTGGGAACTGCAAGAAGATGTTGGTATATACTCAACTTTAACAAAAGATTGAGATACTGAAGTTTGCTTCTTACACTGCCATAAAACAATTTTGTTTCCCAAAAACAGACACCCTCCAGTTGTTGACTTCCTATTAGATTACAACCACCATAGTCACTATCTGTAAAGACATAGAAATGAATGTTTGAATTCTTAGGGTACCAAAGTCCTAGAATAGGTTGGCCCCTTAAGGTATCTAAAGTTCCTTTTAACAACAACAAAATGGGAAATCTTAGGACTGGCCTGGTATCCAGCACACAAAAAAAACACCAAACATAATGTCATGTCTACTAGCTATCAAATACATCAATGAACCAATCATGGACCTATACAAATGTTAATCTACATTCTCCCCCTCTAAATCTGGACTTAGTTTGGATCCAGTGTCTACATGGGTAGGAGCAGATTTGCAGTCCAGTATAACCAAACTTAACAAGCATATCCTTCACATACTTTTACCGGTTAATAAAAACCCCATTTTCCAACTAATTCACTTGTAATCCCAAAAAGAAAGACATTTCACCCATTGAGCTCATTTTAAATTTAGAATGCGTCACAGATTCAAATTCTTTACAAAGAAAATCATCGCTAGAGCCAAAAATGATATCATCAACATATATCTGCACATAAATAGAATCATGCTCTACCCTCTTAATGAACAATGTCTTAACTATAGTACCTCTAAAATATCCATTATCAATCAAGTACTTATAGGGTGTGTCATACCAAGCTCTAGGTGCTTGGTGTAAGCCATAAATATCTTTATCCAACTTGAGCACTCTATCGGGGTAATGTGGATCTTTGAATCCTGGTGGCTGACACACATAGACAGTCTCTTCTAACACTCCATAGATGAAAACAGACTTGACATCCATTCGGAACACTTTAAAATTCTTATAAGAAGCATATGCCAAAAACAGTCTAATAACCTCATTTCTAGCTACAAGGAAAATACCTCATCATATTCTATTCCTTTTCCTGAGTGTAACCTTGAACTACAAGTCTAGCCTTATTTCTCACTACAATTCCTCTGTCATCCCTCTTAACCTTCAGGATCCATTTTACTCCTAAAACATTTTCTTCAGCAGGCTTGTCAACTAAAGTTCCTACTTCGTTTTTCTTAAACTGTAACAATTCCTCTTTCATAGCCTCTGCCCATTTATCAATCTAGATTTACTTCTTGTTTTGACTCCTTCATGCAAATTGCAAATTATATTACCCAAAGGATGATTTTTGTGATCCTTTAAAATTGTGTTTGCATCCTCAGTAATACTAATAGGCAAGTTTGTTTGATTCAAGTCAAAATATTCAAAAAAATAAAGGAGTAGAAATTGCTCCGCTGGGTTTTTCATGGCTTTCTGCATCAGAGTTAAAATTTTCTTCCTCATAGTTAAAATATTGGTCAACAGGTTCAGCTTTCGAGTTAACTTGTTCAACTTTAGAGTTAAATTGTTGGTCTTTTTCAGAGTTAATATCTTGTGCTTCATAGTTAAAAATTGAGTCTCCAGTTACAACTTGTGGAGCTTCCAAAGTGAATTGCTAATCATTAGAGGTCACTGGAATGTCTTCATTTACATGGATGTATGCATCAATAGAAATCTTCTATGTTTGACTAGCTTGTGTATCACTTCGACTAGCATCTTAAAGTATATTACTCTCTTGACCTGCACCCTCTGAAGTGAACTCATTGTTTTCAATTTTCTTTGACCCTAGCATAACATCACTACCATCATCAATGTGCACATTCTCCTACAGTTTTGAATTTTCTTCAACAAATTCTTGATCAGAAATATCAAGAGAATTCACAAAGGTATCAAGGTCAAACAACAAAGGTGCTCTGAAAATTCTAACATTAGGTGTAAGCTCATTAAAAATCACGTTCATAGATTCCTCAATCATTCTAGTTCCTATTATATATCCTATAAGCCTTAGAAACACTAAAATAACCAATGAAATACCCTTCATCCACCATTCAATCAAATTTTCCTAAATGGTCTTTGATATTCAACACAGAACATGTACATCCAAATGCTGCAAATAATCCAATGTAAGGTTCTCTTCTTTCAAATATTTCATAAGAATTTCCTAAGAATTTCACTACATGGATTCTATTATTCACATAGCACATTGTGTTAACTGAATCTGCCCAAATTGTTACAGGAAACAATGAATCACTTAACATAGACC
Organism: Senecio squalidus; assembly: GCA_910822075.1. NCBI lineage: Eukaryota > Viridiplantae > Streptophyta > Magnoliopsida > Asterales > Asteraceae > Senecio > Senecio squalidus. The sequence goes on from CAJVGC010000592.1 coordinate 22,064,152, forward strand.
TTGCTCCTTCTGCGAGAGTCTTTTTTTTTCCTTTCTGCAACTCCATTTTGTTGTGGGGTTCTGGGAGCATAAACTGCCTGACAATCCCCTTTGACTCACATAATTCATTTAAATTTGAGTTCTTAAACTCAGTCCCATTGTCACATCTAATCATCTTGACAAACTTATTGCTAAAGTTCTAAATTTGAACAATGAAGTTCTTCATAATCTCAGGTGTTTCATCTTTTGTTGCAAGAAAGAACAACAAGGAAATCTTGAATAGTCATCAGTGATGACTAAAAAGTAAGACTTCATACCAAGACTCTTTACACTCACATGACCAAAAAGATCCATGTGTAAAAGATGAAGGATAGTATCTACTGAGTTTTGAGTCTTTAGTTTAAAACTTGATCTATGTTGTTTACCTTTAAAACATGAAATACAATGATCATTCAAGAAAAATTCCTTTTTAGGTAATCCACTAACTAGATTATCTTTGACCAAGTTATTCATGTTTTTAAGATTTACATGACCTAACCTTCTATGCCATAAATCAGACTCTTTTTTAGTAGTTTTAGATATGATACAAGCAGAGTAGTCAGTTGATTTAACCTTGTTCATATCTAAAATATACATATCCTCATATCTTGGTGTTTGCGGCACTATCATATCCTTTGGAATGACAAATTATGGTTTTAAGATATAAAAGGAATACGAAGTGAATGCAGAAGTGAACTTCTTGTCACAAACTTGTGAAACAGACAAAATATTATAGTTAAGCTCTTTCAAAAAGTTTACCTGATCGAAGGTTAGTTTACCATAGGATATTGTTCCTTGTCTTGGGATTGATCATCCCAAACTCTCCTCCAAAAGCAACTGTTTCTCCAAAGAATGATATGAAATTCTCCAATAATTTAGCATTGCCTGTCATGTGCCTTGAGCATCCATTATCCACTATCCAGATATTGTCTTTAGATTTTAATAGATTGCTCCTTCACATGTTAATCATCAATGAGATTTGGGAATCCAAGTATTTTTAGACTTGAATTTACATTTTTGAAACTTTTTAAACTTGAAATGTTTAGTTATTTATCAAATTTCGAGTTAAAATTTCCATTATTAGGTTTAAAACCTTCATCTCCAAACTTAAAATTTTTAACCTCAGAGTTAAATTTTATATCATCAGAGTTAAAAGTTTCAACATTACAATTTATGATTTTTATCTATGAAATAGTCTTTTTAAAAATTTAAAATCATGCCTAATTAACATTTCAGGAGTAAGTCTACCATATTTGATAATATTCATTCTTTTAGATTTTTCATGTTTAAGCATCCATTCCTTAATGTTAACTCTACCAAAATGAATCACAACAGGTAATTTAACAAATTTATGCATAGATTCAAGTTTGGATTCCAACCAGCAAACACTAGATTTATGTCTCTTTTTGCACAATTTGCATTTTGGTTTTCTTTTGGTCTTGACAGGTCCAAAAACATTTATTCCTTTACCAGTTAATTCTCTAGGAATAAGCTCATTTTAAATCAACTATTTCCTCATAAGCACAGACACATTCTTATTTCTAAAAAAAATAACATCTTTCGTTCATACAATCATGTAAAGGTTCAAAAAATTTATCCTCAATCATCTATCCAAATTATTACACAAACGTAAATTGTCTGAAACAAAATTACAAGAACTTAAATCCTCAGAATTACAAAGTTTAACATCATTATCTAACTCCTTATCTTCTCTTAAAACTTCTTCACAAACACTAAAGCTGACACTAACATACTCTTCATACTCTTCTAAATGTTGACCTACTACAAAAGTATTCTTAAAATTAGAACTAGAAACATTCAAAGCATGTTGCACATGATCAATATTTAAACTTTGACCACTTAATTCATTAATTATAGATACATTATCATCAATTAATTTCATTCTCAAATTAACACTAGATTGCAGAACAGAAACATCATCAAACTTATTTAAATCTGAAATAGCACTTACAAAAGATGTTGGTTCAAGTTTGATAGTATAATTGTCATAAATGGTGGTGGTACTCAAGTATATACAATACCATCTTTAGCTTTCTGAACAATTTGTTTTATCAATTATACCATTTAAAGTTTTCGAGGCCAAATTAAACTTGTGAACTTTTGCATTTTCTAAATCATGTTTTTCCTTTCAAACCTTTCAAACATTCATGTTGTGTTTACAACCTTTCCAATTTACCCCGTAAACATCAACATCATTTGTTAAAGAATCAATTTTGTCTTTGTAAAGATTTTCAGTTTTCAAAAATTCCCTTTGAGGATGTTTAATCAAATCAATTTCAGCAATCAACTTTTGATTATGTTCTCTAACATAATTAAGTGTGTTCAAACATTCAATAACGCAAGAGTTAGAAAGTACCTCATCATGCTTAACTGAATCAATCTTACTAATCAAAGCCTTAGCTTGATTTTTTATGAAATTTGTTTCTGGAACTGCATCCCATTCTCCAAAGGTAATGAAATCTTGTTTTTGACCTGATGTGCTATCTTCTTCACTTCCCTTCTTCTCAGCTGTAAAAGTCAACCTATTTTCATCAACACTCACTTGATAATTATCCTTCTGATAGCCATTATTTTCTCTCCTTGGTTCTCTACCTTCCCTTACAAAGTGTCCCAAACACTCACAAATGAAACATTTGACTTTGAATTTGTCAAAACCAACCTTATCTCCATTTTCTCTCTCCTGAAATTGTTCCTCCCAGTCTTTTTAGAAAAACTATTTGCTGTAACACTAACCATATCCATTTTCCATTTCAAATCAATTTCCTCTAAATCATCTAGGTGAATTTGCTCTAAATCTTACCTAGCAAGCTCTAACTGAGTCAAACTGCCAGCGACAAATGCTTCATAATATGGTACAAATGCTTTCTATAGAACCTCATTCTCACAAGAATACATCTTCTTATTCTCAATACCAAAATTCATACTAGAACCATTCAAATTCATACCAGACATATTAGCATTCAAAGTAGAAGATTGATGTGGTGAATTGAATGAGTTTGACTCAACATCTTGACCATGATAATGACCGTATCCACTTCCAATCCCATGATGATTACCAGACATTAGATTATGACCATGAGCATTTCCGGAACAACAAGTAGAATGTGAAGGAACCTGATTTGAAAATGATGATCCATTGTTTGAGACATTACTCTATGAAGTCACCAATGCACATCCATAACCATTGTTTGTTTGTTTCTTTTCATCAAGCTTCATATCTACTTCATAGAATTGTAGTATCCCAATCAACTCCTCTAGGTTCATAGCATACAAATTGACATATTTTTTAATGATCATCACTTGCACTAACCACTTGTTTGGAAGAGAGCTCAAAAGTGTCTTAGACATATCACTATCTTTCAATGTAACACCAGAGCTCTTCAAATCACGTGCAAGCAATATAAACCTATTTATCTTATTAGTCAATCTTTCACCTCTAACATGCTCAAACATATCATACATTTTCTTCAATATGTCCTTCTTACTCTCTTTCAGCTCTAAGCTTCCTTCATACCTTAACTCCATGGCATCCAATAACTCCTTAGCAAAAGTACATTCCTTAATATTGTTGAAAATTTCAGTAGGAAAAGCTAAAATAAGAGCAACTAAAGCTCTGAATCCATTTCAATCAACTTCTTGTCCAAATGAGTGTATCTTTCTGGATCAACCTCTACAATTTGTGTACCACCAGTCTCTTGCACCATAGGCTTGTGTGGACCATTGACAATAGAATGCCATAGTTGAACCTCACTGTAATACACAAACGCTTTGAACCACAATTTCCACATCATGAAATCTGTTCCAGGTAGTAATTTAGGAGGTCTACTGTAACACCTTAGGCAAATCCCACATCATCCGTGGACAACAGTGATGTTGGGTATATGAGTAAACATTTAGCCTTTCATGACACGACGTGTTTTGATGTCTACAGGCACTGCAGAGCTTAGAAACTCTGTAGTTAAGCGTGCTTGGGCCAAAGAAGTTCTAGGATGGGGGACCTCCCTGGGAAGCTCTACCAAAAACAAATCCGCGAGCCTTGCTGACAGAGCGGACAATATCGTGGGCATGAAAAGACGGGGTGTTACATCTACAACCTGAACCAGTCTCATTATCATAATTCGTCACGGGAGCTGCCATACTCTGTAAATGATGAATTCCTCAAAATCACTCTAACTTACTAAAAAAATTCAAATTAAACACCAAAAGAACACTCGAATCACACTTAATTGCTCAAATTCACAACTAATTGAAAAATAGATGATTACACTATGTAACTACTTTTACCGCCAAAATTCAAATCCAAAATTCAGAGAAATGTTGAACTTAACTACTAAACCTTAACGATTCAACCAAACACCATAAAATCAGCTCACTATCACTCGATTGATGAACTGGATATCAAATTTAATTGAAATCCAGCTCTGATACAAATAAACAGTATATATATATATATATATATATATATATATATATATATATATATATATATATATATATATATATATATATATATATATATATATATATATATATATATATAACCTAAGATCAATACTCTAAGTGTTTAGTTATCAACTAGATGATGGCGAAATCATGATCTAGTATATGAATCATTGAATTAATTAGTATGAACAACATGTATTCATTAAATATTGAATGTATTTAAATGCCTTCAATGGAGGAAAAGTTTGTTACAAGTGTTTCTCTGTCTACAAATATCTCATTCAAGCACACCCGACACTATAACCCTCTCAGACAGAAAATGTCTTCGTCTTCAATGAAGGCGCAATAGATTTGAAGAGTAAGTAGCAAACCAGTACTAGTATGTCTGAAACAGAGTCTGAGTACATAACATCTTTGGAAACTATGATGGAAGCTGTCAAGATTAGGAAATTTATTTTTGGGCTTGGCGTGGTTCCCACAAGTAAAATCCATATAGAGATATATTGCGATAATTCTAGAGCAATAGTCATAGGCAATGAACCGGTAGTTCAGAAAGGGGCCAGACACTATGTTCGAGAGCAAATCGAATTGGGTGAAATCAATCTACTCAAAGTTCATACAGGTTTATGAAGGCTTTACCTACAACAAAGCTCACTCAACATCTTGAGATCATAGGACTTTGTTTAGCTAGTAATCTCATGTAAAATATGTGTTTTTATGTTAAACAATGTTATTTAATTAATGAAACTAATATTTGATATATGCATTTTCATTAAAAATATTACTATGTCCTATATTTCCATGTTTAAATCTATGAATAGTTTATATTATTCTAAAATTGTCCATTTTCCATTAACTATACGAGAATATAGTTAAACTAAGAAAAAATCCGAGTGATTGGTTATATTCTTAGAATATTAAGGATGGTCCCACAAAACTCACATTAGATTTATAAGATGTATATTCATGTATCCCAACTAACGAGTTATCACTTTATGGATCATTTTCATTAAGTGAAATTCGTAAATGGTTACTTTACGTATCCTTAGACTTGAGATGCAAGTAGGTCTAGCGTGTATGGATTGCATTTTCTTGATATAGTTCTAGATGACCTTAATAAGGCGGTAATAAAGGGCTTTTTTCAGAAGTGTAGTGAAGTACATGACTGACACGTGTAGTCAAGAAATACTTTGTTCCTTCATCTTGAAACTAAAGTATGATTTTACTTGTCCACTCATGAATTGTTAATATGTTTATGTAACCACACCCAAATGAAATCTAGACACGTCTCGATGAAGTTGGTAATATTAAGAAAGTATAAAAATGAGAAACATAGTAGTTAAATTGATGCAATGACCTTGATCCATATCCATATTTAACAAGAGTATCTGAAACAAAGGGATAGTAAACATTGAAATCATCTAACACTGACTTTATGAAACAACACTCAAATATTTTTTGGAAGCATTGGCGTGTTGCTAGACGCTTACTAATGTTATTATGTTTATTAGACATGCTCAAGTGAGAACTGTTTGAATATGAACACGTCATTTAACATATGTCCGGAAATATATGAGATCACACAATTTGATACTACAAAAACAATATGTATAATTAATGAATTAAATGTAATATTTAATTATCATGTTCATATCAAATTAATTAAACATTATTTAATTGTTAAGTTAACGGTTAATAATTTATAGTTTAAAAGAGAAAAGATCCGAATGTAAATTAGGCGGCTAGAAAGTTCTAGGTGGTTTCCTAATTAAACATAAGGGAATGACTTTTATATATGAAATTGTATTCTAATACCAACTAATTTGTAAATTAAATATTAGCTATAAATATGAGTCTTAGGGTTCATTATATTTGGCATCCCAAAAATCCTAATCTCTCCTGTCTTCCTCTTGTTCAGCCGAGACAAACCAAACACCCCTCGGGTTTTGGTTTCGAGTTTGCACGACAAGGAAAAACCACAAACGTTGTGTGGTTTGTGAACAAGTACTAGCATATTCATTGTATGGCTATTTAAGTTTCGTGTGTGGTTGCATAGAGAGATTTTACGGTAAATCTAAACTAAATGGTTGTTTGGAAGCTTGCTAAAAGATACACATATTCTATTTTAATTAATTGTATATACTTGATCTTTATTCCGCAATTATATGGCAATTTGTAAAATTAAAAACCTATCATCTTTAAGCAGATCTAAGCACCTCATAAATTAAACTCCCATAAATGTGAAGATCATCAAACCAGCACATTACACAAGTACAGGACTATATGTTTTCTTATTAGTCGTGGTTGTAGTAGTTTCCTTTTATCTGTTTACGAGAACTCATCCATGGATTCTGGTTGCAAACTAGCTTCAGTTTCCCCCGATCATATTCAATTTCAACAAGCATTCCACCTTTAATTGTGTTCTCTTCTGATTGTTAATATTGTTGGTAGGTTTTTCTCATTTGAAAGCTAAAGGTTTAATTTTCCCATCAAACTTGAAGGTTCTATAGAATGATTACTGGGAGCAAAGTAATTGTTCCTAGAGATTTCTATGAAAGTGCAGATTGGGAGGTTGATGATGGTCCTTATGATTTCCTGGTAAGTGATTGGTCCGATAGTGATTCCACGTACTGAAAATGATGATTAGGTGCCATTACTTGAATTCATGTTCATTCTAGACATTATTACTACATTCTAAATATTAATCCTATATCCCTAGTCCACGCTTCTCTTATTCGGTGATAAATTTTGATGATTTACGTTGTCTTTGTGGTTTGTATGATTGTTGGGTTTTGAATATGATGGATGAAGCTAAAAAATCTTCAAATGAGTGTTTGTGATTAAGTCTTTAATTCGGATAAACAAAAGTTCAACATCAGAGTTAAAACTTGTTTGATTAGCTTGAAGTCAACATCGAAGAATTTAGGTCGGATGATGAAACTTTAACTCTGATGATGGAAATGTTTTTCCAAGTTAAAGTAAACTACATCAGAAGTAAAATCAAGATGATGACAAAGATGTACACATGTTTCTGATTGTAATTTTCAGATAATTTGTAATTATGTCTATAAATAAAGTGATGTATGTGTAGAGTGTTTTGTCTTTTCGACCATGTCTCTTTAGCTTGGATTGAAAGTTAAGGGTACCATAGAGATTCAATGTTGTTAACGACTTTTACCACCAAAATCACTCTATGAATGAAATCGGATCAAACTCTTTCAATTAACCAATTATCAATTCAATTAAGTTTAGATTTAATCAAATTGAGAGATTTTGTATCTCAATTTGATCAAACAATTCACTCATTGGGTGATTCGATCTGTTATAATTTCGTGAAGTGGTATCGAAGCCTAAATTTCAATTGATTATATTCAATTGTTTCCGGTTCATCAGATTGACTCGATTCAAATAAATTTAATCAAATTATCAGTGTTTTTGTAGAATCATAAAAGTTCTTATTGAAAATTGAGAAAAGGAAGTTGAAGAATTTCCGAAGGTTATCAAGTATTTTGGAGGAATTGCTCGTGTAAGTAATTTGTTTTAGGTGATTAAGTGATTTTGCAACAATTGAAGGTTATTTGATGAAGATCATGTGATTGTGTAGTAACCGAAGGAAATTTAGACAGATTTTGAGGTTTGAATGATGAATTTTGAGTGATAATGAAACTGAGATTGATGAAGAACAGATTAAAATTGATGATTACGAAGCAAAGAATCAATTCAAGATTAAATTTCAGCATGCTATCCAACCTTAGATTAGTGATTTATCAAGTTCATTTCACTTTTGTTCAATTAAGGTTTTAATTCGGAAGAAGTTATGCATAGATCAAGTTCCGATGATGATGAATTAGCGAAGATTACAAGTTCATCAAGCATTGAATAAAAAAATGTTTTCAATAACATGTTTCTTTAAAGTACAATTATCTGGTAATCATTTCACCTATTCAGATTTATGAAGAATTAAAGTTTAACTCGGGTGAGGGATAGAAAATGTATATGATGAGATCATAAGATGTTATTGTTGTTAGTGATGGTGTTTAATAAGATTTTGATGATATTACTTCTGGTGATAGTCATGAATTTGAAGCAAAATAGCTCATCATAGAGAATAATCAGCTATTTGATTTGAAGATGTTCATGGCATTATTCAAGGGGGAGATATATTTTTGTGTTTTGAATAGGACGGATGAAGCTAAGAAATCTTCAATGTGTGTGTTTTTGATTAAGTTTTTAATTCGGATAAACAAAAGTTCAACATCAGAGTTAAAACTTGTTTGATTAGCTTGAAGTACACATCGAAGAATTTAGGTCGGATGATGAAACTTTAACTCTGATGATGGAAATGTTCTTCTACATCAGAGGTAAGATGATGACAAAGCTGTAAACACATGTTTCTAATTGTAATTTGCACATAGTTTGTAATGATGTCTATAAATAGAGTGATATGTGTGTATGGTTATTTGTCTTTTGGACTAAGTCTCTTTAGCTTAGATTGTAAGCTAAGAGTACCATAGAGCTTCAATGTTGTTAATGGCTTTAACTCCAAAATCACTATACGAATGAAATCGGATCAAACCCTTTCAATTAACCATTCTCAGTTCAATTAAGTTTAGATTCAATCAAATTGTTTCACACAATGGGTTTTATAAAATAATTCTCAAAAACCGATTTGAGAAAAAGAATTGTTGTTTATCAAATATTGGAAAAGTATACTCGTTTGACACTTCACTTGTTTTCTAATTATGTTTACGAAATTTACTTATAATATATAGCAAAACTCCTCTCGAATATTTTACTAACTTTAACTACTTTAAATTATAATGTTCCTTTCAAATACAGTTACAATTATCAATAATCAAGCATTAATCAACAAGCCGGTGTTTTATGATCTAACCTTATAAAGTTTCCTCTCGAATAACTTCTCTAATTATTAAGTCCTCTCGAATCTTAACAAATAGACTTACTCATTCACGTTTTATTACCTAAATTGTTATTACTAGGTCCTCTCGAATCCTAATAATTTTAAACCGATTATAGACCGACCGATTATTTCATACAAGTTAATTAATCTATCTAGATTCCTATTGAATACCTAAAATATTGATTAACTAATCTGAATATAAACAACTTATAGTAATATATCAAAACACAAACAATTAAGGAGCAACGATTAAACATAAACACCTAAAACAATCAGTAACGAAACATAAACGTCAAACAAGATCCATAAATCAAACGAGCATAAAAGTTGTTTACCTACTCATAATAAAGTTCAAATAAGCAGAAAACAATAAAGAAAACATATTGAAATCGTCTTGAATAAAAGATAGAGAACAAACTAGAAAAGTTGTAAAACGTGTCGTGACCGAATTGTAAACGAAAACCAACTTCTAATCTTCTCTCCTAGCTTCCAAACGAGATCTCCAGCTCCAGTAGATGATAATGATAATTGATGATTAAAGCTGGACGTTTGAGGCTCTATTTATAGAGAAAAATATATGGCATTCGTGTTCGAAACCAACTTGAAAACAGCTAGGACGTCGCCCTAGATCATAACAACGACGCCCTCTGTGTAACAATCCGTATTAGAATCGAGTTAGGACTCCGGGTGCGTCGTCCTTGACCACCAAGACGTCGTTCTAAGCTTATTTTCTGGCTTTTTCGCGTTTTGCTTGCTTATTTTGTACTGTACATGCTTCGCTCCATCTTTTAACGTATTATTTATCATTTCTTCGTCTAAAAGCCCACTTTACCGTCATATTCAACCTATCACTTGAATCAAACACTTTCACACAATTAAATGTAAATATCCTATCCTATCCATCATGATTAAATACGAAAATGACCAAATATCGCATAGAAATAAACATATAAATATGTGATATCAAATCCCCCCAAACTTAACCTTTTGCTTTCCCTCAAGCAAAAAATGTTTTCAAAAATATAACAAAGCCAAATTAAATAACATAACCAAACACCTCACGAATTTTATTGGAATTAATCACACAAACTCTCAAACTAATCTAAAACTTGTGTAACGTGTTCTGTAGAATCGCTCAACTGCCCAGTCATGGTGAATATTCTATCATAGGCTTGATAAAGGATCAAATCTCCACCACTAGAGTCTAGGTACAACTAAACGGGGACTTTTATTCGGGTTGTAATATACAGGTATAGGCATGTGAATAATATATAATGGAGTGCAAAAAGGGTAAAAATAAAATGTATACAAAAACGTAGATTAAATCCAAACTCATAAACTCTTTAACGAACCGAATTGCTTAATCTTCTTCTTCAACTTCAAATGTACAAAACTCAATATACACTAACTCTTTTAATTCTACAAACTAATTTTTTTTTTCGCTTTTCTTGTTTTTTCGATTATTTTTTTCTTTTTTTTTTCAACTCACTTTTTTTTTCAGCCTAGTACATGTCTTACAATAATATATTTCTTTTGGTAAGATCACATGCTCAAAAGGCTATTTTTCTATTTTTTTTCACTTTATTCCAAATACAAAAATAATACAAAGGCAATAATAATATAACTTTTTTTCCATGCCTTACTAACTTCTAAACTTCACTTCAAACATAATAGCAATCATAATTTAAGTTTGGATCTAATATAAAAATGAAACGAAAATAGGCGAGTGTACAAAATATATAGTAGTGTTTAAAAAACGAAAACGGTTTAGGCGCAAAGATGGTTTACTAGAGTTTCTAACACTAAAAGTAAGTGTTACAAAGGTTAGGCGAAAAATATATAAAAGAAACGAAAAAGCTAACAAATGGGTTAATCCTAATTGCCTCTATCGTTGTACAAAATTACACTAAGTTACCCTAATGCAATGCTCATATGTGGTCTCGAAATGTATAACAATGTCAAGTTCTAAAGTCATCAACCATCGGCACACTCAAAAATAAAAAAAATAGTATTAAAAATGAATGTTTTCAAAGTCTCAAATTCCTCACTATTTAATCGAGTAGGGTATTAAATGCGCTTTGTTATGCTTAAAGTTTAAGGTAATTACAGACTAGACACGTTATATTTTTATTTTTTTTTCAATTTTTCGATTTTTTTTTTTTTTTTTTTGTATTTTTCAATTTTCTGACTCAAAAATAACACAAACCTAACACTATGGAAACTAAGCTAAGGGTCGAAAAATAACTTGGAATTTCCCGATGACTCCCCAAACTTAAGTAACACATTGTCCCTAATGTGTTACCGACTCAAACCTAAGGGGAAATAAAATTTAAAAGGAAAAATAAATAAATTACAAAAGAATAAGGAAGAAAGTAAAACCCGGTTTGCCTCCCGATAAGCACTTGTTTTTTTTTTTGAATAAGTCGTTAGCTTGACTCGATATGCCTCGACTTATGCCTTTATGTAAAGGTCGAGATTTCTCTCGCCTTTCTCTCCCACGTGGTCTTCCAATCGTACGATTTCCTCCTTCGACTTGCATCCAAATGATCACCAAAAATAAGTGCTTCCTTTCCAACATCGAACATCTTAGTTCGCTTTACCCAAGCATCATACCACTCTCCAGCCTCGGTAAATAGTACATCATCATCTCTACGCTTTACGAATTTGCAACCGTCATTACATTCGCTTTCATTGAAATCCTTCTTCTTAAACTCGCTCCAGGACGAATCATTTCTAATATCCTCAAATTCCTGAAAAATATTTTCCTTTTCTCGGCAAGTTAAAGAAAATAAATGAAAAAGGTCGTGAGAGATACCGTGACAGTTTTCAGCTAACGACAAAGACGCTCCCGGATTATTTATTAAATACTCGAGTTCAAATAAAACCAAATCGGGATCAGATATCTCATGCTTCGTGTGTGGATTAAACTTTTCAAAATTCAGCTAGCTCCTTTTCCAAAATCGAATCCTCATCGTCGAGCTCCTCATCTTCCTCATCGACAACCGCAACCTTTCCTTCAAGCATTTCCTGCACATCTAGGTCAAACATTTCATCAAAAACGTCAATACGAAAACATGTTTCATCAGTGGAGTATGAATGTTTGGGAGCTTTATCAAAAGAAAATGTAATTCGCTCATCCCCAAGCCCCAAAGAAATCTCCCTGTCCTTTACACGAATGATAGCATCCGCGGTATTTAAAAGTGGTCGACCTAGGATAAGCGGCACAGTACAATCCTTATCCATATCTAGAATTACAAAGTCAACGGGGAAAGTGAATTTTCCTACATTAACTAGCATATTTTCAGCAATTTCTATTGGGTATTGAAATGATCGGTCGGCTAAACGGATACTCATTCTAGTAGGTTTTAAATCTAACTGAATCAATTTTAGCATATAATGAATGTGGCATCAAATTTATGCTAGCTCCTATCGGCCAATGCACTACAACTATAGGTATCACTAAAATTACACTTAATAAGAAAACTCCCTGGATCGTCCAATTTCGGTGGTGCTGTGTTCTTCACCACAGCTGAACATTCGGCGTTCAGAAAGGCGGATTGCGCCTCCGATGACTTTCCTTTTTTCGCGACAAGCTCTTTGATGAAATTTACGTAATTCGGCATCCCTGCAATTAGATCAACAAGAGGAACATTAATATTAACAGATTTAATCATGTCGCAAAATTTACCTTACTGCTCCTTCATATGTGCCTTCCTCAAACGTTGAGGATATGGGATACGTGGCTAGTAAGCTTTTATTGGGACTTTCTCCACTGGTTCTGGTGTTTTTGCTTTAGGTTGAACTTGTGGTGTCTCGTACGCGTCATCCTCGATCTCAAAATCGTAAGAAACTGGTTCAGCAGAGGGGGGGCGTCGTCCCTGTAGGGGGAAAGACGCACCGGGCAAGGTTTCAGACATAGGGCGTCGTTCTGATGATCTGTGCGGCGCCCTATCTGACGTGTCATGATTGCGTTCACGTGTTTTTCTCCGTTTTCTCCCCCAAAGTTAGTATGTGAACGTGTCATGATTGCGTTCACGTGTTTTTCTCTCATTCCAGGAGGTTGATATTTCGATCCCTGATTTTGTTGAACATTTTGTGGTATTGGTTCGGTTGCGTGTTGCTCGGTAACTGGCCCAGTGGGCGATTAGAGAACCGCTCATTCATGCGATCAAATCTTCGTTCCAAGTCATGCATAGCTGCTTGCTGATTTCTCTGCCCTTGTTCGATCGCTGCCTGCTGATTTCGTTGCCCTTGCTCGATGTGATCATTTAAAACTTTTAACTGATTGGTCAGAACGTCATTATTTGCATTCTGAGTGTGAATAAATGACTTCATAAGATCCTTCAAACTTTGGTCTTCTTCATTCTTTGGTAGGTTGTATCCTTGTCGTGGTGGGGATGATCGTGTGTTGTTTCGTTGCCATCCATTGCCCCGACTTTCACCCCATTTGGAGTTACCTCCGTAGTGTGGCCAATTTTCTCCCCGATTAGGATAGCCATAATTTCCATAATTGGCTTCCTCCACTCGACAATCACTCGCATAATGCGGTCCCCCACAATTCTCACACCCATGCTTGATCACATGTACCTCTTTCTCTAGATAAGTCATTCTTCTATCAAGCTTGTCTGCCATCGTCTTGATCTCATTCAAAATAATGGACGTATCATTATTTCCTTCCACTTGAGCGACATGTCCTCTTGCTCTTCGGCCTCTACCATCGTCTCAATACTCCCTCGATAAGCTTATGACTAACTTATCCTCCATCAAGTTGTATGCTTCATTTGTGGTCTTGTACATAAATTCTCCTCCGCCGGCTAAATCCAACTCATTCTGTGACTTCTTGGTTAAACCGTAAAAGAAAATCTCTATGATATTATCTTTCCCTAGACCATGACCATAGCAACTCCTCAGCATCTCCTTCAATCTAACCCATGCTTCAGTAGATGTCTCGCCATCAACCTGTCGAAATCCTCGAATGTCTCGTAGCAATTTCCTACCCAAGGCGGGTGGGAAAAATCTTTTGATGAAGGATTCCCGCATTTGTGCCCATGTTGTAATTGTGTTTTATTCGAGTTCTTTAAACCAAAACCTTCGCATCTCCGGTGAGAGACGATGGGAACAACCTTAGCTTGACACTATTGCTTTTTCCTTCTCCATACTTGAACATCTCGCATAGCTCGTTGAATTTGGCTATATGCTTATGTGGATCGACGTGGATTCGTCCATCGAATGTGTTGTCTTTGATCAATTTGAGATGATAACCCTTGACAACGAAGTCCTCACCCAAGTCGGGGGTGGTAATAGCTGACCCTCTGGTAGCTGGTACTGCAACGGGTGCAGCCCGTCAGTGCATCGGCATGTTCAATGGATCCATATCCGCTTGTGGTTCTGGTTTATCTTCAAAAATTAACTCCTCAACCTCAGACTTTGTATGACTTCCTCCTCCTTATGAAGACGTATTATCTTCAAACTTTACGGGTGAGAAAGGTCCAAACCCTGGTGGGGTCGGAATTAAAGTGTTTCCTTTCTTCTTGCCTCGCTTCTTTGATACTCCTGGATTCGATCTAGGACTTAGGAATCGGAATCCAGAAGACCTTGTGTTCATCAACTACCTGAATACCTACAAAGACAAAGACAAGAAAACCGTAAAACGCACCGGTGTAGTAACAATTAAAAGTAACTTCCAAGTATGTTAATACTCAAAACGATCGTATCACAAATTCGAAACAAAAACTTAAAATCATTTCCCCGACAGCGGCGCCAAAAACTTGATGTGTAAAATCTAGTCTTAAAAACTCGACCTACTATTCAACTTAATTACACACTACAGACAGTGGACCTATTCGTATATAATATAGCTTTAAGTAAGTAAAGGTTCGAACTCAGGAACTAATTTTGCTTTTAAATCTCGAATTAATAATACTTGTTTGTTTTGGGGTTTTTGTTATTGCTAATGATTAACTAATTAAAACTGAGAGCGATTATAAAAATCGATTTGAGAAAAAGAATTATTGTTTATAAAATATTGGAATTGTATACTCGTTTGACACTTCACTTGTTTTCCAATTATGTTTACGAAATTGAATGTATATTTAACTTCTTATATATAGAAAAACTCCTCTCGAATATTTTACTAACTTTAACTACTTCAAATTAAATGTTCCTCTCGAATAACTTCTCTAATTATTAAGTCCTCTCGAATCTTAACAAATAGACTTACTCGTTCACGTTTTATTACCTAAATTGTTATTACTAGGTCCTCTCGAATCCTAATAATTTTAAACCGATTATAGACCGACCGAGTATTTCATACAAGTTAATTAATCTATCTAGATTCCTATTGAATACCTAAAATATTGATTAACTAATCTGAATATAAACAACTTATAGTAATATATCAAAACACAAACAATTAAGGAGCAACGATTAAACATAAACACCTAAAACAATCAATAACGAAACATAAACGTCAAACAAGATCCATAAATCAAACGAGCATAAAAGTTGTTTACCTACTCATAATAAAGTTCAAACAAGCAGCAAACAATAAAGAAAATATATTGAAATCGTCTTGAATAAAAGATAGAGAACAAACTAGAAAAGTTGCAAAACGTGTCGTGACCGAATTGTAAACGAAAACCAACTTCTAATCTTCTCTCCTAGCTTCCAAAAGAGATCTTCAGCGCCAGTAGATGATAATGATAATTGATGATTAAACCTGGACGTTTGAGGCTCTATTTATAGAGAAAAATAGATGGCATTCGTGTTCGAAACCAACTCGAAAACAGTTAGGACGTCGCCCTAGATCATAACAACGACGCCCTCTGTGTAACAATCCGTATTAGAATCGAGTTAGGACTCCGGGTGCGTTGTCCTTGACCACCAGGACGTCGTTCTAAGCTTATTTTCTGGCTTTTTGCGTTTTGCTTGCTTACTTCGTACCGTACATGCTTCGTTCCATCTTTTAACGTATTATTCATCATTTCTTCGTCTAAAAGCCCACTTTACCGTCATATTCAACCTATCACTTTGAATCAAACACTTTCACACTATTAAATGTAAAAATCTTATCCTATCCATCATGATTAAATACGAAAATGACCAAATATCGCATAGAAATAAACGTATAAAAAATGCGATATCAATGACTTAAATCGGGTTATGCAGTGAGACTTTAAACACCGACAACGATAAGATGCGACGAAACATGATGATGTCACGATCACCATATTGATGTTTGATTGAGTCGTGACATTTAGTCCCATAATCTAGGAATTGCATCGGTAAATGCAATTATTGAACGTCACTTACCTTTTGAGTATCACTTAGTTCCTAGCAGATCAACTGATGGAACGGTAATATGTCATTTGGGTCCTAGTCTTAACAAAAAGTAAACCATGGGTTTTACAATTTGGTAAGAAATCATTATATCGAAAGTACTAATGAGAAATTCTTATGTTTTGTAGAAATGGAACAAAATCCCGATTTAAGCGGGATTATGTCAAAAATCAAAAGAATGTTCAAAACCGAAATACTCACTGAACCAAATTTTAATGATTGGTTTCGCCAGCTGAGAATTGTTCTTCGAGTGATGAAGCGATTACAAATCATTTCTACATCGATGGTTTCGGAGCTGACTTATTCGATGAGACAGTTTGGGCAACTTATCAAGCAACGTATGAACGTCATAATGAATTTGCATGCTTGATGCTCAGCGGTATGACCCCTGAACCACAAAAGCAGTTTGATAATAAGCGGCCGGATAAAATGATCATTAAGACACAAGTCGGTCTTGAATTGACAAACTTGATTCAAGAATTACATCAGTGTAAACATGTTGATGGAACGCCAGTAGGAACTCACGGGCTCAACATGAAAAGCTACTTTGATCGATTAGAAAGGATGAATTACCCTTGCCATTAGCCTATTGTTGTTAGTATTCCCTTTCACAAGGGTATTGATGTGTTTACACCTAACTACAATATGCATGTATTGGACTCTCAAAAGAACTTCATGTGATGCTTGTAAAGTTTGAGAAAAATCCTTCCTAACAAATCGGTTACCAACCAGCTCCTAGCGATCAGTGGTGGTACGGTTCGGATAAGAAAAGACAACCGCAAGCTAAGGGCAAAACTAAACAGGACGGAAAGAATAAACAAGAAATTGTTTATATTCCTAAGCCTAAGCGTACCCCTCCAACTAAAAGACAACATCCTGCTAAGGATGATGGTAGCAATCATTTTGAAGTGATTGGGCATTGAAAGAGGAATTTCCCTAAGTATCTAGTCGGGGTGCAAGATAAGAAGAGAGTCGGCAACGCCGGATCTTCAGGTATCTTAACTATAGAATTACATTCCTTCTTTAAAAACAAATATTTTGGTATATGACACTGGATGTGGTACTCATATTTGTAATTCCTTACAAGGATTTAGAGCAAAGAAGAAACTGAAGAATTTATCTATGTAACTCTGCATAGGCTATGCCAAACGTGTAGTTATGGAAGCCATTGGAAGTTACGGCTTACATTTACCCTAGGGCATAATACTTGTATTAGAAAAGTCATTATGCACCTACTTATGTTAAGGGGAATGTTTCAGTTTATGTTTTGCAGAATAATGAATTCATTAATTGTTTTACTGAATTTTGTATTTCTGTTTCAAACATAATGCTCATTATATTAATGCGATTGATGTTAATGGTATGTTTGAAATAGATTTGCATGTTCATTCTTTTTTAAATTATAATTCTATGTTGATTATTAGCACTAAATGCGTTAAGTCCAACTTGGACTCAACCTATCTATGACATTGTCATATTGCACACATACGCAAGCATTGCATTAAAAGGCGTCACGGCTTTTAAAGTCGAATGATTTTTCATTTGATAAATGAGAATCTTGTGTGTTAGGCAAAATAACAAGGAAACCCTTTCCGTATGAAACGCAAAGGACAACAAATCTTTTAGGAATCATACATACTGATGTATGTGGTCCCTTTAGACATGTTTCAAAGAAAGGTACTAACTATTTCATAACATATTCGAATGATTTCAACCGTTATGGTTATGTTTACTTGCTTAAACATAAACATGAGGTGTTTGAAACATTCAAAGTGTTTCAACACGAAGTAGAAAAACAACTCGGTAAAACCATCAAGATCCTTCGATCGGATTGTGGTGATGAATACTTAAGCCTAGAGTTTAAGGATCATCTCAAAGCACGTGGAATTTTCCAACAACTTACTCCTCCCTATACTCCACAACACAATGGTGTATCGGAGAGGAGAAATCGAACCTTGCTAGACCTGGTACGATCTATGATGAACCTTACAACTTTAGCATCATCTTTTTGGGATTACGCCTTAGAGTCTGATGTACGCATTCTCAACATGGTTCCAACCAAGAAGGTTGATAAGACACCATATGAAATATGGCATGGGAAAACCCCTAATATGTCTTACTTAAAGGTCTGGGGATGCGAGGCATTCGTTAAACGCGATTTTCCTGACAATCTCGAGCAAAGATCTGTTAAGTGTATCTTTGTAGGATACCCAAAGGAAACGATGGGTTACTACTTCTATAGTCCTTCCCATAATACTGCGAAAATTGCTCGGTATGCTGAGTTTTTCGAAACACGACTTATCGCTCAAGGAAACAGTAGGAGGGTTGTAGAACTTGACGAGGTTCAAGAGGAAGATACATCACCTTCTACTCACACTGGTGATCAAAAATTTAGGGGGGGGGGGGGGGGGGGGGGGTGGATAGAATTGAGAGACATGATGTGCCTCAATCTAATCATCAAGTTGCGATTGAGCTTCATGACATGACTCAGTCTCAAAATCAAATTGTTGATGTTCCAATTCGTAGGTCCGAAAGGACAATACGTGTCCCTCAAAAACTAAACCTAAATGTAGCTTTAGATAATGAGGATCATGTATCAGGGGATCTTAATGAACCTCGAAACTTGAAAGTTACATTATCAGGGCCTCACGCTGAAAAATGGCTTCAAGGTGCGAATGTGGAGATGCAGTCCATGAAAGACAACGACGTTTGGGATTTGGTGGATCGTCCTCCAAATACCAAAACGGTGGATTGTAACTGGCTCTTTAAGATAAAGACCTACATGGACGACAATATACACATCTATAAATCTCGTCTCGTGGCAAAATGCTTTACTCAAGTCTATGGTATAGACTATGAGGAAACCTTTACCCCAGTGGCAGACATTAGGGCTATTAGAATTCTCTTAGCCATAGCAGTATTCTATGACTATGAGATATGGAAAATGGATGTCAAGACAGCCTTTCTAAATGTTCATCTAGACGAAGACGTCTATATGAATCAGCCAGAAGGTTTAATGATCCATTACATTCCAACAAAGTGTGCAAGCTAAAAAGGTCCATTTATGGACTTAAGAAAGCGTAGTTGGAGTAAAAGATTTGATGAAGAAATCAAAAAGTTTGGTTTTGTTTAGAATTTCGATGAGCCATGTGTGTATCAAAATTTCAGTGGGAGTAATGTTACTATCTTAGTCTTATATGTAGATGACATATTTTTAATGGGAAACAGTATTCCAATGCTTGAAAATGTTATATCTCATATTGGAAAATGTTTTGCCATGAAAGACTTAGGTGAAGCAGCATTTATTTTGGGGATCAAGATCTCGAGAGATAGATCTAAGCGGTTAAATTGAGTTAAGTCAAAAGGCTTATATTGATAAAATACTAAAGAGATTTAGTATGGAAAATTCTAAGTGTGGAAATTTACCAATGCAAGATGGACATAAACTCAACATCAAGGACAGTGCTTCTACACCTGATGAGGTGGAGGGCATGCATATGATACCTTATGCTTCGGCAGTAGGATCTATTATGAATGTGGTGAGATGCACAAGGCCTGATATGGTTTTGCACAGAACATTGTTAACAAGTTTCAACATAATCCAGGCGAAAGACATTGGATTGATGGAACATATTGAAGTAACTTAGGGCTACTAAAGATATGGTTCATATCTCTACAACAGAATCTGAGTACATTGCATCTTATGAAGCTGCAAATGGAAGTTGTTTGGATCCAGAAATTTATTTCTGGACTTGGTTTTGTTCCCACAGCCAAGTCTCCTTTGGATATGTATTGCGACAACACTTGTGAAATAATCATAGCCAATGAACCCGGGGTTCAGAAGGGAGCTACACACTTTCAGGGGAAATTTTACTATATTCGTGAACAAGTTGAACGAGGTGAAATTCAAGTACTCAAGGTTCACGCGGATGATAACTTAGTAGATCCTTTAACAAAGGCGCTGGCAAAGGCGAAGTTAACTCAATTAGTTGAGGGGATAGGACTTCGTTTATCTAGTAATCACATGTAAATCCGTGGATTTAGTATTTGGATATATGGATGTAATAAACGAATTTATTTATGAATGAAATAATATTTGTCATATTTTGTTTTCATTTATTATGATATTTGTATCCTATTTTTCATGTTTATCCTTGAATAATATTGTGTAATATCATTCTAAATATCCGTTGTCAAATGATCATATGGGAATATGATTGAATTAAGACAATATCTGAGTGTTTAGTCAGCTTGGCTCACTAACTCACATGGTATCCATTATGATGCATAATGGATTATCCCACATGAATTATTACTTATGGATCCTTGTCATTAAGTATAATTCATAAGGTTTAAATATCCTTAGACTTGAGATACAAGTTGCTACTCATGTACGTAGTGCATTATTTGATCATAGTCAATATTATTCCTGGATAAGGGTAGCAAAAGGGCTATTTTTGGTAATGGTACGAAATACGATGACTACCAGTTGTATTCAAGATATGATTTGTTCCTTCAGTGAAAACTGAAGTTAGATACTTACCGGGCCACTCATGGATACTTAAGATGTTTGTCTGGCCAGACCCAAATAAATCTAGATGTTTCTCGATAGTATTTGGTAATCTTTAAGTGATTTTCAAAATGAGAAACAGTAGTTAAAATGAATGATTTTCATCCATCTATATATTTTAACTAGAGTATCTATAACAAAGGGATATAAACCGATTATAGACTCACAGTGACTTTGGAGAAACTTTACTCGTGCATTTATGGGAGCATTGATATGTTGCTATACATTGATCAATGTTATCATGTTTATTTGAACTTATTCAAAAGTGGGAGCTGTAGGTATTTGAATAGTGTCGAATAAATATGTGACTGTAAATGTGTGAGACTACGGGAGCGCACACATCGACATTTAGACACGACTACTAGTTTAACATATTTAGTAAATATTACTTAAAGGGTTAAGTATAATATTTATTAAATGGAGGGGTTTATTATGTAAATAAGGAGGTTTCCTTATTGTAATATAACTCAAACTCTAGGATTTGAAAACCTATAAATAAAACACAAACGCTAAACCCTAATTACTACAATAAAAAAATATCGACTATTTTTATCCGATCGGTTAGTTTAAGAAAAGGGGGTTTTTTTTCGGGTAATAAGGAGTTGTTGCTAAGACAATTGTTGTACAAAGCTTAAACAAGTACTAGCATACTCGTCTGTCGATAAACAGGGTGTCGCGTACGCAATGGTAGTAGAAACCTTATGTTAGGTTTTCATTATTTTGCTTGCTCAATGAGGTACACACTTTATATCCGATTTATTATTTACTATGTGATCTTAATTTCCGTTACATGTAATGGTGTGGCAATTTGACTCGAGGTCTATACTTATATAACGAACAACCTAATAAATAATATCTCCGTTACTTTCCTGAGTAATCAAACAAAGAAAAATCTAAGTTTCATATGTGATCAACTACCGAGCCTACAAGCCCATCAAATCAAATTAATTAAGGCGCGTTTGGACTAATCGTTGGCTGTATTTTTTCATTTTGAAGTTTAGGTACCCAACAATGCTAATGGTCCAGCACTGCATTGGTCATTGGATTACATGCCATGGAAGTTAGCCTACGTGAGTGAGAGCTTATCCACCTTCACAAGAAGACATGCGGACTACATTCTAAGCTAGCTGCATCACAATGCTATGTATTGCCACCACCAACTCCACATCCAATTGTTGAATTTGACTTTAAACTGATTAGAGTAACTAGAATACAGTTCAAATTTATCGACCTTCGGTTGACAACATTGAGTAAGGGTTTTGTCGGAGTCTGGGAGACTTGCATCAGTATTTAGAAAAACGAGATTAGGAGTCGGATGTAACTAAAATTAAAAATCACATCATGATGTAACTAAATGATAAAAACTACATTTCATACCCTACAACAATATAAGATTCATTTCAATATTAAAAACTTGAAATGTAAAAATTCCCATCAGTCCTATGAAATCGCCCAATATTAAAATTGCCCAATTCGGCTTATTGCACATGGAGTTGTTTGTGTACTATATTTGCAGATACTTCAAGTACATATAACTAATGTAACATCTTATAGATACCAACCTTTATTCACTTAAATATTAGACTTTATTAAAGGACGACAAGTACAAAAAATTGCAAATCTCAATCAAGAAAGTCCAACATGACCTCATCTATGTATGGGAAATCAGAGAAACTTATTTGGTTATCTAAAGTCTCCCCATCAGCTAGAAAACCACTGAAAGACCAGCCAACTTCATCGCCAATTCCCTTTTCCTGATCATCGAATAACTCGTCCAAATAATTTGTAATCTTGTCATCTGATACTTTCGATGATAATATTAACCCTGAGGAAACATTAAAGGCATCATCTACGGCGTCTTCATTTGATAATGCTCTTACATTAACGTCTTTATCATGAGCTACATGGTGTGGGTACCAATTTTGGATTTTGGACAAGATTTTTGGTTGCGGCTTAATAATTGTAACCCGTGTGGTCTGTTGTAATGACTCACATTCTTTAGTTTCTTCTTCCTTTTGTTGTTTCTTGACACGAGAGCGAAGATGGGTGTTCCAGTAGTTCTTCACATCATTAGCAGTTCTTCCTGGTATTCTCCCCGCAATCAGTGACCATCTAAAATAATATGCCAGCCAAGTTATAGTCTACTTCTATAAACGGTTCTCACGGTTCTCAATCCTTTTTTAATTCTCGTTTGAACCTAACATTATATATATATATATATATATATATATATATATATATATATATATATATATATATATATATATATATATATATATATATATATATTATAGAGACCACTAGGGTTTGCCCAAGTGGTTATAGCATGCTGCCTATCTGTGGGAGGTGTATATCAGGGGCTAAGATGCACCTTCCAAGTGGTAATTAGAATCGTTAAATATTAACATAATTGCCAAAGAATAAAACTTTCTTTTTGTAACTTTTGCAAATACAAAACAGTGAAATTATAGTATTGTTTCTAAAATTGTGTGGTTTTTGTTTGTTGAAAATAATTTTGGGACGGAGGAAGCATGTCTTTTATCATTTTCAGCTTTATTTTTTCCCACCTGTTGCCAAGAAGCTTGTGAAGCCTAAGCATGAGATCAACTTCATCTTCACCAAAATCTCCTCTTTTTATATTTGGCCTTAGATAGTTCAACCATCGTAACCTACAACTCTTCCTACATCGATTTAAACCTGTAGATTATGTAATAAAGATATTAATCCGGAAAAAAAGAGTAAAAGAGATAAAATGTTCGGTAGACAGAAAATGGTTGCAACGTAAAATATGTTAAGTTAATTTTACCGGCTTTAAGGGGAACAAGGTGCCATTTCCCTTCGCCAAATTTCTCGATACAATTTTTGAGAAGCATGTCTTCTTTGGTAGTCCATGCACCTTTCCTCAATACTAAACTCGTACTACTACCCTTTCTCATTTGTTTGTACTTTACACATGTATTTTCCAACATTGACTTATGAGTGAATCTTTCACTATATTAACATAAAGTACTTGATTTTTTTTGTCTCAGCTTATAACCTTAAGTCCCTAATCGCTATAATTGTTCCTTTTATAGACACATGTCAAACTGCATCCAAGCTTTCCCTCCACACACTCAACACCCACTTGTAATAATAATTATTTTCTTATATATCGGACATTTATTTTCACACGAGGTTATACATATATGTATTTAAGATAGTTCAAAAAAAAAACCATAATATTTAAGAATTAAGACTACGATTAAAAGGGATAAACAACTAATATAAGTGGTAAACCACGATTTATCTATAAATACTACAACAAAATTATTATAAAAATGTGTAATTTTTTTTAAATTTGTACACA
Source organism: Senecio squalidus (assembly GCA_910822075.1). Classification (NCBI taxonomy): domain Eukaryota; kingdom Viridiplantae; phylum Streptophyta; class Magnoliopsida; order Asterales; family Asteraceae; genus Senecio; species Senecio squalidus. The sequence continues at coordinate 22,088,809 of CAJVGC010000592.1, forward strand.
CTTATAAATGTGTATTTGTTTACGTTAATAAGCGCGAAGAAGTAATAAAGAATTCTTAAGACATGAAAATTTTCCCATTATAAGTGCGTAAAAAGATAGAAATCTTCACACCTTCATGTGTATTAGTGTATAGATAAATTCGCCGCACCCATTTTCTACGCACTCCTCTTGCGCGTGAAAATTGAATGAGGCGGATTAGTTCTTACATATTTAAGCGTGTGAAGTAATACACACTACACCAAAAAACGGCTTTAGGGACTACGGATGTAGTCCCGAAAAACCTATCGGGACGACATGTAGTCCCTGCTAGCGTAGTCCCCATTGCTCCGTCCCTATAGGTTGGCGGGACGACATTTTTTATTTTTAGGGACGACGCGTTGACCGGCCACGTCGACGTTTTTTTATTTTGGGACAATATCTTTCGGGACTACATGTCGTCCCTTGAAACTGTTCAAAAACGTCGAGTGAAATGCCTTTCGGGACTACAATCTGTCCCAAAAGATTTTTTCGAAACCTCTAAGGACAGGGTTTTCGGGACTACATGTAGTCCCAACAATTTAATAAATTATTTAATTAATATATTTAATAAATCATTTTAAAAATATATTTATTAAATATAATTTAATTTTAATTAATTATTTTTAAAAATATTAATTCTATTATTTAATCACAAAATCAATATACATATCATTTAGTCACAAAATCAATAAAAATATTAATTCTATTATTTAATTCTATTATTTTTGTTTTTGATTTCAATATACCAATACATATAAACACATATACAAATCAATATACATAATCACAAAATGAATAAAAAAAAACATAAAAGTTCAATCATTAATAAAACTTAATGTAAATAACAATAAATTATACTATTATTATTACAAATCTTTAAATTGAAACTAAAAACCACAAAGAAAAAACCTCCTAAACACTAAACAAGTTTCCCAAAGTATATTAAGATTTCGGTCCAATGGTGGTGGTGGCAGCAGATGGGGCTGGAGGTGGTGGTGGCGGGCGGCGGCAGTAGGTGGAGAGGCGGCGGCAGCAGGTGACAGCAGTGGTGGCGGTGGCTTTTGGTGGCAGCAGTGGCGGTGTGTGATGGCAGGGGTGGTGGTGGCGGTGCTTGGTGACAGGTGGTGGTTTTTGATTAAGGTTTTATGGTGGTGTAGTGGTGGTGATAAGAAAATAAATGGGATAAATTTTGTCAAATCTTTGATGATAATAAGATATAAATCGTTTCCAAAAAAAAATAAAATATAAATGAAGAGAGAGAGAGAGAGAGAGGGAAGATTATATAAAAGCGTGGGTTAATTGAGTGATTGAAAATTTTTGGGGGGAAATGAAATTTCTGGGACAAAAATTTTGGTGGTTTAATTGTTATTGATGATTTTTTGTTATATATTTAAGTTTATAAAAAGTCTAATTAACATGTATTTAAAAATATACACCATTTATATAAATTTATAATTTTATTTTTTAAGGTTAAAAGTTATATAAAAAGAAGTCTATGTATTTTCATATTTTTTAGATTTCGAGGAAAATAATAAACATAAACAAAGTCGATAAAGTTTTTTAAAAAGTTTTATTTTCTTTTTAATATTTCGCTTAAAATATATATTTGTTATTCAAAAATAAGTTATTTTTTGTATAAGTTATTAAATTGTGGAAAAATGTTATCGACTCGTTTTTACGATTGTTGATGAAATGTAATACTTTATGTATATTGTGATAACACAATTTAATAATTGATGAAAATGTATTTATCGATTCAATAATTCCTTATTAACCAAGTTCAATAGCTAGCGACACACGGACACTAACTCGAATAGTCGATGATCAATAGTGAGTAGACGATTGAATAACGTTAAATATGTGATAAGATACATTGAAATTGTTGCTTCTGGTATTTGATCGATCGAGGGTTTAGGATTATAGTTTAGGGTTCAAGGGTTCATGAGGGTTATCGTTGTTAAAAGCTTCAGATTTCATGTTTAGGGTTTATGGTTTATTGTTGTTTAAGGTCTAACTTTAGGGGTTTAGGGTTTAAAGTATTTGTTAATTGAAATACGACACGTAAACATTTCTGATACCTTCAGATATAGGTTTATTTTAAGTATTTTCCACGTTTATCGTAAGTAGTTATGAGTTAAGGGTTTAGTTAGGTCTCTACGATTAATTAAACAATTAATTTACAATTATTATATATTGAATACTATTATATGTGCACAATGGAATTGATAGACCCTCATAAGTGACCTCATCCTTCCATGCAAATAAAACGCACGCAAATGAATAACTTCGGATGTCATGTTTGTCTTTGAGGTTAGGGTTTAGGATTATAGTCCCGGGTTTAAGGATTTATGAGGGTTATCGTTGTTAAAAGCTTCAGATTTCATGTTTAGGGTTTATGGTTTATCGTTGTTTAAGGTCTAACTTTAGGGGTTTAGGTTTAAGGTATTTGTTAATTGAAATACGACACGTACACATTTTCTATACCTTTCAGATATAGGTTTGTTTTAAGTATTTTCCACGTTTATCGTAAGTAGTTACGAGTTAAGGGTTTAGTTAGGTTCCTACGGCTAACTATAAAATTAATTTACAATTATTACATATTGAATACTATTATATGATATAATATATACAAATAATATCTTAAATAAAATCAATTAATTGATATTTATATTATATATTTTTAATTTAAATATATTTTAAATAACATTTTAGTATAATTACTTTTAATAATATAATATATACAAATTTTTTGATATCAAGTAATAATGTTTTAAATAAAATCAATTATTTGATATTTATATATTATATATTTTTAATTTAAATATATTTTAAATAACATTTTAATAATTACTTTTAATGATATAATATATACAAATTTTTTTATATCAAGTAATAATATCTTAAATAAAATCAATTAATTGATATTTATATATTACATATTTTTAATTTAAATATATTTTAAATAACATTTTAATAATTACTTTTAACAATTATATTTTAAATAACATTGTAGGGTTTTTAGGGACTACATGTTGTCCCCTAAAGTATTTAGACATTTGGGGACTACATTTTTGGGTTTTTAAAGACTACATGTAGTCCCCTAAAAGTTCAGTTTAGGCGACAACTTTTTCCCTCCATTTTTTCACTTTGGTGACCTTTTTAGGGACAACGACTGTAGTCCCTAAAGCTTTGTCGAATTAATATTTTTTAATGGTTGTCCCGTAATAGTTGTTTGTCGGGACAAATATGTAGTCCCCTTAAGTTTTGTCCTCTAACACATTTACCGGGACAACCTTGTAGTCCCGTAAAGTTTAAGCGCCAATTTTTCCCTCCAACATTTTTTCGTCATGGGTTTTTAGGGACGATATGTAGTCCCGATAAATAGTAGTCAAACTCAAACTAAACATGAGACTCCTGTTTTGTCACGTAGTGAAGTTTTCGGGACTACATGTTATCCCGATAAATGATGGTGGTGTCCCTATAGGTTATGGTCAAACTTTGGGGAAAAAAAACTCAATTTTTGTCGTCTAGTGGACTTTTCGGGACGGATTTTCGTAGTCCCGAAATTTTTTTGTCCCAAAAGCCCTTTTTTGGTGTAGTGACATGTGTACGTACTTTTAGGTGCATACACTTTTTACACAGTACAAATACATGTTGTGTAGAATGGAAATTAAGAATTTGTACTGTATACTAAATTAAATTTTCGTTAGGTAGAATGAAAGAATGTATGTTGGATTTGAAGAATTAAATGCTAAACTCTCAACTATAAGGAGTATTATTTTGAAAAGATAAATATCTTCTAGATGTCAATCAAGTTTGATAATTGAACAAAGAAAATTACAAGTCTTATGACTATGGGTCATATATCAATTGAATACGTCCATTTCTATTAATTTCGTAATTTCGATGGGTACTTGTCAAATTTTATATGGCTCTTCCAATTACACGAAAACATTTTTGTTATGAGATTTGTATTTTGTAGAATAGGTTCATTCATTCTGTCACTCTCCTAGGCTTGAGATGGAGGGAGAATTTAAGTTTAAAATGGGTAAGGACGATATCAAAACAAAATTTCTGAATTTAGAAAGTTTGGTCTTCCATCAAAATATGTTGGAAATACTTAATTAATAAATAGTATGGGTGATCGATTTAAACAGAAGAGTTGTGGATTAGACAACAAAGCAAGTCGGTTCAACGACATAAGTGTCAGTTGTGTGGGAAGATGGGGTTTTGATTAAAATGTTTATAACGATTAATAAATGGAGTAGGGTTGGATTAAGATCTATAAATCCACTAATATGTTAACCCGGGACTGTTAACCCAAACACGACAAATGTAATATCCAAAAATTAAAATACATACTTTGAAAGAATAAGCAATAAGATAAATTTGAGTCTAAATATATTTAAATTATAAACTAAGTGTCTTAATAATAATTATATCATCAAAGTTATATTTTTTTGAGTTTAATATAATTTATTTATCCATACTTGTTAAACAATAAGGTTAACATAAGTTAAATGTTAATTAGTTTCTCATATGATTAAAGAATACTTAAAATATATTTTACCAACTTTTAACATTGGATTCTGCTTTGATTATGAGCTTAAACTTTTTTATAACTAAATTAATATATGATCAAATCTTACATACCAACAATTCTATATTCATAAAAAAGACCCTTGATACTATGTCATTATAATCTACTCATTACTTGAGTGTAATCACCATTAATAACCATTACTTACAAATTTATTCATTGGGGAAAATGCACCGGATGACCATTGTACTACACAAAAATATCCGTCTAGGTCATTGTACAAAATTTACGTCTATCTACATCACTATACCACATTTGACCGTTTAAATTATAACCTTAACTTTAACAAACCGTTTAAATAAATCATTTTAGTGACTTGAAACCTGTTGGTAACCGCCACGTCACCCTTTCTCTAACTTTTTATTTTCATTGTTATAAACAAGAAATTAGGGTTTATCAATTGGGGAAATTTGCAGAGCTTAATTCGTTTCTATCTTTTTATCTCTTTTATTGTTTTGTTTTAATCTGATAAACACTTGAAATGACAGAAGATTACGCAATTGGAAACTTAGTAACTAGATCTGAATCCTATCTGAATGAAGTGGGACTTAAATCGTTAGCTGGTGCTGTTTCCATTCTGCAGTCGTCCGTAAACCTCTTACCAATGGCTGAAAAAGTGAAATTAATCAATCGTTGTATAGACACTATAGCATTCATAGTCACTAAAGAAAGCCAGTTTTTGTCTTATAGTAGTAGCACCAGAGCTTTAATCTCTTCCTCCTCGTCGTCATTATCACATCCAAAAGTTGTAGTTGATTGGTGGGCTGATGCTCTATGCCCAAAACTGTCTTCGAGGATTGGTAAACTCTCTTTGTTTCCTCTGGCATTTTAAACAATCATATAAACAATCATATCAAAAGTTGGGGATTCCGGTGGGTTTGAGATGACCGGATTTTCAGCCGGCGTTGCAGAGTTTAATGAATTTGTCACCTGTTACCGCCCAATATCTCTTTGTCACTGCAACTCTACCAGTTGAGATATACAATAAGCTTGTTGAAAATTTCCCCGATATAAAAGGATGTGTTGATTCTTCGTTTTATTGTGTTAATGATATATCACAAAATCGTTCCTTGTATCTGAATTCAAGCTGCCCTATACAAGAAATGGTGATATGAGAAAGGTTTGGTTTTATTCTCTTTCCTCATCGGGAATATGCAGGTTGGTCACAAAATATATATTTTAAAAATGAAAGAGAGAGAGAGAGAATTAGTGGGGGGGTGACGTCACCGGTTTTTGACCGGTTTTTTGAAAAAAGTGGTTTAAATAAACGGTCAAATGTGGTATAGTGATGTAGATAGACGTAAATTTTGTACAATGACCTAGACGAATATTTTTGTGTAGTACAATGGTCATCCAGTGCATTTTCCCTTTATTCATTATTTATCTCTAAATTAATGACCATATTTATTAGAAACCATCCATTATCTTTGACGTTACAATTTCAAATAAATTCTTAAATTTTCACCCTCTCCCATTAATTTCTAGCCCCAAATTTTTTTTTATTTTTTTATTACTATATTGTAATTGTAAAGGTTTTGATTCATTTTAATGAAAAAAAAAAAAAAAAAGGTTATTGTGATGTCTAAATGTTAAGGTAATGTATTTAACTTCTATTTTTTGTTCCACGGTTGTTAGATTATATGATTTTCTTATAAACTCTAAAATTATGAAATAAAACCACAAATAAGAAAAAAAAAATTCATGTCTAAATTTTATTTAACATTTCAAACTTTTGATGGTAAAAATACAAGGAAATTATGGAGATTTTAAGAAAACTTGTAACTTTTAAATAACATTGAGTGTAGTATAACCTCATTTATTATAATTTAATATTTGTTCCATATTGAAAGAACTAATTTTGATAAACCTTTTTATAAAAGCTAACTAAATACAAACTATAAAACTATATATTGTAATTAAGATGCATTATAAGATAACTATGTTGATATTTATAATTTTCAAGCTAAAGTAAAAGTTGTAGTTTAGTATATATTATAAACATTATATAAGTTGAAGTCCTTTCTAATTATTTATATATATATATATATGAATGACAGAGGTTCTGTTACACTACATTCTTAAAATACATATCGGTAGAAACACTTTAAAATCAATTAAACAATTAATTTAAAAATAGTAAAAAATATTTTTTTTCAAAACTGTTTTGGAGAATCATTCTTACATACCCTTTAGAATCATTTTATGAAATAAAAAATCGTTTTGATTTTTTTCAAAATTTTTGATTTTTAAAACCTTTGATACATTTTTTTAGAAAAGTCGATGTATTTTCAAAAATAAGGTGTATTTTAACTCAATTTTTTGTAATATTAATAATAAGATTCAGTTTTATCCATAAAGTAATGCATATTTGAAAAAAAAGTAGATGCATTTTTAATAAAATTAGAAAAATGCATCTACCGAAAAAATACATTTACGTTTTTCTCCGAAAAAAATTCAAATTTTTTTTAATTTCATAAAAAGATTCTAAAGGTTATTTTAGTATATATATATATATATATATATATATATATATATATATATATATATATATATATATATATAGTATGTGGATCAAATACAAACCATGCTTAAAATACATATCAATAAGTACATTTTACAAAAATAGTTAAAAAACTTATATATATATATATATATATATATATATATATATATATATATATATATATATATATATATATAGTATGTGGATCAAATATAAACCATTCTTAAAATACATATCAATAAGTACATTTTACAAAATTAGTTAAAAAACTTTTTTTCACATTTTTTTCGGAGAATCTTCCTAAAATAACATCCAGAATCTTTTTATGAAATAAAAAAAAAATTGATTTTTTCGGAAAAAATCGTAGATACATTTTTTCGTTAGATGCATCTTTCTAATTTTATAAAAAATACATCTACTTATTTTCAAAAATGCATCTAATTTAAGGATAAAACTGCATCTTATTATTAATATTACAAAAAAATTGAGTTAAAATGCACCTTATTTTTGAAAATAAATCGACTTTTCTAAAAAAATGCATCTACCGAAAAAATGCATCCAAATTTTTAAAAATCAAAAATTTCGAAAAAAAATCAAAATTTTGTTTTCTTCATAAAATGATTCTAGAGGTTATTTTAGGATGATTGTCCGAAATAGTTTTAAAAAAAACATTTTTTTCACTATTTTTAAATTGATTTTGGAGTGTTCCTAGCTGTATGTACTACTATATAATACATTTGATGTTTTAAGAGTTTAAGAGATTAAGTAATTTGGTTTTTGACTTTTTAGTTTGACTATACAATACAACAATTTCACAAACAAAAACCTAAAAACTAAAACAATACACAACCCTAAAACTAAAAACTCTCACTCCCAAAACTCTGAGCCGCCGCCCCCTTTCTCTATTTTATTTTCTGTCTCTCTCAAACTCTCACACTCAAAACTCTCTCTCAAACACTGTCGGAACACATAACATTGTCGGAACCTAGCCTCCGCTGCCGGAAACCTAGCCGCCGATCCCTTTCTTTAGGTAAATCTCTCTTAAACTCTTAATTAACTTTAATAAAACCATATGAAGATTTTGGACAAAAAGTGTATGTGAATCCAACGAGTTTGAAACCAATACCAAAAAAGTTCAGCAGTTACGCATTACCCGACCAACCCTTTTTGCCCCCTCTAAGCAATCTTATTATTACTTTATTTTGCTTACTTACTCTTCTGAATTAATCTTTTATAACAGGGAGTTCGTACTTTCAACCGTTATCTTGGAACCTAAGAATTAAGGTTGCTCTTGCTGCTGTAAAGGGACTTGATACCTTCACAGCCCGGAAGCAAAAGTCATATATCGTGACTTCAAGTCTTCCAATATTTTGATTGATTCGGTATGTTTTGTTAAATTTATTTCTTTACGTATGATCTTGTACTGCATTTAGTATTTTACATGATTTTTAACAAATTTAAATTTGTTTACTTTCAGAATTACCATGAGAAATTTTCTGATTTCGGGTTGGCAAAGGATGGACCGGCAGATGGAAAAAGTCATGTCTCGACAAGAGTTATGGGTACATATGGATATGCAGCCCCATATGGTCATAGGTAAGATAACTGAATAGAACCCTAATTGACGCCTTGACGGTTCAAAAAATTGAGCTAACTTTTTGTAAATGTTACATCTTTTTGAAGGTCATTTAACCGCTAGGAGCGATATATACAGTTTCGGGGTGGTCCTTTAGAGATCTTAACTGGAAGGCGGTGCATTGACAAAAACCGTCCATCAGGAGAACAAATACTCGTTGAGTTTGCTAAGCCTTACTTGACCAGCAAACGAAGGATTCTTTACATCATGGACCCATGTCTAAACGGGCAGTACTCAGCAAATGTAGCCATGAAAGCCGCCTTGCTTTCCATGAAATGTCTCTTGAAAGAGCCCAAACACAGACCGACTGCTGACGAGGTGGTGAAAGCATTAGAGCAGCTTCAAGAAATGCAGAGAGTTGCAGAGGAAATGTAAGAGAATTTGTAAACATACAAATTAGATGCTACACAGATAAACAAAAGAGACTTCAAATAAGCATACAAATTAGAAGGTTAAGTACAAAATATATCAATATGAACAAGTAAAGTATATATATATGAGCCGCAAAACCATTTTACGAAATCAACTTCATCGCCGCCGCCGCATCGCGCGGGTACTAGACTAGTATATATATATATATAAATATATATATATATATATATATATATATATATATATATATATATATATATATATATATATATATATATATATATATATATATATATATATATATATATATATATATATATATATATATATATATATATATATATATATATAAATGGTGAGGTTCCGCTACACTCCGTGCTTAAAATACATACTGGTAGGAACATTCCAAAATCAATTTAACAATTAATTTGAAAATAGTAAAAAAAATATTTTTTGTCAAAACTGTTTTGGAGAATCATCCTTAAATACCCTCTAGATTCATTTTATGAAATAAATATTGTTTTAATTTATTTCGAAATTTTTGATTTTTAAAAATTTTGATGCATTTTTTTAGAAAAAGTCGATTTCTTTTCAAAAATAAAGTGTATTTGAACTCAATTTTTTTGCAATATTAAGAGTTAATTACATGGTTCGTCCCTATGGTTTGCACCATTTTCACCCTTCATCCCTATTACTTTTTTATTACACCACTGGTACCTAAGTTTGAAATTTGTTGCCTCCAGAGTCCCTAAAATGGATGTGCCGTTAAAACAGCCGTTAAGTGACCTCACGTGTGTCACACGTGATGGGTATTTTCGTCATTTTACCACCTTCTTCCCCATTTTTAATATCCATATCCAAGAATCCCAAAACCCTAAAATCAAAATCCAAATTAAAACCCCATTAAAACTCAGATTCAAGTAAATAAAAACCCATATTCAAAATCCAAATCACAATAATGGTTAGTTTGCAACTTAATCTTACCTTAGTTGAATCTGGGTTTTTATATTTTTCAAGAATACACAAATCCGCCATTGTTAAGTTAAAAGCTTCAGGAACTTGATAAACCCATTTCGTATAAGTATTCTTTTTCACAAAAGATTACTTTTTTTCATACCCCCAAAAGAAACCAAACCAGAACAGCTTTTTCTTTATTTTGATACGATTATTTTGATTCTGGGTGAAGCTTCTTTTGATTAAAGATCTAAACTTTATGCGATTTTAATCAATGGATAGTTACCAAATGTTGAGACCTATTAAGTATACCCAACACAAAATGTATACCAACAGTTGGTAACTTACAACAGTTAGACTAAATTTGATATTGTGAATTTGCAGAGTTTATTATAAGTGTAATTCATCAAAAGGATGTCCACCAAGGAAGCGCGTGGAGTTAAGCGTAACTGATTCAAAGATGTTATTGGTAACTTACGATAGAGAACACCGTCATCATCACGCGCCGACGTCGTTACCGGTTAGTTTGACTGGGTTACAGATCTAGTGAAGCCTTGCCCCGTCACGGTTTTTTTTTTCAGTGAACTTTTTTCCGATCGATTGGTTTAACGAACTGTGTATTCCGATTTGATTGATGTTAGTTGGTTAGGTTTTCTGGATGTATGAGTTGAAAATTGGGTTTGACTGCTATTATGAACACAAAGTTCCCTGTTTTGATGAAGATGAAGATGTTTGTTTAATTAATGATTTGGATTTTATTTGTGTTTTTTTTATTATGTTTTTTTTTTTTGATTGAATCTGGGTTTTAGTGGAGTTTTAGTGGAAGAAGGTGGTAAAATGACGAAATTACCCCTCACGTGTGACACACGTGAGGACACTTAACGGCCTTTTTAACGTCACGTCCATTTTAGGGACTCTGGAGGCAACGAATTTCAAACTTAGGTACCAGTGGTGTAATAAAAAACTATTAGGGAGGACGGGTGAAAATGGTGCAAACCATAGGGACGAACCATGTAATTAACTCCAATATTAATAATAAGATACAGTTTTATCCATAAAGTGAATGTTACTATAGGTACTTTCATTCAACTTGAAAAAAGTTAATGCAGTCGGACTACAGGTACTCATTGATGCATATATAAGTGTAAGATGGATGTGTATGGCTCGATCATATAATTAAAAGAAAAACGACTACTTGATTACACGAACTGCTCTTTTTTCTTTTAACAAATCGGTTTTTCTCAAGGTGCCGATTCTAACGAGAAAAAAGTAAGTTGTATGTCTTATTAATATACAATAGTGTTTAATTATTTATAATCTTACTAATAGTAATATATAATAGTATTTAATTATTTATATATATTTAATTGTCCATGTTAAATATGGCCATACCATAATTGAAGTAGGAGGGCCACTACCTATCTTCTGAACTCTTCTATTTTTTAGATCCCCACAAACGTACTGTCAAAATCATTTCTCAAAACTTCCAAAACACATATGGCGCTTTGTTACTCAGTCGAGACACAATTAATCAATGCTGACTTTCTATTATCACAAAATCACCTTATGTATATATATAATACATATATCACTGTCTGTCGGTGGACTTTAACTAATGTATCATAAATAGCCAAATACTAATTCGTTAACTATATAAAATATGTAGGGGCGTAAAAAAAAACCGAATTAACCAACAAAACTAAGACATATTATTAACCGACTCATTTAATTAATCGATGGTTCGGTTTTATAATTTCTCTTTAACCAAATATTTTGGGTCGGTTACGGAGTTAATTCTCTTCAACCAAATACTTTGAGCGATATTACGAGATTCATAGGGCAGAGGGTACAAATTCATAGGGTCCAAGTTTTTTTACACAAGTATATAAAATCTCGGCCCTAACCCTTAAAATAAGAATATTTTATAACCTAATTTCTTTGTCCGACTATCATCTTCGCTCTCCCAAAACCAGGGAAATTAGACGGGTTAGGCAACCAACTCTACAAGCCCAAAAATCTAGAGGGCCTGAAAATTAAAAAAAACGATACGGTTTTATTTTTATGTATATATTTTAAAATCAATGGTCTATGTAAAAACATAGAAGGCCCAATAAAATAGCTTAAGAAAATAAATCCCTAACCCAATTTAATTATAAATTGTTTAGTTGTTTTTAAAAACTAAAATTAAATTATGATATCAAGTAAGCAGTGTCGGATTTTAAGGAGTTTACTGTGGATGATTGAACAGGGCTCGAAAAATGATGGGCCCTTTTTATTTAGCAAATATATGTACAGTTATATGTAATTCTTAAAAAAATATCACGTGTTATATAATAACATAAAATAAAACATGTTATTCTAATATTTGTATTGTTTAATCTTATAACAAACATTGTAGTATATAGAAATTTTGTCTTTATATAAATAATAAATGTATTTAGGGGCACATTTTTTTCTCGTCGTACAGAAGGGGTGAGTAGAAACCGAACAAAAAATCGAAAATCTCTAAAAACCGAAAAGAGCCATTCTGAAAAACCGAACCAATTCGTAAAATCGACGGTTAGGGTTTACATTTTGGAGAATTCAGTTTTTTGTTTAGTTTGGGTTTTGAGTTGAAATCGGACCGTTTATAATCGAACCGAACCGAATAGTTTTAAGTTAAATTTTTTATATATGAAAAATAAATAAATACAAAACAAATTGATTTAGCATTATTATGAAAATTTGTTGCTATTAAGTTGCAAAAAAACTAAACAATAATTACATATCAATGTTACTATGTTACTACTAATAGTATAAAGAAAACAAATGTTCCAGCCACACAGTTAATATTGTTTTGAGATTTTATATTAAGAAACACACTGTAATAAGTAAATAAAGAAATATATATAACAACAAAGATTTCATAATCACATATCGTTTCTTTTCGTATGTGTTCATTATGCTAGTGTCTTTGGTTCTTATTGTAACTACATAAATTATCATTAGGCATGTCCATTAACAACATAAGTATGATGGTCACATCTACGGTTGTTCTAAAAACCAAGAAAAAACCGAAACCAAACCTGTAAAAACCGAATTCGAAAAAATCGAACTCATTCAAAACCCAAACTGAACGGTTTTTCTTTTTTTAAAAACCGAAATTTCGGCTGGGTTCGGATTTAGGCTAGAACCGACTCAACCCAACCCATACACACTCCTATCGTACAGGGCCCTTAAATCTCCGGTCCCGCCATGCATATAAGTTTTTATTATATTTAAAATTTTGGTTTAACGGTGCTCTTGTACAATTGTGGCATAGGAGACCCGAAATCCATGAAATGGTCCTAGGGTTGTGCAAAACACTGAATTAACCGGTAAAACCGAATCAAGTTCACCTACTCAAACCATAAATTGACAGTTCGATAAGTTGTTCTTCATTAACCAAATATTTAGGGTCGATTGTGGAAAAGGCCATAATCGAATCGGTTTTTAATCGAACCAACCCATTCTAACATACGTGATATCTACTTTAACGGTCACACCAAATTTAAACGTGTCTTATATTATACTTTAAATAGAACGGTCAAACTTAAACTTAATCATTTATTTAATTAATTAAAAGTGTGACCATTATATTTAAAGTATAATATAAGACAAGTTTAAGTTTAGAGCGCTCACAGTCATAGCACCAAAATGTTTGGTGTTATGGTCATCAGCATAACTCAGTGCATAACATAACACAAAAAATATCCTCTAGACATAACTCATGATTCTGGGACCCATCAATTTTTTTATTTTTATCATATTATTTTTAATACATTATTAATAATAAAAATACATTAATAATAAAAATAAACTTAGATTAATATTAAAAATAAAAAGACGATACAATAATACTTAAAAATAGAAGACGTTTACAATAATTAAAAACTAACTACTTATTTCAACCTAAACCTAAATGTTACGTTCGACCGCAAATTCAGAGCGTATTTCGGCCTTAATCCTCTCGACTTCGGCCTGGTCCTACGGTTCCATATCATGTGTAGGCATACGGAGAAATTACATTTTCCGAAAACGGCGTTTGTCTTGGATCTCTATTGTTTTAGCGATCATAAGCTCGCGAAATTCATTGACAACGTCGTCGTTAAACTCGTCACACTTTGAAGATACATCAGAGGACGAGGAGGACCGTGCGACTTTAAGTGCTCGTGGCTTCCCTAAAGGTCTTGGGATTTCATCATTACCAAAGAGCTCCAGTTCTTCTTCGTTACCGACTTCGTCGAGGTCTACCGCTTCGTCAACGGCTTTAGGATTTAGAAACTTTGGTGATTTATGCAAAACCTCCCACGCACTATGATGACGAAATGGGCTTCCCTTGGCTTCGTACATTGTTAACACCATTGTGTAAACCGCTTTGTCATCCTCACCACTTGATCGATCTCGTTTGACACGGTCATGACATGCTATGAAAGACAGCAAAGATTGGCTCATAGCCCTCCATTTCTCCGTTAGTTGGTGTTTTTGTGAACGGTTCCGCCAAACCTTCGTTGAAATGACCAAGTACACGATACCAAAAAGTTGGTCCGCTTTGTGAGTTTCCTTTTTTCCTACACTCAGATACATGAACCCAATTCTCCGACAAACGTCATTCTTGCGCTTGTGAGCACTGAATCTTAGATGGTGGGCCTTCGACTTCCACGACCGGGTTTTTTTTCTTACCTTTATCTTTTCTCTTACGATAGCTGCTAGGTTCTTCTGGTTGTGGTTGGAACGATTGTGACGGTTGGAATGATTGTGTTTGTGGTTCTTGGAATGACTGTGTTTGTGGTTGTTGGAATGATTGTGTTTGTGGTTGTTGGAATGATTGTGTTTGTATTGTTGTTGCCATTGCCAAAACTGAAATTGTTGTCATTCGTTCATGGCTTGTTGATGGGTGGAGATTGTATGTTGGGGTTTCCCGAGAGTAGTGAAGTGAAGTCGCGGGGTTGTGTTTGAAAATTTGTGAAACACCGGAAGGAAGGCGAGTTGGAATCGAATGGCGAATAATCGTTGTGTTGCGACATTTTTTTTGCGCTTATTTGAAATCTAGAGAGAAAGAAGATGATTTGGTGAATGTTTTTGTAGTTAAGGTTGGGTATTTATAGAATTGGTTGAAAAGTTTGAAAAAAAAAAAATTCCAACGCCTAGTTTTTAAATTATTTTTTTTCGTTTTTTTGATTAACTTTACCGTTAGGAAAAAAAATCCGTCACATAACACGCGTTGCATATGTAACACGGCCGTCATGGTGCTGCCTATAACACGGTCGGCCAGCCATGACGACGTTATGAAAAAGGATAACGCGAGGTTTTAATATCCCGCTACGTGCCCTCTTAGTATTCCCATATTACACCCTAACTGATCCCCCACCCCATCTCTCTCCCTCGTCTATCAAACTCCTTAACCAAAACTTTATGGTTTCAACCTAGGTTTCTACACACACCCACTCTTTATTTATTGCTTAACGGCTAAGCTATCCGGGCTATATGTGATAGCTTGTTTAAAGAAACAATGGGGAATCAAGAGAGAAAAGATGAAACGACTCTATTTTAATGATAACTAGTATCGATACGAATATGTTAGCAACCTCGAAGAAAATAAAGATGGTTGATGTTTTTGTTCATCCCAATGTAAATACGAACACGGATAAAAGTTATTGAAACCTATTAAGGAAAATATAATATATATTATAAATCATAAAAATTAACAATAAACTTATAAAAGCTAAAATTTTATTTTGTAAAAAATAATCAATAAAAGAACCTTCACCATTTTTTCTTTTAAGACCTCTACATATTATTAAGCATCCAAATCTGAATCCAATAACCATTACGTACGAGTGGGAACTTTTTTTTTCCAAATCATAGGAAAAGCCCGAGTCTTTAAGATCTTTGTTCGAGCAGTGGTTGTCAAACACAAGAAATAGGTGGTGTCAACCTTGGATCTCCTGTGATGAGCACAGTGCAAACCCAACAGTTCTTGACGAACCTAGGGTGATCAAGGTTGAAGATGAAAGCAAGAGTATATGAACTCTGTTTAAGCTTTTGTGTGTGTGTGTTGAAGTGAAGTAGTATCTGTCGACCATGATTAGACTATGTATTTATATTACCAGTTTCAAGCATAGGGAACGTCCATCAATTAATGACGATCATGAATACTTAAACTGCCATAATAATCAATCAGTGGTATACTAATCGTCTTCTACTTTATTATTGTTAAGATGCGACGTCTCACAACCTAAGACAACCTGACAGGCTGTGCTTGGTAAGTGATGACCTATGTCGACCACCTGACAGGCGATGAACGCCTGTCAGGCGATGACAGCCTGTCAGGCGATTGACAGCTTGTCATGCGACTGACAGGTGATGACAGCCTGTCAGGCAATGGCATACAGGCTGTACAATCTAGACAGGCGTGTCTTGCTCAATGGGCTTGCTTGTAGCAGCAGGCTTTAAGCAATAAAAGCCCATGTTAGTATTTAGGTTTTAGGGATTACCTATATATATGCATAGGGTGATCCCTACTAACCTCATCATGCCCCCGAGTTAGGATTTGTCAAAACAATAGTTTTCAAGTCGTAACTACTCATTACTCGCGTAAGTCTGCGATCTTTTCTCTTTATTTATTTAATTTTTTTTTCGAACCCGGAGTAGCGATCCGGGTACCAGGGTATTAGCCCGGTACCGGCGGTAGTGGATCGAGGCAACCAAAGTAAAGAGTCGTGTACTGGCAATTGTAGCCGGGTACCGGCGGTATCCAAGGTAAAGTGCCGGGTACCGGCAATTGTAGCCGAGTACCGGCGGTATCCAAGGTAAAGTGCCGGGTACCGGCAATTGTAGCCGGGTACCGGAAATTGTAGCCGGGTACCGGCGGTACCGAGTAATACCGGCTGTATCCAGGGAGCGTGATCGAGCAATGCCGGCTGTATCGAGGAGCTTGGCCCGGTGTACCGGGAGCTTAGCCCGAGTACCGGGAGTGTAACCCGGGTACCGGCAGTTTATCCCGGCTACCGGCATTTTTAGCCCGGGTACCGGGAGTTTTGGCCCGGTGTACCAGGAGTTTAGCCCGGGTACCGGCTGTTTTGGCCGGGTACCGGCTGTTTTGCCCGGGTACCGGCAGTTTTAGCCGGGTACAAGCTGGTTTGATGTTTTTAGTCGTACGCTAAACCTTCTAATTGTAACTGTTTGTCTTTTTGCAGGAGTAATTGGTTGTTTGTGTTAGGAAGCTATCCTGCAGGTATGTGACTTACTTGTCCTTTGCATTCATTTGTTTGCGCCTGCTAGCAATAACTGATATACCGTGTTATTTATTAGGCATACCATAGTTACCTGTGTTTGACATGGGGGAGCGAGTGTCAGTAAAAGAAGTGCCCTCAGTTTATCGTAGCCCTAACAGAATCGATGACAACATGCTAGGAAGACTTATGGCAGTGTACCCATGCCTTAGGAAATATAATGCTATCGTAGCTAGCGAACACCAACGAGCCAATTCTCCTCCGAAAGGGAAAGTAGCCCTTTATATCCATTACCTTTCCCATTGCAATTTTAGATTGCCCGCCACCACTTTTTACCTGAATGTGTTGAACTATTACAAGCTGGGATTTGCACAGTTACATCCGGTAGCTTGTTCAAAAGTCGTGACTTTTGAGATGTTGCTGGTGGCAATGGGAATAAAACCAACAGTGTCTTTGTTTAGGAAATGCTATAAATTGACTAAATCTAATGATTGGTATTCAGTAGAGGTGAGAGATAGGAAGCAAAAATTCATTTGTGATTGTGCGACTAGTCATAGGAATTGGAGATATAGGTATGTGTTTGTCGATACGGCTTTTAGAAATATTTGGGCTAGTAACCTGGTTAATTGGAAAACTGGGCTTGATAAGGACATAAACGAGCCTCCAAATCTGAAGCCTCCTAGCGCAAGGTCGTGTAGGCAGATTTTAAGAAAGACAATTAACTTTAGGGTGTATGAGGAAGGTGCTTCGGTGTTGGCAGGTATTTCGGATAACTGGGATGAAGGAATGAAGCCTGTCATAAGGGACTCGGAGACCGGGAAACGTGGGTTCCTGCTGTTACTTAGACATACTTTTACATTAGCTTTTTGCATATACTGACCTATTATATGTTTCCTTGCAGCTATGAGTTTGATGGATTTCATGGCGGGAGATCCTGATTGTATGGAGTATGAGATTGAAACTCATCCTGTTGACGTTATCCCTAGTGCACAAGAACCTGGAGCCACCTCTCAATCTAACTCAGCAGGGATGAACTTGACATCTACCACTGATGTTGTATCAAACACCACTCCAAGTAAGTACACAAACTTTATACATATGTATTTATCATGATAAGTGTATAATCACGTTTTTTGATTTTGTTTCACAGCTGCTGCTAGAAATGAAAAGTGGACATCACATGCTATTTCTGACAATGACCACGATGAAGAAACAGGTAACACCGTAATTATAGTCATTGCCAACTTATTACCCGTTGCTTAACATTTTTATTATGAATATGCAGAGGAGTTTGATGATCTGGGGGCAACGTCCCTCTCAGATCCCAGGTTGGATGGTCGAGATATGTTAGGATTGGGCAAACGGGGGACGA
>CAJVGC010000592.1:22107616-22144017 GCA_910822075.1 Senecio squalidus
TCGCAGGGCCTCCTCATTAGCTGGGTTAAAGTCCATGACCCTTCTTGTCGGATGAGTAATTTCTGGAGGAATAACTGCCTCAGTACCATAAACCAAACTGAAAGTGTTTCAGATGTAGTTGTACTTGGTGTAGTTCTATGAGCCCACAGTATACCTGTAATAGATCTGGCCGATGCTGATTGCGCTTGCCTAACTTTGCTTTGATTGCTTTTACGATAGCTTTGTTCATGACTTCTACTTGGCCATTGGCTTGGGGATGTGCGACTGAGGTGAATTTTTGTTGAATGTTCATGTCAGAGCACCAAGTTTGAAGGGATTTTCTGCAAACTGCCTGCCATTGTCACTGACCATGACATGTGGTACCCCAAACCTGCAAATATATGTTCGCCATACAAATTGATAACTCGCTTCCCTGTGATAGTTGCCAAGGGCTTTGCCTCGAATCCACTTCGTAAAGTAGTCAACAGCCACAATGAGAAACTTGACGGTGCCAACACCAGGTGAAATGGCCCGACAATGTCAATCCTCCCATTTATAAAATGTCCATGCAGTAGTAACGGGGATAAGGTCTTGCTTCGGCATTTGGCGACAGAAGCATGCTGCTGACAGGCTGTACACTTTTCGATTTCATCCCTTGCATCTTGATGCATTGTTGGCCAAAAGTACCCCAATCGCATGATTTTACTAGTGACAGAGCGTGGACCAGCATGCAGGGAGCAACTCCCGCTATGTACAGCTTGAATAATATTTTTAGCCTGTATTGGGCCAACACAGCGTAGATGTGGTCCCAAGTAAGATTTCCGAAACAGGCGGTTTGTCCACCAACGTGTACATTGGTGACTTCATACGTATTTCCTTGCGAGCTGTGGATCCGCTGGTAGTACATCATGTTTGAGGAAATTAAAGATCGGAGTCATCCAACATTCCTCTTCTGTAACAGCAGTAACTTCCTTTGGTCGTGCAATGGATTTTTCGTTCAAGATCTCCACCAGCAGGTCTTTTTTGAGATGGGCGAGGGCGGATGAAGCCAACTTGCTCAGTGCATCAGCCAACTTGTTACGATTTCTGGGCACCTGCTCAATGGTAAACTTTGTAAATTCGGAGATTACCTTTTTAGCCTCTTCCAAGTATAGTTGCATGGAGGTTTGGTTGGCAACGAATGCTCCATTGACTTGATTAGCGACCAGTTGGGAATCTACGAATACAGATATGCTTTTCACCCCCATCTTTCTAGCGATTTTCAAGCCTGCTAACAAAGCTTCATACTCTGCTTCATTGTTAGTTGTGGGAAACTCAAACTTGAGAGCATAAGTGTATTCATTTTTATTGGGGTCTGTAAGAATTAAACCAGCTCCAGATCCCTCCAAATTAGAGGCACCGTCAGTGAAAAGCGTCCATGGTGTATCCTCCTCTTCTTGTTTTTCCTTGTCTTCACCATCTACCTCTGCAAGGAAATCAGCCAAGATCTGACCTTTCATTGAAGTTCTTGGATGAATGAGATTTCATGTTCTCCCAACTCGACTGCCCACTTAGCTAAGCGTGTCCCGACACCTCGGGTTTTCCAGTATCCACTTAATTGGTTTGTCTGTTAAGACATGAATGGGGTGAGCTTGAAAGTAACGTCGCAAACGCCTAGCCGCATGTACCAAAGCAAGGGCTAATTTCTCCATGCTTGGGTAATTTATTTCTGGCCCTTTCAACGCCCGACTGACAAAGTAAATTGGCATCTGAGCCGACCCGCGTTGTGCCATCATAACTGCACTAATACATTCCATAGAAGCGGCCAGGTATACCACTAATGTCTCTCCTGGTACAGGAGCTGTGAGCGTAGGCAGGGTGGTCATGAACTTCTTTAGCTCTTGAAATGCGGACTCTGCTTCAGGCGTCCATGCAAAATCTTGTTTCCTTATACAGCCATTCAAACTTTGCACTTGCTTTTTGGTGGTTGGGGAGACCATGTCCAAAACAGCCTGTATCTTCTTTGGATTAGCCTTAATACCTCTTGGCGTGATAATGTGTCCCAGGAATTTGCCCTCTTCCATGCCAAAGTTGCATTTGGAAGGGTTCAGCTTCATATTGATCTTCCGCAGTGTCTCGAAAGTTTCCTGTATGTCTGCCAGCATGATATCCTCCGCTTTGCTTTTGATGACAATGTCATCGACATAAGCCTCCACATTTCGTCCAATCTGATCCTTGAATGTCTTATCAATCAAGCGCTGGTATGTTGCACCTGCATTTTTTAGACCAAATGGCATTTTTTGGAAACAGTAGATGCCCTGGTCTGTATGGAAAGCTGTCTTATCTTCGTCACTGCGCTTCATGTGGATCTGGTGATAACCCTTGTAAGCGTCTAAAAAACACTTCAGCCGGAAACCATCCAAGGACTCTACCTTCCAGTCGATCTCTGGCAGCGGGTAGTTATCCTTTGGACAAGCTTTATTGATATCCTTGAAGTCGACACATAACCGCCATGAACCATCACTTTTCTTGACCATGACCGGGTTAGCAATCCAAGTCTGGTACTTTACCTCCCTGACTATGCCGCTTTCCACCATCTTGTTGACTTGTTCACATGCTGCTTTGCTACGATCCATGGCAAGCCCGCGCTTTTTCTGCTTGATTGGAACAATGTTGGGATTGGCATTCAGGGCGTGCTCGGCTGTAACACTAGGATCTAAAACACACTAAATTTTATTTTATTTTTTTTTTTATAAAAGAAAACATTCAACAATATTTACATAACTTCACCCAAAAAAAAGTTATTGTTTTACTTCTAATAACATAACATTTAAGATGTTTAGAGCGGAAGCTCGTTACAAAAGATTCGACTCCTAAAAAGGTCCCCATCCTTGCCTTGTGTGCTTGCCTTGCATTTCAAAAGTCTTTCTTACCTATAAGCATAACATCAACAAACTAGATTAGCATTTAAGCTAGTGAGTATACTTAATAACATAGTGACACATCTCCAAGACTATTTAAAGTCTTACTACATACCCTCGCGGTATAGAATTATAACTAACTCTACTCTTTCCCGACTAATGAAAGTCGATTTTACTTCTCCTTGACACATAAATGTCTTCTCCATTCTTCTCTATCATCATGATAAGTTAATATATCATTTCCCTACTTAAACTACCTTAAAATACACTAAAAACTGGTCTAGGGGTCGAATGCCTCGCATTCGGACCCATAGGCGACGCATTCAACATGACAAGACACCACATCAGCCACTGACCTCCGAATGCCTCGCCATTCAACCCACAGGCGACGCATTCGGGCGAATGCCTCGCCATTCAACCCACAGGCAACGCATTCGGGCATTTTCTGGCTGATTTTTCGTTTTTCAAACGTTTCCTGCACTTACATGTTAGTTTACGCCACTTTAACTCCTTATTTCCGCTAACAACACTAACTATAACTTGGAACAACTTACCTAGCAATCTTTAATACATTAATACAAACTTTAAACACCAAAACCATATGAAAATGAGTCTAGTATACTCACCTTGATGTCGAATTATGTTCACTATCTTTACGTTGCCTTCCCCTTGCCCTTATCTTTCAAATCTGAGTTACAAGGTCAAAATACTAAAACTTCAATACTCATAACCACATAACTAACAACTTTATCATACATTTTCTTCTAACAACTTAACATTACTTGATCAAATCATTTTCTACCCATCATGTCACTTTTAAGGTTTTTGACCCGTTAACTTTTACATATACTTGAAAGTAGTTTAAATTACTATCCATTTTATACATATACATCAACAACACATACAAATGACCATTTCTTTCTCTTTAATCAAATTTCTACCCATTTGCCACTCCTTGGGTCATTTGACCCATTTGGCAACACCAACTAGAGAAATCATTATACCATATTCTATCTCTTTCATAAAACTAAAACATACAATTCTAATATTAAATTAACATACACAATTGCTCAATTTAACAATTCTCAAGATTATCCCCAAATTATAAAAACCTAATTTTTTTTTATATCAATTAAGTATTTCTACTTCTAATTAAACATCTAAATAAGATTATAACACACTAACATAACTCAAATTTCATCAATAAATATCAAGTATATAATCTTACCTTCTTTTCTCCAAATACCCTTTAAGCTAGGTCTTCTTACTCTTACTCTTGATGCAATTTCACCACTATAATTTCAATTGCTAAAATTTCAGAATTTTTTTCTTGATTACTCTCAAGAACACACACAAACACACACAATAACACCTACAAAAATTCTGCACATGACACCTCATAAGCTTACTCATCATATTTCGAAATTGATACTTTTAGTCCCTCAATTTCTAAATTCTTTCTAATTTACAACTATTATTTGACTTATTAACTAAATAAGTCCTTTCTAACTAAAAGCAACTATCTTTCTTACAATTCTAGTCCTTTACTTATATAAGTTCTCAAATAACATAAATATAAAACATTTATTTTATAAACAAATAAATACTTACGAAATATTCTAATTTCCGAGAACCGGGATGTTACAAATCTTCCCTCCTTCTAAAGATTTCGTCCCCGAAATCTATTCTTCAAACAACTTAGGGTATAATTTCTTCATTTCATTCTCCGGCTCCCAAGTAAATTCCGACCCTTTTCTATGCTTCCATTGAACCTTAATCATGCTAATTTGTTTATTTCTAAGTTGCTTTATTTTCCGATCAAGAATGGCTACCGGTTCTTCTATATAATTCAACTTCTCATCGATTTCTATATCATCTAGTGGAACGAATGTTGTTTCATCCGCAAGACACTTTCTTAAATTTGACACATGAAATGTAGGATGAATCTTACTTAGAATTTCGGGTAATTCTAACCG
This sequence comes from Senecio squalidus, assembly GCA_910822075.1. Taxonomy (NCBI): domain Eukaryota; kingdom Viridiplantae; phylum Streptophyta; class Magnoliopsida; order Asterales; family Asteraceae; genus Senecio; species Senecio squalidus. The sequence continues at coordinate 22,112,472 of CAJVGC010000592.1, forward strand.
GTAAGCAACTTTTCCAATCCTCTCTAAAATTTTAAATGGCCCGATAAATCTCGGACTTAATTTTCCTCTCTTTCTAAATCGGATCACTCCCTTCCATGGGGAAACTTTCAACATCACAAAATCACCAACTTCAAATTCTATCGGTCTTCTCCTTTTATCGGCATAACTCTTTTGTCGGTCTTGAGCCATCTTAAGTCGTTCTCTTATTTGATCTATCTTCTCCGTTGTAATTTGTACAATTTCTTTTTCTCCCAATTCCCGTTGTCCAATCTCACCCCAACATATAGGCGTTCTACATTTTCTTCCATACAACATTGTATACGGTGCACAATCTATACTTGCTTGATAGCTATTATTGTAAGAAAATTCTACTAATGGTAAATGGTCATCCCAATTACCCCCAAAATCTATTACACACGCACGGAGTAAATCTACCAATGTTTGAATTGTTCTTTCACTTTGCCCATCGGTTTGAGGATGATAAGCCGTGCTAATATTAAGTTTCACCCCTAATTCTCCTTGAAAGCCCCTCCAAAAGTGAGAAGTAAAACGTGTATCTCTATCCGAAACTATTGAAATTGGAACTCCATGTCTTACCACAATTTCTTTCAAAAACATCTCCGCCATTTTCTCCGATGAAATAGCCTCTTTAATTGGTAAGAAATGAGCACTCTTAGTTAATCTATCCACAATCACCCAAATAGCATCATTCTTTCTTCTAGACTTTGGTAATTTCGTCACCAAATCCATGGTAATATTCTCCCATTTCCACACCGGTATTTCTAATGGTTGCATCTTTCCATACGGCTTTTGGTGCTCCGCTTTAACTTGTAAACATGTTAAACATTTTTCTACATATTTTACTATATCTCTTTTCATACCCGGCCACCAATAATCTTCTTTAAGATCTCTATACATTTTCGTACTACCGGGATGAATAGAATATTTTGACTTATGACCTCCGTCTAGTAAAACTTTCTTACAATCCGATGTATTAGGAATCCAAATTCTTCCAAATCTAGTCCTTAAACCTCGGCTATCTTCCATTAAGTTTTGTACTTGACCCACAATTCTTTCTCTTTTCCAATTATCTTCCTTAATTGCTTCTACTTGAGCTTCCTTAACCGAATCAAAGAAATTAGCATTAATAATCAAAGCTAAGGAGTAAAGTTTCATTTCCGGTTGTGAACTCTTTCTACTTAATGCATCCGCAACTACATTTGCTTTTCCGGGGTGGTATCGTATATCACAATCGTAATCTTTCACCAAATCTAGCCATCTACGTTGTCTCATACTAAGATCATTTTGAGTAAATAAGTATTGTAAACTTTTATGATCCGTGTAAATTGTACATCTTTCTCCATAGAGGTAATGCCTCCATATCTTTAATGCAAACACAACCGCCGCTAACTCCAAATCTCGTACCGGGTATTTCTTTTCATTTTCTTTTAATTGTCTCGAAGCATAAGCAATAACTCTTCCATGTTGCATCAAAACACATCCTAAACCGGTATATGAAGCATCACTATAAACTACCAAATCTTTCGTTCCATCCGGTAAAACTAATACCGGTGCTTCACTTAATTTCTTCTTTAAAATCTGGAAGGCTTCTTCTTGTTTTTCTTTCCATTCAAACTTCTTATTCTTTCTAGTTAACTCGGTTAAGCTTGAAGCTATTTTAGAAAAATCTTGAATAAATCTTCGATAATACCCCGCAAGACCAAGAAAACTACGGATTTCCTTCACATTTTTCGGAGAATTCCAATTGACAATTGCTTCAATTTTTGCCGGATCTACTTTTATACCTTCTGCATTTACCACATGACCCAAAAATTGGACTTCTTCTAACCAAAATTCACATTTAGAAAATTTCGCATATAATCTTTCTCGTCTAAGAATCTCCAACAATTGTCGTAGATGATCCGCATGTTCTTCTTTACTCTTTGAGTATATCAAAATATCATCAATAAAGACTATAACCGATTTATCCAACATCGTTCTACAAACTCTATTCATCAAATCCATAAAAGCTGCGGGGGCATTTGTTAAACCAAAAGGCATAACCAAAAATTCATAATGACCATACCTCGTGCGAAAAGCTGTTTTCGGTACATCTTCTTCCTTTACTTTCAACTGATGGTAACCTGACCTTAAATCTATCTTTGAAAAGAATTTCGCCCCTTGCAACTGATCAAACAAATCATCTATCCTTGGTAACGGGTATTTATTCTTGACTGTTAACTTATTAAGTTCTCGATAGTCTATACACATACGCATACTACCATCTTTCTTCCTCACAAATAAAATCGGTGCACCCCACGGAGAAGAACTGGGACGGATAAAACCCTTGTCTAACAACTCTTGTAATTGACTCATTAATTCTTTCATTTCGGCCGGAGCTAATCTATATGGAGCTTTTGCTACAGGTGCAGCACCGGGAATCAATTCTATTTTAAATTCTACTTCTCTTTCTGGCGGCAAACCCGGAAGATCTTCGGGAAATACATCTACATATTCATTTACTACTTCTACTTCTTTTAATTCCTTCTTATCTTTCTCTTTATCTACCACATACGCAAGGTATGCTTGACAACCTCGGGACATATATCTTCTTGCTTTCATTAAAGAACAAACTGAAATTTCACCATTCTTTTTCTCCCCGTAAATAACAACTTCTTTTCCTTCTAAATCAATAACTTTAATAATTTTAATCTTACATAAGATAATAGCATTATTCTTTTCTAACCAATCCATACCTACTATAACATCAAATTCTCCCATGACCATTGGAATCAAGTCTATCGTAAATTTTGTTGATCCTATCTCTAGTTGATTTTCATGATAAACATCTGATACAAGAACAATTCGATTATCCGCCACTTCTACTTCTAAGGGATATTCTAGCTTACTAAGGGGCTTAGAAAACTTCTTACAAAATTTACTTGACACAAAAGATCTATTTGCTCCCGAATCAAACAACACATAAGCAGGTTGAGAGTTTATAATGAAAATACCTGAAACGACATCAGTCGATTCTTTTGCTTCTACTGTTGTAATTTGAAAGGCACGACCACGGCCTTTATTATCTTCAACTTTCTTTCCACTACCTCCTCCTTCAAGAAGCAAAGGAGCTTTCGGTCCTACCAACAACTTCTGACTCTGCGGCAACTTTGGGCATTCGCTTTTAATATGCCCCGGGTCTTTACAGTAGTAGCAAATCCTTATTGGATTAGGACATTCACTACTAATGTGACCCGGCTTCCCACACGTATAACAACCCATTTGGCCGAACTTACATTCTCCCGGATGATTTTTACCGCATTTTCTACAACCATAATCCTTTCTTGATGACTCTTTCCTCTCAAATCTTCTCCCCGAACTTCTACCTTTTTGTTCAAACCTTTGCCTTTTATACGGTTCTTGTACATATTCAACCTTGCGTTTTTTCTTCTCTTCTTCAGTTCTATTCAAAAGATCTAACTCCCTCCTTCTTGCTGCTTCAACCATATCCTCAAAAGTTTTAGGATTATTAGTGGAAACATGTTCTCTGATGTCGGGACTCAAACAACACAAATAACGATCCATCTTCATCCGTTCACTTACAACATATTCTGGACAAAACCCCGCTCTATCAAGAAATTCATTAGTAATTTCATTCACAGTTTTACTTCCTTGTTGTAATGATAAAAATTCCCGAGTAATTTTGTTCACTGCCGAAGGTGGACAGTAGTACTCCATAAATCTCTTTTTAAAGTCTCCCCAAGTCATCTTCACAATCCCTTCCGCCGGGAATAACCTCACTATAGACTCCCACCAACCCTTAGCTTGATTTCGAAGTAGGTTTGATGCATAAATCACCTTATCTCTATCCGCACACTTGCAAGTTAGGAATGCACCTTCTACTTCCATAACCCACCGCATACTGACAATGGGATCGATCTCTCCAAGAAAGAGTGGTGGATTACAACTTGCGAAATCTTTATATGTACACCCTTTCTTATAACTTTCCAGGGGTTCTTCTTGATGATCAGAATGATCACCCTCACTTCCTGAATCTTCTTTCTCTTTCTGCTTCAATTCTTTCTCCGCGAGCACGCGGTCTATCTTCTCATCGATAATCTCTACCACATCATCTCTAACCCGTTTAATAATAAACGGTATTGCTTTCTCAAAAGCTTGGCTAATCTCTTTAGCCACAATCGTTTGCATATCTACTTCCTTGTGACCATCATCATGATGGCTACCTTCTTCTTCCATTTCTACAAACTGAAATTAAATTCAGTTAATAATGACATATAAAACTATAATCTATACACAATTATAGTTTATACGTCATACATATACATCTTCTAACTTTCTTTGTCCCTTGTCCTTAATATGCTTCAATCATATTGGATACACATAATATGTCCAAAATTAGCGTTGGCCAGACGTTAATTTTAAACATATTAACTCTTGTACATCCAATACCATCAACGCATAATTAAGACTAAGGCAATTAACTCTTTCTCAACAACTAATCTTTCTTATTCTTATCTCTTCCGCAAGGCAAGCTTCTTCCCCCCTTACAAAGCCTCAGCTTGGGTTTAAGTATCAACCGAGATACTCAACTCACACAAGCCAAGGCTCTGATACCAACTTGTAACACTAGGATCTAAAACACACTAAATTTTATTTTATTTTATTTTTTTTTTTATAAAAGAAAACATTCAACAATATTTACATAACTTCACCAAAATAAAAGTTATTGTTTTACTTCTAATAACATAACATTTAAGATGTTTAGAGCGGAAGCTCGTTACAAAAGATTCGACTCCTAAAAAGGTCCCCATCCTTGCCTTGTGTGCTTGCCTTGCATTTCAAAAGTCTTTCTTACCTATAAGCATAACATCAACAAACTAGATTAGCATTTAAGCTAGTGAGTATACTTAATAACATAGTGACACATCTCCAAGACTATTTAAAGTCTTACTACATACCCTCGCGGTATAGAATTATAACTAACTCTACTCTTTCCCGACTAATGAAAGTCGATTTTACTTCTCCTTGACACATAAATGTCTTCTCCATTCTTCTCTATCATCATGATAAGTTAATATATCATTTCCCTACTTAAACTACCTTGAAATACACTAAAAACTGGTCTAGGGGTCGAATGCCTCGCATTCGGACCCATAGGCGACGCATTCAACATGACAAGACACCACATCAGCCACTGACCTCCGAATGCCTCGCCATTCAACCCACAGGCGACGCATTCGGGCGAATGCCTCGCCATTCAACCCACAGGCGACGCATTCGGGCGAATGCCTCGCCGAATGCCTCGCCATTCAACCCACAGGCGACGCATTCGGGCATTTTCTGGCTGATTTTTCGTTTTTCAAACGTTTCCTGCACTTACATGTTAGTTTACGCCACTTTAACTCCTTATTTCCGCTAACAACACTAACTATAACTTGGAACAACTTACCTAGCAATCTTTAATACATTAATACAAACTTTAAACACCAAAACCATATGAAAATGAGTCTAGTATACTCACCTTGATGTCGAATTATGTTCACTATCTTTACGTTGCCTTCCCCTTGCCCTAATCTTTCAAATCTGAGTTACAAGGTCAAAATACTAAAACTTCAATACTCATAACCACATAACTAACAACTTTATCATTCATTTTCTTCTAACAACTTAACATTACTTGATCAAATCATTTTCTACCCATCATGTCACTTTTAAGGTTTTTGACCCGTTAACTTTTACATATACTTGAAAGTAGTTTAAATTACTATCCATTTTATACATATACATCAACAACACATACAAATGACCATTTCTTTCTCTTTAATCAAATTTCTACCCATTTGCCACTCCTTGGGTCATTTGACCCATTTGGCAACACCAACTAGAGAAATCATTATACCATATTCTATCTCTTTCATAAAACTAAAACATACAATTCTAATATTAAATTAACATACACAATTGCTCAATTTAACAATTCTCAAGATTATCCCCAAATTATAAAAACCTAATTTTTTTTTTATATCAATTAAGTATTTCTACTTCTAATTAAACATCTAAATAAGATTATAACACACTAACATAACTCAAATTTCATCAATAAATATCAAGTATATAATCTTACCTTCTTTTCTCCAAATACCCTTTAAGCTAGGTCTTCTTACTCTTACTCTTGATGCAATTTCACCACTATAATTTCAATTGCTAAAATTTCAGAATTTTTTTCTTGATTACTCTCAAGAACACACACAAACACACACAATAACACCTACAAAAATTCTGCACATGACACCTCATAAGCTTACTCATCATATTTCGAAATTGATACTTTTAGTCCCTCAATTTCTAAATTCTTTCTAATTTACAACTATTATTTGACTTATTAACTAAATAAGTCCTTTCTAACTAAAAGCAACTATCTTTCTTACAATTCTAGTCCTTTACTTATATAAGTTCTCAAATAACATAAATATAAAACATTTATTTTATAAACAAATAAATACTTACGAAATATTCTAATTTCCGAGAACCGGGATGTTACATCGGCAAAGGCTCTAGGAACACCTGTCATATCAGAAGTCTGCCATGCGAAAACATCGAGGCTTGATTTTAACAAACTAATGAGCTTGTTTTTTATCTGTGAAGGTAATTGTGAGCCAATGATGACAGGTTGATCAGGAAAACTGTCATTGATTATTACCTTGGTCTCGGAACCTTCTGTTACCTCCGCTGGCCCATTAGCAACAGCGCCTTGCCTTGGGTTCTATACTTGCTTGCATTCTTGTGGCCATGACATCTGCCCCCTGATAGTAGCAACTCTTGATGGTGTAGGAAACTTCACCATGCCATGTATAGTGGAAGGTATGGCTTTGAACTTCTCTAGGGATGGTCTGCCAAGAAGAACGTTGTATTCTGATGGGGCGTTGACAATGGCAAAATCTACCATTTCAATCCTATACTGTGGATATTCGCCCATCATCATTGGTAAAGTTATTTCTCCCACGGGCCAGTGTGTTTCTCCAGAGAAACCGACCAATGGTGCAAGCGCTGGTCGTTTTGTATCTTTGACTGTTTGGGGTAGCTTCCTGAAACAATGCTCAAATACGATATCAGTAGAACAACCTGTATCAATATAAGATTTGTTAATCTCATAGTTGGATAATCGGATCTTAATGACTACAGGATTATTGGAAGTGGCCGCCACAGGAGGAAATGAGATAGGAACCATCATCCAGTCCTGGAGGACAGCTGCTTTTCTCTTAAACGATGTCTCCCCCCGAACCATGAATACTTGGCCATCAGGCGGGCCGGGATGATCGCCATTGTCTCCCTTCTTCTGCCAACTATAAGCTTTTTTGGCTGGATTTTTTGTTGCTTGTTGTCTTGCCCCCGGTACAAGGTGTTCTAACTTCCCCTCCTCTAACGCGCGCCTGATTTCAGCCTTTAGTTCTCTACAGGCATTGGTATCATGACCATAGTCTTCATGGAAATCACAACGTTTGCTCATGTTTTTCTTTCCGGACTTGTGTAACATCTGAGGAGGTGCCTTGAAAGTTGCTCCCACCTGTTCTGTCTTCAATATCTCGCTTGGACTTTTACTGAGATTGGGACCTGTACCACGATCATATGGAGTAGGCCTCCTGTTACCTCTGTCTCTGTCATCTCGCCTGAAATCCCTGCGATGGTCACGCCTGCTATCATGCCTGTTGTCTTGGCGGTTATCAGGTCTAGCGCTTGATGAGCTCCCCCATTTGTCTTTCCTGTTGAGAACTCCCCTTGTGAGAGTAACAGTTTCCCTGGATCTGAGAAAATCGTATGCTCGGTCAGTGGCTTCCTTGAAAGTCACTGGAGTTCGCTTGATCAGCTTCTCTTGCAGTTGTCCTGGGAGCAAAGAGAGGGTAAAACCCGAAATTTGCTGACTTTCAGGTAGCGCTACAATTTTCTGGCACTCCTGCGTGTAACGCTGAATGAAGTCACGTAACCCCTCCCCTTCCCTTTGTCGTATCAGATGTGCCTCTATGTGAGTTCGCTGCTGCTTCTTTTGCTGTACAAAATGAGTCACGAATTTCGCTTTTAGATCCGCAAAGTCTTGAATACTCCTGTCTGGTAGGTCAGCAAACCAATCACGAGCAAAACCCTGCAAGGTGCCAGGGAACATGTGACAGGCGACTGGGTCTAGCCATTTCTCTGTCATAATGGCCTGTTCAAAAAGAGCCAGGTGGTCATCGGGATCTCTTGTACCGTCATAAGTACCAACGATGGAAGGGACTTTTTGTTTATCTGGAAGTGGGAATCTGGCCACCCAGTCACAGAACTTCGAACTGACCACTGACAAAGGCATAGTGGCTGCTCGGGGTGGTGCGGCTGCTGCCACTAGTGTTTGTAACACTCGCAACATGTCATTAGATGTATCCTGTGGTGGAGGAGGTGGTGGGGTGTGAATGGGCGGTTGCCTTAACTGCTCCAATAGTTGTGACAATGGATCTACTGGTTGGACAGGCGCCGGCTGCGGGGCTTGGCGCAACGCCGCCACCAACTGAGACAACAGGTCCGATGAAGTAGGTGGAGGAGGAGGCGGTGGTGGTGGCTGGGTACTCTGAGCCAACCTTCGAAGCAGCTCCACAATTGGATCCTCCCGAACCCCTTGAGTAGCAGTCGGAGGAGCATTCGACACATGCTGTCTTACCTGATCAGTGCCATCTTCCTGAGAGCTTGTCCCATTGGAAAAAAGAGCCTGAGGGATAGATGTCACTGGCGGTGGTGGAGTAAACGTACTTGTTCCCGCAAACCTTGTGGAAAAAAGGGGACTGGTTAAAGAGGGATACCCACGCGACCGTAGATCCGACACCGTCCACTCAGAGTCAACGTATGGCTCTGACAGTGGGAGGCGACCAGGGGATGGAGGAAAAGCAGGGGGTGAAGTCGTCACCGTTTCCGGTGCGGTGGTAATCACGGTGGTTATTTCTGGTACTGAAGAAATGACTTGGGATGCATTTGTTGCCTCCATGGAAACGGCTGATTACGGGGTATGGGAAAAAGAAAAAATTTGGAAAAAATGAAACGCCGTTAAAAACGTGTCTCACGGATGGCGCCAATGTTCGAGCAGTGGTTGTCAAACACAAGGAATAGGTGATGTCAACCTTGGATCTCCTGTGATGAGCACAGTGCAAACCCAACAAGTTCTTGACGAACCTAGGGTGATCAAGGTTGAAGATGAAAGCAAGAGTATATGAACTCTGTTTAAGCTTTTGTGTGTGTGTTGAAGTGAAGTAGTATCTGTCGACCATGATTAGACTATGTATTTATATTACCAGTTTCAAGCATAGGGAACGTCCATCAATTAATGACGATCATGAATACTTAAACTGCCATAATAATCAATCAGTGGTATACTAATCGTCTTCTACTTTATTATTGTTAAGATGCGACGTCTCACAACCTAAGACAACCTGACAGGCGGTGCTTGGTAAGTGATGACCTATGTCGACCACCTGACAGGCGATGACAGCCTGTCAGGCGATGACAGCCTGTCAGGCGACTGACAGGCGATTGACAGTTTGTCATGCGACTGACAGGTGATGACAGTCTGTCAGGCAATGGCATACAGGCTGTACAATCTTGACAGGCGTGTCTTGCTCAATGGGCTTGCTTGTAGCAGCAGGCTTTAAGCAATAAAAGCCCATGTTAGTATTTAGGTTTTAGGGATTACCTATATATATGCATAGGGTGATCCCTACTAACCTCATCAATCTTATAACTCGAAGGACTTTTCAATTTTTTCAGCTCGAGTCAGTCAGCATATCTTATGTCAAATTCGATCCATCTAGTCTTACAATCGAGAATCAACAAAAATTTATTCTCTAGATTTTTATCCAACATAGTGCCTAAATTTTTCCAATGTCGTCGGTGATATTCATGCCCGATTTTAAGGGTGTGCAAGAGGCGTAACCGCATATGACCCTGATTTATGTAGATACAAGTAAAATGTTAGATCAAATAGGTAGATATTAATACTATTCAACTCATGGTATTATGTTCAAATATTTTTAAGCCTATTTTAGGACTATTTTAGAGTTTTGCAGAATACCCCAAAATCTACTGGAAATATTCTAATATAATCATGCATCTACTATGGACATAATGACGATCATATGTCAAATAGATAATCAATAGAATTGAAGGCTTAATTTTTTGGCTTAAGGAATTCGATAATTAGTAGAATTCTATCAAACTCCTTTTTTTCCAAGCAAATCTGGGTTATGAAACAGACCGGTGATATACACGGGCCAGGTTCGATCCAAAAACCGGTTTCGACCCGTAAAAACCGGTTTCGCCACGGGTCTCCAACCGGACTGACGTGGTTCAGCACACCCCTACACCCACCCTCAATACACCTTCACCTAGGAGGGAGTTAAATAATTTATGAGAGTTTTGAAGAATACTTTTGGTCGATTTATGTAAGTATCAAGCAAGTATGTAGCATGTAGTAGCATGTTTGTTAGTTCTTCGAGCAATTTGAACGTAACTGTGTATATCATCGCGTTTTTGTTTGATTCTTTTGATGTAATTTTGTTCAATAAGATGTATTAATCAATAATATATAATACATACATATATGTACAATACATGTGAATAAAGAAAACAGATAATTATGAACATACAACATCCACAACAATGCCTACATACCTACATAATCATATTTTTTTAAGAACAACAATGAAACTTATGGGTTTAATAACATCGACACTCATTTCCTCATCAATCAATTTCCCATAATTCTCAAACAAATTATCGAGAATCTGCCCCCCAAAGTGTTGGGAAATCATGGATTCTTGGATCGCTCGAACGGTCCTTGCCACTACCGTTCCATGGCTCATACAAGGACCCGGGTTTTGTTCAATTTCAAAAATTTCAAAACGGTCCATTTGAAAGGACCCCTCTTTCTTTACTACCTCCTCTAGTTCATTCTTCGACGGTGCATAAAAGTGGGAATCATATTCGTCAACCTTTTCTTGCTGAACTTGTCCCTAAATGAACCATAAATTCATTAAAGATAATTTACATGACAAGTTAAAAGAATTAAAGAAACATGGGAGAATATATTTTGAATGAGACCCTAAAGTACCTGAGAGACTAAGATCGCAAAGGACCGTGAAAGAAGTTCCCAAAGGAATGAGATTCCCCTATCAACATGATTTTGATCTCTCCTTCCTAATAGAATTAGCACCATCCTACCTCCAACTACTACTTCTTTCGACCTTGATCGAAGAAAGAGTGAGAAATCTTGTTCGAATTGATTGAAGTATGCGATAGAGACTTGTAGAGAGCTTGATTTGGAGATATAAAAGCTGCCTTTGTTAATAGACTTTCCTTCATTGTCATAAAGTCCCGGAGGAATCTGAATTGAGTAGATAATAAGTTATTGTTCATCTTAAGAGTAATATATAAATCTACTAGTTTGTTACCTTGGAGAGCCAGTGCAAACTATAAGAGGAGTAAATGAAGTGTAAACAATTGTCCGGGAACAATCTGCCATAAAAGGTGCCAGGATAACAAGCTATGTATACACTTGAATAAACATCGTGGCCGCGGAGATGCCTTTCGCTGTTTAATCCTCTGTAGAAATCAGGAAGGATTTTGAAGATAGCATTGAAGTCGTTCGTTGGAAGATCGTTTAGGTACACACGGTACTCGGGTGGTGGGATTGGGATATTCAAGGATTTATAGGTTGTTTCATCTATGGCTTCCACCATTTCTCGTAGAGTAGATAATGTGTTTTGGCCACTAGAACAACCGAGATCCGCTATACCCAAGCTTGTTGGTGTTGTGGACATGTAGGTTTCTTCAAGGCTTTTCAGGGTTATGTGTTTTACCATGTCTGAAGCTTTTTTCTATTCACAAATAAATCATATAATTACCATCTTGAATATTGACAACAAAATTATATTATATTATACTCATACCATTTATCAACAATCAAATTTTTATCATCACTAATTAAATTCAAAAGGGTAAGTTTGGTTAGAGAATTTTGAGGGATTTTAGGGATTTGCGTTTATGTTTCGATCAATAAGCCTTGTTTAGTTTGACGGTCTTATTAAAAATATAAGTCCCGATAAGCATCAAAACCATAAGTCCTTTAAAGGAGATTTGAGGGGCTTGAGTTTATCTTTTGAGCTTATGGTATATAAAATGACATAAATATCATTTATTTTAATTGAAATATATATATTTATATACCTTTTTATGTCTTTTTACAAGTATAACCTCAAACTTCAGCTATGTTACCAAACATGTTTATATTTAAGCTTAAGGTCCAACCCAAACTCAAGCTTAAGCTCAGCTCCAGCTACTTACGCCAAACATACCCAAAGATATAACTTAAGGTTAAGCTTAAGCTATATCTCCAACTACTTACGTCAAACATACTCAAAGATATAACAAAAAGCTTCATATACAAAAACTACTTTTTGAAGCGACCGTAAGCAAAACCGGTCTAAAAATATAACAGTCACAAAGTAAGTCATTTAAAACCTTTAAAAAAAATCATAGCCTATAGAAGCATAAACAGAATATCAAATTAAATTTAATAAAAGGTTTAGTTTATGTTTGCTAAATATAGTCTCCGGTATTATATTTAAAATATTTGGAGACGCAAAATAATATTAAACATTAATGATAACCGTCTATGTTTCTAAATAACCGCCTCTGATTTATTGATACCATTATTTCATACAACCTCATGATACGTCTATTAATCCTTATCCATAGCGTCGGAAACTATAATTAACAAACTACTTTTATAAAAAAAACATCTAAAATCCATCTACTTTAAACTATATTTTAAAATCAAAATCTAGTATTAAAATATTACTCCTATAATTAAATTAGCTTTGTGCCTATGATTGTGTGCCAGAAAATAGTTTTTTAAGTTAACTGGGTTTGGGCTGGGGTTTGGTATTTGGGCCGGGTTTTTTTGTTTTTTTTGCTTATTTCTGTTACTTGCCTCGTCATAGTACGTGGCACTTTCAAACATCACACATATTACACGTGCCTTCCTCCCGTGCTTCATCGGATTTCTGTCCATCAATTTCAATTTGGGGGTTTTATTTCATCCAAATTCACACGCACTAACATACACACTCATACATATAGATCCTCGACTCCATCGATGATGGCTGCAGTTGTTGCTCGATTCGTACTTCAAAAAAACAGGTTGCCTGTTTCATCGCCGGAAAACATCAAAGGTAATCACGCTAATTTCGCCAGTGCCGTTATCCTTCCTGGCGGTTAATGGTGATGATATGAAAGTAGAAAATTAGGTTACTTTTTGTTTGGAGTATAAATTTATTTTATTAAAACCGATTATAAAGTTTAAATGTTTTTCATTTTTATAAACGGCTATTAAAACCGATTATAAGGTTTAATTTTTTTCATTTTTATAAACGGCTTCTTAATTCCTTCATTGCAGCTGCTAATCTTTTGTTCCTGTCTTTCTTTGTGTCCAGATTAATCGTTTGGTAAATGAATGGCTCATAGGTTACCTGAGCAGGGTGATATTGTGCTCGTATCTTGGCGGGGCAACTCGATTGCAGCCATGGCGTTGTTCGATCCCCTTTCCGGTTTCCGTATTTGCAGGTTTTAGCCTTTTTCACTCAGGCCAAATGAGGCATTTCTTGCCTGTGATTTTTTTCGACAGCCTAAAAAAACATTCAAACAGCAAACAGGGCCTGTTTGTTCGTTTGTTTTAGCTTATTTTACCTATCCTATTATTAATCCTCCAATCTGCATATGATTTCGCGGCTAATATTATTTTTTATTCGAGTTGGGTTTTGGGTTTCTAACCTGGCTGCTGAAATGATCCAGTCCATTGAGTGATTCGATCCGGTAAAGAGAGGTTTTGTTAAATACTCTCATATGCTGCCACCTGTCTTTACGATTTTTATAAAAAGGCTATGATGATGAATTTCTTTAACACGTCTAAGTGAATTCAAATAAAGTTGAGATTATCTGTATCTTGGCAGGGCAACTCGGATGGTTATGTCAAATTGCATTGCAACCGATAAATATTATTATAATTTCTACTTTTTTGCTTGTTTTCTTTTTAAAGAAATAATTATTTATGTCACTTAAAAAAAGTAAAAAGAAAATTTAAAAATATTCTTCCGCAGTCCTAAAAAATATATTCATCTTTCTATTTATATTTATTCAAAAATTATTTGCCTATTTTTAAATATAAAAGATTAAAATGTAGTAATTTTTCATTTTACTGAAATTTTTAACTTTTAGACTCTAAAAGTAGTTACTTCTTTAATATAGAGACATAATAGTTAATACAATAAAAACAATATTTCATTAATTGATTTTATTTTAATTTGATCGTACTTATTTTATTTGGATCGATTTTTATTCTCGATAATTATTTAAATTATTTTTAGATAGAAGGAGTAAATTAATAAAAATGATAATAAATTTTGATTGTCCCTCCTCCATCCATTGTTTTTGTGAAATAATAATCTTTATATTCTAATTGGTGCGACTTTCAGACTTTGGGCGAGAAATCATTGTTCCATCTCAACCTATATGGTTTTAAAATATCTATCTTCTCAAATCATTAAATATTTTTCCAAAATAAAGTACAAACGAAAAGATGATATATATGATTAACAATAAAATTAAGTACACTTTGTAGAATTTAGTTTTGATTAAAAAGATCGTTACTTCAGGTCAATTATATGAGTACAAGCTAGGTTCGTTTACTATTTTGTAAATATGTAAATTTTTAAAGGCTTATTTTATTAAACATAAATAAATAAATTAGACATTTGAGTTTGAAAGATTTGCGAACACGTACGTGTTAGAAAGGTCTTTAGGACATTTGATTATATATGCTCATTTTATGCATATTAAACATAAATGCTAGAGGGTCACTACTCGATGTGATCCCCCAACCATTTACGATAAAATTAAAGATAAATATTATTTAATAATATTAATATCAAAAAAATATTTGATCTCCAACCACAAACTTTACGTCCTATAATTAAACCTTTATAGGATTACAAATATAGATACTTTATAATTGAAAGATAATCCACATATTCTAAAATAGAGTACCAATTGGAATGAAATTTCAAAACTCTATACTATAAATATAAAGTAGACATCCATGTCTCTAATTCTTTGTGGGTTACTTGGTTAAATAGTTGTTTTGTTTTGTTTATATGATATGATATATATAGATATATAACGTGTAAAATAACATAAATAAAGTGTGTGGAGTGAGTGAAATACTTATATATACAAGTACAAATATTTATCAATATTCACTTATACGTACATAGATATGACTATTTTTTAAAGAGCGGAGAGTTTTTATTAAAAGACACTACTACTAGCAAATGAATACAAGGAAAACAGAACGTTACATGATAATTCAAGGGTACATATGATATGATATAAATATAAGTTGTAAAATAACATTAAATAAGGTGTAGTGAGTTACCTGAAGAGAGGAATTTTGGGCATAACTATTTTCACCAAGGCCACCATTCATGTGGAAAATGTTCTCAACATCCATTTGCTCAATTGTTTTAATTTTGTGTTACCACCTCTCCCACTCTTTTATAGTTGCTTTAAAATGCTTGATGGCCTAACTCATATCTCTCTCACTTTAAAACCACACATCCCAAAAGTTTCGGAAAAATCTGAATTTTATTTTTGTATTATTGCTTAATTGTTGCGTGCTTTTCATCAAGATTCCTAATGTCACCTCACATGTCTCACTTCATCCGTATGAAATGAAAATGTTCATATATCTTGGTCGGACCACTATGATTGAAGACAAACGCTTCAAAAATGAGTGATGATAAAAGAGAACAGGGGTCTAAAAAAGTTACTTATTTGTCAAATGGTTATATTTGGCTGGAGATAATTCTTATGTAGTAGAGAGAGTAAATTTTTTTTTTTATGTTTTGATATTTTTAAAATATTTTCATTAACATAGAGTGTCCTTTTAAACTCGTATTAGTTACGAGTCAGGTCATTTTAAACTAAAAAAAATATCGAAGCAAACCATAATTTAGAAAAACATTTAATTCGTAAGACTCGAATCGTTATTCAGAAATACATATTGATTATCCATTAATTCAATATGAAAAACTTGATATTAAAATATATCTTATGTATATTATATATGTATCTACATTACTCTATAAAGTAAATTTGATATATCTAATAGAATACTCTTAAAATTAACTTTTCAATACTTACTATTAATTGTAATTTGTAACTTTCAATAAATGTTCAAATTTATAATAATGTTTATTAAATTTCATAATTGTTTAATAAGTTATATGTTACTTTTCAGATTAAAAAATTAATAATAATTTGCTTTTGAAAAGAAATGATGTACATATATTAAAAAATTATTTTTAATATTTAATTAAATGTTTCTAAATTTTATATACATCTATACTACTCTATAAAACAAATTTACTTTATTCTAATATTAAAATACCATTAAAATTAAGTTTTCAATACTTACTATTAGTGGTAGTTTGCAACTTTTAAATAAAGGGTCAAATTTATATTAATAGTTATTCAATTTTATATTTTTTTCAATAAATTATATATTATTTTACAAACTAATAAAAGAAGTACTAATAGTTAGCGTTTGAAAAGAAAATGATTTACATTAAATAATTAGTTTTAATATTTAATTAAATGCTTTTAAATTTTACGTACATCTATACTATTATATAATTTTTTTTTTTTATGTATTCTAATATTATAATATTCTTAAAAATTAAGTTTTAAATACTGCTTAGTAGTGGTAATTTGTAAGTTTCAAGTAATGGTCAAATTTATAATAATTGTTATTCAATTTCATAATTGTTCAATAAGTTATATGTTAATTTTGAAATTAATAAAATTTTTTTTAATAATAATTAACTTTTGAAAAGAAATGATGCAAATATGTAAAGTGGTAAGTACTATATTTTATTTTATAATTATTGTTATTCTATAAAGATTTTTAAACATTTGATGTAAATTTTGTCTTATTAACAAAGTTTCTTCTATCAATCTAATAATGTGGGATAAAAGTAAAACCAATGTTAATTTAAATTAAATGTTAAATCTCACATATATTGTTTCCATTAATAGTATATAAGTTGTTTAGATGAGCTATAATTAACAAGCTAATAAATTTTTGTGTAAAAAAATATTTAGGTATTTATGTTTATTTATTTATATTTAATACGGAGTATATATTTAAATAATTCTCACGCAGTTTACTAAAATATATAAATAGTGTCTTACTTTATCTATAAAATAAATGTAAATATACCTTTTGAATTGACACTACAACCAAAACATTTAATGAATAAAAAGATATAATAATATGACAAAATCCATAACACAAACAAATAAAAAGGTCTATATAAATAATAATGTTTAAAGAAAATGAAATTAAATAGTTTACATACAATTTTCAATAAAATAAAAAAAATATATAACTTTTATGTTTTTAGAATATTTTTTACTTTAAGTTTTTAAAACTTACTATTTAAAAACATTTATAACCATTAGTTTACCTATACTACCAACCGACACTACTTCGAATAATCTAAACTCCAAAAATAATGTATATATAATTTAAAATGAAAAAAGATTATTCGTCACGTAACACGGATACATTCTCAGTATTTATATTATATAACTTTTTTTTACAAGTCAAATCGCATGTAGTATCACGGACCAAAATTTTAAAAAAACGATTTATATCACGTACAAGTTCAGAAGTCTGTTTGTACATGAATAATTTATGTATATAGCTTTGATGCAACTTCACCAATAACATTAAAAAAAATATAAATTTAAATTATATATATTTTTTGTCGGTATCACCCAGCCTAATATAATTGGCGAGAGGGGCCTCTTTTGATGAGACCTATGCATGTTTTTTAAACTTTAATTGAGTATGTCAAATACATCGTGGGTCATGCTTATTTTCCATTTGCCCTAGCCACAGATGTCTCATCAACTATTGAGAAGCATTTTATTTATTTTTAGCAGTTTTATTGATTAGAACTAGGAATATAGAATGATTTTAATGAGTCATAAATAATCACCATTCATTTTAAAAAGTCAAAAATTACAACACACTCCACGAAAATTCAGAATTCGGTCCCTTATTGATGTCGTAACCAAACTACATACATATATAGTAAGATACATATATAGTAAGGGAGGTGATTTTTTCACTTTAAGTTTTTATTCATTCACTTAAATTTAAACTGAACTGACAATTATACCCTCAATTCTATTTTTATTATTTTGCCCACTTTTTTCTTCATACACTTAAAATTAAATTAATTGATAAAAATACCTCTAAACCATTTTGCGCTAGTTTTTACGATATTCTTTTTACACAGACATCAATTCTCCCGTTCCTTTATATCATAGCACAAAATGAAATTTCAAATTACAACTTTCTCTCTCACTCGATAACTACTCTCAAATTACAATAGATTCTCGTATACTTATGTGGTAGAAGAAAAGCATGATCTGCTAAACTGCTTAATCTAAATATATTTTCGAGACAAGTATGAAACAGCACAAATATTCCTATAAATTTCTTAAGGAGTATGCCACTGCAAATTAACAAAAATACCAAATTTGATGAGCATGATCACTGCAATGGAGGACATTACAAAACCATTATAAATCTAAACAAACTGAAACCGATATAAGCTAATCATGTCTTACTTCACAGCAAACACGTAAAGGAGCTCGACATTATATCACACTGATAAGTGACAACTAACTAGCTTCTATTATAAACTCGAATAGTACTAACTTTCACATCAACTAATCCACATTTTTTCGCCAATCGAAATCTCTAAACTAATCATAACCTACTCAACTAAACTAACAACATTACATATTCAAACAAACCGAAACCGAAAACAAAAATATAATAATATATGTATTAATCATTTTACCAAATTAACATTTATATGTATCTAAAAATGAATAGAACGAGAACTCGGACAATTGGCTTTACTTTAGCTACATGGACGGTTTTACCTATAACAAGTACTACAAGAGATAAACCAAATTAGGTTGCGCCGCTAGGTAGAGATCGATCCCCCGGGCTTGATAGCAAAAAAACATACACTAATTTAGCCGAAAATAAAAAATATATTACATAGATTAACAGAATTTACAAGTTACAACAAATTTATACCAAGTGCCGAAACACAGTAAAACTACTTACAGGACGTGGATTAAACGGGTCAACACTGGTGCACCAAGAAACTCCTGCTTCTCCACAAATTACTCCAAGATCTTCCCAATTTTCTCCTGGAAACCGGTTTAGCTAAAGACTTCACATCATCATCAACACGAACTGTATTGATATCACCAATCTCGCTACTAACATGAGCCATAGGTGGCTAACGATGTCTTTGCTCTCTAAATAACATTAACAGTTTCTGAGCCTTTTGTTTCCCCCTTGCGGTCCCATTAGCTGAAATCGACACTAAAGAAGGTATCACCCCTTCTTGAAGGACCATCTGAATGCACCTCTCATTTCCTATGCATAAAATCAGTGGCAAGCTGCAGCTTGCTCCTGAACCATTGGATCATAGTCTAGAGAAGTTGTACGTGCACACATAAACTCAAACTTTTATTTAAATCCTGAATTCGATCACATACATCACACCCACCGGATACAACACCAAATTATAACAATAAATTCGGGTGTTTATTTAAACGTAGGGAACCTTCAATCGGTGTGTTTCTGGCCCAGATACTATATCTTCCCAAACCAAGTCTGATAACGCCATAGTCAATTCGCCAACCTTCCCTGTAAAAACCAACATCATTAGTCCACGGAAAAAGATTCCTTTCAAAAAGTAGCAATATATAAAATAAAAAAAAAAGGTTATTATTGATTTCTGATTTTGTTATTTAGAACCTCTTAAATCGATTTTGTGTTGGTGTGAAATTTGATTTCTTGCAGATTTCCAAGCGATATTGAAAATGGATAAATTTTATGTGATTATTTTGTTGTAATGAAGATAGAAATGGTTTGAAGAATGGTTTTAATAGTGAGGGTATAATTGTCAATTCAATTTTAATTTAAGTGAATGAATAAAAACTCAAAATGAAAATATCACCTCCCATATAGTAATGGTAAGTTCAAATTCAAACGAAGTAACACAATTACCAACAAAACATATATAGTAATGGTAAATTCAAATTCAAAAAAAGTAACACAATTACCAACAAATTTAATCGAGTATATGGAACATGGTTTTGAACAAAAATAAAATAATTATAAGTTTAAATTTCGCCAAAAGGAATGACTACTAGAAAAAGATAATATAAAATCAATATTTTATATTCATACTAGATTATTGCCCCGCGATAGCGTGGTTAAATATAAATAAAAATTGAATCGTAAACTTAATGTTTATTAACACGTTCTTTTAATTATTATGAGAATGAGAATACAATATTACACGTATAATAACAAATATACATTTATGTTTATACACATGTTGTTTATAGTTATAATAACATATATACATTTATGTTTATACAAACACATTAATATTCTGTATTAAAGGATTTTAGAATAATAATAATAATGTAAATCATAGTCCAATAAGAAACATATGTTTTTTATTGTAATAATGGTGAAATTAAAGAGAGAATGCAATTATGGATTGTAAGAGGGTGTAAAATGAAGAAAAAATATGTGATGACATCATCAATTTCATCTAACGGTTAAAATCAAAGTATCTAATAATCCAATGGACCTTAATTCGCCATGTGGCATTTAAGGCCCCTCTTTTATTATATATTAAAGATATATATATATATATATCACTCCTATGTTATGGAGATATATGATTTTTAATTGTAAACTAGAGATTTTTTAGTTGGTCAAAAAATAATATATTTGGTCAAAAGAAATATGCATTGGGATGGTGAGTTGGGTCAACATTTACTTTTATATTTTGAAAACAACAAAACTAGAAATCAGCTTTTTCTTTTTTATATTTTGAAACTTACAAATGTTAATTAATGATATTCCTAACCAACTAATTAATTCAGATTAATACAAGTTTATTATGTATATAAATGGTTGTAATTTTGTTTATAAACATACCCACAAACGTGATTCAATTTGTGCAACAAAATATGATATTTTTAATACTAATTTACAGCACGTAAAATTCAATTATTTGTTTGAAATGAGATACAACTTTTGTGAATAACCCTTTTTATATTTTTTAATTAATTTACAGCAATAGAACTAAGTACATCTTCTGAAGCAGGTGGTACATCTTTTGAAGCTGGTGTTGTTGTACGACAACAGTGCAGTTAAAGGTACACAAGCATTACTTATTGTTAGTCATTCAATACTGTCTTCTTTGAATTACTTTTGATGACTTCTTTTTAGCCAACCTTATTGACATCGATACACACATAATATTTTTTTAAAAATAAACATGTAAATTAGGAATCAATAAACATGTAAATAGGCGCGATATACTAACGAGTAAATACTTAACTATAGATTGTGCCATGTAAGTAGATAAGTAAATATGTTCATTAGTACAACACATGTGCTTTTTTTTAATAGCAATAATCTGCTATGCTAATCGAAGCAAACTTTTTTTTATGAATTGTTCGAAATAGCCTCAATAAACTTAAGGAAACAGCCACAAAAGTAATAACTAAAGATTCATTATTACAACACAATCAAATTAATTATTACATTATTATTATTATTATTAAATCTGATTTTAATTATTTTTTTTCCAGGATTTTTATTTGACATATAAAAATGTCATTTTTTTTCCGAAGACAATGCAAATGATGTCGAAACTTCTTCATCGATTTCACCTTTTTTTCTCTAATCAGGTAAAACAATCAATTATAATAAATATTTTTGTTTAATTTATTGTGTAGATATCTTGCAAGTAAACATCGTGACGAATTAAAATAAATTTATTTTCAGGTATTTTGCTCTCACGAAGATTTAAAAGATTGGGCACAAATCAAAGCACGTTCTCTTGGTTATGTTATTATTACTCAAAGATCATACACAGACACAAGTGGTTTTTTTGTATGAAGTAACGCTTATGTGTGATCTTGGTGGCGAATATAAGCACAAAGAATCAAGCAAAAATTCCGCTACGCGAAAAATTAATTGCCCGTTCCAATTGGTAGGGAAATATTCAAATATATATAACGGTTGGTTGATAAGTGTAATATGTGATGAACATAATCATCCACCTGCACAACATATGGAGGGGATATGTCAGGCGATTGTCTAGAGATGAATATCGATTAGTTGAAGATCTGACAAAAAAGAACGTGCGACCAAGTGATATTCTATCGATATTAAAGGCGCAATTTGAAAATAATGTGTCAACAATCAAAGAATATATAACGCGCAATACAAGTTTCGCAAGGCCTTACAAGTTGGGAAAAGTCCGATGCAGGTAAAACATTACTCATTTAATTCCTTTATAATTTAACATTTTTATTTTCAAATAATTTAAGTGTAATTTATTTATGAAAATTTGAATGCAGGTTGTTATGTCTTTTTTACATTCTAACGGTTACGTTCATGACTTTTCTACAAATGATGTTACAAACGAGCTAAAAGCACTATTCTTTGTTCATCCGACATCATTTAAGATATGGCGTGCATTCCCGCATGTGTTAATGATAGATGCTACGTACAAGACGAACAAGTATAATATGCCGTTTGTAGAGATTGTTGGTGTAACTTCTACGGGAAAGACATTTTGCATAGCTTTCGCCTTTATAGGTGAAGAAAAGATGGATAACTACAAGTGGGTGTTAGACTGTTTAAAGTTGACATTAGATGAGTGCATGCTTCCACGTGTCATTATTACTGACAGAGAGTTGGCACTCACGAATGCATGCGAACAAGTTTTCCCAAATGCTACTCGATTATTGTGTAGATGGCACATTAGCCAAAATATTTTGAAGAATTGCAGGCAAACAGTAAGAGTGGAACGTGATTGGGAATCTTTTCTTACGGCGTGGAAGTTACTAGAAGATTCTCCGACGCTAATATCGTACATGGAAAACTACAAGCAACTTCAACTGGTTTTGAGAAAATATCCACGTAATTTTTTATATTACTTTGGCTTAAATTTGAATTATTTTATTTTAAATAGTATCATATTATATAGTTTAGATATTTATTTTACTTTTCAGGTGTTTTAAGTTATGTGGATGACAATTGGTTGAATGATCATAAAAAGAAGTTTGTGTGTGCATGGTGTGACGAGTCTTTTAACTTTGGGAATCGCACAACCAATAGAGTTGAAAGCCAACACGCCAAGTTAAAAAAGTACTTGAATAAAAAGAAATATTCATTTGATCAACTTTTGGGGTATATAAATCAACTCGTGCAGTCCCAAGTTACAGCAATAAATGAAAGCTTTGAACGAAGTAGAATATCTCGTTATCATCAACATAACATATCATATTTTAGCTTATTACGGGGTCTGGTTTCAAAAAAAGCACTTGATATGATTTTACGAGAACTTCATCGACTGAACAATCTTGAGTTGGACTACTCAACATGTGCTTGCGAACTTTTAGCGTACTTAAATTCGGGTAAGTTTTTTTTAAACTAGACTCGTTTGATTAATTATTCGAGGTCTTGGTTTAACAAAAAATAAATTCTTTTTGCAGGCGAGGCTATTCCTTTAGATTCAGTTGATATATTTTGGAGGACATTAGAAGTTTCATGGTCAACATCCTTGGAGCATGAAAACATTCAATGTGACGATGAACTACACATTTTCAAAGAAACGTTTAACAAGCAGTCAGACGCTGGAAAGAAGAGCTTGTTAAGAAGGCTAGGTGATATGCTCAATCCAAGCAAAAATAAAATTAGAGAACCTGCGGTAAAGAAAAATACTCGTGGACGTCCAAGCTTGAAGAAACAAAAAAAGAACAATTTTGTTTATCCGAAAAATCAAGATCCCGGTGTAAGGACTTACTCAACCAGACTTTTTGTGATTGACTTGAATATGGAACTGGGGATACACAGTTCTTACTCAAACTATGAAACATGTGCACCCAACTTGTTCCCAGATTTAAATGAAGAACCTGCAAGACACAGTTCGTATGTGAGTCAGTCATTTGCTAAACATGGTTTATCAACGGTAACAAGCGACCCTGAACATTTTTGAGATATCTTCCACAAATATTCCGTCCTTATCTTACAGGTTTACAAGATGTAGAAGGTGATGGGAATTGTAGATTTCGATCTGTCGCTGTCGCTCTTGGTCGATCTGAGGACCAGTGGCCTCAAATTCGGTTAGACTTGGTGCGGGAGTTGGAGGCTAACCATCAAAAGTACAAGTATGTATTTGGAACAGCGGGTTATAAACAAATTTATAAAACCGTACGATACGCTGGAAAATGGATGGAAATGCCAAACACTGGATTGATTATTGCTTCTGCATACAACATAGTTGTTATAAGTCTAGCTAATGGAGGAAATGTCGGAGGTTGTACAACATCTTTTCCACTTTGGTCTAGTCCACCACAATTAGAGCAATATGAGACAATTGTCATTGCTCATGTGTATGGTAACCATTACATTAAAGCGGAATTACGTGAAGGTTGCCCTTTACTGATGACTCATCCACTTTGGAGGACTTATAAAAGTGATATTGCATCTAGGTGGGAAGACCCCTATGTTAGTCGTCAAGAAGAGTTTTACGAGCATTATTATCGTATTCCTGAATTTATTGATCTATCGAAATGATAATGTAACGTTTTATCTATTGTAACTCTAGTTTTTTTTATCAATGAATGTTTAAGTATTTGCTTACTATTTTATAAATGTATGTATAATTAAATAAACCAAAAAATATAAAACTTATAACTTACTTTTTATAAATGTATGCATAATTGAATAAACCAAAAATATAAATTTCTAATATAAATAATTAAAAAGAATACAATCATTGCATTAATGATGACTTAAAAAAGTAAAAATGTTTAATGATTACAAAAATAATTATAAGCTTAGAAAAAAGTAAAAGATAAAATAATTTTTTAATAAAAAGTGAAAAAAAACATCATGATTATAGCAATCATGGTAGATTTAGTAAAATGATTTGGTACATTTAGAACAAGTCATATATTAATGGTAAATTCAAATTCAAAAGAAGTAACACAATTACCAACAAAACATATATAGTAATGGTAAATTCAAATTCAAAAGAAGTAACACAATTACCAACAAATTTAATCGAGTATATGGAACATGGTTTTGAACAAAAATAAAATAATTATAAGTTTAAATTTCGCCAAAAAAATGACTATTAAAAAAAGATAATATAAAATCAATATTTTATATTCATATATATATATATATATATATATATATATATATATATATATATATATATATATATATATATATATATATATATATATATATATCACTCCTATGTTATGGAGATATATGATTTTTAATTGTAAACTAGAGATTTTCTCGTGCTTCGCACGAGTTCGAGTTTTTTCGATGTAGTCGTATATGCATTTGCAGTGTTTTTATTTCCTTTCTTCAAGGCAATATGTTTACTATTTTGAATAGTTGGTTTAATGCACAAAAATATACAGAAAAATTCATACATAAGCAGGATTCCATTGGCCCTCGCTAGATAGAAATTTAAGATGCATGTTCTAAATAAATAACCTAAAATCATCTTACTCGTTCTTGAGCTGTTGCATTGAACTTCTGAAGTAAGAAGGCTTTGGGATCCATTTTACCAGGACGCTTTCCTATACCGATTCCCAACCGTGCAAACTCCTGATTACCACGGAAATGATAGATCACACTCTTCAGCCTGATACACATAAATTGTAACATGGTGAGCTATATTACGTCTAATCACAAACAAAATTCGAGCAAGATATTATCTCCTAAAACCGACCCAGCAGTGATTGATGACAGATGGTACGAACAAATATAGCCATTGGAACCTCAAACATAAATTTCTTTTTTGCTATAAAATCAACTATTCATTCAATAATTTAACTTCACATATGCATTTAAACAGTTACTGCCTACTCTATTATGTCGGTAAATGCTACAACTTAACATAAATGAAGGTAATACAAACCGGGTCTCGTATTTCCTCTCCGGCTTTTCATACTGTTTCTGTTTGGAAATACATATATACCTTCCTCGAACGAAAAGAGTCATGTACTTACCTCACTATCAATTGCCAAGTTGTTTCAACTTCTAAATACGCTTTCCAGCCCAAAATAGTAAGAGAAAATGGGCTACGAATAACTCACAAAATAAGCTCGGCAAGATATCGGGTATATAATCAATAGGGAGCTAAAACTCTGCCGCCTAAGTAACCTATAACAATAAAATATAGTCTAAGTATCTCAAATAACATAGTACGATTTAGCCTTGTCGGTTAAGTTTAATATTTAGATTTTATTAAAATATTCCAATGATTTCCAAGTCGTGTCGAGATGACGGATCCAGGTGACGATGTTCCGCGCCGATAAAGACGATAGGAAGATATCGATAATTTCACGTCATAAATGACTATTAAAAAGGAATAACATTCCGATCCCAAAGAATGACTACCAGGAACATCAGTTGAAAGGAATACTGTTAACAAAGCTTTATTGAGATCGACCAAAGTCAACGTCAAAATGTTGACTTGGTCAAAGTCAAAGATGTTGACTTGGTCAAAGTCAAAGATGTTGACTTGGTCAAAGTCAAAGATGTTGACTTGGTAAAGTCAAAGTCAACGATTGGAATGAAAAGTCAAAACGATGTTGATTTAGATTAGTCAAAAATCAACAATTTTGAAGGAAAGTCAAAGTCAACGTAAAAGTCAATCTTTGACAATTTAAGAGTTAAAATATTTTGAATGAAAATACTTTGAGTACGATTTTTAAAAGAGTTTAACGAAACAAATACAATATTTATCATCATTTGAGATTACGATGGCATTTTTGAGAAAAGTATATTTATCAATAATATATACGTTTAGTGAGCATAATAATAATAAATATTATGTTTATGATAGCGATTACGTTGTTGAGTTCAAAAACGTATATTTTTTAATAGTTACTATTTTTACGTATAGTAATATACTTATATGTGTTTTAACGTGTTTATATAACGCCTTTTTAGTCAAAAAGTACATAATAATTACCAAAAACGTTCCGAAAATTTTAATAAAAACTATTTTAGTAAAATCTATACATTTTTATGTCCCATAAACTGAGATTTCAAGATTTTATATTTATTTCGCATTTTAAATTGATTTTAACGTTTTAACTTTTTAAATACGTTATAAGTTTAAATAAATAGCTAAAAATGTCAAATAAATATTACAAGTTCACTTTTATATATTTTTATACCTTATTACAGAATATAAATTTATGAGAATTTTTATAAAAGTTTTACTTTATAGTTTTAACCATTTAAACATTATTTTCGGCATAATTAACGTTATATTTAACCGATTTTTACGTAAAGTCAGAGTATGGTCAACATTAATAACGTCCAATAATTTCGCTTTTTAATTACGATAAATATGGTGAGTTCAAAAATATAAATATTACGTCAAGAAAACGAGATATTAAGATTTTAAGGAAAAACGAGTACTACCGACGTCCTCCGCACAATCTCCGAAAAATCCGAAAATTTCCGACAACTTAAAACTCCTGAAAACGTAGATAACGCAACAAAAATGAGGGTTAACGGGTCAACGGGGTGAAAGAAAAACGAAAACGAAAGTCGAAACGGTAGAAAAACGAGTTATCTAGGAAACTGACGTGGGTGGTGTCCGGACAAGCAGCCCCGTCACCGGGTAAAAGTGACCCTGCTAGGTCTTGTGTCCGAGCAAACAGCCCCGTCACCGAGTAAACACGACCCGTCTCCGAGTAAACCTGCCCCGTCACCGAGTAAACACGCCACGGCTCGGTCTTGTGTCCGAGCAAACCGCCCCGTCACCGGGTAAAAGTGGCCCAGCTCGGTCAGATCGCGACCTGGTCCGAAAATAACAAAAAAAAAACGGGTTTTTCGTTAGATATGCTTAGCATGGATTCAAGGGGTTTTAAGGGTGTTAATATAACATACTTACAAAGGGTTTTTGGGTGGTTAACACGTGTGAAAAGTCCCGAAACCGAATTTGCTTGTTAACGACTCCAAACCGAAATATGAAGATGAAACTTGATTTTTGGCTTTAAAGCTTGAAGTTTCTGAGTTGTTTCACTTCCAGAGGGTTTCTAAATGATATAGGGTAGAGAGATATGGAGAGAAAACGAGTTAGAGAGGGAGAGGAGTGAGTTTGACGTATTTGGTGTTATGTGATGTTGTTGATGATAAAATGATGAAAGAGAGTTGTTTTGTCACTAGAAAACAAGAAGGATGGCAGGAAAAGAGAGTTCTCATTGAGATCTACAATCTCTTCCAAGTTACCAAGGCATTAACACCAAAATGGGTAAGTTTTGTCAACTAATACAAAGTTAACCCATGGCTAACCCTCTTTAGTAAGTTCACACCATGGCTAGAGCCATTCCACAACCCCATGGCTCACCAAATTCTGGTTAGAATGAAAGAAAAAAGCTTGGTTGAGAGTTTGGTTAAGTTTTGGTTAAAAAGGACTAAATTTGTAAAAGATTTACCGTTAAAGGACTAACTTTGTAATAGATTTAGTTAGAGGACTAACTTTGTAATGAAATTTTGAAATATAATCTTCTTAACCGACGATTACGGCATAAACACCCTACTTTAATAACACGAGAATACTAACTATTCGGCACTTAGACGATTATAAAGCTTACGTCTCAAGAGACGAAGTAATAAAACACATAAAACCCGACTCAAATATACAAAACGTGAGTAAATATAAAGCGAAATGTAAGGGTCGAAATAATTGCGAATAAAAGAATAAATAACGGTAATGAAAAATACCTCGAAAAGACGGATTGTCACAGCCTCCCCCAGTAAAAAGAATTTCGTCCTCGAAATGACTACTGATCACTGCTGCTAGCAAAGAGATGGGGATACTTCTTCTGCATCTCGTCCTCCCGCTCCCAAGTAAACTCAGCTCTAATCTTAGAGTTCCATCGGACCTTCACTATCGGAATCCGACTCCGCCGTAACCGTTTGACATCTCGGTCAACAATCTCTACCGGCTCCTCTATCACATGAAGCGAGTCATCCAAACGTAGTTTCTCCAGTGGGACGATCAAAGTCTCGTCAGCAAGGCACTTCTTGAGATGCGATACATGAAATACGTTGTGCACACCGCACAATTCAGGTGGCAACTCAAGACGGTAAGCCACTGGACCAACACGAGGCAAAATTCTGAAAGGTCCTGTAAAACGTGGGCTCAACTTGCTGCGCTTCTCGAATCGGAACACACCCTTCCACGGAGAAACTTTCAGTAACACCATGTCCCCGACCTGGAACTCCAAAGGTCTCCGACGTATATCTGCATACTTCTTCTGACGGTCTCTAGCGGCTATCAGACGATCCTTGATCCTGAAGATCTTATCAGTCGTCTCCTGGATCAACTCGGGACCGGTAATCTGGCTATCTCCTACCTCGGCCCAACAAATCGGAGATCTACACTTCCTACCGTAAAGAGCCCGAAATGGAGCGAAGTTGATGCTGGAGCGGTAACTATTATTATACGAGAACTCGACTAATGGTAAGTGTCGATCCCAACTCCCACCAAAATCTAACGCACACGCTCGAAGCATATCCTCCAATGTCTGAATAGTGCGCTCACTCTGACCATCTGTCTGAGGATGATAAGCTGTACTCATATCTAATCTGGTACCCAAAGCTCGCTGTAACGACTGCCAAAACCTCGAAGTAAATCGTGCATCACGGTCTGAAATAACTGATACTGGAATACCATGTCTGGCCACAATCTCGTCGATGTACAATCTAGATAATTTCTCTACTCGGTAATCTTCACGAATAGGAAGAAAGTGCGCTGACTTGGTCAGCCGATCGACTATAACCCAGATGGTATCATAACTTCCTGTAGACCTAGGAAGTTTCGTAACAAAGTCCATCGTGATCCTCTCCCACTTCCACTGTGGTATCTCGGGCTGCCTAAGAAGGCCGGAAGGCTTCTGGTTCTGAGCCTTGACCTTCGAACATGTCAAACACTTTCCCACATACTCGGCAATCGCCCGCTTCATGCCAGGCCACCAGTAGAACTCCTTCAGCTCATAGTACATCTTATCCGCTCTAGGATGAACGGAATAATTGGACTTATGACCCTCATCCAAAATCAATTGCCTAAGACTAACGGGAACCCAAATACGATCCAAGAAATACAACACCCCGTCGTCCTTCGGCTCCAACTGTCTCGCTAAACTGAATAGTCCCTCATCTTTGAGGCGATCCTCGGTGAGAGCCTCCTGCTGAGCCTGAATAATACGAGCCTTCAAGCTCGACTGAATAGAAACCATCATAGCACGAATCCTCACCGGTTTAACCGACTCCTTGCGACTCAACGCATCGGCTACAACATTCGCCTTACCTGGATGGTAGCGAATCTCACAATCATAATCGCTGAGCAACTCAACCCATCGACGTTGCCTCATATTCAACATCTTTTGATCAAAGATGTGCTGTAACGACTTATGATCGGTGAATACACTACACTTAGTACCGTAAAGGTAGTGGCGTCAGATCTTCAAGGCAAAGACTACTGCGCCCAACTCCAAATCGTGTGTCGTGTAATTCTGCTCATGAATCTTCAACTGACGAGAAGCATAGGCAATCACTTTCCCATTCTGCATCAGCACACAACCGAGTCCCTTATGCGAAGCGTCGCAATACACTACAAAATTCTCGGTAACCTCGGGAAGACTCAATATAGGAGCATTACACAACCGCTTCTTCAGTAACTGAAAGGCTTCCTCATGTTCTTCACCCCAAACAAACTCCTCGCTCTTCTGGGTCAACTTTGTAGTGTTTTGCGATGCCTCCCACCAAGGACTTGGGTGTGTCCTAATGCAGAAGGACAAGGTCATCGCTTACGCTTCCAGGCAGTTGAAGATCCACGAGCAGAACTACACCACGCACGACTTAGAGTTGGGAGCCGTCGTGTTTGCTTTGAAGATCTGGAGACACTACTTGTACGGTACTAAGTGTACGGTCTTCACTGACCACAAGAGCCTTCAGCACATTTTAGATCAGAAAATGCTCAACATGAGGCAACGAAGATGGATAGAATTGCCGAGTGACTACGATTGCGAGATCAAATACCACCCGGGTAAAGCAAACGTAGTAGCAGATGCCTTGAGTAGGAAGGAAAGGGTAAAGCCATCTCGAGTTCAAGCATTGGGTATGCAAGTTCAAACGAGCCTTCGCACGCAGATTGCAAACGCACATCAAGAGGCGTTAAAGCCCGAGAACATTAAGTTCGAAACGCTTCATAAT
>CAJVGC010000592.1:22144117-22182352 GCA_910822075.1 Senecio squalidus
CAAAGACAACACAGGGTGGCGACTGCTGACATTCCCGCCAACCGTCAAAACAGGGGTTTTGAACAACTCATCCAGTATATGAAGGCACACCCCCTTTACGGCGCTTCTTTTGTGCTAACACGATGTGTCCTCCGGTGCTCTGTGAATGGTGGTATACATGTACCGCCAACGATGACAAGACAGCCCTAACTGGGACGTACAATGATGGGCTGGAGACAATCACCATTACCGAGAAAACTATTCGGGCAGCACTACTACTTCCCACACTTGCTGAGGCAGGTGAAGGTGGCTTTCAGGCAAGGCGGACCAAACAGCAAGCTCGGACTGAGTCTTTTCCTCTCATTGGTCAGCCTGAAACACAGGGGTTATTCAATATAAATTCTTTCTGGTAAATGGAAATTTATATTTTCCATGATTACACGGTGCTTGGGGGGTAAATCCGGCAGTTTGGATCAGATGAATGAGTTTGAAACTCATCTGTTTCATGCCATGGTAACGGGTAGACGAATCTCTTTTCACAACTATATTTGATGAGATTTCTTCCCTTGCTATTAAATCAAAACGACCGAATGATGTTCCTTTCATTCGAGTTCTTTCTTTGTGTTTTGAGGAAGTCCTGGGAAAAGAAACTTATGATCAGTTGGAACATATATTTTACACTTCCCAGGCTGACTCAAAAATTTTCACTTACATTCATATCACTGAGGATGAAGCACCATTAACACCTGTCATGGTTAAATGGATTGCCAATCCGTTCATTGATCAAGAACAGACTGAGTCTGACTCTTCAGACTCAGATGTCCAGCTGAAAGAATTGACGGGGATCTTGAGGGAAATATCCCTGCAGCAGATGCTGAGGTGGAAATGGGTGGGGCTGGCCCTGATGAAGCTGACCAAGGTATGGACATTACTCTTTCTCTATCTCGGTCTGAGAGTATCCCCTCTCAGTCTGAGCAGTCCACTCCACATCTTGATGTATTGGCTACACAAGCGACCAAACTGATGAACTCACCAAGTTCATTTGATTAAAGCTCTCACATCAAGCCCCACAGCAAATCAAGCACTAATGGACTCATTATTCCATGAGGCTGAGAGTTCTTCACTCCCCTCAAGTGCTGCAGGTCAGACCAATCTCCCTCTGCTAGAGCAAGAGTTGGATCTGACTGCCTTGACTACCCAAAGCCCCCTTAGGGTAGTAAACTTGGAGACACACACTGCTGCTACCACACAGACATATGTGGCAAGCATTGAAGAAGATGTCCCACTCCTGGACATCCCTGTACTAAGTATGGGACCACCCCCTTCAGTTTCAGAGCCAGTTCCAACGGCTATTTTCACTAGCTCTGTGCTAGTTCACGATCAGGTACCACCCTCAAATCTCTTACACTCTCTTGCACTAGTCGCCAATGCCTTACTCCCCAAACTGAGTGAGGTACAGACTTCCTTTTCTATGGCTTATGATCATTCTCCTAAATCACAGGGAGGGAGTGAAGTTGTGCCACCTGTTACAACATCTACTGCTTCCACTCAACCCCAGTCTGAGGTTGCCCTGACTGTCCATGTGCTGTTACAGGCTCTTAAGGACATGTCTGCTCAGTTTGATGACAGATTGAGAGCAATGCAGACTGAGGTTATTGCTATCAAAACTCACAATGCAGAGGAGATGAAGGAACTAAAGGAGCTGGTATTGAAACTGACCTCAGAGGTTAGTATGCTGAGAAAAGGGAAAACTGTTGCAGAGGCTTCTCAGATTCAGGGGGAGAAAATAACTACTACAATTGATGAATCTGAAATCCCCAAGCAAAGTTTGAAAAGGAAGAATGAAGAGGGGGAGAAAAGGTACTATAAGACTACCAGATTTAACACTAAAACTGGTCAGTCTGAGGTATTTTATGAAACTGATTGGAGTGACATCTCAAGTGATGAGTCTGAGAAGGAAGATAAAAAGGGGAGTGACCCAGATCAGACAAAAGAAGGAGAAAAAGTAGAAGTACAGACTGAGCTTGAGACTGAGGTTAAGAAGAACCAAGATGAAGCTGAGAAATTGGCCAAACTTCAAAGGTATGCTCACAACTCTGGAATGACAGTAGAGCAATACAAAGAATATGTGAAGGGGCTATACCAGGAGAGGTTTGAGTTCAATCCTTATGATCAATCATCAAAAGCAGCTGCAGAGCTTGAAGCTGAGATGAAAGCTGAGGAAGATCAGGCGATTGAAGAAGAACAAATGAGGGTAAAAGCTGACAGACTGATGGCCAAACAAGTTCTCAAAGAAGAAGCCAGGCTGAATTACATTGAAACAAATTTTACAACAAGGAAGCACAAGAACATAATCCAAAATTTAGAGTGCACAAGTCCTGGTGGATCTGATATTCTACTCACATGCTATCACAGAGGAGGGTCTTACAAAGTTGGGCTATCCAGGTTACATACTTTGGGTCTGGAGGAATGGAAAGAAATAGCCAAGCTGAGCTCAGGAATAACAAACATAGATCACATAATGGCTATAAAAAGAGAGGCTGCATCCAATGTCAATGTTGCTCATATGTTAAATCTGATGCCTGATGAAGACTATAGAGCCTTCTGTACTATGCACAATGTAAGAGCTGGGGCTAAATCGTTGGGTCTGGAAACAAGCAACATGCATCCTGTTCCCAGAGAAGTCACATTTCAAGACATGACATATATAGAAACTGAGAAACATGCAGGTCTGTGTTACATAGATTGTGGGGGAGAGGAAAGCTTTCAAGCCAAAGACAGACTTCATATGGTCTCAATTTACCACTGCATTGCTCTACTTAGTGAATGTGAGTCTGCTCAGTGTCTCCCATTTAGACTAAAGTTGATTAGCTGGCTGTTCAACAATCTAAGGAGAATTGAAGAAATTGGAACTTTGGCTGATAAAGTGGAACTGATCAAGAAAGAGTATCAACTGCTATTCCACAAATCTGACACTGAAATGGAGAGATTGTTGGCTTGGAAGACAGAAAGGTTGAAATGGTTGAATGAAAGGAATCAGCCTATGCCATTTGAGACCTCATTGAAGAAAAAGAAAAGAACCCTCAAGAAGAAGAAGTAATTGGGATGAGGTGTATTTTTGGTTCACAAACAATGTTTTTAACTTTTTATGTTTGTGTTTATTTTTGTGCATCTTTTGTAAAAGACTTTGATTGAAACAGATAGGGGGAGATTGTTGGGAAAAACAATGATTTAACCCAAATTAATAAATCTGTTAATTAAAGTCTTAGTCTGAGTGACATGAGTCTGAGTGACTGAGTCTGAGTGACTTGAGTCTGAGTGACTGAAGCTGACTACTCAGACTCATGAAGAGACGTAGTGCAGTATTTTAGGTATGACAGTTAGATAAAATCTTCTATCCTTTTAGAAGATTTTCTTAGATTGATACTTATCAAGCTCACTATTATTGTGTATAAATAGTGAGCTTGAACGTTGTAAACGGTGTACCTTTTGAAGAAGAAATATAACTGTGTTATATATATTCCTTGTTATTATAATTCCGCGCTAATAAACAAGGAACTGAGTAATCAATCGATTAATAATAATTAACATCTAAATACTTATTTGTGATTGATTAGCCATTGTTTGAGATCTTAGTAAGACCTAATAGATAGAGATACACGTTTTACTTCTCACTTTTGGAGAGGTTTCCAAGAAGAATTAGGGGTGAAACTTAATATTAGCACGACTTATCATCCTCAAACCGATGGGCAAAGTGAAAGAACAATTCAAACATTGGTTGATTTACTCCGTGCGTGTGTAATAGATTTTGGGGGTAATTGGGATGATCACTTACCGTTTGTAGAGTTTTCTTACAACAATAGCTATCAAGCAAGTATAGATTGTGCACCTTATACAATGTTGTATGGAAGAAAGTGTAGAACGCCAATATGTTGGGGTGAAATTGGACAACAAGAATTGGGAGAAAAAGAAATTGTACAAATTACAACGGAGAAGATAGATCAAACTAGAGAAAGACTTAAGATGGCTCAAGATCGACAAAAGAGTTATGCCGATAAAAGGCGAAGACCGATAGAATTTGAAGTTGGTGAATTTGTAATGTTAAAAGTTTCCCCATGGAAAGGAGTGATTCGATTTAGAAAGAGAGGAAAATTAAGTCCGAGATTTATTGGACCATTTAAGATTTTGGAGAGAATCGGAAAAGTTGCTTACCGACTAGAATTGCCCGAAATTTTAAATAAGATACATCCTACATTCCATGTGTCAAATTTAAGAAAGTGTCTTGCGGATGAAACAACATTTGTTCCACTAGATGATATAGAAATCGATGAGAAGTTGAATTATGTAGAAGAACCGGTAGCCATTCTC
This sequence comes from Senecio squalidus, assembly GCA_910822075.1. Taxonomy (NCBI): domain Eukaryota; kingdom Viridiplantae; phylum Streptophyta; class Magnoliopsida; order Asterales; family Asteraceae; genus Senecio; species Senecio squalidus. The sequence goes on from CAJVGC010000592.1 coordinate 22,148,465, forward strand.
GATCGGAAAATAAAACAACTTAGATATACACAAATTAGTATGGTTAAGGTTCAACGGAAGCATAGAAAGGGGTCGGAATTTACATGGGAGCCGGAGAATGAAATGAAGAAATTTTATCCCAAATTATTTGAAGAATAGATTTCGGGGACGAAATCTTTAGAAGGAGGGAAGATTTGTAACATCCCGGTTCTCGGAAATTAGAATATTTCGTAAGTATTTATTTGTTTATAATATAAATGTTTTATATTTATGTTATTTGAGAAGTTTTATAAGTAAAGGACTAGAATTGTAAGAAAGATAGTTAATTTTAGTTAGAAAGGACTTAATTAATTGATAATGCTAGTAATTTTGTAAATTAGAAAGTTGAGGGACTAAAGGTGTAAATCCGAAATTGAGTATGAGTAAGATGACTAGGTGTCAAATTCTGGATTTCTTGTAGGTGTTTTGAGTGTGTGTAATTGAAATCAAGCTAAGAGCAATTGCAATTTCCTCAAATTAGTGTTAAATTTGTGAAGTTTATAAAGAGTTAAGATAGAAGATAAAGGAATCTAGCTAAATTGGTGTTTGGAGGAAAAGAAGGTAAAATTATGCACTTAATATTATTTGATGAATTTGGGTTTATATTATGTGTTATAGTCCTAATAAAATGCTTAATTGGTAAAATTAGGTATTTTGATAATTTGGGGATAATCATAATAATTGAAGAAAATTGTTAATTTGAGCTTTGATTGTATGTTAATTTGATGTGAGAATTGTATGTTTAAGTTTTGAATGAGAAAGAATATAGTATTATGATTTCTTCTTTTGATGTTGCCAAATGGGTCAAATGACCCAAGGAGTGGCAATGGGTAGAAATTTGTTAAAGAAAATGAAATGACCATTTTATATATGTATTGTTGAAATGTGTATAAGGTAGATGGTAATTTGAAATGCTTCTATGTAGGTATAAAGCCTAGCGGGTCAAAAGACCCCAAAAGTGGCACGTTGGGTAGAAAATGAATAAGCAAGTTAATGTTTAGATTTTTGAAAAGAAATGTGTAACAAAGTTGTTAGTTATATTATTATGAGTATTGAAAGCTATGGTGTTTTGGTCTTATAAACTCAGATTTAAAAGACAAAGGAAAGGGTAAAGCAACAAAATAGTAGTGAACGTACTTTAACGCCAAGGTGAGTATACGAGACTCATTTTCATATGGTTATGTGTTTAAAATTTTGTATTAATGTATTAAAGATTGATAAGTAAGCTATTCCAAGTTATAGTTAGAGTTGTTAACGGAAATAAGGACTAGAAGTGGCGTAAACTAACATGTAAGTGCAGGAAACGATCAAAAACGGAAGTCACCCCAGTTACTGGCCTAGTTGCGCCGCAACTGGTCCTTGTTGCGCCGCAACTGGGACTCAGTAGCCAAGGGTGATTTCCAAAATGTTTAGTTGCGGAGCAACTGTTTTAGTTGCCGAGCAACTAGTACCTAGATCAGTTTTTAGTAAGTTTTAAAGTAGTTTAAGTATGGGAATGATATCCTAACATATTATTATGTTAGAGAAGAATAGAGAAGACATTTATATGACGACAAGAAGTACAATTGACTTTCATTAGTCGGGGAGAAGTAGAGTTAACCTTAAATACATACCGCGAGGGTATGCAAATGACTTTCAATAGTTGGAAGGAAGTAAGAACCAACTTTATATAAGTTGGGAGAATAGATTGATAAGACTTAAATAGTCTTGGAGATTTTTCTTAACATATGTCTAAGTATATTCACTAGCTTAATGCTAATCTAGTTTGTTGATGTCGTGCTTATAGGTAAGAAGGACTTTTGAAACGCAAGGCAAGCATACGAGGCATGGATGGGGACCTTACTAAGAATCAAAATCTTTTGAAAAATGTTATTTTAGTGAAAGCAAAACATTTCCTTTTGTTTGTATAAAGTTATGTTACGTTGTAGTAAACCGTTAACATAGTAGAAGTTTCTTATAAAAAAAAATTGTGTGTTTTTAATCTAAGTGTTACATCACGGAAAAGTGATAAAGTTTAACATATAAGAATTTTGAGAAAAGGTTAGTATAGGAGAGAAAAGATTGAGTAAAGTTGCATCAGTTGGAAACTCCGCCAACCTACTCTGCAATTACACTCTACACTATACCACTACCCCTACTTGGCTAACTTACTTTACACACTACCACTACCCCTACTTGGCTACTTTACACTCGACACTCTTCCATTACTCACTTGGCTACTCGACTAGACGACCATGGTGCTAGACGACCATCATGTTAGGCAACGCAAACACTTTTCTCGGTGACACCAAGAACATGTTGACCCACAAACCAAGTACGCCATCCATAAAATAGACACATGCCCCTTGCTGCTACTCGTTATAAAGTCGTTACCCATAAAAGTAAGTTGGTCGTCCGCTGCTCGGTTCGCTACTCGGTTCGCTACCCGGACAAGCTGGTCACCCACGTCTCGTAAATGGCTCAGTGGCTCGGTACACAGGTCGCGCCTCAGATTACACCACATGTTACTCAGTAAAAGCTACATGTGGTCCCGAAAAAACAACTTGTGCGACTCGAGAATGACACTCGGGTAACAACCTTTGCTCTTCGGTAACCGCATGAACACCCCTACTCGGGTTACCACGCGATGCGCCTCGGATAAGTGGTGGTCGCACCGTCCCGGTAAAAACCACCCCGTGCTACTCGGGTCATGCTTACTTGGAGATATGGCTGGTCTCCGCTACTCAGAAGCAACCGCGGGTCACACCTTCTCGGAGATGGGGCACACGGGCTCCGTGCCTCGGACATGTTTTACTCGAACACCCGCCTAGTCGCGAGTCACTTTACCCGGACACGAGGTCGCGCGTCTCGGTAATAATATCCACAAACCCGCCTAGCCACATGTCACTTTACCCGGACACTAAGCCGTTCAAGGCCTTGGTACTTGGTACTTGGTACGCTATCCAAACACTTTTCCTACGTTACTCGGGACAATTCTCGTCACATGACTAGTTACTCTAAAACCTTAACTTGGTAAAATGTTAGGGGTCAAAATGTTAAGAAAAATATCAAGGGGTCATGCACTAACCATGTGACCAGACACCAAACGAGTACGTTTACGTCACTAATACCTTTTGGGTAATAAATAACGACCCACAAAATGAAAACTATGGTGGCCCATAAAAAACCATAAATTGTGGCATAAATACCCTTATGTTCATTTGTCAGAGGGAATGAATAATCATTATTCACACTACATACTAGAGCTTAGACTTTCCTATCTCTTACGTCATGACTACGTCACTCTAAGTCACATTCTATACCACCTTAGGTTTGCTAAAAGTTTGATAGGTTTGCACTGATTTCAAGAGTGTAAGAAGTGGCATTCTCAACCCCTTGCTTGCTCAAACAAAATGTATAATTTTTTTGCATCATAGTAAATTATTTGAATCACTTTTATAACTATGATATAATAATGTCATACGATAATACTATTAATCGAATTTTACACATTGCATTATCGTTAAAGTTTTGTTGCACTATAGTTTCCAAAACTTTGTTGAATTATAATTAGTACATCATAGTTAAAAATTTTATAGTATATTATAAGATGAAAAAAGAAATGAAATAAAACTAAAAATAAAACAAAAAATATAATAATAATAAATAGAAGAATATATCGGTTTTTGAAATCGTATTATTCTTTAAGAATAATATAAAAGGTATTAAGTTCGATTTCTACTAGTGCGTTTCCACTAAAATATTTTACCCATATCATTCTTTAAAAATTATATAAAAGGTACTAAGTTCGATTTATATTAATGCATTTTTACTAAACATTTTACCCGGCTTAGAAAATATATATATTGAATAACAACCTTACTCACCATGGTAAAAAAGGAACTAACCATAGTTAAGTTAATTGTGTTAGGGTTGAAAAAAAAGTAGATCAAGCCCATCCCTACCCCTCTTTATATTAGTGTAAATTCCTAATTTTTAAAAGATATTATGAATTGAGGGTTGATTGTTCTTGAGTCATTTCTGTGAGGGGTTTTGACCAAAACTTTAATCCCCTTTTTCCAAATTTGGTGGGAAAATTCATAATGCTTAAATTGTTGAGTCCAATTCCAATTCCAATTCCATCTGGTAATTTACTCTTTCAAATTTCAGTTGGCATTCCCTAATTTTGAATCTAGGGTTTTGATTTCAATTACTCTGTTTCATCATTAAGTATCTTAGATTCATATTCTGTATATTTTCAATTTAAATCTTAATTTAAACCTAATTCACCAGCAATTTGTTAATTTCGTGATTTGTTGCATTTCGAGTAATCTTGAAGTTAGGTGATGTTTTTCGGTGTGTTGTTTTCTATTTTGGGCCAAATTTTGAATCTTAATTCCCGAAATCCTTTCGAAAATAAAGTGTGGTCCTTAGATTTTGTGGCTATTTAAAATTATGGTAATGTTGAGTGATTTAATGGTTTTTTTTTTATAATTACGGAGTATTTGATTAAAAGGGATGAGATCGAGATTATATGATGAACTGTAGTGTAGTTTAAGTAACTCATGTTGTGTACTACACATATGACGAAATGACCAAAACATTTATTTTAACTGGATATGAATATATGATATTAGTATAGCATGAATCCGTTACGTATAAATTGGTGGGTATATGTGATGTTTGTGGTTTAATATGTGGTAGAGGATGGTAAGTCGAAGCTAGCTTCTTGTTATTAAGGCGGCGTTATAGTAATCTAATCAAAATACATGTGTTTAAATGAGTTGTGACGTAACTGATTAATTCTGACACAATTTCATTGTTGCATACCAAATAGAAGAGATACTTATTCCATCGTAATATCCTCTAGAAAAAGAAAATCAATTATTATCATATCACAAGTCTTCAGTTAATTATGTCGGTAATATAACGCCACGATTGGTAAATCTGTGTCATAAGTTCTCGTTTTTTAGGTGTATTTGTCTATCATAAATATATATATATATATATATATAATGTTTCTTATCTGATTTTGGCTCTAATTCAGGTATTTAGACTGATTTAAGTCGCCGCTTCTATCACACTGGGCAAGATCTTGACTTTTAACCTTTAATGCGTTGAGGGTCACCATTAAAGCTTATGAATGCAATAAAGATGAGGCTGTCAGGGCAAAAAACAATCGCCGAAAAGAAGTTATCTGATAAAGATTATGCGGGATCAAAGAAATTTATTTTAAAGGCCCAAACACTATATCCCGGGCTTGATGGAATCTCTCAGATGTTGACCACTCTTGATGTGTATATTGCCTCCGAGAATAAAGTAAGTGGAGAAGTGGATTGGTATGGGATACTTGTGTAAAATCCTAATGATGATGATGAAACAATCAGGAAACATTACAGGAATGTTACAACCCCGATAAAAACAAATCAAGTAGGTGCAGATGGTGCATTTAAACTTCTTTCGGAAGCATGGAGTTTGTTATCTGAATAAAGCTAAAAGATTATCATATAATCAAAGGAGGGGTATGAGAGGGATCCAAGTAAAGGTTCCATCTCAAAGTGGTGGTCCAACACCATCCGCCGCCCCTGGTGCCGCCAATGGAGTCCACAGCTCTACAAAAACGAGCAACTTCCAAGTCAAAGGCCCATTCTAGTACCACTACTAAGATGGGTCCTGGTGCTGGATCTGTGCCGCCGCCAGCTGTTTCTCGCCGGAATGATACCTTTTGGACCATCTGTCAAGGCTGCAAAATGCATTACGAGTATCTTAATTTATACCTCAATCACACCCTTCTTTGTCCCAATTGTCACCAAACCGTTTTTAGCAAAAGAAATGCCTCCACCCTCCAGTATTCCAAAGCCAATCCAGCCAACCACTCAGCAAGGAAATAAAAATTCAAATATCATGGAAGAACCTCTACTGCGCCACACCATCGGGTCTTAACACATTTGGTAATAAAAAACGACCATATGGATTCTTCACTAAGAACAAATGTGTCATGTAACACTGACCCATCAATTGCATCAAAAGCAGCAAGTGTTATTCAACAAGTTAATGACAGATTGAAAACGACAACGTGAAGAATTTTATTCTGGGTGGCCCTCAAAAAAAGAAAAGCAGATGACGACAGTCAGGCTTCTTCTGGTGTTAAGATACCGTTTCAGATGTCAACTGAAACAATGGTGCTACTGCTAGCACGGGAAATCTTTATGGGTTCTCTAAAATAAATAATTCAGTAAATAGAAGTCGAGAGTTGAATCTTTTGAAACCCGCTCATGCCTCATGAAGAAAGCTCGGGATGAGATTCGCCTAAACTTACAGAAATGGATTCTGAGGTAACGTCCAAAGTGAAAAAGCCAACGGAAAAGTCAAAAGAAAAAAAGTCAATGGAAAATAACAACAAACCACAGATGAACAAGAACATGAACTTGCCATGAATGTTCCTGATCCTGATTTTCACGATTTTGACCTTGATCGAACTGAAAATTCTTTCGGCGATAATGAAGTGTGGACTGCTTATGATGATGATGATGGCATGCCGCGCTTTTTATGCGTTAATTCATAAAGTTCTTCAAGAAAACCACTTAAGATGAAAATCAGTTGGCTTAATTCGAAAAGCACAGCTGAATTTGGCTCCTTCGACTGGTTGGGTCTTGGTTTTCGAAAAACTTGTGGGGAATTTAGGATTGGAAGGCACGAACTCTACAAATCTCTAAATTCATTTTCTCAGAAAGTCGAGTGGAAAAAGTCGCCACGTGGGTCAGTTCTGATTTATCCAAGAAAAGGGCAAGTGTGGGCTCTTTACAGAAACTGGTCCTCTGATTGGAACGAGGGTATTCCTGATGATGTAATACACAAATATGACATGGTGGAAGTGCTTGAAGACTACAACGAAGAACAAGCGTCTCTGTTACTCCACTTTTCAAATTTGCTGGATTCAGAACTGTTTTTCATCCACATACATACAAAACTGAAGTGAGAGTGATTCCAAAAGAAGAAATGTTTCGATTCTCTCACCAAGTCCCCAAGTACCTGCTGACAGGCTCGGAGGACCAAAGTGCTCCAAAAGGCTGCCTCGAGCTGGACCCAGCAGCTACCCCGTTGGACCTTATTCAAGGAACTAGTTAGATTTCATTAGTAAAAAGTTGTTGTTGATGATGATGGTGATGATGATGCTATGAACGGCCCCAAGATGGACAGACAGATATAGCAACAGTGAAGGGTAAGTTTTTTCTTTCTTTTGGGTCAGAATAGTTTAATTTTGTATGTTGGATAACGCTCACATTTTGCTCGTCATATGATTTCTATAAAAAGTTATATGGGCTGACTATTTGTTAGAGCAATTGGTGCCTTTTTTTTGTGAAAAAAAGGTTGATTGGAGTTGATAATTTTTATATTCAATAGCACAGAATAGAACATAATCCGTTTGAAATAGATTGTATTATTAGTTCCTAAATCAGGACTAACTCTAGTTCTGCAAGAAAACTGCTCGCCGGGAGGTTAAATATGAATCTCTTCTCATTTTTGTGTGCATAAAATTAACTTATTAAGCTGGTCGACAGTTGCCTCAGTACTGTTGGAAATCATTAATGGTGGTTTCTGATTAGAATTCAAATTAATTATTAAGTTATTTTACTATTTTCTGTTCCTTTTTGTGGTATTACTATTTGAAGTCGGTTTGTAAATGCTTGTGCGTTCTATGTTTAACATAACCTGGACTACTATTTGGTTAACGGGTGAAGCTATTGGCAAGAGGTACTAAATGTTTGTCGATTAATGTTTAAAATACTAGACTGATTACTCCTATCTAAGCTTTGGTTCCTCTTTCTTTTGAATAACGCTTAAATAAGTGTGGAAAATTATGGAAAGTTATTACATCTTTTCTTTCCCTTCTTGAAGGAAATATGTTGTCTTTTAAGGTAATTCCTCGGAATATTTGGTAAATGATACTAGTTTATAATACATAAACGGAAGACCGCAGTAGATCAACACTTGTGTTTCATTCTTGTTGACCTCACTTGCCTTTTGACTGTACTCAAACCAAGAAGTCGATCCTGACACTTTTATGCCTCATCATTGTAAAGTTGTCGTTGACTATCAATGTTTTTCAGTACATGTTTGTTAGAGACTGAAGTATTCGGAATATAGTTTTGTGACCTTTTATTTGTGGTTGATAGTTGGGGGAAATACAAAATGTAAACCAAAACATCTGAATGTTATAAAATCTTAAAATATGAGTGCAATTGGGGTAATGTATCTCGTTCAACTTTACATTTTCAGAAAAAGAAAAATATATTTCCTATTTAAAATAAAATAAAATTAAACACGGTGATCAATAGCTCCGACTAACTCTGACTTCATGGTTCTTTTGAACCCAACTTAACCCTCTGTCAAGGACTAACATGCAATGTTCTTTTGTAAAATCAATACTCAACTACTAGATAATACCAGTGTAAAGTGTCTCGAATTTTGAATATCATATTGTGTATCTTTGAAAAAAATCTGACTTCTTTGATAAAATGCGGTGTTAGATTTCAAACCATATGGATACACCCGAAGAGAGTGAGATACAACATAATATTTCAATTATATTTGATTATACTTCGGATATGGGATTTCCTTAACTCATAATATTAATACCAAACGTAGACTCGGACAACATCATAGAAGAAATTGAATGGAATTGTCAGTTTTGGTTCATGTTTTTCTCATTTTTGTTAGTCCATTTGATGGGTTTGGGTCGACAGATTGGTAACACCTAACCCGAACATGATTTGAGTAATTAATAATTGGGAAAATAGCAAAAATTTGGGGTGGTATTTTACAAAATGTCAAAAATTTACAAAATTTTTACAAAATGTCACACATTTCGCATATAGCATATAGCATATAGCATATAGCATATAGCATATGCGTTATGCTATATGCGAGTCAAATATGCGAACCATGACATTTTTTGTGTTTTTTTTGCTTTTTTTTGTATTTTCACACTATGTTTGTTAATGTAACCACTTAATACATTAAAATACTACATTTTGGAACATAGAAATACATCATATTACAAATAACTAATCATCATACAAATTATCGACCGATGCTTGAGACGACTTTTTTTTCCCACGAGAAGTTGAAGCAGCTTTTGTTGAACGGGAGGATGAAGGTTGGCTTGAACATTGGTATTATGGGATCTTTGCACTACATATTTTTCTAGTGTGACATTTTTTCTTACAACGGTCACATGTCACTTGTTTTCTTTCCCCTTGCGAAAGTATACGGTCTTTGTTTTTTGGACGACCCGCCTGTCTCCTTTCCATGGATGGTGGCTTGATGATTGGGATCTTATCTTGACGCAACCATTCAGACGGATGTCAACTTACTGCGGTCCCTACCCGATATCTCCCAATATCCATTATCATCCAAAAACTTGGGCAACCATCGCCAAAACCTCTCGAATATAACCAAAACACTAGGCCGAACGACCTCCGATGATAGACTATCAAAAATACTGACCGTCCACGTAAGGAGGTCCAAAATCGCCAAAACCTAGTGATTGCCCTCGACATTCACCGACATCATAACCTACAAGTTAATATTATTCAATATATTAACATTATTACTATATAAACATACTATTTTAATAGATAAATTTCTAATAAAAAATTTAACTCACGTAATCTACAGTCCACCAAGCCGGCCACGGCTCCGTCTTCCCGTCTGCGAACCACGCAGGGTTGGAGTGTGGCTTGTCGAACATCTTCATCATCCAACCGCTCTGTACCGACCATCGGGCGGTGCTGGATCTGTATTTATACAGATAGTGAGCCCAAGTCAACAGGTGCTGTTAAAAAAGTAAGAATAAAAATTAGCAAACAATATTATATAACAATTAAATACAATTATTAAGTAAATAATAATTAAATAATACATACCGGGTCAGTCACCCAACCACATGCAGTGTCTCTCATAAGTTCCCGCCAAAACACTATCTCGTATCGGTAGGTCTGGTCTGGTAATGCCAGGTAACAGCAACTCGCAGTAGATGTATAAAAGGCTCTGAACGGCTTATAATCAATGACATCTGGTGGATGTCCTCCTCCCGACTCCGTATGACGTGGTGGTGCAAAGGGTGCATGGGATCTCGTGGTAGATACCACCAACGATGATGAAGATGGCAATGATGAGGATGATGGTAGTGATGATGATGAAGATGATGGTACCGACGATGATAATGAAGATGGTACCGATGAAGATGGTAATGATGAGGAAGATAGTAATGATGAGGATATGTGAAATGTGCGTCGTCCCCGTGATACAGTGGGTCTCCGTGATACGGTGGATGGTAATGATGGTGATAATGATGTCAGCTCAGGTGGTGGTGATGATAATGATGCCATAGGTATGGGGTGACGGTGATCTACGTGGTGATGGTGGTGGATGTGGTCTAGGTGATGGTGGTGGCTGTGGTCTAGGTGATGGTGGTGGTGGCGAAGATGGTGAAGAATGTGGTCGTGTATGTGTCTCGGGTAATGGTCTAGTGGAGGGTGTGGCAGTCTGGCGGAGAGTGGTTGTAATATAATCACGTAAATAGGGAGGAATACGAACCGTGCGCTGAACACGACCTCGAGCTAGACCCGGTGTCTGCATACGCATCGTCTCGGGTGGATCAACATGCTCGTCCGACCGCTCCATAGCATCGTCCCGGTAAACAAACAAATCAGCTAAATCCTCCATAACTCACAATTAACTAACCCTAATGCATTTGGTATGTCCTAAATAGCATTTATAACTAACAAAACATCAATAATTACAACCTAATTAAATGAAATCGATTTAACAAATCCCGCTGCCGCCGCCGATCGATTTTAGCAAAAGTAAGCTATGAAAACATGTAAATTAATACCTGATTATCACGTCTAGGGTGTCCTTGATCCATTTCTGTTGATTGATTGCCTTCAAATTGATGTTTTGATCGGTTTGCGATTTGGGGTTTTTTGGTTTGACCAATTTTGACTCATATATACACCGTCGCATATTTTTTTTTTTTTTTTTAAGCTTTCGCATATAGCATAACGCATATGCTATATGCTATATGCTATATGCTATATGTGAAATGTGTGACATTTTGTAAAATTTTTGTAAATTTTTGACATTTTGTAAAATACCACCCCAAATTTTTGCTATTTTCGTAATTTTCCCTTAATAATTACACGTATGGAAAGATTCAACCTATATCGGACACTTTAACTAGACACGAATTGTAAACTCATTTGGAAAAAAGGGGTTGACGACGTGTCAAAATTTAGATAATGAGTTGAAATTTCGGGTTGGTATATCAAATAATCAAGTTGACGTGTCAAATATATGAGGTCACGAGTCGAAACAACATAAAATTCCTATCCAAAAAATTGAATAATTATTCGGGTTAGTGAGTTGGATCCCTTTTTAAACACCCCTAGTCATAAGTGTGTACGAAAGAAAGTTACGGGACTCTTTTGTATATACCTCATTGGACTTGAAAGCACAGAAAGAAACCAAAATTTAACTTATGACAAGTAGGACCTTATACTTTTCAAAATTTCCAAAAAACGTTTGAAGTTATGTTTCCAAGTTATCATTAAGTTTGATGTTATCAATTGCGCCCTCCAACTTTGATATGTGTTGCCATTTTTTTCCCCTGAATTAACTCCATTGTGTCAAGTTCGACCGATCGGTAATACATAACCTATCCCGGGCACGTTTAATCTAGTAATGGTACGAATAATCCGGCATGATGGGTCGGATCTCTTTTTTAACAACCCTAGTCAATTTAAATTAAAAGAAAGTGAAGGGGCTCTTTAATATTTACCTCATTGAAAGCACAAAAAAGAAACCGAAAATTTCTTATGACAAGTAGGGACCTTATACTTTTCAAAATTTTCGAATAATTTTCGAAGTTATTTTTCCTAGTTAAAACTAAACTCCTTCCAATTTGATTTGTTTCACCATCTTTGTTCTAACTTGACTCCACTGGAAGTTCTTCCCCAATACAAACAAGTAAGATTTTTATTAAATAGAATATAAACTATAGATGTTTAATTTGGAAAACTAATACAAGGAATCTCTAAATCATCATAATCTTTATAGAGATTTTGACACTTTAAGTGACATTCGTGCTCAACCCGTACATTTAACTGGCATCGAGGGTAAAATAGAAAATAAAAAAGAACCAACAACAAATAAAGATAACAAGTAATCTTTGAAACGTATTCCGTTCACCGACCTCTCTCCGTTTTATATTTATTATTTTGACGTATGATATAATTAACTTTAGTATGTTGAACTCACCGCCCACAACACCTCAGAGACGAGAATCCCACACTCAAGAAACAATGACGTAATTTATCAACACTTCGAATTTAATTTTCTGATGTTGAATGTCAAATTTCACGGATATGAACATACCTTTAAAAGAAAGATGCATTTTAATGTTATTAATCTTATATTTTAAAGGTTAATGTAAAATTTTCTTTTTCATTTTGTTTTTCTAGGTAATTAAATTGCAACAAATAAAAAGTACATAAATGAATAATAAAACTTATGTTATTGATAGAAATTTTGGTTATCTCATGCTGAAACTAAATAAGTTATGTAAGATTGAGTTCAGATTATAGTTTTCTTTTTTTCCTTCGAAAAAACTAGATGATAAAACAAATTGAATTAACGTATAATGCGAAAATAAAACCAATTATGAGTTGCATAACATTGAGGGCATGAAAAATATTCATGTCCCATATTTCCAAGAGATACAGTCGTGTGTGAAAACATATACGGAATATTTGGTAGAATAATGAATTAATAATAATAATAATAATAATAATAATAATAATAATAATAATAATAATAATAAATCGTAAAAAGCTAAAGCCCAACCTCGTTGGGTATCTATAAATGCCGGTTTTCCTCTTCATCTTTTCTTCATATTCTCTTTATCTCTCAACAAACTGCCTTCAAATTATTCTTCACAACCAGGTAACACTCTCTCTCACATTTTAATTTTTCTTACTTTTGCATTCATGGTCTGCTTTCGTTTGTTTCGTTTACATTTACGTATACATTATAATGGTTATTATGTTTCGATTCGGCCATTGCCGAGTAAACAGTTACAAAACCTGGTTTTTCTGATCAACAAAACTAATTAACAAGTAACCAAAAAAGCAGTTTGTATTCGTTTTTTATTTTTCTATGTGCCACTGTTTTAAATAACCAGATATTTTATTTGTTTTGATAACAAGTCGTTAAAAATTAATAATCACCTAGTTATGGTATCACTTTCAAAATATAAAAAGTTGTGATTATAACACTTTTTATTTGTTTTATTAGGTAACAAATTATAAATTAGTATTATTTGTTTTTGTTGTTATTCATAAACAACAAGTTATTACCATTACCATTAATAACATGATTGATATCATTTTAATATTTTTCATAAGATTTTTAACATTAATACGTTACAATTTTTTTTTATAAATCTGCTTATTATCTTCTAATTACATTTTGATGTCCTCATCATGCTTCATTATAAACTAACTCACACAAAATCAATGAACAATTATTATTAACTAAAATGTACCACTTTCAAGGTAAATATCATCTAGAGGGTTGGAGTTGCAACCGCACATACATTAAATTTGAAAAAGGTTTAAGATTAAAAAGAAAAAAAAATCGACTATACATTTAAGTATATAGTAAATTGGTGATATTTTAACATGAATTCTAGCTAGCCTAGTTTATATTGCTTGTTAATTAAATCCTCATGGTACAAAGTTCAATCCCTAATTGGAGGTTATATTTTTAATTTATTTTATTAAGGGACAATTTTTTATTTTTTACAATCTAGGAAGCGAGCGACATGAAAATCATAACAAAATTCGTTACTTTTGTTTATTAATTATTTCTCTGATTTTTATATAGATGTGAACTACTAATCCTAGGATTCTGTTTGAAAAATCATATTTATTTCAAGGTTTTTGTATATTAAAATGGAACAAATATTTTATGTTGTAGTTTAAATTTTATTTAATGTTTCAACATATAAAAAGTAAACTTGAATCTTAATGTATTTTCACAATGTACATGAATCCAGATTTTGTTGTGTAAAACTTAGACAATGACTTCATAGTCACAAATAAAGTATGTATTAATATAATGTAGTTATCGAAGTTTACCCACATTGTTCCTCGAATCATAAATAATTGTCAAGTACTAGAAGGAATAATTAAAAAGGTTCATTCTACTTTTCTGTATAATTGATTAAAAATATGTTTTGTCTTGTGTGAATTAGGCTAACCTCATATTATGTTCTTATTTTACTTTTTAAAGTAAATTCAATGTTTACTTTTTTGACTAACCTGGTAAAGAATATTTCATTCTGATTCACAATATACTTAAATGTTAACTTATATAAAAGATAAAAAAAAATGTATTATATTGATTAATTTTTTTATCAGAATATTCAAATTCAAATTTTAAACATATTATTAGCATTATATATCTTCTGTTTTGAAAGAATGCTTCGTATACATACGACCTAAATTAGTATTTGTGATCACAATATTGACCCTTCTTAATCGTTTCGTCGTGCTAATATTAACGCACATAAATATTTTTGTATGTAATTGTGAGTTATGATAGTCATTGTTATCTTTCCTGTATTTGTGATTATATTAATTTTATTTGAAAATTTTATTTTCACGAGTTCTTAAGATTATAAATTTTAAAATAAATATTATTTTAATTAGAACTATGATAAGTCAACCGAATTTGTATTAAGTACTAATAATTGGAGGAAAATAATACACAAAAGGTCAATAATTGGAGAAACTAATGTATTTTATTTTTTATTTAAAGATAGTATATAACAATGAGAGAAGGCCAGGTCTATAATACAATTAAACTTCAAATATTAAACAAGAATTTTCCCTACATTGTGCGAAAATAATTTATTTTTGAAACTTTCTGATAAAAAATTTCACTTTTTAATTATTATTATTATTATTATTATTATTATTGTTATTATAAATATAGAATCAAAATTAAGATTAAAAAACTATGTAGGTAAATAAGGATTTTAACACCGACCTACATATTCCAAACAAAGTTTCATTTTTTCCAGTATAATGTTTAATGTTATGTTCACGTAATATGTGATGTGGGTTTCGGTATAATTTTCCAGAGTGTTTTAGTGACGCTTTCTTATGAATTAACATTTCTTAATGATATATGATTTAAATGTTAACTCAAAATTTCCAACAAACCAATTGTAAAAGCATAATTAGCAAAACAAAAGTTTCACGTTATCTTTTATTAATACTATTTATACTACATTTGAAATTACTTATTACACAAACACTATGTAGAACTTGATGAGTTCATATAAATCCGCTCTGCTAACATATGTATAATGTATATTTAGGATTTAGAATACCTATAATATAGTTTTAGCTATATACTATAGTTTATAAACATTATCAATATTAGTTATAAATCTGATATGTTTTCCAACTTTGAATCGATGAAAGATATTACGGGGTATAATTATTTGGAACAAATTATCAACTTAAGTATATTGTTATTTTGTGAGGTTAGCCGTATTTTTAAGGTAATTGCCGGTATTAAAGTTACGAGCCTTGATAACAATAGCCCTTACGGATGTATCAGAAACACAAAGACAAAGTTTAAACATTTGTATTTCAAGAAATTAAAGAATGAGATCCATAAATACAGAGAGTGATGTTATATCAATGTATAAAAAAAATAATGAATGCTTAATTTTTTAAGTTGTTGGTATCAAAACTAGGGGCGAGCAAAAAATCGATTTAACCGAATCATAACCAAAATAACCGACTTAAGCGAACCAAATTAACCGACCCACTTACATAACCGACGGTTCGGTTCGGTTATGGGTTTGTCTAAAACCGAACCAAATTAAACGAACCGCTCAATTTATATTTCAACAAGAATTTTTTTTTATTATACTTAAATATATATAATTAAACTCCACTTATTTTTTTTTCATTTAATTAAATAAAAGTGGTGCTAGCGAAAATGTAAATCAAATTCATTGAACCAAGTTGCCATCTGATGTTCTTCGTTTAAACAACAATCAAATATTTAAATACTATATTACATCTCTAAACGCAATCAAAATATTATTAGGATATCTATTGTTTTTTGTTTAATAATATGTCCTACTTGTTCATAAAAAAGTTGAAACTAAATTGTCGTATTATATTTTGTTCAAGTAAATTCACATGGTATTTCATATTTAAAGTAATAAATTCGTAATTAATCATTCGCGATTTAAGAAGCATCTTAAAAAAAAAGGTAATATAATAACTTTTTGTTAATGCATTTTATAACTAATAATGACCAATTATTTTTATTTTTAGCTTAAAACTTTATTTAACATTTGTAGTTATTAACCGATAACCAATTCAATAAATAACACATAACTAATTAACCGAAACCGATTTAACCAAAAGCGAACGGTTAACATTTTCAATTAACCAAAAGTTGGGTTTTGGTCCATAACCAAACCAAATCGATCCATACTCACTCCTAATCAAAACGAATAATTTAGTTGTTTAATTATAAATGGTAAATTTATTTATTTTTTATAAGACATTGAAACCAAGATCTGATAGTGCAATTTTAGATTTTTAAAATGTGGAATATTTAACTCCATATCATCAAGTGAAATACCAAGAAAAAAAGAAATAAATATATTTGAACTGCTTTTTATTTGAAAGGCAAAGAATTAAATAAATATCTTTGAAGTGCTAACGTGTCATTATTGGGTAATTTAAGGAATCTCATAATTTTCATTAGAAAAACTGTTTTGTCTCACTCTCACTCACGTCACGTATCAGAATCTTATTACTTTTTTCTCTTATTAGTTTCCTAGGTTCGATGGATCTGTGGGTAGCGTGTCACAATGTTCGCATCCATGTTTTTAACAGTTTCATAAGTAGTCTCTCGGTTTCACAATAATAATACGTTCAAAATTATAAGCGAACGTTACTTCTTCTAACGAAGTTTCATATTACTTATCTAAAGTGTTTATCTGAGTATTTAATTAAGATATAGTTTTATGATATAGTGATAATTGACATTTTAGTTTGTTGATTTATAATGCAATGCATGAATGTTGGGTGGTCCATAATCATATGCTGTTTTTTCCAATCATATAATGTTGTTTTGTCTTTTTAATGAGTATATTTTATGTCTTAAACAAAAAGACTGGTAGTAACGAAAGGGACAATGGCTGACTCCTTGCTCAAGGTACACATTTCTTGTTAATTCTCCTCATCTTATTACGGTTTCGTGCCGTTACTAATTGAAAATAACAGGTTATGCTCATACGCATAGCAGCAAAGCTTTATGAGGCAATAGGAATGCAACGATGGCTACCCACAATATCCCAATCTGAATACATGTCCAAATCCAAACACGATCATTTGGATAATGGTGGCTATACTCGACCCACTGAACCGATTACAATTCATCAAAACTACATTTCTTGGTTGGTAAGTCACCTCTTATACTAGTTTTTATATATTTAAAACCAGGGGAATTTTTTCTCGTGTAGGCAAAGTAAAGCAAATTTATCAAGTGGATAATTTTTCATTATTTACGTGGAGTCAAAGTTTAAATTTTTAATTTTTATGGGGGCAAAACTTCAAAAATAACATAAATCTCACTATTTTTTACATTATGTAAAGTGTTTAGTTGGAGCAACTGCCTACTTGTTTAAAACTTAGACTTGGTTACATTTATTTCAAGATGAATTAAACGTTTTGTATTTTGGTTATCTGAAGAGAGAACATCCATCTGCTCTCAGCTCGTTTAATAAAATGATCAAAGTGGCAAAAGGGAAGCAAATAGTTGTCTTCTTAGATTATGATGGCACATTATCACCTATTGTGAGCGACCCCGAATGTGCCTTCATGTCTGATCAGGTACAACTTTACAAACTATTTTCCTTTTCTTTATAAAGTTTTATGCGTTTTAAATATTTCTGATGACGTTAAACCTGTTAAACCTTTCCATTTTAGTTAACTTTTTCGGCCAACCCATTAATTTGACCAGTTAGAAATAACAGATAGTAAAATCGACCCATTTGTATGTAAATAGGTCCAAATTACTACTTATTTTGAGTTACATATTTTGCAGATGCGTGCAGCAGTATGTCAAGTTTCTAATTTCTTTCCAACAGCTATTATCAGTGGCAGGAGTCGCGTAAAGGTATATAGTAATTTTATTTTTATGTTATGCTTAACCGGGTTGCAATAATTAGTCTGGATTTTTGGCTTAACATCTCAAGTTATTTTATGCAATCCAACAGGTTTCTGATTTTGTTAAACTAGATACGGTGTACTACTCAGGAAGTCATGGGATGGATACAATAGGGCCAGCACAAAAAAATAACCGTTATGATATAAATTATCAACAAAAAAGCGTTGATGACGAGGTAACGTGTATTAGGCCTATAGTTTCAGTTGAATAATTTTATATAAGTGGATGCTAACCAATGTGTTGCTATATATATATATATATATATATATCATAAAATACATTAGGGAAATGAATTTATCGTCTTCCAACCAGCTCAAGATTTTCTGCCGGCAGTTAAGAAGGTAAGATGAATATGAATATCGATTCATAAAAATTCTTATATAAGTTATTTTGATTACGTCATTTTGTTCAACATAAGTGACACTTTCACTAACAATTGATTTGATTGTAACGTGACATAGATATTAACTGAAGTTACAGAGAGAACACAAAACATACAAGGGGTTGCAATTGAGGATAATACATTTTGCTTATCTGTTCATTACCGCCATGTTAAGGATGAGGTATGCAAGTGTTCATCACCATCATGCCCATATAATCAACACATATTTGGAAAATTTAACGAAATAGAAACTTACGTTTTAGTTAAGTTTTGTTTTGGTGAACATAGTTTTAAAATCATGTTTAAGGACCTATCTTATCTTATAAGTTTTATAATTAAAGTTTATGATTAAAAAAGGTAGTATAGGTCATTTAACGTTAATTTTGAAAGTACAGTACCTAAAATAGAATTCGACTTGAAGTCCTTTTCGTTTACTCGCAATCTACCCATATGTTTTTGTAGCTTCTTAAAGTTTTTTTTTTTTTATGATCGTTATATAGTACAACCAGTATCGAAACTCTAGTATATATGATGTTATTAACATTTTCTATCGACTATATGTATAGGATTATGCAAGACTCGAAGAGGAACTACGGTTGATGCTAGCAAACAATCCAGATTTTCACATGACGAGAGGCAAAAAGGTGTGGGAAATTCGTCCGTCTATAAAATGGAACAAAGGTGATGCTCTTAAGTATCTACTAAGCACGTTAGGATTTCACAAGTCAAGTGATGTCTTCCCAATATACATTGGAGACGATCGAACAGACGAGGATGCTTTCAAGGTATATATGTCTTTCGTTTTCTCTTTTGAATTTTGAGTAGAGCTTTCAGTTACAATCCATTTACTTATTATTGGGTGGACTCTCGATTTACTTTCATCTCTAACGGGTCAAATTAGAAAATAATCTTCAAAGAAAAAAAAGTGTTGAACGGGTCAAAAATAGTCCAACATCATATTTTTAATACATAAACCCCCCAAAATCATTTTTTCACATATTATACCTTTTTATTGAAAAACCTCATGTAACAATGTATGACACAATAATTTTTTTTTTTTTTTTTTTTTACATATAAACGAACCAAAAGCGTTACAGGTCAACCCTACTAGGCCAACATGTTTTGACCCGTTACCCAACTTGGCTATTTGCTACCTCTAATTTAAACATCAAACATTGACACGAGATGTTTCAGGTTTTAAGGGAAAGAGGGGAAGGATATCCAATAATAGTATCATCCAAACCAAGAGAGACAGTGGCTTTGCACTCGCTTCGCAACCCATCTGAAGTACAATTGTTCTTGGATCGTTTAAGTAGTTGGGCTTTTGACAAAGCCACCACCAATTACCAGTAAAAACCGACCTTCAAGTGTTGGCTTCTTGTATATATAAATATATATTCAAGTATATATATATATGTTATGCCAAGGACCTTCCGCCAACAAAGAGAAAGGAAAATGGAAGTAGAGTTCGTAAGTTAAAGTTAGCGATGATAGGAATGGAAACAACATTTTAAAGCATCAGCGAGAGTGCAAGACCGTCTTTTTTGTGGTCTTCACTTATGTCCGGATTTTCTTTTCGTTTAGGTCTATGTAGTTTTCTTATAAAATTATTCCTCCCCTACAAGCAACACCATTTGTCATGGCTTTAAGTAAATTACCTCAACGCAACAATTGTGAATCTATTATCATGTTGATTATAATCGTAATGGCTTTCAAACATGTTGATAATACTATCAAATTAAGCTCTTCATTTTACAACTTATAGTCTTATAGCATAATGGTTCCACTTGTTGACCTGCAATTTAAATCGTATATCATAATATGTATTGAGATAGATTTTGTTGAATTTCTGTTGGCAACATTGAGTTTCGGCTTTGTCAACGGACGAAAAAAAATCAGAGGGCAAGTATTTTCCACCCATATATGAATCCATCGTTTAGAGAGTGAACCTGTTCTAATAGCTTTTTAGTGGCGGGCTAGCTTGGTTAGCCGGTTAGGTAACAAGTAAAAGGAGGTTTCTGTTAAATATTTTAAATTCGATACTGACGAATTTCACTCTTCGTGTTTTCGAATTATCTAATAGTTTGTTTTATTTCATTTTAAATTCGATACAGGCAAATTTCATAATAAATAAAAACATAATCACCGTACCAAAAGTTGTGTTAACATGTTTACTAATAAAGATTAAAAAATAAGAAGGTATGTGTATATTTAGAAACGAAAGGAACCACAATGAGTGGAACCAAGGACAAACGAGAAACACAAAAAACCTAAGGAAGAAAGTGCAAACAATCATGTTAACGATAGCCCATAAATCGCTAAAGGAATTATTAGGACAAAAGAAAATGCTCTCACCATCAACAAAAACATTAAACATCTTATTACATCAACTATAGAAAAAATTCATTCAAAACTAACTTTAAAACCTAGAAGAAGACAAAGCTAATACAATGCTCGTGGGTTTAGTCTCTAATTATATATAAGGGTTATGATAACAGCCTTATAAGTTGTCTTTAACAAAGTATTTACATGTTTGGTTTTTTTATACATTAATAAAACAACACCCCTTGCATTTCGGGAATCACAAATACATTACGAATGTACAAGTGTAAAAGCAAACCAATATATGCATATATTTACTCTTTAAAAACAGCTCATAGAGCTCTCGTTATCAGAACAATTTGTTCCAATTTTAGAAGCGCTTGAGCTAAAAGTATTCAATTTGTTCCCATATGAATAAAAAACGCACCCTTGTATGTAATTTTACAAACAAAGTAACATAAGAATAAGAATAATAATAAGATGTAATAAAAACTAGTAATTAAGGTGTAATAACTAATGACTAAACATTCACCACACGGATAAACATAGGACAGAGAAGGTTGTTCAAATAATTGGAAAACCCAATCATGCTTAAATGATCGCTAAAACATTGTTTTAGGAAGTAAAAGCATAATACTCTTTTAGTTGCAATAATAGTGGAAATTAGTTGCAAATTGAAATTGCAAATATTTCTACTTGTGCATAAATCACTTTGGTATAGTGATAATGTCATAATACTAAGCATGGGAAAAGAGAATTGGATTTCATTATTTCTTTGTTTAGGTGCATATTTATGTATTACTCTTCCATTCTACTTATGCAAATTAGCTGAGTATTACTCTTCCAATTTTAGCATGTGATGAGGTTCATGGGATTACCCTATGCATATATATAGGTAATCCCTAAAACCTAAATACTAACATGGGCTTTTATTGTTTAAAGCCTGCTGCTACAAACAAGCCCATAGAGCAAGACACGCCTGTCAAGATTGTACAGCCTGTATGCCATTGCCTGATAGGCTGTCATCACCTGTCAGTCGCCTGACAGGCTGTCATCGCATGACAGGCCTTCATCGCCTGTCAGGCTGTTACAGGCTGTCATCACCTGTCGCTTGTCAGTCGCCTGACAGGCTATCATCGCATGACAGGCGTTCATCGCCTGTCAGGCTGTCATCATTTACCAAGCACCGCCTGTCAGGTTGTCTTAGATTGTGAGAGGTCGCATCTTAACAGTAATAAAGTAGAAGACGATTAGTATACCACTAATTGATTATTATGGCAGTTTAAGTATTCATGATCGCCATTAATTGATGGACGTTCCCTATGCTTGAAACTGGTAATATAAATACATAGTCTAATCATGGTCGACTCTCACTTTCACTTCAACACACACACACAAGCTTGAACAGAGTTCATATACTCTTGCTTTCATCTTCAACCTTGGTCACTCTAGGTTCGTCAAGAACTTGTTGGGTTTGCACTGTGCTCATCACAGGAGATCCAAGATTTACATCCCCTATTTCTTGTGTTTGACAACCACTGCTCGAACAGCATGCATGCCTCATCTGGCTTCTGCTCTTATATGGTATGGTTTCTCAATAGTAAAGGAAGTGAGCTTTTTTGCCGAACTATTTTGTTTGTAAGAGAGTCAAGTTCTCACTTTCAATGCAAAATGAAAAAGACTAATTCGGGAGAGAGCATTCCTTACACACTGGTGGCCCGAAATTGGTATAACATAGCTCACACATAATTGATAGCTTGTTATAGAACAAATTCACTGTCGATCTTTAGCGTATTTAGTAAGACTTTTGCGGTCAAAATCTATTGTGTTGAAGGAGGTAAAATGTTTTTATTTTCAGTTGTTCACTGTTTTAGTTTCATCTAGCCAACTAATCAAATATATATTTAGAGAGAAAGAATATTCTTACGAACTAAGTTGATTAATGATAGTATGAACAATGAATGATAAGTTGATTTACTCTCAGATAATCAAAGACACAATGAATTAATTCTGATGTTTTATTTAATATTCGTTTGTAGCCTTAGGGATACTCAATAAATCACTTGGATTATAATATTTTTGAGTAATAAGTTGGATTGATCGGTTATAAACAGAATGGATGAATTTACGGTGGGCGAGTATCCTTGGCTACTAAACATAACATATATTATAGGTATCCAATGTCCAAATAAAAATGTTGGGGTAATGTGGCTCCGCTACTGGTTTTTTGGGATCAAGAGTTGGATTTGCTCGAACATAGTCTTGTTCGATGTTCTCTAGTTTGCGTTATTTGGTGCAAGGTGTTTGATTGGTGGAGCATAGATGGTAGCCACATACACATGGATTTTAACAACAAGCACATCTTACTTAAAGTGTTTTCATGGAGTTTGTTATGTGACTATTTGGTTTATCTGGTATTGGAGAAATAGTGTATTATTTTGTATTGAGGCGTTCTTAGGGGCGAATTGTATTATTTCGTATTGGCTAAAATAATATGAAATTGGTCCAGTAAAGAGGTCTAAGCACCATCAAATCAAATCAAGGTGCATTTGGACTTATCCTTGGCTGACGATTCAGCACTGCAATGGATTATACAACCCCAATCTGCCCATCATCATCACATACTAAGCCATAAAAGTTAACCATGGATGTGATGTGGGTGAGCCATCTTTTCATTAAGTTAGCTATAGCGACATGAGGACGACATTCTAAGGGCCACCTTTACAAGAAGACAACTTCATGAACATGAGGACTACATCAAGCTAGCAGCATCACAAATGGTATGTTATAAAAAACTACTGTCCCTATTTCCAATTGTATGTGGATTAAAATAGAAAAGAGTAACAAGAACACAGTTCAAATTTCATGACGTTCAATTGACCTTGTTGAGTTAGGGTTTCGTCAGAGCCCGGGAGACTTAAATCATTATTAATAAAAACCAGATTACTAGTCGGATTTCAAACATGAGTTCATCATTTTGAGAATGGCAAACGAGGCAATATTTCAAGAATCAAGCATTCTGATAATGCACTTATCCGATATTTTTTTTCTTCTTCCACAAATCTTCAGTTTTGATCTTTTTAATGATATTTAGGTTCATTTTGACCTTCCTCCATGGGGGCTGGTTTCTTTTCTCCTTCTAAACTGCAACAAAATGTAAAAATCACATCACGATGTAACCAAACGGTGAACACTACATTTCATATCCTACAACAAATTGGGAATCATTTCAATACTGAAAACTTTTTCAAACGTAAAAGTACCCCTCATACACTTCTATGAATTCGCGACGAGGCATGAATGAAGTTATTTGTTATGTATGATTTTGAAATGATTTTTATTTGGATCTTATTTTACTTGTATTTCACATCTCAATTGCTAAATTTAACAAAACCTACCCTCTAGTATGATTTTCTCTAAATTTGTACTTATTCCAATTTGTGCTAAACCAAATTTCACTTTAACATTCTTCCTAAAGATATTGATATGGAGGTCTAATGCGAAATTTCAAAATATGGTCTTTTAAATTAGCGTCTATAAATATATACGAAAGAGAAATAACCACCAATCTTAAAAGCAGTAATTTAGTGTCACATTTTCATTTTCTTTTGAATGAAAAAAAAAAAAGAATATGAATTCCGAATTTGATTTCGAATATAATCAAAATAAAAATAATAATTATGTTAAATCAACTTCTAGAAACCTCAACTTATAAATAAAACATGAGCAACAATTTTTGAAAGCTAGCAAATATTGAATACAAAATACGGTTGAATCAAATCAGCCAACTATCCATTCATTAAAGTTATATTCTTATTAACTATTAAATTACATGGTGTAAACACTACTTTAGGACTATAAGTGTAAGTAACTAACTTGATGTTATGATGAATTGGTCAGCTCACAACTTGGAGGACCAGTTTGGACAATATTGGAAACTATATGCTGAGGGACTAAGGAGCTAATAAAAGAAGAAGAAGGACTAAAGTGGAAGTGTGGCTAACAGATTTCAGTATATAAACGGTGTCTTGGAGTTGGAGCTAATCAGTTGTGACGATACAATTTCTCTCTAGTTCTTGTTATTCTCTCTAGAAGAATCAGTAGTTTGTTAATGTTTGAGAGAGGTGTTTGTTAGAGTTATGAATCACATCATCTAGAGTGATTCATACAGTTTGATTTCTGTAATTGTTGTGTTTGATTGTTTGTAAGAAACCCTAATCTTTTTCAATAAATTTGTGATAATCTTTTGTTCTTTAATCTTTTACAAAATTCTTCATGGTATCAGAGCTACGGCTCTTGATTACCTTTCTGTTTCTTCGATCTAAAAGATTTTTCAATTCAGATCTAAGTTTTCTCAAAAATTAGGGTTTCTTAAAATTAGGGTTTCCTAATTTGGGGGTTTCTTGATCTGGCTTGAATAGTGTGTTTGGGTGAGATCTGGGGTTGTAATATTGATCGGAGGTAGCATTATTGATCTGTATTCCGCTGCGTGAATCTCGTTGACTTTCCATCGTCTTGGTCAAAATTCATCAAAATCTATTTGATTGGGGTTTGTTCTTCTTAAGACCATCTGGTACTGTCTCTTTCCTACCTTGTTTCAGTGGCTAGTTCCTTCTCTGAGGCGTTTCTGTGTCGGACAGGAATCAACTGCCCCTCAGAGTAACACTTGGACCATTGTCTTGGATCTTTGATTGGTTAATTGTTACTTGTGTTTAATTTTCTTTTCTTTCATTCTTTATCTGTGCATTCTGTAGACTGTGCACTTCTGTTTCTACTCCTCTATTTTTTTTTTTTTTTTTGTGCACATTAGGTTCTGTTCTTGTGCACCACACATCTCTCTAAGTCCGGAGTTGGTGTGCTGGGGGCTTTGTCATATTTAGACCTAGATAGGGTCCCTGGTTAGACTCTAATTGCCCAGCTTGACTGTGGTAAACATTGTCCCTGGCCAGGATTGCCCTTAGGAGCATTCTGCATTTTATATTCTGTTGTCTCTCTGTGGTGTTATTTTGTTGTTGTGTGTTCTGTTCCTCTGTTTAGAGTTTTGTTATTTCTTGATTGATTGTGGTGTGTTCTCTGTGTGTTATTGTTTGTTGCTTCTTGGTTGTTCTTGTCCTGTTATTATCTGTTCACCATGACTGAAGCACCTAAGGGTGGTGATAAACATGTTAGTAGTGATAGTGAGTCTGATGTGTCTGTGACTAAGGTGAGTAAACTTGACTTTGATGACCCATTGCACCTACATGCTAGTGATATCTCTAGTGCTCCTATCACCAACATCAAACTGACTGGGACTGAAAATTACACCATATGGAGTTGTGCTGTTACTCTTGCTTTAGAAACTAAGAATAAAATTGAGTTTATTGATGGTAGTTCAGTGAGACCTGTTGATGATGATGTATTGGGAAGACAGTGGGACATATGCAATGCTGTTGTATTGTCTTGGATTCTTGGGTCTATTTCAGAAGAGTTGTATTTAGGTCAAATTTTTTCAAAAGACCCATCTGTTGTTTGGGCTGAATTAAAGGAAACATATGATAAAGTGGATGGGTCTGTTATCTTTAATCTACACCATAAAATTAACTCTTTAAGACAAAATGGGTGCTCTGTATCTGAATACTATCATAAACTCAATTCTCTATGGAAACAATTTGATGCTCTAGTTAAGTTGCCTGTATGTACTTGTCAAGGTGCTAATGTGTTCCATGAATTTAGTCATTTAATGAAATTAATACAATTTATCATGGGCCTTGATGATGTGTATCAACCTGTGAGAAGTAATTTGTTGACTAGAGACCCTCTACCTTCTATTAAAACTGCCTTTGCCATTGTTTCTAGAGAGGAATCTCATAGAGGCAGTGATGTTTCAAAAAAGAGTCAATAGTCCGCTTTCATGAGTAATACAGGGTCAAACTCTAACAATTTTAAAAGAAATTCAGGTTCAAACAATTTTCTTGTTAAAAATACCAACCTTAAGTGCACTGAATGTGGTTTAATTGGTCACACTGTTGATAGATGCTTTAAAATCATTGGTTTTCCACCTAATTTTCCAAGGAAAAATAATAATAATGGTAACAATAGAGGTGGGTCTCAAAGGTTTACAAGTAACCATTCACATGTTGATACACACCCCAGTCCATGTACACCTTCTACTAATGTCTTTTCTGATGACCAGTTAGTTGTACTCAGGTCCCTTATCAATCAACCAAGACCATCTGACATTCCTAAGTGTAACATGGCAGGTAGGTTTATGCATATGTCTAGACCTGGGTGGGTTATTGATTCAGGGGAAAATCAACATTATATCACTAATGAGTCCAGTTTGGATAATGTAGTTGATATTTCTGGGTTAAGTCTTACTGTTGAACACCCAAATAACACTGCTGCTAAAATCACTAAAATTGGTAACTATAGACTGAAAAATAATGTGATTTTATTTGATGTGCTTGTTGTACCTGAGTATACTGTCAATCTGCTGTCTGTTCATAAGATTGCTAGAGATAGTAAGATGTTCATTGGGTTTGATGAAGATAAATGCTATGTACAGGACTTGCCCCAAAACAATCTGATGGGAAAAACTTGGGTGACTGGTAATCAACATGGGGGCATTTATTTCTTTGATGATTATTGTTTAGATAGAGGTACTGTATGCAACAATGTGTTTACTTGTTTTGTGTCTAAATATGTTTGGCATAATAGACTGGGACACCCCTCCGACCTAGCATTACTAGTTCTCAACAAACAGCAAGATTTGGGTAATGAAAAACTTTTACCATGTGAAATTTGTCATAAGGCAAAACAAACAAGGGAACCATTTCCATTAAGTGATCATAAAACTGATGTTATTGGTGAACTAGTTCATCTTGATGTATGGGGACCTTACAAAGTAACATCTAAAGAAGGTTTTAGGTTCTTTCTTACTATTGTTGATGACTACTCTAGGGGTGTTTGGGTATATATGCTTAAAAATAAAAGTGAAGTGTTTGATAATGTTGTTGCTTTCTATAACCTTATTAATACACAGTTTCAAAAAGGGTTAAAATATTTAGATCAGACAATGAGACTGAATTTGTAAACAGCTCTATGCATAATTTTTGTCATGGTCATGGTATAGTTCACCAAACTTCTGTACCCTATACACCACAACAAAATGGAGTAGTTGAAAGGAAACATAGACACCTTCTTAATGTTGCTAGGTCTCTTATGTTTCAGGGGGGAATTCCTCTACAGTTATGGCCTGAGTGTATTCTAACTGCTTGCTATCTTATTAATAGGTTACCTACCTCTGTGTTACTTGGCAAGAGTCCTTTTTCTGTGTTGTTTGGTTATGATCCTAATATTTCTCATCTGAGAAGTTTTGGCTGTCTTTGTTTTTCTAAAAAGTTAAATGTGAGCGATAAGTTTAGTGCAAGATCTGAGAAATGTGTTATGGTAGGATACTCTAGTGTTCAAAAAGCTTATAAACTATACTCTCTAGAGAGTAAACAGTTTGTTTACTCAAGAGATGTGAAGTTTTATGAGACTATCTTTCCATTTGTTTTAAATACTGATCTTGTCACTGGAAATATTCACAGAAATATCACTCACTTAAACTTCTTTGACAGTCCATACTTTTCTAGTGATGAGAGTCCCTATGATGATGCAAAGACTGATTCCACATCTAGAAGCAATCCATCTGTATTAGGCAGTCTTTCTAAGTCAGTTAAAGAAACCAATATAGGCAGCCTTTATGAGTCAGTTAAAGAAACCAATATAG
This sequence comes from Senecio squalidus, assembly GCA_910822075.1. NCBI lineage: Eukaryota > Viridiplantae > Streptophyta > Magnoliopsida > Asterales > Asteraceae > Senecio > Senecio squalidus. Next base: position 22,177,252 of record CAJVGC010000592.1, read on the forward strand.
ATAGTGAGGCTAATGACACTAAAGTTGACTCACTTCATGGTGAAAGTCAACAAGACCAGGGTACCTTACCTGAGTCAATGGAACTGTCTGCTGAGGGATTTGGTGAACCTAGTTCTGTTAGAAAGTCATCTAGGCCATCTGTTTTACCTGCTAAACTTGGTGATTTTGTCTTAAGTGATAAAGTTAGATATAATATTAATAAAGTTGTTGACTATTCTGTGTTATCTGTTGAAAATTTGTGTTTTGTTACTAGTCTTAATCTGCATGTTGAGCCTAAAAATTTTTATGAAGCTGTAAGACATAAGCATTGGGTTGAAGTAATGAATGCTGAAATTGAGGCATTGCTTATGAACAATACATGGGATGTAGTTGACAAACCATTTGATAGAACTCCCATTGGGTGTATGTGGTTGTATAAAATAAAATACAAATCTACTGGTGAAGTAGATAGGTTCAAAGCTAGATTAGTTGCCAAGGGGTATAGTCAAAAAGAGGGTATTGACTATGAGGAAACTTTTTCACCTGTAGTTAAAATTGTCACTGTAAGATGATTGATTAGTTATGCTGTTAAAATGAATTGGAAACTGTTTCAGCTTGACATTAACAATGCTTTTCTTTATGGTGATTTGGTTGAAGATGTATATATGACTTTACCTTTGGGCTTTTACAATGAAAACAATAACAAAGTTTGTAAACTTAATAAGTCATTGTATGGTTTAAAACAAGCCCCTAGGCAATGGAATGCCAAACTTACTGCTTGTTTGATTGAAAATAGTTTTGTGCAGAGTAAAAATGATTATTCCTTGTTTACCAAAGTAAAAGATGATGTGTTCATTGTTTTGCTTGTGTATGTGGATGATGTGACAACCGTCAAAATTCAGGTACTTATTCATTTGTTATATCGGTTCGAAACGTTAGTTACTTTTTGCCTCGTTCGCTTTATTCTGGTTCGTAACTTTTTAAGTCTATACCTTGTCGGAACTAGTGTCGGAATAACTTCCGGAATCAAAATTATAAGTCCTAATACCAAGAAAACACCTATTGAACTTTCCTAAGTTCATAACTTATCATAACCAACAACTTATAATTAACAAAAAGGTCCAACGAAGCAATAACGCAAAAACGAAAATTTCGAAATGACCAAAAATGGCCCGGTGCGCCGCACCTGGTACCATGGTGCGCAGCACCTCGCGCCAGGATTTCAAAATATTTACAATATCAGTCCTTTTCTCGTTTTACACCACCACCACCCATTTTGGCCAATAGAAATCGACCCTTTACTGCAAGTTTACTGTCCCAAGGCCAGAAACTCTCACCCTATTATTGTTTTCTTAATTCATTTCTTTCATTTTACCAAAACATAAAAACACACACACACATATTCTCTCAAGACTCCTCTCAAAAACCCCCCTATTTCCAGTAACTTCAACCTTATAAACACCATTCCCATTCACTAAAAACGTTTTGGATCATCAAGGAAGGCAAGGGGTATAGTTATTTCGAAAAAGGACCACGGTTGTAAAGATTTTTGGGGTTAAATCCGACCAAAAACTCATCATCCAAGCTTTCCCTCCGGTAGATTTCTTTATTTTTACTATTCTTACATAAATATTCAATTGCATGTAAGATCTAACGGTTGAAAATGTATTTTTACATAAATCTATGGCTTTTTACGGTCAAAAACGTTTTTAACATAAATAATCCTTAGATCCACGGATTTGTAACCAAATACTCTTTAGAAACTGTTTAAAAGATGTTTTAATAAGTTTTAACCGGTTGCATGTCGAAATCTATGGGTGAAAATACGTTTTTAACAAAAGAAATCACAAAAACGGGAAAACAGCAAGGAGGTGCGCAGCACCCCCTGACAGGTGCTGCGCACCGGGCTGCTGTCTTCCCGAAAACTTGTCGTTTTGCTCGTTTTTAGAATATATTACCTTCTGGACTTTTTACTGAAATCATGTGGGGACTGAGATGATTGAAATCTATAATAAATGTGACTTGTGTTGGACTATTTGGACTTTAATAAGCTATAAAATATGTATTATCGTATTTTAGGTGATTTGTGAGCGGAGTTGATTTAAAATTTTTGGATATGAGATTTGGGCGCGGAAGCGCTGCCCAAATTTCCTCGGAAATTGTAAATCACCTCAGCGAGCAAAAACACTTAAGATATAATAACCTAAAACGTTAAATCGGACTTTCGGACAAACGTGACAATTACCTTTTTGGACTATTTTGACGATACTTAAATTTGACACTCACACTTTAATGACATTTTACCTATATTATTATATAAGAACCTAATAATATAACAACTCATTAAACTACCTTGGTATTATTAGGCAATCCGTGATTCCCGGCTTACACATTCCGACCGAATTTCCGAGTACTCGATCTCTTCGCAATCCGTGAGTTACAACCCCTTGTTTTATATGTTTTACATGAATTTGGGGGAAACATAAGATTTATTTGCATTTATGCTTTATAAAACAACTTGCAATACTTAAACTTTGATTTATCAAACTTTGACTTATTTAACTTTGACTTTGACTTTATCAAAACTTTGACATTGAAACGTCTACTTAATCTCTTATGCGTAAAACATTTCTTTCTCTATTTATACTATTGATTCATCTCTTTAATTCAACTATTTATTGATACTTGTATGCGTAACCGACCCTTGATGGAACTATAACACGTTTCTAAGTGATGTGATTCTCTCTCTTTTTTTTATAATAAAATTTCATAGTGCCCAATTATGTTTTAGTTTCTCTCTTACACACTATTAACTACTTAAGCCGTATAGTAATTATGAGTATCGATACTTAAGAAAGAACCGTTCCTTGCTTAGATGGCAGTCTAAGTACATATTTACTGAATTTTCTCTCTCTTTTAACTTCCCGTTTGAGAGGCGGGGAGTTGGGGCCGCTCGGTTGATAATCGGATTAGTGTGAACACTTAAGTTATAGATGCCAAGTGGTTGATACAAGAAATCTATTTAGTTACTTACGCATAAACTTATAAATTTTTAGCGATTGTTATCCGCTTCTACTATATGACTAATTTGATTCTATTTAGTCTTTACAAGTTAGGGCACAATTCGCCCGTTACTTAAACCTTACAAGTATATAAACTCTTTAAGCGACTTTTCTCCGCTAATCTCCCTTACGGGAAAACTTTTACTTTATATACTTTACTCATACTTTTATGCTAACTATTCAAACTGTAACTCACTCACTGCGTTTTCGTAGTTGACACTTTATCTTATGTTTCAGGAAATTAGTGTAAGCTCATGATGCATGGCATAGACGGGTCGAGGCGGTCGCGGGAGAACCATAGTGGGAAAAGACTTGGCCAGTTATTTTGGGAAATATTTGATGAAACATTTTAAATTGTGTGTCGATGTACCAAACTATTGTCTCTTGGTTGTTGAATGAATCTTTAAACACTTTTAATTTTAATGAATGACTCTTTTACCGTTATGTTTTATATGACCTGTGATATGATTTTCCAGCTCTTCACATTCCCGTGTTTCCGCTTTAGCGGGGTGTGACAGACTTGGTATCAGAGCACAGGTTATAGAGAAAAACGGTTTTAAAAATTTTTCAAAAATTTTCGAAACCAAACTATAACCAAGACTTTTCGGAAAATCGCTTATGGGTCTAAACTTTAGAGAATTAATTTCGTGGTTTGCATGCTTATAATTTAACTACGCATGGCCTGATCACCCCTGCCTAGTTCAAAATGAGTATGCAAAGACGAAACGTAATTACTAATGTTAACGGTTTTGAGTCAAAATTCCCGGCACTGTCTTTTCCCGATTCTCACGCGACTGACCCGTACATGCATTTCATTACACTTTTCCTTTATCATTTCTTTGTGTTCTCTAGTACTCACGAAACTTTATACGTCTCAGATCTGTCATGTCTCAATCGTCTCTACCAACCGAAGATACCTCCACGACTATTAGCAGCAGCAACGGGTCTAGCCCGAGGACTGTATTACCACCCTCTCGAGCGACACCTAATGCGACACCTTTTCGGCATCCAGGATCGTTCCAACCCGCACCTCGTCGGCCATCCGTGGACCCGTACAACCCAGCAGGACACCCCCCAGTTATGGAAGTCTACCCATGGGAACGCCAGTTCCTAGAGGACACGCGTCGTGTCCGAAGGGCCGGATCACCTTCATCCGGAGTACCACCTAACCTCCGACTTCCTCCACCCGAGGCATTCCGCAGTGTATTCCACGAGGTTCAGAGGATTGCAGGCGAAACTCAGCAGCAGGCCCTTCACCTATTCGAAGCCTCCGACGAGACCCACAAGCTGGCAGAACAGGCAATCCGGATCATCGCGACGGCCCAAACCACCGCCCGGACTGTACAAACCCTTATCTACGTCATCTGGGCCATGGGAGCGCTGATAATAGCCATCGTCGCCTTGATGATCTTCGACCGAAGTCACTAGGGACATTCGCCGTTCGTACCTCTAGCTAGTCGTAATTTTTCCGTTGTATACGATTAGGCTAGTATCTATCATTCTCTATGTATTGTACTGTACTTTCTATTCGAACCTTGTACTCGACTCTTTTATTTAATAAATGAAGTTCCATTTATTATTACCTATTGTTACCCATCTTGTGAATCTTATGCTGGTTACGATTATTACTATTCTACCTCTCAAATCTTAATCTTGCGTGTACTATTTGATCAGTCATTTTAATCTCGTGCTATAACTATCCACGGTTGCTTAACTTTTAATCTTATCATAATCCATTCGTACGTTCTAAACTAAATCTGTTCTTCTGATTGTAGAATCATGGCTCCTCGCTCTAATGCTAGCATCATCGCTGAACAAGTTGCCGAGCAGTTGAACGCGGCTATGCCTAACATGATCGCGCAGATCACCGCCGGAATCAACGCCAACGTCAACAACCATCAGCATCAGCAGCAGCAGCAGCAGCAACAACAACAGCAACAGCAGAACAACCAGAACCAGCATCCGAACCCTCCTCCATGCAACTACAAAAGCTTCATGGCCTGCAAGCCGAAAGAGTTCCACGGCACAACTGGTGCTGTAGGATTGGTCCAGTGGTTTGA
>CAJVGC010000592.1:22182430-22259693 GCA_910822075.1 Senecio squalidus
AGAAAGAAATCCGTCAGTTCCTAGGATTAGCGGGTTATTACCGAAGATTCATTGAGAATTTCTCAAAGATCGCGAAGCCTCTCACCGAACTCACTCAAAAGGATAAGGACTTCATCTGGGGAAAAGATCAGGAGGATTCTTTTCAGAAGCTCAAGTACCAATTATGTCACGCACCAATCCTATCCCTGCCAGAGGGCACGGACAATTTTATAGTATTTTGCGATGCCTCCCACCAAGGACTTGGTTGTGTCCTGATGCAGAAGGACAAGGTCATCGCTTATGCTTCCAGGCAGCTGAAGATCCACGAGCAGAACTACACCACGCACGACTTAGAGTTAGGAGCAGTCGTGTTTGCCTTGAAGATTTGGAGACACTACCTATATGGTACAAAGTGTACGGTCTTCACTGACCACAAGAGCCTCCAGCACATCTTAGATCAGAAAATGCTCAACATGAGGCAACGTAGATGGATAGAACTGCTGAGTGACTACGATTGCGAGATCAAATACCACCCGGGTAAAGCAAACGTAGTAGCAGATGCCCTAAGTCGGAAGGAAAGGGTAAGGCCATCCCGAGTTCGAGCATTGGGTATTCAGGTTCAGACAAGCCTACGAGAGCAGATTGCAAACGCGCAGCAAGAGGCGTTAAAGCCCGAGAACCTTAAGGCCGAAACGCTTCATAACCACGAGAAGGAATTCGAACGCAAGTCGGACAGAATTTACTATTTCAAGGGCCGATCATGGATTCCAAGATCTGAGGATCTTCGCCAACTCATTTTGGATGAGGGCCACCGATCTAGATATTCTATCCATCCGGGATCCGACAAGTTATACGAGGACCTCAGGGAGTACTACTGGTGGCCGGGCATGAAGAAGGATATCGCCTTGTACGTAGCCAAGTGCCTTACTTGCTCCAAGGTCAAGGCGGAATATCAAAAGCCCTCAGGTTTACTTCAACAACCGGAAATTCCCATGTGGAAGTGGGAGCAGATTTCCATGGACTTCATCACCAAGTTGCCCCGTACAGCTAAGGGTAACGACACGATTTGGGTAATCGTGGACCGTCTGACCAAATCCGCTCATTTCTTACCAATTCGGGAAAATCATTCGATGGAGAAGCTAGCTCAAGTCTATATCAACGAGATCGTCTCTCGTCATGGAACCCCACTCTCCATCATCTCCGATAGGGATAGCCGATTCACCTCCCGTTTTTGGAATGTTCTCCAGAAATCCTTAGGTACCCGATTAGACCTCAGCACCGCGTATCACCCTCAGACTGACGGCCAGAGCGAAAGGACGATTCAGACACTTGAAGATATGCTGAGAGCATGTGTGGTAGACTTCGGAGGAAGTTGGGACACTCACCTTCCCTTGGTCGAGTTCTCCTATAACAACAGCTACCATGCCAGCATCAAGTGTGCTCCATTCGAGGCTCTCTACGGACGTAAGTGCCGGTCACCACTCTGCTGGTTAGAGGCGGGCGACCGACAACTTACGAGGCTCGATATCGTTCAGGCAACCATCGACAAGATCACCACCATTCGTGAACGACTGAAGACTTCCCGTACCCGACAAAAGAGCTACGCTGACAACCGACGGAAACCCCTCGAGTTCCAAGTGGGCGACCGTGTACTCCTCAAAGTATCGCCCTGGAAAGGAGTAGTCCGTTTCGGGAAGCGCGGTAAACTGAGTCCAAGGTACACAGGCCCCTTTGAGGTCATCGAACGTATCGGTTCCGTTGCTTATCGTCTCCACCTTCCTCAAACTCTCGCGAGTGTGCATGATGTGTTCCATGTCTCACACTTGAAAAAGTGTCTGTCTGACGAGACCATCGTCATCCCTCTTGACGAAGTCAAAATCGACAGCAAATTAAACTTCATCGAGGAACCACTCGAAGTTGTTGACCGCGAGGTCAAACAACTCCGACAGAGCCGTATTCCGATAATCAAGGTTCGGTGGAACTCTCGACGCGGTCACGAATTCACGTGGGAGCGTGAAGACCAATTCCGTCAGAAATATCCTCATCTGTTCGAGAACTCTTCTACCTGATAAGACGCACTAAATTTCGGGACGAAATTTCTTTCAACCCGGGGAGAATGTGACAACCGTCAAAATTCAGGTACTTATTCATTTGTTATATCGGTTCGAAACGTTAGTTACTTTTTGCCTCGTTCGCTTTATTCTGGTTCGTAACTTTTTAAGTCTATACCTTGTCGGAACTAGTGTCGGAATAACTTCCGGAATCAAAATTATAAGTCCTAATACCAAGAAAACACCTATTGAACTTTCCTAAGTTCATAACTTATCATAACCAACAACTTATAATTAACAAAAAGGTCCAACGAAGCAATAACGCAAAAACGAAAATTTCGAAATGACCAAAAATGGCCCGGTGCGCCGCACCTGGTACCATGGTGCGCAGCACCTCGCGCCAGGATTTCAAAATATTTACAATATCAGTCCTTTTCTCGTTTTACACCACCACCACCCATTTTGGCCAATAGAAATCGACCCTTTACTGCAAGTTTACTGTCCCAAGGCCAGAAACTCTCACCCTATTATTGTTTTCTTAATTCATTTCTTTCATTTTACCAAAACATAAAAACACACACACACATATTCTCTCAAGACTCCTCTCAAAAACCCCCCTATTTCCAGTAACTTCAACCTTATAAACACCATTCCCATTCACTAAAAACGTTTTGGATCATCAAGGAAGGCAAGGGGTATAGTTATTTCGAAAAAGGACCACGGTTGTAAAGATTTTTGGGGTTAAATCCGACCAAAAACTCATCATCCAAGCTTTCCCTCCGGTAGATTTCTTTATTTTTACTATTCTTACATAAATATTCAATTGCATGTAAGATCTAACGGTTTGAAAATGTATTTTTACATAAATCTATGGCTTTTTACGGTCAAAAACGTTTTTAACATAAATAATCCTTAGATCCACGGATTTGTAACCAAATACTCTTTAGAAACTGTTTAAAAGATGTTTTAATAAGTTTTAACCGGTTGCATGTCGAAATCTATGGGTGAAAATACGTTTTTAACAAAAGAAATCACAAAAACGGGAAAACAGCAAGGAGGTGCGCAGCACCCCCTGACAGGTGCTGCGCACCGGGCTGCTGTCTTCCCGAAAACTTGTCGTTTTGCTCGTTTTTAGAATATATACCTTCTGGACTTTTTACTGAAATCATGTGGGGACTGAGATGATTGAAATCTATAATAAATGTGACTTGTGTTGGACTATTTGGACTTTAATAAGCTATAAAATATGTATTATCGTATTTTAGGTGATTTGTGAGCGGAGTTGATTTAAAATTTTTGGATATGAGATTTGGGCGCGGAAGCGCTGCCCAAATTTCCTCGGAAATTGTAAATCACCTCAGCGAGCAAAAACACTTAAGATATAATAACCTAAAACGTTAAATCGGACTTTCGGACAAACGTGACAATTACCTTTTTGGACTATTTTGACGATACTTAAATTTGACACTCACACTTTAATGACATTTTACCTATATTATTATATAAGAACCTAATAATATAACAACTCATTAAACTACCTTGGTATTATTAGGCAATCCGTGATTCCCGGCTTACACATTCCGACCGAATTTCCGAGTACTCGATCTCTTCGCAATCCGTGAGTTACAACCCCTTGTTTTATATGTTTTACATGAATTTGGGGGAAACATAAGATTTATTTGCATTTATGCTTTATAAAACAACTTGCAATACTTAAACTTTGATTTATCAAACTTTGACTTATTTAACTTTGACTTTGACTTTATCAAAACTTTGACATTGAAACGTCTACTTAATCTCTTATGCGTAAAACATTTCTTTCTCTATTTATACTATTGATTCATCTCTTTAATTCAACTATTTATTGATACTTGTATGCGTAACCGACCCTTGATGGAACTATAACACGTTTCTAAGTGATGTGATTCTCTCTCTTTTTTTTATAATAAAATTTCATAGTGCCCAATTATGTTTTAGTTTCTCTCTTACACACTATTAACTACTTAAGCCGTATAGTAATTATGAGTATCGATACTTAGGAAAGAACCGTTCCTTGCTTAGATGGCAGTCTAAGTACATATTTACTGAATTTTTCTCTCTTTTAACTTCCCGTTTGAGAGGCGGGGAGTTGGGGCCGCTCGGTTGATAATCGGATTAGTGTGAACACTTAAGTTATAGATGCCAAGTGGTTGATACAAGAAATCTATTTAGTTACTTACGCATAAACTTATAAATTTTTAGCGATTGTTATCCGCTTCTACTATATGACTAATTTGATTCTATTTAGTCTTTACAAGTTAGGGCACAATTCGCCCGTTACTTAAACCTTACAAGTATATAAACTCTTTAAGCGACTTTTCTCCGCTAATCTCCCTTACGGGAAAACTTTTACTTTATATACTTTACTCATACTTTTATGCTAACTATTCAAACTGTAACTCACTCACTGCGTTTTCGTAGTTGACACTTTATCTTATGTTTCAGGAAATTAGTGTAAGCTCATGATGCATGGCATAGACGGGTCGAGGCGGTCGCGGGAGAACCATAGTGGGAAAAGACTTGGCCAGTTATTTTGGGAAATATTTGATGAAACATTTTAAATTGTGTGTCGATGTACCAAACTATTGTCTCTTGGTTGTTGAATGAATCTTTAAACACTTTTAATTTTAATGAATGACTCTTTTACCGTTATGTTTTATATGACCTGTGATATGATTTTCCAGCTCTTCACATTCCCGTGTTTCCGCTTTAGCGGGGTGTGACAGATGACATAGTGATAACTGGGAATAATGAAGTTGAAATAAACTATTGTAAGGATTTTCTAAATAGTAAGTTTAAAATTAAAGACTTGGGAGTCCTTAAATATTTTTTGGGTATTGAAGTTCTTTATAAGACTGATGGGTTATGTTTGAGTCAAAGAAAATACTGCCTAGACTTACTATCTGAGTATGGCATGTTAGGAAGTAAACCATTAAAATCCCCAATAGAAGTTAATTTGGTAATAACAGATGAGTTAAATAAACAAAAGGATGATTTCGTGTTGTCTGACTTTACTTATTATCAAAAACTTGTGGGAAAACTGATTTATTTGACTCTCACTAGGCCAGATATTTCTTATTCTGTACAGTGTTTAAGTACACACATGCATAGACCATTAAACTCACACTTAAAGTTAGCTTTTAGATTGTTAAAATATCTTAAAAGTGCTCCTGGAAAGGGTGTGTGGTTTAATAATGAATCTAATCAGTTACTAACTGCTTATGTTGATTCTGACTATGGTAAATGTTTGTCAACAAGGAGATCAGTGACAGGTTTTTGCTTATTTTTTGGTGGCAGTCTTGTGTCATGGAAAAGTAAGAAACAAACAACTGTGTCAAGGTCCTCTACTGAGGCTGAATATAGAGCACTTGCTGCAGTTGTTTGTGAGATTGTGTGGATTGTTAAAGTGTTTACTAATCTTAATGTTAAACAATTAATGCCTGTTAAAGTGTATTGTGATAATAAATCTGCTCTTGACATATCTGCAAATCCTGTATTTCATGAAAGAACTAAACACTTTGAGATAGATTTGCATTTTTTAAGAGAAAAAATTTTGGATGGTACAGTCAATACTTTAAAAATTGAGTCTCAAAACAATGTTGCTGACATATTTACCAAAGGGTTGGGTACTAATCAGCATAATTTTTTGTGTCAAAAACTTGAGCTAAAAGATTTGTTCCAAAGTAGTGTTTAAGGGGGAGTATTAAATTACATGGTGTAAACACTACTTTAGGACTATAAGTGTAAGTAACTAACTTGATGTTATGATGAATTGGTCAGCTCACAACTTGGAGGACCAGTTTGGACAATATTGGAAAATATATGCTAAGGGACTAAGGAGCTAATAAAAGAAGAAGAAGGACTAAAGTGGAAGTGTGGCTAACAGATTTCAGTATATAATGTTTGAGAGAGGTGTTTGTTAGAGTTATGAATCACATCATCTAGAGTGATTCATACAGTTTGATTTCTGTAATTGTTGTGTTTGATTGTTTGTAAGAAACCCTAATCTTTTTCAATAAATTTGTGATAATCTTTTGTTCTTTAATCTTTTACAAAATTCTTCATTAACCAAAAAAAATATGTGGACGTGTGCCTATTACAAAAGGAAAATGATTAATCCTCCTAACATATTCTTCTAAAAATCCTCCTAAAACCACATGAACATGACATTTAGATTCCACTTATTCTTTTTCTTAAACTTATCTCTTGATTTTTACAAATGTCATCATTTTGTTGTTAGAAGAATTTTTAGAAGAATAAATAAGGAGGACACATAACATTACTCTTACAAAATGTGAAAAAACAAAACATATAGAGCAATTAGAACTTTAAGAGCCTAATAAAATATAGGATTTAGTTGATTATTATACTCAAAAACTAAAACAAACCTTTGTTGCTAAAAAACTGGAGTTTCTAAAGCCAAATGTACCAAAATAGGTTTTTTTTTTCTTTTTTTTTCTTTTCCTCGTAAACTAGTTGCTTACTGATACAAGAAAGATTAAATTAAGAAAAAGCCTAAAATGGATTTTGTGGGGCCTTGTTTTTCTAACAAAAACGAGTTTAGTTTATTAAAGATAATGAAGAACGAAATTATCATTAATATTTTATTACATATAACATGCGGTTATAAGTATTGGGGCTTAAAAAATCAGGTGTCTAAAGCTATTGCTTTAGGTGCTTTACCCTCAAGTCATCTTTGTCCACATACATTTGACATTTTGGTCAATCAGATCGTTGTATAAATTATATAACCTTTCAAAGTACTATAGGTCGACATCATGTCTTGGAAAGAATGGCATAAGAATCCTAAAGGTTCATGTTGAAGTTTTAAGGTTGTCTAAGTTAATGCATACGCAACGACGAAGTTAGAAAGCTTTTTAAATGTATATAAAGTAAAAGGGGCAAAAATGGGTGTTTAAGGTCATATTTTAGTAAGAGCATACGAATGTAGACCACCATTTTAATAGCCCAAGTCTGCTTATTGCATAAAGATCGATATCATGTCTTGGTTATGTTTTCTCATGTAATTATTTTTCGTTTCTCATAATATAAAAAAGTGTTGCCAAATTACATTAGAGAGAGTGTACAATATTTTTAGATACTTCAAATATATATAATGTACGTAATATATTAGATACCAATCTTTATTAACTCAAATATTGGATATATATAATTTAGTAAAGGAAGACAAGTAGAAATCACACATCTGAATCAAGAAGGTCCAACATGACCTCATCTATATATGGGAAATCAGAGAAACCTATTTGGTCATCTAAAGTCTCCCCCTCTGCTAGAAAACTACTGAAAGACCAGCCAACTTCATCGCCAATTCCCGTCTCCTGGTCATCAAATAACTCGTCCAAATAATTTGTAATCTTGTCATCTGATACTTTCGATGATAATATTAACCCTGAGGAAACATTAAAGGCATCATCTACGACATCTTCATTTGGTAATGTTCTTAAGTTAACGTCTTTATTATGAGCTACATTGTTTGGGTACAAATTTCGGATTTTGGACAAGATTTTTGGTTGAGGCTTAATAATTGTGACCCGTGCCGTCTGTTGTGATGACTGACATTCTTTAGTTTCTTCTTCCTTTTGTTGTTTCTTGACACGAGAGCGAAGATGGGTGTTCCAGTAATTCTTCACATCATTAGCAGTTCTTCCTGGTATTCTCCCCGCAATCAGTGACAATCTAAATTAAAATTTCAACAAAATCATACTCGGCCTCTATAAAGATGTTGAATATGTTAAGAACTATTATACATATTTGGGTCATTCAGATTAGATCAAGTACTGTAATACATGTCTTTTATCGGTTTAAAACTTAATTTAAATTACCCACCTGTTGCCTAGAAGCTTGTGAAGCCTAAGCATGAGATCAACTTCATCTTCACCAAAATCTCCTCTTTTTATATTTGGCCTTAGATAGTTCAACCATCGTAACCTACAACTCTTCCTACATCGATTTAAACCTGTAGATTATGTAATAAAGATATTAATGCGGGGAAAAAGAGATAAAACATTCTGTAGACGGAAAATGGTTGTAACGTATATATATTAAGTTAAATTCACCTGCTTTGAGGGGAACAAGTAGGGGTGTCAAAAAAACCCGAACCCGGTTGACCCGACCCGACCCGAACCCGAATAAGCTTATTAGGGTCGGGTTAGTCGGGTCTAGAATCTACGATCGGGTTATTCGGGTCAACCCGATTAACCCGAAACTTAATTAGGGTCGGGTTGCGGGTCTCTTTAAGCATTCTTATTCGGGTTCGGGTCAACCCGAATAACCCGAATAATTTTTTTTCTTTGTTTTACTCCATTTACTAATAAGCATAACAACATTTAATACAACTCATTAATGAATTGATAAGTAAAAAGTCGATCCTTTCTTGAAATAAAAACTTTACGTATGTTTCTTTTTAATTCCTACTCTTCGAAAACATAATTTTTTTTTTTACAAAACACAACTTCGCATTAAAGGTTATTTTATATATTAAATGGGTTGGATCTTTTTTTATAAATATTAGTAGGCAAATAAATATTTACAAACTAATGTATATATCTGATAGTGGCCAAAATATGTTACAAATTATTTCTTTTTGGGTTATCATTTTTAGCATTTTGTGTATATAATATCATTGCAACATTATATATTTTTCTATTTAATGTTCATTATAACTTGTGCTAACATTATAAAATTTATTTGGTCGCTATTGTTGTGTCTATTAAGAAATTGCTTATTAGAAAATGTTTTGCTCACTAATCTAATAACTAAAAGCGATCTACTAATTTGTGTAAAGTTTATTATGCATTTTGTTTTCATCCAACCCGAACCCGAATTGACCCGATCCGAATAAACCCGAACCCGAATTGACCCGAACCCGAAAACCCGAACCTTATTAGGGTCGGGTTGCGGGTCATGTTTTGAGTTTGGAAAACCCGATTAGACCCGACCCGATTAAGCTTATTCGGGTCGGGTTAACCCGATTAACACCCCTAGGAACAAGGTGCCATTTCCCTTCGCCAAATTTCTCAATACAATTCTTGAGAAGCATGTCTTCTTTGGTAGTCCATGCACCTTTCCTCAACACTAAGCTCGTATTACTATCCTGCCTCATGTGTTTGTACTTTACACATGTATTCTTCAACATTGACTTATGAGTGAATCTTTCACGGGTTAATTGTTTTGAAATACATCGAACTTTACATCAAAACCTATTGTATACATCTAATTATCAAATCATCTGTTGTATTTATACAACTTTTATATACATCTATTGTATCCATCATTTGACCTGAAACTTGTTCATTGATTACATGGCACCGGTTTTTTCCATGTGGAATTTAAAAAAAAAAAAAAAAAAAACCAAACACATCCACACATCAAAAGAAGAAAATGGCTAGCTGAACGGAAAAAAAAACCAAACACATCCACATATCAAAACAAACAAATCTTCTTCAGATCTACTAAAAAAAAAAAAAAAAAAGAAACAAACACATCCACACCACCGCCTGTCACCACCAACACTGCAGACCACCGAAGACCACCGCTTGCCGACAACACCACCAACAAACTGACTTCCTCCACAACCAAGAGTTTTGCGCGCAGATCCTTGACTAGTTCCACTGTCTGAAAATTCAGTAACTGCATCCGAAAACAAATCTTCTTCAGATCTACTAAAACTTGCCCTAATCCCACTACCATCACCGCCAATGCTAATCTTCTTCTCGATCTTAGGACCTTAAAAGATAGCAAATTTAACCAAATTAATAACAACCCATATGATAACTTTTTATAAAAATAAAATGATGAAAATTTTACTTGGGGTCTTTTCTTTATCATCATCTGGATGGTGTTCATCATCCGAAACCACATCTGAACCAAACAAATTAGTGTAGCCTTCAACGGTTCCACAAACCTTTTTGTGGGATCTCCTGTGTCGTGCACTTGGGTGTGGTTTCGGAAAAGGCCATCCACATCTATGACATAATGAACTCCATGATTCTCATGTCCTGCAAAAAAAAATCAAGAAATTTTTTAAGATCAAGAAAAAAGTCAACTTTTTAGTCAAAATCGTGAGTAAAGTGTTGAAATGGTCCTGGTTATTGAAATCTATGAAATACCCATGTTTAAAAAAGTGATTTTTAGTAAGAAAACTTGAAAAAGTCAAGAATTTAAAAATCCTAGATGTAAATTTGAAAACCCAGCAAAAAAAAAGTCAAACTAAAAGTCAATAGACATATATAACATTAATAAATAATTTTTATAATTATAATAATTTTTTTTTTCTTTACATGACATGGCAAATCCACATCATCAAACAATAATTGAAACAAGAAAGAAACCGGCAACTTGGAAAAAAGGTAAAAGTATACATACAATAGACATATATATAAGATTAATAAATACAATAGAAGCTTTGAAAATTGAATATATACAATAGTTTCTGATGTAAAGTTCAATGTATTTCAAAACAATTAACCCAATCTTTCACTATAGTAACATAAAGTACTTGTTTTTCTTTTGTCTGAGCTTATAACCCCAAGTCCCTTTTCGATATAATTGTTCCTTTTACAGACGTATGTCAAATTGCATACCAGCTTTCCCTCCACACACACACACACACATAAATGAGGCTACAAGCTATTGGTACATGCTATTTGTATATTTGGCGAAATGAGTTGTAAGTTGGAGCTACAAGCTCTTGAATAATGAAGCTTCTATTTAGAGTTTGGGAGCTCTAACTTTTATTTGCTTATAGACGTTTGCTAAAGCAGTTGTAGCTTTTGTTAGAAAAGTAAAACTACATAAATGGACACACAAATTAAAATATTTAAATTGGAAGCATGATTATTGAGGTGCAAATTCATAGGTTTACTAGTTTAACTTTCAGCTAGTTTTAAAAGTTATTTTAGTTTTTAAGTTTTTTGGTTTAAAATACAAGATAAAAGTTTCATCTTTCGAACGTGACATTTTTTCCTATTAGAAGCTTTTTCTATAAAAATAAAAGTTTTAAGTTCCTACTAAACATACTCATAGTTTTGATAAAAACATCCGTGAGAGTAGTTAAAAACTTCAAACTTACATAAATTACTTGAACTTAATCACTAACTGCCCCATGCATTTGGGGAAACATCCCCAAATTTTAAGGAAACGGTCTAATATATAAACTTACAATGTGTGTCTTAACCCATAAACCGCATCATATATGTAGGTGAGTTCAAATTTGGAACAATTAAATATTTAGAAACTATTTAATCACAATTAGATCATTTAGATCAAAAGTTAATCACAAGGTGTCAATTTTGTAAATAAATCAAACTTGAGGGCCAAATTGAAACATCAACAAAATCAAAACTCACATAAACTAAAAACCGCCTCAATAACCCTCACCCCCTCGATAAAAAAATCAACAAAATCACACCCTAAAACTCAGTAATCGTGACAAAAAAGATAAAAGAAATAAAGATACGATGACTCTGATCACTTGTAAGTATCACGATTTCGTTAATTTTAAGTTTTTTTCTCGTTTTTTTTAGGGTTTTATGATGATCCAAATAAAAATGTTTGAAACACTACTGTATTCACTTGTTAATAACATCGATTTCATGAAACACATATGTTTTGGTGTATGGGGTTTTTCATGAATGTATGTTTTAATCTTTAAAAATATGTGTTTAATATAGCAGAACGCTTGTAAAAAGTTGTGAATATTTGTGAATTAGTAATGAATCAAAATTTATGTAAATAATTGTTGGTAAACTTGTTGTATTTTGGTCATATTTGTGTATACACTGGTGAATATTTTGCATTCAAAACATATTCAGTAAAAATGCTTCTATACACCAGTTTATATTGTGTATTTAGTAGTGAATATAGATTTTTGTACATAATAGTCACTCAAGTTGTTGTGTTTAGGTAATAAATATGTATATATTGATTAATATTATTTACTGGTGTATATTGTGTATATGACAGTGAATAACTTAAGGGAAAATGCACTGGGTGGTCATCGTACTATGTCAAAAATTCCGTATAGGTCATTGAACAAAATTTTCGTCTATCTACATCACTATACCACAAGATTCCTGTTATTTAAACCATTTTTACCCGATCAACAGGTTAACCTCCACTAATTCTCTCTCTCTCTCTCTCTCTCTCTCTTTCATTTTGAATTTGATGAACCCAACTCCACCAATTCTCTCACTTTCGTTTTCAAATTGCAGGAACCCAAATCCAACTATGTTTGAAGCAAGTCGATTATTATTCATTATTATTCGATTTCTGCAAATCGATTTTATTCGAAAATTGAAAATCTAATCTGTAAATCTAATATGTAAATCATCTTCATTATTATTCATTATTATTCGATTTCTACAAATCGATTTTTCGTTCAAGAAGATGCAAAGAGAGCTCCTAAATTAGCATGTTGTCCTTACTTTTTCGAATATTATAGTTTTAGATTGAAGCATTGTTATATTAGAATTTCGTCAAGGATAAAGACTTACTAATGTAGTATAATTGTTAATTCGTTATACCTGTAATTCTGTAGTTGTTATATTGGTTAATAATTTATTTATTTTCTGTTGGAGCTAATGGGAAATTTGGCTAATTAGCAATCTGGTTACAGGAAAATGAAAGGGTTAGCGTTCATTAAAGATCCCGATGGCTATTGGATTGAGATATTTGACCTAATGTGGCCAATTCTACTGGTCCGAAACCAGAGTAGAGGTAATTCCTTCTCCTTTATGCATCTTTCACTTTTCGAATAATAATAATTATTATATAATTTCAGTTTAATAGTTTTAACGTATGTTTGCAGATGTTTTCGATATCTGGGATGAATAAACTCACCAGGTCTTGGTATCAATTGTCCTTTTGACTTTTGTCATTGATGTGTGTATTGATGCCAACTATCTTTAAATACTTGGTACTCTTAAATATGAATGTTTGGGTGGTAGCTATAAACCGATGACGTGGCGGTTACCAACAGATTGCAGGTCAACAAACTTATCTATTTAAACGGTTTTTTAAAGTTAAGGTTATAATTTAAAAGGTTACTTGCGGTATAGTGATGTAGATAGACGAAAATTTTGTTCAATGACCTATACAGAATTTTTGACATAGTACGATGACCACCCAGTGCATTTTCCCAATAACTTAAATAGTATATACTATTGTATATTACTTATATACATATACACTAGTGTATAAACTTGTTTTTTTTTCTTGTCATAAATGTGTATACATCAAAGTATAATATGTATAAACTTGGAAAATATTGCGTATACACTAGTGTATATGTATATGATAAATAAACTTACTGTTGTTTATTTGATATAGTTGTTTATACACCAGTGTATATTAGGTATAATGTATAATGTGTTCTTAAATCTTTTTCACTTTTACAACAAAAAATAAAGCAAAAACAAATCACCAGATGGAAAGGCTACCGTGGAAAGGCTACCGTGCAATACTCTGGGAACGCTTCAAGTGAATCAGACAATGAAGAACCTGAAAGGTTTACAATAAAATGTCAGTTTTCCATCGAAGCTATTTATACTATAATGCATATTTCTTTAAGTATTGTATCCTAATATAAAGTTACTTGTAGAAATACTTACACAAAAACAAAAGATATTAGACGATAACACAACATCAGGAAAAAAATTATGTTTCTTATTGTATAAATTCTATTGTATTTACTATTTTTATTTTGTCAAAATGATTTATATAAGAAAAAATTTGTTTAATTATTTCATTATATATACAAGTGAACACATTGTATACACTAGTGTATACAATGCATTCACTTGTGATAAAATAAGTAAATTAATAACCTATATATACTAGTGAATACATTATATTCACTAGTGTATACAATGTATTCACTTGTATATATATTAATGACTACTAAATTGTGTTTCAATTATTCAACAGTGGATTTGAAAAGAAAAGGGAAAGATATAGATAATAAACCAAAAAAGAAAACGAAGGAGAGTCTGAGTTCTAACAAGAAGGCTGAAATGCAGGAGTTGTTAAAGATGGTCATGAATGAAATTGATAAGAAGAAAAAAGGAAAAGGAAAGTTAAACGAAAATAAGAAACTCTATGCAGAAGATGAAGATATTCCAACACTCTGAGTTAAGAAAACCCCAAAGCCTTTATATGACGCAACGATGAATCTAAGTAAAAGCCAAAAGAAGCGTTTGATGAACATTGGGTTTGGGAGTGTCTTGAAGAATGTATTGGAAGCAAATCCTGGAAAAATTGCATACTATGTTTTAAAAAATTTTGACAGGAAAAGATGAAAATAACCCTAAACAATGGTGCATACGTGCCTATTACAGAAGCTTCTATACACGATCTGCTCGGAATTCCAAATGAAGGTAAGAAACTTACATCACTAGAATACGACCCCGACGTAAAAGCATCTTGGAAATCACAGTACGAGAAGTCTGTAATTACCGCAACGATTGTAAAAGAAAGAATAATGTAAACCATAATGGACAGTTATACGTTTGTTTTGAATTATTTGGTGTTGTTGGTGAATACACTGGGGCTAATTGACAAGATGGGAACTTTGGATGTCGATTTTGTTGGTAATCTGAAGTAAGGGGTGGACATCAAGAGCATTAACTGGTGTCACTTCATCTTGGGACTCGTGAAGTAGGGGAAATAAAAATGGAAGAATAAAGAAGGTGAATTCTTCTATGGACCAATGAGTCTATTGATGGTATGATTCCTTACACTTGTGTATATATTTGAAAATAAATATTTATAAATTTGTGTATATAAAGTATTTTCAGTGTATTTTATTTCTTAGAAATAGTGTATTCACTAGTGTATACATAGTGTATTCATTAGTGTATTCACTAGTGAATAGACTGTATATACACTAGTGAATACACTATTGAATACACTAGTGAATACATAGTGAATATACTAGTTAATACACTAATGAATACACTAGTGAATACATAACACAATGTATACACTAGTGAATACATAGTTACACTAGTAAAATTATATCAAAAATCTAATGTATATTCTCAATCATAATAGAAAAAGGTTGTTAGACAGAAACTCAAAATAGAAAAAAGATTAGAAAAATAGAGATTAGACAGAAGCTGAAATTTGAATCAAATAAAGATTAGACAGAAACTCAAAATAGAAAAAGGTTGTTATGGAAAAGTAAATAAGAACATATATCAAATGAACCAAACACAGAAAGTGAAAGTGAAAAGGAAGGTGAACATGAATATGAATATGACGCTGAAAAAGATCGAACAAATTATAAGCATAGAGTTGAGTTGTCTACTAAAGAGCAGAATAACGAGAAGGTGATTTCATATACATAAGTGAATATGAAATATAAATTATTTGTTTTTTTTTTTATTATTGAACCGATACGAATTACTATGTTCTTGTATGACTGTGTTAAATATCTGGATGAAATGCACACAAGTGTCAGTGATCAAAAGACAGTAGTGATGTGGATGTTGTAGAACTATTTGAAGACTTTCCCAAAGAGTGAATCTTTGAAAAAGTGGAAAGCAAAGTTTGAAGATTACTACGGAGAGGATTTTGAGTTTCCAGAAACAAGTGTTGCAAATAAAAAATCGAATGACAAGGGTAATGATGATGGCAATGATGAAGAAGATGAAAATGACGATAAGGAAGTTGAAAATGTTGAAGATGAAAATGATGTTGATGAAGATGATAATTGCGATAGTAATGACGATGATGAAGCTGAAGAGATAATGAAGCTGAAGAGAATGAAGAGAATAAAGATGGGGAGGAGGAGGAAAATGACGGTGAAGGAAATGAAAACAACAAAGATGTGAATGATGCCGAAGATGAGATGGATACCAATAAATCTGAAGAGAAAAATGGGGAGGATGAGCGAAATAACGGTGAAGGAAATGAAAACAAAAAAGATGTGAATGATGCGGGACATGAGATGGATACCAAAAAATCTGAAGAGAAAAAAGACGGGGAGGATTCAGAAAAGAATGCAACAACAGGGAAGAATACAACGCAAAATGCCGGTTAGAAGGCGGGGGGACTTCAATAGATAATGTTGCACCCAATAAAGATCCACAAGAACAGCAACATAATCCACCAGTTAATAAAGAAGACGAGGTTTTAAAGGAATTTCTTAATAACATCGCAAACGAATCCTCTGAAACCAACTCTAGAGCTAGATCTGAAAACGATGCACAAAATCTTTCTCAAGTAACTGTAGACGATGATTTACTTCATATACTTTATAATGTTGTTAAAATTTATATTGAAAGAAAATAATACGCTCAAAAGTTTATTCCTAGTTTTAGTCTTAGTCTAACACAAGAAACTGGTAACAAACAAATACAACAAAAACTTGATGATTTAAGTGAGGTGTCTAGTGCTCACAAAGACATTGCGGGCGATAAATTTCAGGTAATAAGTTAAATTGGTAGATACATTATTTTTTTTTCAATAATATTTCTACACTAGTGTATACACTTTGGTAAAACCTTATTCAGTAATGTATACACAAACGTATACACCAATGTATACATAATATTCACCGGTGTATACATAATATACATTGGTGTATAGTATGTATACACCAATGTATACATAATATTCAACGGTGTATACATAATATACAATGGTGTATATAGTATGTATACATAGGTGTATATATATCAGTGTATATTAGGAATACACTAGTGAATAAATAAACATATATACACCACTGTATATATTAGTGTAAAATACTACTTAACTGGTAAAAATAATTTAGTGAATAAAATGTTTAAATTTGACATTGATTTATCTCAGGAGACAAATGATAATCATCTAGAGAAGAACGTAAATGATAAAATGGACACAGATGATAAGGTTATTACTGATGTCGTGCCAACTGATAATCAGTCGGAGCAGAATGTAAATAATAAGGTCATCATTGATGTCGTGCAAACTGATAATCAGTCGGAGCAAAATGTAAATGATAAGGTGATCACTGATGACGTGCCAAATGATAATCAAGCGGAGAAGAATGTAAATGATAAAATGGACACATATGATAAGGCGATCACTGATGACGTGCAAGTGAATCCAAATTCCAAGCTCCATGCTTCTACATCTAGTAGAAAGAAAAAGAAAATATTTATCATGAAACCATATACGTCTCTTAATGAGAACACAATTGTTGATGCTTTAGAAGAATATATAGAGCAAGAAATCAGAGTAACGGAAGAAGTGTACTCGTTGGATAATAATGTTGAGTAAGTATATCTATTCATGAATGCTCAGTTTTTAATGTAACTTATATATATATACACTTGTGTATATTTTATGTATATATATATACTTGTGTATATTAACAAAAACCACATTCATTAATGTGACAGGGATATACTATTTGATGTACCTGGAGGAGCAATGCAAGTACGTGGAACGTTTGAAAGCACGTGACCAAAAACTTAGGTCATAAGGGGTGTAATTGATTGTTGGGCAACTGTGATAAATTATGAAAATGGTTAGCTTTGGGAAGATAAAATTCGAAGATTCTTTTTTAGCACAAATATTTTGGTAAATTTTGATTCTTAAAGATTAATTTCATTTATCTTACTTGGTCTGGCTCTTTAATTAAA
Organism: Senecio squalidus; assembly: GCA_910822075.1. NCBI lineage: Eukaryota > Viridiplantae > Streptophyta > Magnoliopsida > Asterales > Asteraceae > Senecio > Senecio squalidus. The sequence goes on from CAJVGC010000592.1 coordinate 22,200,150, forward strand.
GTTCTTTTTACTTACAATAGACTGATGATATGTTGAATCCCGACTACACCGAGAAAGAAGATTCGTTTGCAACTTTTGAGGAAAAAATTTGTCATCATAAGCAAAACGACAAAGGGTTACTCTCAATGAAAGAAATGGATCTGGTATCTTTTGGTATATAAGTTGTATTTATTAATAACGAATGATTTTCTATGAAAACTTATATGTGAATACTAAAAAAAGTTAAATCTAACAGGTTTTCTTTCCGATTCTTCACTCAGAACATTTCTATCTGTTTGTATTTAACCTCAAACATGTATCAGTCAAAATCATCGATACAGTGCTAGTGCTTACGATTTAACTATTAAGGAAAGGTACCAGAGTAAGCCGGTAACCTCGGTAAGTCGATCAACATACTTTAGGATTTTATATATATACACACTGGTATATATGTTATATTCACTAATGTCTATATTATATATATATATATATATATATATATATATATATATATATATATATATATATATATATATATATATATATATATATATATATATATATATATATATATATATACACACACACACTACTATATATATTGAGTATTCACTAGCGTATAAACTATTTGATATACTATTGATATATAATCATGCAACACTCGTTATTTGTACAACATTTAAAATCTGTGAAACACAAGAAAGCTGGAACAATAAATAAACAAAAGCCGAGTAGAATGAAAATGAGCTGGAGAACATTGGATAATCACGTGGATTGTGCGATTTTTGTCATGCGTCACATGGAGACATATGTTGGTGGTGCTGTAAAAAAAGTTGGGACTGTGGGTTGAATGTTGAAGGAAGTGAGGAACAACGAGTATCATTGAAAAGACTGAGGTTTAAGTATTTTCCTAAAATCTTCTTAACGCCATTAGATATAAAGAAGTTTTTGTAACAAGAGCCGCAAGACTATGAATGGTTATGGTTGTTAGTAATTTCTTTGGGATGGTTATTAATGAATTCTGAATCAATAGTTGTGATGTTAATAATATGATAACATATGCATTTTCATGAATGTTACACTCTTTTGGTCTTATATACATTGGTGAATATAGATGATTATTATATGTATACAATAATGAATACAATAAGTAAAACTATATACACAAATATTAAACTCTTTTGGTTGTGTATACACTGATGCATTATATTTTTAAATACAAAAATGAAAACATTAGAAGAAATGTATCAAAGAAAATTTAAACTATATATACTATAACTCTTTTAGATTTATATACACGAGTGAATATTATATGTATACACTAATGAATACATTAATAAACAAGTATATCTCCATCCTTTGGTTTTTATATACACTTGTGAATATTATATGTATGCACCGGTGTATACTACATATATACACTAGTGAATATGTGAATTTTTTTGTATATACTTAACTCCTTTGGTTTTATATACAAACTATATATATAATTTGAATCTTTTTGATTTATATACACTGATAAATATTATATGTACACACTAATGAACACATTTATATACATTGGTGAATATTATATGTATACACTGGTAAATATTATATGTATATACTGAAATATTTTGTATATATATTGGTGAATATTATAAGTATACACTAGTGAATATACCATCAAAAGACTGTGAATTATTAAAAACTGAATCCAAACATATCAATTCAAACGAAAATTCAATTATTAAAACAAAACAACTTTCAGTTATTAACCATAAAAGCATACGCTATTCTTCACAACTTTCATCCGTAGTGGATTCTTCATCATCAGTGTACTCTTCTTTAGTTTCTTCCAATTCTGCAAATGCTCTATTTGCCTCATCTTCCTCCTTTTTCGCCGCCTTTTTGGCCAACTTCTGTGCCATCACTTTTTCATGGTTCATATAGTCGTGTCGGACATATTTGTTACACTTTTTGCACAACCTTTTTTTCTTTTTGCTCTTCTTAGCAGCTATTTCACGAGAACCAACTTTCCATTTTCTCTTACTACAACCTTTGTTGTTAATACCACTAGGAACTTCAACATCAACATTGTTTGGTCGAGACACACCAATAATTGATGTCATAATATCTTTCCTGGAAAGAATCAGTTGGTCCGAAAGATCAACTTCCATCTCAGTTCTCAATTGCGAAATCTTTTCATTGTAAACAGTAAACTTCTCCACATTATTGCTTAAAAGCCGAACAATATAATTCACATCTGGGTATATTCCATAAGCCAACTTATCAACATGGTTGTTTCACGATACTTGTTTCGAAGTTTAAAATATCAGCAGGAAACGCATCCCCCCTCCAACGCCTAAGCACATACTGACTCGAAATCTCAAGAACGTCGTTACGATGAAAAACAGCAAAAATATTTCGACAGAAATAGCCATGACGCGAAAAATGCATACAACTACAATCATAAGTCCCCATCCGCTATATTATGCACCAACTTAAAAAAAAGAAAAAAAAAGAGATAAGTTATTAACGATTTATATTATAGATTATCAATATATTGTATACATTAGTAAATAAACACATATACAGTAGTGAATATACACATATACACTAGTGTATATACACTAGTGAATATACACATATACACTAGTGAATATATACATAAATTATTCACTAATGTATACACAAGTATATACAAAACAATTTACACTAATGTATAAACGCTAATGAATGAATTTAAAGACGGAATGATTTAAAATACCTTCAACTCAGCTATGTGCTTGCATCGTTTATCGTTATGTATAATCTGATAAACTTTAACACCCTCACTTTCAGTAACACCGACGTGTGCACATCTATATATACCTTTCCATATCTCCTTCTGAACCTCGTTAAAAATTTCTCTTGTGTATACCATCGATGCATGAGCTTCAAACTTTAAAGGAGTTTTGATTTTAGGTGAAGTTGTGTCTGTTGCGTGGTCAAGGAGATCTTGATTATGCCTTTGGGGTTCCATGGCTGCCTCAAAACACATCATCAAACTGACCAACGTGTTGCCTTCATGCGAAAAGTTACCGAAGAATGAATTGGAACTTTCTGACCTAGATGTAGTCTTCATCAAACCACACATACTCAGATGTTTGAAGTATGCAGGAATCCATTTGTTCCTGAGGTCAAACATGTCAGTCAACCATCTGTTTGCATTTAGAACGAATTCTTGAATCAAAATTATCCACCCCTCCTCAAATTCTTCAGGCTCTAGGTAAATATTCCATACTATTTTGAGGAGACGTTTTCTGAAATCCGTGTTATCTAGTAACTCCTTACACACCTGTACAATGATATCAGTTAGTGTATAAGTTAGAATGTAACAAAATATATGAGTATTCACTAGTGTATAAAAACAAACCTTGACATGTAACTTGTTCATTATGTGCCACATGCATAACCGATGCTTGGTTCATTAAAAACAAGAGGAATAGCTTGTATAAAATCAGGGTCTTGATCAGTTAAAACCATCACCGTTTGTTTCTTACAATGGGCAGAAAGAAAAGCCTTAAGTAGCCACTTGTAAGAGTCAATGCTTTCACTCTTAAGCAATGCACCAAAAAAATTAACACTCTTATAGTGGTTGTCAACACTAGTAAATGGTACTAACACCATCTTGTACCTGGAAAAAGTAGTATATGAGACAATATCAAATACCAAGTACTGAGTATACACTAGTGTATATTACAAATATCTACTATCTACTACCAAAGTACTGAGAATACACTAGTGAATGTAATGTATTCACCAGTGTATACATAATATATGTTGGTGTTTAGTATGTATACACTGGTGTATCCTATGTATACATTACAATATACACCACTGTATACATTATAGTCGATTAAGTATAAAAAGAATAAATTATACTTACTTGTTAGTCTTAAATATCGCATCAAAAGAGATGACATCACCAAACACCTAATAGTTTATTTTAGAAGCTTCATCAGCCTAAAATAATGAAGAAAATTTCCTTTTTTCACACTTGTGCTCAAACGAGAAGTTTGGTACACAATTTCTACGATTTTCCATTTTATTCACCAACACATGAGCATCGTAGTCCCTAATATAAGCATTCAAATCCCTCCTACGATTCTTAAAGTCAATCCTAGTACCACCTACATCATTGTAACCTCATCTAACAACATTCAACAACTTATGAAGCGTAGAAGCACCAACACCTGTTCCGGAAGATGTATGAACCAAAACCTGGCCTGAATAGCTCAGCTTCCTTTCACTCCGAACAAAATGTCTCAATTCAAGTGGAACTATATTGTGGATATGTTTTTCTCTGAAAAGATATAATATGAATTCGAGGTCTTAGGGTTTTTCCTGAATTGAACGCATGCTTGACATCCTGTAACCTTGATATTACAACGCCGTTTATTCTCACCACTGTCCTCAAAGAATCATAACATAGACCTCGTGGCTTGCCTTCTCTACTACAAACTAGAATCATCAAGTAAACTGAACCATTTTGTTTCTTCCTTTGAGTAGACAAACGAACATTTAAACCAGAAAGATATGCATACTTCCTATACAATGCTAGTACCGGGGTGGGTGACCTCCCAAGAAGATTTAACTCAAAGAATCATAACTCATCGACTTTTAGTATATACAATTACTAACATCCTCAACACTTTTTTCATATTATTTAACTATTAGCTAACCTCAAAGATTATTGTTATCTAACGTGATTAGAAGCGAAGCCAAGATCATATGTTGGAGAGTCTTGAATGATTCGGTAATAAATAATTTAAAAATATTTGAGATTCTTAAAAAACTTACAATCCTATATAATAATATTTAAATTATTCATTAACACTATACTATGGCCTCCACTAAATTAAATTTTCGTTTAGTAGAATAAAAGAATATATGTTGGATTTGAAGTACTAAAAGCTATACTCTCAACTATACTATTTTTAAAGAGAAAAATATCTCTTCAAAATGTCAATCAAGTTTAATAATTAAACACAGAAAAGTACAAGTCTTGTGGCTATGGGCCATATATAACTTGAATACGTCCAATTCTAATAATTTGGTAGTGTCGATGGATGATTGTCAAATTTTGTGGCTCTTCTAATCACACGTTTCGTGATGCGATTTGTTTTTTGTGCAAGATATCCGATTCCTTGTGTGTCTCTCCTAGACTTGAGATGGCGGGAAAATTTTAGGTTAAAATGTGTAATATTCATATCTATATTCATTATTCATTTATTTATGTCATCCATATCTATCAAAATTGATCAAGTCGGGTGTATATCTACTAAATCGGGTGGGGATTGTCATCCGTATTTATCGGTTTCTAGTGAACTAAGTCTTTGGCTAATCCTTACAAGTTACAATTGATCCGCCAAATTTACTTAGACCAAACAAAATCCTCGTAGTTCACTCAAAATAAACTCGATCACTAACTCATCGATTTTTAGTATATACAATTACTAACATCCCCAACACTTTTTCATATTATTTAACTATTAACCAACCTTAAGAATTATTGTTATCTAACATAATCAGAAGCGAAGCCAAGATTATATGTCAGGAAAGTCTTAAAGAGTCCGGTAATAAATAACTTCAAAATATTTGGGATTCTTAAAAAAACTATTAATCCTAATATTTTATCTATTAGAGCACCCGGAGTGATAATGAGTGACAATGAGGTTGTGGTGGGTTGTGGGGAAAAAGGTGATGACGTGGCAGTGAGAATGAGGGTTGTGAGTTTTTATTATAGGGAGGGTTGTGGAGAATGTGAGATTATTTTATTATTATTTATTTTTTTTTTTAAAAGATAAATAAATAATTAAAAGAATATAAAATATTAAAACTTAATAATTAAAACATTAAATAACATAAATAAATAAAAAATTACAAATAATTAAAACATAAATAAATAATTAAAACATAAATAAAAAATTACAAATAATTAAAAACTAAACTAATTAATCCCGTATTTTTCTCGGATTTTATTTTTCTCGGCTTCGACCCAAGCCGCTTCTGCTGGAGGCATCCCCTCCGTGCTTTGTCGAAGAAACATCATATCGTCTCTTCGTGCACTAGAGTAAGCCGCTTCTTCTTGTCGCATAGCCGCTTGCTCTTGTCGGTGGAGGGTTTGCGCCTTTTTTTCCGCGGTTTTCTTCTTCGTCTTCGTAATGCTTTTCAAGTGTGACGCGATGAGCCCGCAAAGCGTCGAGGACGAAGATGTTTGCGCCTTATCGGAGGCGTCGGATGATTCCTTTCTTTTGCTACCTCTCTTTTTCCCTGGAGGTCGTTGTTCCACATCATCCGCAAATATGTCGTCCCCGGCACCAACGTCGTCGAGGTTGACGGTATCGAGTGGAGGGTCTATCTTGACAAATGAGCGCCATCGGCTATGATCCCTCCAGATTTCCCAGGCCTTGTCATGCCTAAACGTCGATTTCTCGGACTCATAGTACATTTGCCGAGCCGCTTTGTAAACCTCATGGTCGTCGGTCCCGCTTCCTCGACATCTTAACCCCTCGCCTCGGCATGGTGGCCGATAAAATCCTTGACCAAGGCACTCATCGCCGTAAACTTGGAGTTGAGGGACTCCTTGCCTCTCTCCGGCAATCCTAGCTTCACCGCCTCTTTGTTGTAACCCTCAACGATCCGTACCCAAAATCGAGGTCCGGGTTGGGCGTTTCCTACAAACTCATCTTCCGAGACCGAGCACCACATCTCCGCCAAAAGTTCCTCCTCTTGGACCGTCCATGCAACCTTTACGCACGTCTTTTTCTTTTTGGACGTGGACCTACGTGCCGCGGTTACTTCGACCACATCGTCCGTTTCTTGGACGATCTCTTGGGTTTCTGGGACGATCTCTTGGGTTTCTGGGACGATCTCTTGGGGGGTTTGTGTTTGTTGGGTTGGAAAAGTGTGGGGAAAAAAAGTTTGGGATTGTGAGAGAAGTTGTTGATGCATGACGTATTGCTCGGGATTGAACATTTGTTGTGGGTATTGTGGGTATTGTGGTGGAAGAGGTTGTTGCGTTAAAAAAGTGTTAAGAATATGTTGGGATTGTTGTGGCGAAAAGTTTGGTATTTGGGGAGGATATAAGGCGTTTGTTGTGCCGAAATAGTTGGCGAAACCGGATGGTGTTTGTGATTGTGGCGTCGAGGGATTGTTTGGGTTTGTTTGGAGAGCGTTTGATGAAGACGAAGACATTTCGTGATTATTTTGGGTTTGGGTATTAGATTGAATTAGATTAAGAATAAGATTGTTGAAAGAAGGTGTGATTTTTTTTGTTAGATTGTGGGGGTATTTATAGGTGAATTTGGGAAAAGAAAAAAAAAATTAAAAAAATTAATATATATATATATATTATAACGGTAATACTACCGTTAGAATTAAAAAAAAAAAAAAAAAAAAAACATAAAACTCGAGAATGAGCCGTTGTGGGCACAACGGGCGCCTCACAACGAGCCCACAACGAAGCTCGACGGAGTGATAACGAGAGGCATGGCTCGTTGTGAGCTCGAGAACGAGCCACAACGGCCCCCACTCCGGGTGCTCTTAACACTGTACTATGGCCTCCACTAAATTAAATTTTCGGTTAGTAGAATAAAAGAATATATGTTGGATTTGAAGTGCTAAATGCTATGCTCTCAACTATACTATTTTTGAAGAGAAAAATTTCTCTTCTAATTGTCAATCAATTTTAATAATTAAACACAGAAAAGTACAAGTCTTGTGGCCATGGCCCATATATAAATTGAATACATCCAATTCTATTAATTTGGTAGTGTCGATTGTCGATGGGTGATTGTCAAATTTTGTGGCTCTTCTAATCACATGTTTTGTGATGCGATTTGTTTTTTGTTTTTTGGTGCAAGATATCCCATTTCTTGTGTGTCTCTCCTAGACTTGAGATGGCGGGAGAATTTTAGGTTAAAATGCGTAAGAATGGCATCAAAACAAAATACCTTTTTGGAAACTTTTCGAAGAAAATTTTCCGGTAATAAAAAAATGGGAAAAATGCTCGATTAAGAAACGGTCATTGTTGTCGATTTGAACGGTAAGTTGTGGATTAGGTGACAAAGCAAGCTGATTCAACCACATATATAGGTGTTGTGGAGACAATTTCTGATATGATACACGACACGACACAAATGAAAACACAATATGAAAATAAATGGGTTTGATTCATAAATAGATGGGCTAAGTATACGAAAATGTAATAAACTTTGACCTTTTTGTTATTGTATATATTCAACTCTCAAAATACCTATTGTGTTTATTCAACTTTTATATTTATACAAATGATGTAACAACCGGATTGATTTTTGGAAATATCCAATATTTAAACTGGTTACATGTCAGCAAAAATTCGGTTCGTTACATCATTTATTAAAAAGAAAGAGTTTAATACACAAACTTTGACCTTTTTGTTATTGTATTTATTTAACTCTCAAAAACACTATTATATATATTCAACATTTATACAAATGATGTAACAACCGAATTTTTTTTTTGAAAATATCCAATATTTAAAACCGGTCACATATCAATAAAAATTCGATTCGTTACATCATTTATGGAAAAAAAAAAAGTTAGAATACACAAAATTTGGTCCAGTATAATCATTGCCATACCATAATTTAAGGAGGGCCAACACCTACCTTCTTAACTCTTCTATTTTTGAACGTACTGTCAAAATCACTTCTCATAAGTTCCAAACCAAATATGTCGCTTTGTTACTCAATGGAGACAATTAATCAATGCTGACTTTCTTTTATCAAACAATGACCTTTTGTATACGTTCTTTTTAGCCCTTTCCGCTATATACTATTAGTATTACTATATATTACTATCCGTCGGTGGAGTTTAAGTATTCTATGAGTAATGACAAATTAATAGCTAGACGTGGACCTAAAAATGTATTAATTTAGTTTACAGCTTATGTTTATTTGTTTTCCAAATGAAAATTATAATACTAATGTAGAGTTTATATTGTTTGTGATGAAGTAAAATAATTAGAAATAGAATTTAAACTTGATAGATATCTTTAAAAGTACATTCTATGCAAGTACATTTTAAGTAAAATAGATGTGTAGACTTTGATTTGGAACGAGGAAAGTACATTTTATGTTTCTTTTTCTTTTTTCTTAAATAAATTGAAATAATTTTTGTAAAAGTACATTTTAAGAAAACCATAAATATTAGTATGCTTTGATTTGAAAACGAAAAAGTACATTTTATGTTCTATGTATAAATAAAACATATTATTAAAATTTTACTTTATAAAAGATGATAAAATCGATTTTGTTCGGTTTCTATATAAATAGACTAATAATACAATAGATAATATGCTTTAAAGAAATGTTATTTCGGACATATCCGTGCTTGTGACAAGCACTGCACTACAGCCTTCACTTCTCACTTTTATATATATATATATATATATATATATATATATATATCTATATAGAGGTGGGTTCATTTAGGAACCATCAATTATTTAGGAACCATTAGGAACCATTTTTAGGCAAGGTGGCAATTTTGTAATTAAGTCAAATCCCCAAATTGGAAATCAATTAAAACCCACTTTAAAATACTAATTAACTTTAAATTAACATATCTAGAGTATAACTAGGTTTTAGGAAAAACTAAATACACCATTAAAACAAGCATTTAATTATCTTTCCAACGAGCAGCCACTTGATATACTTTTGACGACTTTTTTTTTTTTTTTTTTTTTAGTGAGTTTCGGTATATACACTAGTGTATATACTAAATATTCACCAGTGTATATACTAATTCACCAAAAACACATCTAAACCATATACACTATACACTAGTGTATACACTATATTCACTAATGTATACGAATCTTTATATTAATTTCCTTTTAATTGTGAATACGCAATATACAAAAGTGAATATACAATATATATATACACAAGTGAATATACAATATACACCAGTGAATACGCAATATACACAAGTGAATATACAATATACACCAGTGAATACCATGTATTCAATAGAGAATACATCTTATACATTAGTGAATATAGTGTATACACTAGTGTATATTGTATAAATACACTAGTGTATAACTATACATTAGTGAATATAGTGTATACACTAGTGTATAAATACACTACTGTAGTGTATAAATACATTAGTGTATAACTATACATTAGTGAATATAGTGTATACACTAGTGTATAGTATATATGGTTCAGATGTGTTTTTTGTGAATTAGTATATACACTGGTGAATATTTAGTATATACACTAGTGTATATACCGAAACTCACTGTAAAAAAAAAAAAAAAAAAAAATCGTCAAAAGTATATCAAGTGGGTGCTCGTTGGAAAGATAATTAAATGCTTGTTCTAATGGTGTATTTAGTTTTTCCAAAAACCTAGTTATACTCTAGATATGTTAATTTAAAGTTAATTAGGATTTTAAAGTGGTTTTAATTGATTTCCAATTTGGCTCTCAATTTTGACTTAATTACAAAATTGCCACCTTGAGTTTAATTACAAAATTGCCACCTTGCCTAAAAATGGTTCCTAATGGTTCCTAAATAATTACATGGTTCTTAAATGAAACCAACTCTATATATATATATATATATATATATATATATATATATATATATATATATATATATATATATATATAAAAAGATTTTTTATAAATTATTGACTAATATAATTATTTTTCTCAAAAGTCAATTTAATTTTTTATTTTTAACCAATTTAATTAATTAATTTTCCTTTTTAGTCAATTTAACTTATAAATTTCTCCTAATACAATATTTTTTTCAAAATTAATATTACATCCTTAATTTTCAAAAAATCAATTTAGTTCTTTTTAAACAAAAAAAAACTTATAAATCACTCCTAACACAATAATATTTCAAAATTAATATTATGATTATTTGATAATCAAGTTTATAATGCTATTTATATGTTTATATGTCTTTTGTTATCCTAACTAGATTATTTTCCGGGATAGCGTGGACATATATAAAAATTGAATTGGAAACATTATGTTTATTTAGATTTTAAGTTATTATAAAAAGACAGTGTTATACGTATAATAACATATATATATATATATATATATATATATATATATATATATATATATATATATATATATATATATATATATATATATATATATATATATATATATATATATATATATATATATATAGAGGTGGGTTCAAATAGGAACCACTAAATATTTAACAACCATTAGGAACCACATATACACTAGTGAATATAGATATATATATATATATATATATATATATATATAACCTTCAAATAAAAGGTTGTATACATTAGTGAATATATATACATTAGTGAATATATGTGTATATTCACTAGTGTATATGTGGTTCCTAATTATTTGTATGGTTCTCATTTCAAACCAACTATATATATATATATATATATATATATATATATATATATATATATATATATATATATATATATATATATATATATATATATATATATTGGCAAGCATCATCTCAGTCTGTGTACCATATTGGTACCCGTCCGTCCCACCCACAAGAGACATCAACGCCGGGTAAATCACCTGACCACAAATCCCCACTCGTGTTTGGGGTCGAACCCCCGACCTCAATTGGGACACTTGTGGGTCCTGGATATTTACGGTGGTGGTACCGTTGAGGCAGAGCCCCAATGGTATATATATATATATATATATATATATATATATATATATATATATATATATATATATATATATCTTCATTTATACACATGTTTATAATTATAATAACATATACACCTATACGTTTATACAAATATTTTGATATTTTTTATTAGGAGATTTTAAAATAGCAATAAGGTAAATCATAGTCCAAATTGAGTGATTTTATAAGTAATTAGAATTTTGTGTATATTTTAGTTGAGATGGTATTTAAAGAGAGAATATTATTATGTATTGTAAGAGGGTGTAAAATTAAATTAATATTGTATGATTGTCCCGCGATAGCATGGATAAAGATAAAAAATTGAATCGTAAATTTTATTTTTATGTAGATATTAAGTTATTATGAGAACACAATTTTACACGTATAATAATATATATATTTTTACGTTTACACATGTTTATAGTTAAAATAACATATACACACATTTACGTTTATACACATGTTTTGATACTTTGAATTAGAAGATTTAAGAATAACAATAAAGTAAATCATAATTCAAATTGAGCGATTTATAAGTAAATTAGAATTATGTTTTTTATTTATTTAAGTGTAGATGGAATGAAATAGAAAATGTAATTATATATTGTCAGAGGGTGTAAAGTGAAAATAATCTTTGATGACATCATCAATCTGATCTAACGGCTGAAATCAAAGAAGTTAACCCATCCAAAGGACCTTATTTCGTCATGTGGCATTTGAGGCTCCTGTTTTATTATATATTAAAGATTCATTCAACACAATCATTACATTTTAAAGCCAAACCTCTAATTTGTCTAACCACAATTCAAACCTTGTGCAATTCATCAACATTATGTGCTTCCAAGCCCTAGGTTTCTTCTCTTTCCTTTTTGTTCTCTTACTTCTTTTCCCAAGCCCTTGTAATGGAATTGAACCATAAATTTGTCCTTTAAGAGTTGGTCTGGTGACAACTTGAAATTGGATAAAACTTTCATTAAAAGTAAAACGATTTCTAGTGGTTGTATTCATTTTTGAGACATTTTACCTCAATTTAGATTGAATAACACAAAATCAATCTATCAGGGATAATCGGAATGACTTTAACTTAGGTTGAATAACACAATTTAGATTACGGGATTAAGAATTTTGAGAGACTAATTGAAATTTTTATTATAATATTGTATTTGAATAAAATGAAATTTAAATAATCAAATCTTTTCAGTGTTAATTTAAAATATAATTTTCCCACCAACTCAAATATAATCCAACTTAAAAAGTCAAACTCCGAGTTAAAATTCGGTCAACAAATTCTTTTTCTCCGTTAGAGTTAAATTTAAAAGAATATTAAATTAAAAATAATCTATCTGACTTAAAATTTTAATATTCGACTTAAAAGAATAAAGAATAAAAGAATATAGAATATAAATAATTAAAGAATTAAAAGTTTAAAATAATTTAAAATAATAATAAATTAAAAAAAATATTCGAACTAAAAATTTCATCTTTAGAATTAAAACATCCAATATCCGAGTTAAGTTTGTTAAAACTTTCCGAGTTAAAATTTTAATTTCAGAGTAAAATTCCAAAGTAAAATTTTAACTTTAGAGTTAAAATTTCCAGATTTCCAGTAAACTTGATACGGGCTTCCAACCACAAATTTTCAGTTTCAAATACCATAATATGAAAGAGATTATAAAATCTTTTATGAAACATTTTATTATTTTGTATATGATTTTACATTTCTATATACGAACAGTTAAATACGCAAAATTTGTTTTTGAGCTTTTCAAACCATATTTCAAATTTGTATTGGATTTTTAGAAGTTTGTAAAAGAAAAACACAACAAGTTAACAAAGAATGAAAAGACTAAACAAAAACGTAAAAACTTAATACTTCAAAAGAATATAGAAACAAATCTTTTTGTAAAGCTTTTTAGAACAAGATTTTAATCAAAAACTTAAAGAAAACACAATATTTTTTGGTACTATATGTGCAAACATAAAACACATATTTTTGAATTTTTTAGAGTTAGAATTTCACTTCAGATTTAAAATACTCTTATTTAGAGTTAAAAAATTTTTGTATTTTCAGAGTTAAAATATTTACATCCGATTTAAAATTTCCAACTTCAAACTAAGAAAATATTTTTGAGTTTTTCCATTTTCTCCTCCTTTTTTGTATTTTGAAGTAGAATATGAACGAATGCAAGAAAAATATGAACAATTTTTTTGGGGACATATTCAATCAAGATTCATTCGACCAATAGTTTGAACAAGGAAATTGAATCTTGTTGTACCAAAGGCCTTTGTGAAAAGGTCAGCTAACTGATTGTTTGTGTGAACCATAACTAAATGCATCAGTTTCTTTTCAAAGCAGTCTCTTATGAAGTGATACCTAATCTCAATGTGTTTGGTCTTTGAGTGCTAGACATGATTCTTAGTTATGAACATTCCATCAGTGTTGTCTATGCTGATGGGTGTGTTCATAAAGTGATACCCAATCTCAATGCGTTTTGTCTTTGAGTGCTGGACAAGATTCTTAGTTATGAACATTCCATCCGTTGTCTATGTTGATGGATGTGTTCATAAAGTGAAGGCCATGATATAACATTTGATTCTGAATCCATAGAACTTGGGAACTGCAAGAAGATGTTGCTATATACTCAACTTCAACAAAAGATTGAGATATTGAAGTTTGCTTCTTACAATGCCATGAAACAATTCTGTTTCCCAAAAACAGACACCCTCCACTTGTTGACTTCCTATTTAGATTACAACCACCATAGTCACTATCTGTAAAGACATAGAAACCAATGTTTGAATTCTTAGGGTACCAAATTCCTAGAATAGGTTGCCCCTTAAGGTATCTAAGTTCCTTTTAACAACAACAAAATGGGAAATCTTAGGACTCGCCTGGTATCTAGCACACAAATAAACACCAAACATAATGTTAGGTCTACTAGCTATCAAATACACCAATGAACCAATCATGGACCTATACAAATGTTGATCTACCCCCCCCCCCCCCCTCTAAATCTGGACTTAGTTTGGATCCAGTGTCTACATGGGTAGGAGAAGATTTGCGGTCCAATATAACCAAACTTAACAAGACTATCCTTCACATACTTTTACCGGTTAATAAAAATCCCATTTTCCAACTGATTCACTTGTAATCCCAAAAAGAAAGACATTTCACCCATTGAGCGCATTTGAAATTTAGAATGTGTCACAGATTCAAATTCTTTACAAAGAAAATCATCGGTAGAGCCAAAAATGATATCATCAACATATATCTGCACAAATATAGAATCATGCTCTACCCTCTTAATGAACAAGGTCTTAACTATAGTACCTCTAAAATATTCATTATCAATCAAGTACTTAGAAGGTGTGTCATACCAAGCTTTAGTTGCTTGGTGTAAGCCATAAATATCTTTATCCAACTTGAGCACTCTATCGGGGTAATGTGGATCTATGAATCTTGGTGGCTGACACACATAGACAGTCTCTTCTAACACTCCATAGAGGAAAGTAGACTTGACATCCATTCAGAACACTTTAAAATTATTATAAGAAGCATATGCCAAAAACAGTCTAATAATCTCATTTCTACCTACAAGGAAAATACCTCATCATATTCTATTCCTTTTTCCTGAGTGTAACCTTGAACTACAAGTCCAACCTTATTTCTCAATACAATTCCATTGTCATCCCTCTTAACCTTCAAGATCCATTTTACTCCTAAACAATTTTCATCAAAGGCTTGTCAACTAAAGTTCCTACTTCGTGTTTCTTAAACTGTAACAATTCCTCTTTCATAGCTTCTGCCCATTTATCAATCTAGATTTACTTCTTGTTTTGACTCCTTCATGCAAATTGCAAATTATATTACTCAAAGGATGATTTTTGTTAACCTTTAAAATTGTATTTGCATCCTTAGTAATACTAATAAGCAAGTTTGTTTGATTCAAGTAAAAATCTTCAAAAAATAAAGGAGTAGAAATTGCTCCACCGGGTTGTTCATGGCTTTCTGCATCAGAGTTAAAATTTTCTTCCTCATAGTTAAAATATTGGTCAACTGGTGCAGCTGCCGAGTTAACTTGTTCAACTTCGGAGTTAAATTGTTGGTATTTTCCAGAGTTAATATCTTGTGCTTCAAAGTTAAAAATTGAGTACTAACTTGTGGATCTTCCAAAGTGAATTGCTAATCATTAGAGGTCACTGGAATGTATTCATTTGCATGAATGTATGCATAAACAGAAATCTCCTCTGTTTGACTAGCTTGTGTATCAATTGGACTAGCATCTTAAAGTAGATTACTCTCTTGACCTGCACCCACTAAAGTGAACTCATTGCTTTCAATTTTCTTTGACCTTAGCATAACATCACTACCATCATCAATGTGCACATTCTCCTGCAGTTTTGACTTTTCTTCAACAAATTCTTGATCAGAATTATCAAGAGAATTCACAAAGGTATCAAGGTCAAATAACCAAGCTGCTCCGAAATTTCTAACATTAGGTGTAAGCTCATTAAAAATCACGTTCATGGATTCCTCAATCATTCTAGTTCTCCTATTATATATTTTATAA
Organism: Senecio squalidus; assembly: GCA_910822075.1. NCBI lineage: Eukaryota > Viridiplantae > Streptophyta > Magnoliopsida > Asterales > Asteraceae > Senecio > Senecio squalidus. The sequence goes on from CAJVGC010000592.1 coordinate 22,216,442, forward strand.
GACTTAGAAACACTAGAATAAACAATGAAATACCCTTCATCCACCATTGAATCAAATTTTTCTAAATGGTCTTTGATATTCAACATAGAACATGTACATCCAAATGCTGCAAAGAATACAATGTAAGGTTTTCTTCCTTCAAATAATTCATAAGAAGTTCCTAAGAATTCCACTACATGGATTCTATTATTCACATAGCACATTGTGTTAACTGCCTCTGCCCAAAATGTTACAGGCAACAATGAATCACTTAACATAGACCTTGCTCCTTCTATGAGAGTCTTGTTTTTCCTTTCTGCAACTCCATTTTGTTGTGGGGTTCTGGGAGCATAAACTGTCTGACAATCCCCTTTGACTTACAAAATTCATTCAAATTTCAGTTCTTAAAATCAGTCCCATTATCACATCTAATCATCTTGACAATTTTATTACTAAAGTTCTAAATTTGAACAATGAAGTTCTTGATAATCTTAGGTGTTTCATCTTTTGTTGCAAGAAAGAACACCCAAGAAAATCTTGAATAGTCATCAATGATGACTAAAAAGTAAGACTTCATACCAAGACTCTTTACACTCACATGACCAAAAAGATCCATGTGTAAAAGATGAGGGATAGTATCTACTGAGTTTTGAGTCTTTAGTTTAAAACTTGATCTATGTTGTTTACCTTTAAAACATGAAATACAATGATCATTCAAGAAAAATTCCTTTTTAGGTATTCCACTGACTAGATTATCTTTGATCAAGTTATTCATGTTTTTAAGATTTACATGACGTAACCTTCTATGCCATAAATCAGACTCTTTTTCAGTAGTTTTAGATATGAAACAGACAGAGTAGTCAGTGGATTTAACCTTGTTCATATCTAAAATATACATATCCTTATATCTTGGTGTTTGCGGCACTATCATATCCTTTGGAATGACAAATTATGGTTTTAAGATATAAACGGAATACAAAGTGAATGCAGAAGTGAACTTCTTGTCACAAACTTGTGAAACAGACAAATTATTATAATTAAGCTCTTCCACAAAGTTTACCTGATCGAAGGTTAGTCTACCATTGGATACCGTTCCTTGTCATGTGATTGATCCTCGTAACTCTCCTCCAAAAGCAACTGTTTCTCCAAAGAATGATATAAATTCTCCAATAACTTAGCATTGCTTGTAATGTGCCTTGAACATCCATTATCCACTATCCAGATATTGTGTTCAGATTTTAATAGATTGCTCCTGCACATATTAATCATTCAATGAGATTTGGGAATCCAAGTCTTTTTAGAATTGAAGTTGCACTTTTGAAACTTGTTAAACTTAAAATGTTCAGTTATTCTACTTTCAGAGATCAAATTTTGATAATCGGAGTTAAAACTTTCAATATCCAAGTTAAAATTATCAACTTCCGAGTTAAAATTTCTAGTATTAGGTTTAAAACCTTCATCTTCAAACTTAAAATTTTTAACCTCGGAGTTAAATTTTATTTTATCAGAGTTAAAAGTTTCAACATTACAATTTATGATTTTTTTCTCTGAAATAGTCTTTTTAAAATTTTTAAAATTTTTAAAATCCTGCCTAATTAACATTTCAGGAGTAACTCTACCAAATTTTATAATATTCATTCTTTTAGATTTTTCATGTTTAAGCATCCATTCCTTAATGTTAACTCTACAAAAATGAATCACAACAGGTAATTTAACAAATTTATGCATATAATCAAATTAACACTAGATTGCTCCTCCCATACTTGATTATATGATTTAGAGGAATCCAAACTATCAAACTTATTTAAATCTGAAATAGCACTTACAAAAGATGTTGGTTCAGGTTTGATAGTACAATTGTCATTAAATGGTGGTGGTACTCAAGTATATCCAATACCATCTTTAGATTTCTGAACAATTTGTTTTATCAATTATATCATTTAAAGTTTTGAGGCCAAATTAAACTTGTCAACCTAAACTATTGTATTTTCTAAATCATGTTTTTCCTTTTTAAACCTTTCAAACATTCATGTTGTGTTTCCAACCTTCCCAATTTACCCCTGTAAACATTAACATCATTTATTAAAGAATCAATTTTGTCTTTGTAAAGCTTTTAGTTTTCAAAAATTCCATTTGAGGATGTTTAATCAAATCAATTTCAGCAATCAACTTTTGATTATGTTCTCTAACATACTTAAGTGGGTTCAAACATTCAATAGTGCAAGAGTTAGAAAGTACCTCATCATGTTTAACTGAATCAATCTTACTAATCAAAGCCTGAGCTTGATTGTTTATGAAATCTGTTTATGGAACTGCATCCCATTCTCCAAAGGTAATGAAAGCTTGTTTTTGACCTGATGTGCTATCTTCTTCACTTCCCTTCTTCTCAGCTGCAAAAGTCAACCTCTTTTCATCAACATTCACTTGATAATTATCCTTCTGATAGCCATTATTTTCTCTCCTTGGTGCTCTACCTTCCCTTACAAAGTGTCCAAACACTCACAAATGAAACATTTGACTTTGGATTTGTCAAAACCAACCTTATCTCCATTTTCTCTGTTGAAATTGTTCCTCCCGAAAAACTATTTACTATAACACTAACCATAGCCATTTTCCATTTCAAATCAATTTCCTCTAAATCATCTAGGTGAATTTGCTCTAAATCTTCCCTAGCAAGCTCTGACTGAGTCAAACTGCCAACGACAAATGCTTCATAACAAGGTACAAATTCTTTGTATAGAACCTCATTCTCACAAGAATACATCTTCTTATTCTCAACACCAACATTCATACTAGAACCATTCAAATTCATACCAGACGTAGACGTATTAACATTCAAAGTAGAAGATTTATGTGATGAACTGAATGAGTTTGACTCAACATCTTGACCATGATAATGACCATATCCACTTCCAGTCCCATGATGATTACCATACATTAGATTATGACCATGAGCATTTCCGGAACAACAAGTAGAATGTGAAGGAACCTGATTTGAAAATGATGATCCATTGTTTGAGACATTACTCTATGAAGTCACCAATGCACATCCATAACCATTGTTTGTTTGTTTGTTTTCATCAAACTTCATATCTACTTCATAGGATTGCAGTATCCCAATCAACTCCTCTAAGTTCATAGCATTTAAATTGAAACAATTTTTAATGATCATCACTTGCACTAACCACTTGATTGGAAGAGAGCTCAAAAGTGTCTTAGACATATCACTATCTTTCAATGTAACACCAGAGCTCTTCAAATCACTTACAAGAGATATAAACCTATTTATCTGATTAGTCAATCTTTCACCTCTAACATGCTCAAACATATCATACATTTTCTTCAACATGTCCTTCTTACTCTCTTTCAGCTCCAAGCTTCCTTCATACTTTAACTCCATGGCATCCAACAACTCCTTAGCAAAAGTACATTCCTTAATATTGTTGAAAATTTCAGTAGGAAAAGCTAAAATAAGAGCAACTAAAGCTCTGGATCCCTATCAATCAACTTCTTGTCCAAATGAGTGTACCTTTCTGGATCAACCTCTACAATTTGTGTACCACCGGTCTCTTGCACCATAGGCGTGTGTGGACCATTGACAATAGAATGCTATAGTTGAACCTCACTGTAATACACAAACCCTTTGAACCATAATTTCCACATCATGAAATCTGTTCCAGGTAGTAATTTAGGAGGTCTGTCGTAACACCTTAGGCAACTCCCACATCAATTGGGGACAAGGTGATATTGGATATATGAGTAAACATTTAGCCTTTCATGACACGACGTGTTTTGATGGCTATAGGCACTGCAGAGTTTAGAAACTCTGTAGTTAAGGGTGCTTGGGCCAGAGTAGTTCTAGGATGGGTGACCTTCCTGGGAAGCTCTACCAAAAACAAATCCGTGAGCCTTGCTGGCAGAGCGGACAATATCGTGGGCATGAAAAGGCGGGGTGTTACATCTACAAGCAGAACCAGTCTCATTATCATAATTCGTTCACTCTAACTGCCTACAAAATTCAAATTAAACACCAAAAGAACACTCGAATCACACTTAATTGCTCAAATTCACAACTAATTAAAAAAATAGATGATTACACTACGTAACTACTTTTATCGTCAAAATTCAAATCCAAAATTCAGCAAAATGTCGAACTTAACTACTAAACCTTAACGATTCAACAAAACACCATAAAATCAGCTCACTATCACTCGATTGATGAACTGAATATCAAATTTAATTGAAATCCAGCTCTGATACCAATTGACAGGATATATATATATATATATATATATATATATATATATATATATATATATATATATATATATATATATATATATATATATATATATCCTAAGATCAATACTCTCAGTGTTTAGTTATCAACTAGATGATGGCGGAATCATGATCTAGGATATGAATCATTGAATTAATTAGTATGAACAACAGAGATTCATTAAATATTGATTGTATTCAAATGCCTTCAATGGCGGGAAAGTTTGTTACAAGTATTTCTCTCTCTACAAATATCTCATTCAAGCACACCCTACACTGTAACACTCTCTTACTATTTACAAACAAACGAATACCACTTAAATTACAAAACAGTCATCTTAATGTTTATTTAAAAACAAGTCGGATGAACTAACTATCTAAATCTTCACTTTAACTTTAACTCAAAAGTACTTCACTTTAAGTAGGAAGTAGAAGCTTGTTCTTCAAAGTTAAATACTTCAGTTATGACGTGCTAAGGTTTAACTCGGATGTTGACAATTTTTTCTTCCGAGTTAAACACTTTGTATAAAATACAATTTGATGTAGATTTGAAGCTTCATCCATTTTTCTATTTTCCCCCAACAAGGAGTCTAGTGGAGATCAAAGGAACACCCAGATACCTAACATGAATTTTCCCTTCTTCAAACGGAAATATTCAAAATTTCTTGTTCATAAGCTTAAATGAACATTAGCGAAAAATATAGAACTTTTAGCTAAACTTCGAGCTAATATGGCACAATTTCAAACATTTCCAAAGAATCCATTAAGACAGCAGCTGAATTGAAATCCTAATGAGAAAACATAAATAAGTCATCACCAAAGCATATATTAACTAACTTTAATTTCTCACATTTTGGATGATAACGTGATTCATGCACTTTATGAGATATTAAAAGAGAAAGGTTCTCCGTCACAAGTGAAAATAAATATACGGATATAGGATCATCTTGACGAAGTCCCCTTCCGCCTCTAAAATAACCGTGCAATTCTCCATTTACATTAATTGAGTATGTAGTTGTTGTAACACAAGTCATAACCCACTTAATAAACATTAATGAAAACCAAAGCATACTAGTATGTTACGTAAAAACTGTCAATCCACTGTATCATATGCCTTTTGGATATCAACCTTTAATGCACAACGAGGAATACCCCTTTGAATGTGATAACTTTTTATAAGTTACTATGTTAAAAGAATATTATGTGAAATCCCACGACCTCGAATTGAACAAACACACACGGATTTACATTTACCATATCTTCAAGGCCCTCCTGTAGACTCTCGGATAAAATCTTGCTAATACATTTGTAAATAACATTATAACAAGAGATGGGGCGAAAATAGTTACTTTCAAAGGCGCGGTCCTCTTAAGAATCAACGAGATAATGGTGTTGTTTAATTCCTTAAGAATTTTTCCCGATATGAAGAACTCTTAGACAACTTCAATGACATCCTTGCCTACTATATCCCAACTAGCTTTAAAAAATTATGACGTATACCCATCCGGCCCCGGAGCTTTTTCAGCCCAATTCCAAAGATAACATTCTTTATTTCTTTAGGCATAATCAGTCTCACCATTGCTACAAACTTGACCTGGGATATTGTCTTTGTGAATAAAGAATCAACCTCTAGAACGGGAGTGACAGTTGTGAAGTTAACGGTTAATAATTTATGCTTTATAAAAGAAAGGGCGTGAACGTAAATTAGGTGGCTAGAAAGTTTAAGTTGGTTTCCTAATTATACATAAGGGGATACTTTGTATATGTAATTTTATTCTAATGCAAACTTGTTTGACATGTATAAATATGAGCCTTAGGGTTCTTTATTGTTGACATCCAGGAAATCTCAATCTCTATCCTCTTCCTCTTGTTCGGCCGAGACAAACTAAACGGCCCCCGGGTTTTGATTTCGAGTTCATGCAGCAAGGAAACATCTCAAATGTTGTGTTGTTCGTGAACAAGTACCGGCATATTCATTGTATCGCCATTAAAGTGTTCGGGTGTAATTACATATAAATATTTTCTGTTAAACCCTATACTAAATTGTTCCTAGAAAGCTTGCTAAAAGGTACATAAATTCTATATCAATTAATTATATATATATACATCATCTTTATTCTGCAATTGAATGACAATTTGTAAAATTTATATTATATACGTGGTATCAGCAACGAAATAGCAACGAATACCTATTATATGATTAGTTAGATATGAAAAAAATATCAAAATTGTGGGGGTGTTGTTTTGGTCGAAGTGGAACAAAAAGAAAAATATATATATAATTTATTGTTTTAAGTTTTTTGGTCTTGGGAGAAGCTAGGCAAATAAGATATATATATATATATATATATATATACTAGTATGGTACCCGCGCGATGCAGCGGATGAAAAAAATCATATTCAACAACTTACAATGGAGTAATGATTTATGATAATCTATCATTTGTCTTGTTACATATATGTGGAGTGTAATAGTTTAAAGTTCGGCCCTTCGAACAATATAAAAAGAATGTTGTAGTAACAGTTTAGGTTCGACCATTTAGCGATAATAATTATTATGTCATATGATCGATTTTCTCAATTCTTCTCCACTACCATAAGGAATCTTAAATTTGTAAGTAAAGAAAAATTTAGATTCCAACGGATTTAAATTTCGTCATAAACTTCAAACAAACATGTTATGGAAAAAGAATTCAATTCAAATTCACTCAATTTTTTCTAGATTTCGTGAAACAAACACCCTCGTAGAATAATTTCCGTTCGGATCATTCAACCCATTTGGGTAATTCGACTCATTTGAAGATTAAGCTTATTTGCGACCATAACAAAAGTCACGTCATTTTGTTTTTTTTAATAGTGACGTCTAACAATTTTACGTACGGTCAAAAAAAAAATTAAATATATTTCCTGAATAGTATTCCCGTATAAACCCGTGTTTTCCATAAACAAAAACTAATTTTCTTTCAACGATGCAACAACAAATTAAATATCCATTCAGACACTACGCTTTCTAATCGTTTATCGTTCTGCTTTTCTAGCCGAAAAAATATTTTCATTCAAGGCATCCAAATTCAGTCTGTTTCCATTAATCCATTAGGTAACACATACTTTCGAATGTTGTAATAAAGGATAATCAATATGGTAACAAGGTTTATTAAACTTAAAAGTATCAAATGTAATATTACTCAGCTTATTGGTATTAAGACTAATCGGTGACCAATAGAAGAATATATAAACTTTTGATGATAACCATCTTCTTAGAATTATAGAGCAACACGGCCCACGACACTATCAACTAACTTTATAATTTTTATATTATAAATAAAATATTTGAAAATTTACTCCATCAAATAACGTTTAAAGTTCAAAAAACTAATGGTTAAATACAAATTTTATATCAATTAATTTGATTTGCCTTTATTTTATATGAGTATATATTTTTTATGAAATTAGTAATCGAATTAATTAAAGGAAATTAAGATTATTTTATATGTTATATTCATTAACGGATATGTTACTAATTATAATTTACTTAAAAATTTAAAATTTTAATAAAAAATGAAAATGTTTTATATATTAATAAAGATAAAGATAAAGATAGCTATTATTATTTGTTAATTATTGTTGTAATTATGGAAATGTCATTAATTGTAAAATATTTTAAATGATAAATTTTGTGAAAGATGTAGAAGGGGTAGATTAGTAATTTCAATTATTTAAAATTTAAGATATTAAGATGTTAAAGGAGATTCTTTATATTGTAGTAAAGATAAAAAGTGAAAATATTTTATATATTAATAAAGATAAAGATAAATATAGTTATTATTATTTGTTAATTATTGTTGTAATTATGGAAATGTCATTAATTGTAAAATGTTTTAAATGATAAATTTTGTGAAAGATATAAAAGGGGTAGATTAGTAATTTCAATTACTTAAAATTTAAAATATTAGGATGTTAAAGGAGATTCTTTATATTGTAGTAAAGATATATATATATATATATATATATATATATATATATATATATATATATATATATATATATATATATATATATATATATATATATATATATATATAGATTGGGGTTCAATAGGGATCCCTTTTTTGCTAGAGATCCAGGGATCCCCTTCTCAGCCACAAGATCACCTAAATTGTGTGGCTGAGATTAAAAGTTGACTTTAATGAATTTATAAGGAAAAGACACGGAGGGGTAATATGGTCTTTTTACCTTTTTCCTTTTTTTTTTACTCCCACGCGCTTTTCCTCACTTTTGTCTTTTTGTCTTTTTGCTTTTGTGTCACCTTTTCATACTTTCTCTCTCTTTAAAAGTATGAAAAGGTGACATTTCTCTCTCTGTAAAAGTTGAAATGTCACCTTTTCATACTTTCTCTCTCTTTAAAAGTTGAAATATATTTTAAAAAGCAAATCATTTATTTTATTGGGTTGTAAATTAGAATATGTAGGGTTTATGATTTTAAAAAGCAAATCACAGGTGATTACTAGACATTTGGTTACATTTTACATCAAAGAACTAAGGCACTAAATTATAAACAGTTTCTTAATGTAAAAACTACATAATCACATGTGATTAAATAAGCATTTGGTGACATTTTACATCAACATACTAAGACATTAAATAATAAACAGTTTCTCAATGTAAAAACTACATAATCACAGGTGATTAAATAAGCATTTGGTGACATTTTACATCAACATACTAAAGAAAATTATTAATAAAATCACAGGTGATTACTAAACATTTTGATGACATTTTACATCAACATATAAGGCACTAAATTAATACAATCACAGGTGATTACTAGACATTTGATGAAATTCTACATCAAGGTACTAAGACACTAAATTAAGAACCTTAAATGTATTAAGGTATTAAGGCACTAAATCACAGGTGATTTTCCTTTACAATTTGTTGACTACAAAATTACATTTAAGATATTTAGTGACTTAATTTAATAAAATCACATGTGACATAGTTATTGTTCAAAGAAAATACACCAAACCGAAAGTATTCTCAAACAAAATATTTGTCTACTCATTTCAAATAAAATTCAACTAGTAAAGTAACATATTAAATTATTGTTGGTTGTTGAATTCCCTCTTTCTTCAATAGCTTCTTTTGAAATTAGCGTCATCATCTACAATTGATTGTTAATATTACAATCTAAGGCACATTATTAATAAAATCACAAGTGATTATTAAACATTTTGTGACATTTTACATCAACATACTAAGGAACATTATTAATAAAATCACAGGTGATTACTAAACATTTTTGTGACATTTTACATCAACATACTAAGGCACATTATTAAAAAAATCACAGGTGATTACTAAACATTTTTGTGACATTTTACATCAACATACTAAGGAACATTATTAATAAAATCATAGGTGATTACTAAACATTTTTGTGACATTTTACATCAACATACTAAGGCACATTATTAATAAAATCACAAGTGATTACTAAACATTTTTGTGACATTTTACATCAACATACTAAGGAACATTATTAATAAAATCACAGGTGATTACTAAACATTTTTGTGACATTTTACATCAACATACTAAGGCACATTATTAATAAAATCACAGGTGATTACTAAACATTTTTGTGACATTTTACATCAACATACTAAGGCACATTATTAATAAAATCACAGGTGATTACTAGGTGATTACTAAACATTTTGGTGACATTTTACATCAAGGTACTAAGCTACTAAATTATAAACAGTTCTTAATGTAAAAACTTTAGAATCACAAGTGATTACTAAACATTTTTTATGACATTTAAGGCACTAAATTAATACAATCACAGGTGATTACTATAGATTTTGTGACAATTCCTTAAAACGACGTCGTAAGCTTAAAAACTCAAAATCAGCTCACCTGAGTTCCCCACTGTCCTTTAACACACGATTCCGGCGAGATCTTACCGTCTCTTCCATACAACAACATTTTAATTCCATCAATTTCATTTTCATCGTAAACATAGATCTTAAAATCAATATACGATCCATATCCACGGCTAGGCCACCGTATTACACCGCCGTCGCCGGAGAAAGGATCACCGTTGGATTCGAATCGATCGACGGCGGAGAATGGAGTTAAGAGCCTGGTGATGAAGAAAGTGATGGAGATGAGTGCTAAATTAATACAATGTGTGTGTGTGTGTGAGAGTCTTTTAGGGGCGCGTGGAGTTAAAAGAAATAAAAAGGTAAAAAGACCATATTACCCCTCCGTGTGTTTGATGGATTAATGAATTTGTGTGGCTATGAATGTGATCTCTGGATCTCTAGCAAAAAGAGGATCTCTATTGAACCCTCCCCTATATATATATATATATATATATATATATATATATATATATATATATATATATATATATATATATATATATATATATATCTTAATATATAATAAAAAAGAGGCCTAAAATGCCACTTGGTAAAGTAATAGCCATTAGATGAAAATCCAACTTTAATTTGAACCATTAGATCATTTTGATGATGTCATCATTAATAATTTCATTTTAACCCCTTTACTTTAAATAATTTAACACTTATTTTAAATAGTAATAATTAAATAAAACTAATTAACCTTTCTACTTTAAAACGGGTGTTTTGCATATAAACGGAAAACATATGATATAAAAAATCTTCTGTTTTTTTTTGTCCTATTTATCCTATATTTTTAGTTTTTTATATATTATAAAAAGAAAATAAAATTATTTTATTGTTTTACGAGTGTTTTGCATATAAACGGAAAACATATCATATAAAAAAATCTTCTGTTTTTTTTTACGTCCTATTTATGCAATATTTTTAGTTTTTTTATATATTATAATTATTTTATTTTTACTAAGGTTTTTTGCGAATTAGATAGTAAATTTTTTTTTTAACTTTACAATTGCTAACATAATCATTTTGTCTACATGACTAATAACTTTCTATTAATCTTTTTATATAAGTTATATGTTCTTTGTTAACATTATATATTTTTTGATATAATTTTTCGCGTATTAGGCGGGTCAATAAGCTAGTATATAAGTAAAATTACAAACATTATGGTAAAATAAGTAAAAAAAAATTAAAAAATAATTTATAACTTTATATATTTTGAATTATCGTTCATTTTAACCATATCTCAAACTTTAAAAAACGAAGTTTTGTGGTACATCATAAAATGGGTAGTTTTACCGTTGTGCATCAAATTTGAATATTTACTGCACAAAAACAAAGAATTTGATGCACAGTCCCTAAAGAACATATATTTTGATGCATATCAAAACTTGCTTTTTTAAAGTTTGTTATAATTGAATAAATAAACATAATACAAAATTACACATATAATAAATTATTTTTTCATATTTTTTTACTTATTTTTCTTTAAGTTTTAGTTTATAAGAACCTCTCCCTATATATATATATATATATATATATATATATATATATATATATATATATATATATATATATATATATATATATATATATTTGTTTTTTGTTTGGTCTTGCTCGAATAAAACTCGCAAAAAGTTATTTTTTTTTTTGGTTAATTATAAAGCTGAGAACTTTATTTTAATTTTTGACGTTTTACCAATGTTAATATGATTTAGCGGAAAATTTATTATTATGTGTATTGAATAATTAGCCATAACATTATCAATAAAATTACATGCATAATTTAAAGGATCCTATATGATATAAGATATGAAGTTTTAATAATTTTAATTGCTAAAAGCATCTTAATATTGTTTTATTGTTAAAAGTAAATTTAATAGTTACTTGACATCTAATTACTTAAAATTTAGGCCTAAAATAGGCTATTAATTGGAACATGATATTTGCTAATTGTATTATGTATGTTTGAAAAGGGTTTACGCAATCAACTTTACTTGATTTATGTGGACCATTTTCCTTTGAAGCGGAAGCTTACTTCAAATTTACATAATTTGTCCATAGTTGGTTATTATTTAGAGGTCCACTTCAAATGTTGCGTTTAATTAGTTGTTAATTGCTTAAAGATTATATTGTTTGTCACTTTTTTGTTTAATCTAAACCGAAAAACAAATTGCTTTGCTAAAAAGATAAACTTGATTAAAGGATTATGGAATTGGATTTATAATATGTTTTAGCAATACTACACATTCTATAACGCATAGGGTCGGTTTTATAAACCGTAATTTGATCACGCGAGGGAACGTGTCCTTTATTGTAAAACATGTTAAAATCATTGTTTATAAAGTGCAATGTCTAATTCATAATTAAATATAAATCGTTTTTATATATATAATTCCCAAATAGGTTCATCCATTATAAACACGATGTTTAGGAAAATTTAACGGATGTTTTAATTACTCCTAATGAGGTCGGGTTTTAACTTGCATAAATTGCCGTACACCCTCAAGTACTCACATGTTCGTGTTTAAAAGGAGTTACTAGTATTGTTTATTAAATAAAGATAGTTATATTTGATAAGTATATAAATTAAAGATCTTGACGAACGAAAATATATAAAATTATAGATTTTGGTTAAAATTTATGATACGAAGATGTGTGCATGCTTCTTCGTCCATATTTCATAAATACCATCAAATAAATCATCCATTAAATTAATTATTTTCCATCCAATTAGTATAAACACTTGTACTTGCTTTTTACTCTACGTGAGACATAGGTAAAGAGTGTTCCAAGGTAAATTACTACTCATCGTGAGACGTTGGTGGACTATGTACTGTTCTTTATTGGACGAATTAAATCGAGTTAAGCTGTGAGATCCTTTAATATATGTGGCAAAAGATGGGATGAAACATGTTTTAACGATACTTGGTGCTTGATCACTAGTGCCATTAAATACCATATCATCTAGGAATTGCACATAAACTACGATTATTGATCATCACTTACCTTTTGAGTACTAACATTCCTAGCAGATCAATTGATGGAATGATGCAATGCCATTTGGATCCTAATCTTAAGAAATTTAAACTATGGGTTTTTTATATTTTCTTAAAGAATTTTTATTGAAAGTACTAAAATTTTAACTTTCAATTCTGTTTTGTAGAATGTCGATCCTGCACAAAACACGAACTATTCGGCTTTCAGGTCGAATCTAGAAAGAGAAAAACTTTCCGGATCTAATTTCAATAACTAGAATCGTCAACTAAGGATTGTCCTTCGAATTGAGAAGAAAACTGAGGTCCTTGAACAACACATGTCCCTAGCTAGCTCCTGCTGATAATGCAACAACCGTTGAAAAAGCGGAAAATAGTGTTGCATATGATCGATGCAATGAGGTTGCATGTTTGATGATCAGTATTATGATCTCGAACTTCAAAAGCGGTTTGAGAATCATAACCCTTATGCTACGATCACTAAGCTAAGATCCATGTATGAAAAGAAGTTATCGATGCAATGAGGTTGCATGTTTGATGAGTATTATGATCTCGAACTTCAAAAGCGGTTTGAGAATCATAACCCTTATGCTACAATCACTAAACTAAGATCCATGTATGAAAAAGAAGTTGGAATTGAATTTTTTGATCTTATTCAAACACTTCATGATTGTAAGCACGAATCAGGGGCACTGGTTAGCTCACATGTTCGAAATATGAAGAGTTATTTGATCAATTGAAACGGCTTAGTTATTCTTATCATCTGCATGTTGTAGTTAGCGTGGTTCTCAACTCCCTTTCTAAGGGTGTTGATAAATTTTTGCGAAACTTCTATATGCATAATATGAGGAAATCAATTGTTGAACTTCATGCTATGTTAATTGAATATGAAAATAGCATTCCAAAGAAATTTGTTGATCCACAAATCCTTATGATTAAAAGTGGAAAGATTCATAATAATAAAAAACCGCAAGCTAAGGGCAAGGCTAAAAGGTATGGCAAGAATAAGAAAATCGCTTATATCCCAAACATATGAAAACCCCTTCTAACTAAGAAAGAGCATCATATTATGAATGATCTGTGTCACCACTTTAATGAAGTGGGTTACTAGAAGAGGAATTTTCCTGTCTATCATGCCGAGTTGATGAAAAATAGAAGCAAACTAGTTCTACTGGCCCTTCAGGTATCTTCACTATAGAATTATTTCTTTCTCTAATTCAAATTCTTGGGTTTATGTGTGAAAACCGTCACTTTTTCCGTCTCTATTTAGTCGATTATGCCTGTAGCTCATTACCGACCCTCACAAAAACTATATTTGAAAGTTACATATACTTGTTATTGATGCATTCATGTGTGTGATTTATGTGTGTTGGACTTTTACTATACTCTAGGTGCACAAGTTACTAGTGACCGATAGATGAGCTTCTAAACGATCTAATAAACTAATCCCGTATTTTTGACTTACAAGGACATTTGTTTTATATGTGAATCTCTAAACTACTTTGAGAACTCTAGTTCATAATGCTGAACTAACATAATTATATATTTAATTGTCCGAATTTCGTCTATCTTATGGTTTACGCTTTGGTCATCGTCCGCAACGAGTACACGAAAATCGTAGTTTTGATTACAGACTGCGCCGCAGTCGCGACCCCGAATCAGTTTTTCTAATTCGTTTGTGGAGTGTTTGTGTCGGGTTTTTGTCCATGGGTTCCGTCTTTTAGTTCATTAGCTGGCCCCACATGACCACTAACCATTTCTATAACCCTAACTAAACCTAAGTCCTTGATATAAATAAATCTTTATCTTAATATCCTAACTTTCTTTGTTGTAGTTTCTTACCGTTGCCCCACTTCACCAATTCTACATCAATTTCGATTTGGAGTCTCCTATTGTTCATCACATCATCATCTAGATCATCATCTTATTCATCAAAGGGTGTTTACGTAAGCGGTTGATTTTCGTTTTGTTGTTTTCTTTCGTACTAGCAGATTTTCATCATCATCTTGGATAATCTTGTGTTTTTTCTTTCTAGCTATCTTTTGGTGGGTATAATTGTTGATAATCACCATTCAAGTTCAACCCTAACCGATCTCCATCATCTTTGAGTCATCATATTCATCGGTGTAAGTGTTTGTGATAAACCTCTCGTGATCGATTTCCTTATTCATGAATATATAAGTGTTTTGATCTTATGTTATCTGGATTCTTGTTTGGGAAGCCCCTTGATCGATCATAACAGCCCCATTGAGTTTCATATCGTTCTTTGGAGGTCGAGTTCATTAGCCATTCGAAAGTATTTCAATTGAACGGTATAAAACCCTAATTCTAATTCTATTTCTTATTCGTTTATTTTATATACTTTTGTGTTTGTTTGATTTGGTTAATTCTGATTTGGTTCATCAATAAAATGAATTATCATCTCATAAATCGAACCTACAAGTTTCGTAATCTTAAACGTCATAAAAACTCTAATATCAAAGTCTTTACATTTGTTAATGTTGGAACTTGCTGATCTGAAATTTACCTTGTCTTGTACGGATAATAACTCTCAAATGGTTTCGTATTTTAACTGTGGTCTTAACCAAAATTGTAGCCCACGTAATCTATTTTTCTGGAAATATAAGATTCGTCGTCCAACATTTTTTCAAACTCTCGGAAACTGACTCTTAATGAACGTGGGTGAAATCTGAGTTTTTAAAACATTTCGTAGGTCAAAGATATGAATTGTGTAACGACTTAGTAAACTAATATATAATGTAAAAATGATTATTACCACTTAATAGCATGTCTTGGTTTTGTTAAAATGGGGTTAAACATGTTTAAATGTTCATGTGATAACACAAACTAGACAAACTTACGTTTTGGACATATTTATCGACCTATTTTGTAGCGACCTTAACTTTATCATTTTATTCTCAATTTTAGCAATACCGGATTCCTCGGTGTAACCCTCTTAGTCTAGTTTCCGTACGTGTAAGATTCGTTGTCTAACTCTTCTTCAAACTCGAGTTATGACACTTTAAAATAATATATGTACTTGCTGAGTTTTCGAACGTCGTATCTAAATCTATCGTTTTACCTCACGCTTGTAAGTTATTTTGAAATGAGTAATTGGTCATATCTAAATGTAAATTTAACAGGATTAAATCTTTTAAAAGGAATTGTACTCACAAGTATTTACTTACACTTATTAGGGAAGCTCATCGTTTAGTCGGACTAGCTTGTGACCTACCTCACTAGACACATATTTACACTAATTGAGTAGTGTCATCCATTTCTACGCTAGAGGGGAGTTGATTGCCCCATCTTTATTATCTTTACTTGTTTTTAAAAAAACCGGGGTAAAATAAAGCTTAACCAAAAACGGATTTGATAAACGGTTTTATTCCATTACTTATTTTAAATGGAAATCTTTCTATATTTGGGAACTTTCCATAAATAGATCTTTCTATTTATGGAAACTTACTATTTTCAGTAATCATAAAACGTGTAACAAAAGAAATGCATCTTTTCAAACCGGGGTAAAATAAAGCTTAACCAAAAACGGATTTGATAAACGGTTTTATTCCATTACTTTTTGTAAATGGAAATCTTTCTATATTTGGAAACTTTTCATAAATACATCTTTCTATTATGGAAACTTACTATTTTCAGTAATCATAAAACGTGTAACAAAAGCAATGAATCTTTTCAAAACCCGTGTGATATTGTTGGTTGTAGATCTCATTTGTACATCAGGATACTTCTTACTGATGTTACAAGTGTATCAATAGAATGTACTTGTTGATGCATACAGTAGCCTGACTACTCCAAGATGCAGTCAGTGTATCTGGCTCTACATGCTTGGTGCATGCTTATCGACAAAATGTTACTTGTCATTCGGTAGGGTGGCTACTATAGATTATTGTGATAATTGTTTTTTTTACTTGTATGCAGTTGTTACACAACTTTTATAAACTACTACTTATAATGATATATGGTTTGGTTACTAATCTTTTTTATAAACTACTCAATGAACTCGCTCAACTTTATGTTGAGCTTTTAAGCTTTATTTCCAGGTAATGAGCAGGCATATGACTTAGCTATTGGGACTGGACTTTAAAGGACTTCTAGATTTCATTTTGGCATTCCTTTTATACATTCATTTCCTTTGGATTATTTTGGGTATTTTTTTCATTTGAAATACTTCGTTATCAACTACATTTTGTTGAATATTTTGATTGTAGTTTATGACGTGTACATAATTAAAGTATAACTTTTTTGTTAAATGGCAATGTCACAACACTTTTCTTATATTATTGGATTTAGTATTTCTCTATTGTTGTACTATGTTGTGATGATTTTTGTTGGGAAAAACAATGATCTATCCCAAGATTAATAAATCTGTTAATCAAAGTCTGAGTCTAAGTGACATGAGTCTGAGTGACTCAGTCTGAGTGACTCAGTCAGACTCATGAGAGAAGTCAGGCGTGATTTAAGGCAGTCTAGTTAGTCAATATCTTTTATATGTTTAAAAGATCTTCTTAGATTGATCCTTATCAAACTCACTATAATTGTGTATAAATAGTGAGTTGGAGTTTTGTAATCGATGCACCTTTTACCGAAATATAACTGTGTGTTATTTTCATTGTGTCTTTATTATAATTCCGCTATAATAATTACTGAAACTGAGTAATCAATCGATAAATAACAATTAACGTTTAAATACTTGTTTGTGATTGATTTGCCATTGTTTGAGATCTTAGTGAGACCTAACAACTGGTATCAGAGCAAATAAGATTTACATTTTAATAAATATATTAATCTTAAACGATCAATACTTAGAATCTCAAAACAATGTCATCATCTTCCAATATAACTACAATGGCTGGAAAAGGAATTCCTGTATTCAATGGTCATAACTTTGCCCATTGGAAGCTTAAAGTTGAGTGGCATTTATCAGGAATCCATGAAGAAATGATTAGAATCATAACTGAAGGACCCATAATTCCAGGCAAGATAATTGATGAAGTCAAAGAAGGTGATAAGGTTGTCCAACGTGCCAGATGGGTTCAAACCACTAAAGCTCAATGGACAGATCAAGATAAGTTGTTGTACAATCTTGATCCCAAAGCCAGAAGCATTTTAGGCAATGCAGTATCTGAACAAATATTTTCAAAAATTGCTGGCTGTAAAACTGCTAAAGAACTCTGGGATACATTAATTGTGTCATATGAAGGAGTCCCAGTAGTGAAAGAACAACGGCTAAACAGTCTCATAAGAAATTATGAAAACTTCTACATGAAAGAAAAGGAGACTTTGGCTGATGTTCATACAAGATTTCAAATCATGTTAAATGATATGTCAGCTCTGGGAGTGACAAAGGAAGATGATGAAATCTGTAAGAAATTTGTTGATATTCTACCTAACAAATTTGAATCTGTTATTACATCTCTTGTAGTGAGTGAGAAACTGTCCACCTACAAGCTGCCAGGACTATTTGGTTTATTGCTGAATTTTGAGGAATCTCAAGAAAGAAAGAAGATCAACCACAGACGAACTACAAGAGATCCTGAAGCTGCATTAGTTGCAACTAGCAAGAGGAATAAAGAAATTTATTCTAAAGCTGACTCATCTGAGTCCGAGTCACACTCAGATTCAGAGTCTGACGATGATTCAGAAGTGAAGAAACTGAAAAGTCAGCTTGCCCTATTGACCATGAAACTTGAACAGAAGACTGGGTACAAGGGAAAGAAACCTTTTGATCTGAAAAAGGTTAAATGCTTCAAATGCAACGAATATGGTCACATGGCTGCCGATTGTAAAGTGAAGAATGCTCAGACTGAGCATATGGATGAAGTTGCTGAAAGAGCTCAAAGATACAGAAACAAGTATCTTAAGTATAAGAAAGGCCATAGTTCAAATTCTCAAAAACCTCAAGCTGAACAGAAAGCCTTCTTTGCTGAAGAATGGTTAGATGAGGAACTATCATCTGATGAAGAGGAAGTAGAAGACAAATGTCTGATGGCTGTGGTGGAAGAAGTAACTGAAGCTGAGAAATCTGCCTCTCAGTTCGAAAATGATCTAAAAGAAGCAGAAAGAATGAGTTGCAACTCAGACTGGAACAAATCGAAACTTTACAAGGTACATAATTTCAATTCTTATACAAATGAACAAAAACTTCAAATATTTGAGTACATTTATATAGACTTGACCACCACTTTAGAAGAACAGACTGAACTCAAACATAAACTCAAAGAACTTGAAAACAATTTAAAAATTAAAGATGATAAAATTATGGAATTAGAAAGCTACAAAGTTCTTTTAAATGCTCAGACTGAAGCTTATAATGATCTTGCAAAAGAAAATCACAAGTTTAGAGAAGAAACTGAGCACTATAAAAGAATTTGTAAATCTTGGTGTATTTCATCTTTAAAAAATGAAGATTGTTTGAGCAGACAGGTACCCAAACAAGTGCAAGCAGTGTTGGGTGAAGGGTTTAGTTTGAAGAAATACATGACAGAAGAGGAAGAAGAAGCTGAAAAGGCTGAAAGAGAAAAAATCATTTTTAAACCAGAAATTCTTCCAAATACTTTCACTTATGTGAAAGGAGATAAAATAATGATGTCAAATGCATTTGTTAAACCTGTAATTGCTCAAGTTTTGAATAAAAATGATCTTTTGCCTTCATCTTCTTCTAAATCTGACTGTGTTGTTTTATCTGAGACTGATATTCAGAAACTGACTCCCTTGAACAAAGTTTCTCCAAAAGTTGTGAGCAAACCAAAGGGTAAGGCTCCAGTCAGTTCCAAAGGGTACAACAAAAGTTGTGAATAAAAAACAATTGATAAATTAGGAAACCAATTATTGGAACTGACCAACATTGTAAAAACTCTAGTCAGGGATAAATCACCAAATCAGGCAAGGTCCAAGTCTCATCTCAAGAGAAATTGCTATAACTGTGGTGAAAAAGGGCATGAAGCTGTGTCTTGTAAACTGTTGACCAGGTCTAGACTCAAAAACCCTTATGCTCAAAAGTCAGTTTCATCAAAACATTGGTCATTTTCACAACAGTCAAGGTCATCAAAATCCAGATCTGTTTCATCAAAATCAGATTCATCCTCAAGAAACATCTCTCCACCAAAGACTCCTTATATACAATCTTCCAAAATTAAGTCAGTCCCATCTAGAGTCAGTCTTAAAAATATTCCTTGCAAATATTGTGGTGTCATAGGTCACTATTCTGTTAATTGCATGAATGAGATCAACAAATGGAATTATACAAAACTGACTGCAAGATTGAATCTACACCTGAACCTCTTTCAGTTCATGGATCCACTCTAAAGTGGGTACCCAAAAGAAACTAATTTCTTTCTCTTTCATGTGCAGGATTCTACAAAATGGTATTTAGACAGTGGAGCATCAAGGCACATGACAGGAATGAAGTCCTTTCTACAGGACTATAAGGAAGAAGATGGACCTCAAGTAAGATATGGTGACAATGGAGTATCAATGACTAAGGGATATGGAAAGATTCATGCTGGAGCTGTTACATTCAAGAGAGTTGCATATGTGGAAGGGTTGCAACATAATTTACTCAGTGTGAGTCAAATTACTGATGAAGATCATGAAGTCAGATTCAGGAAACAAGCTGGCATAATCTATAGTGCCAAGGGCAAACCATTGCTGCTAGCCAAGAGAGAAAGAGATGTGTTCTGCCTGGATCTGAGTACAGCAAATGATGAAGCTGAGACATGTCTGTTCACAGAAACAAAGGAGGAAGGTTATGGCATAGAAGGTTATCTCACTTAAACTTCAAGAACATTAATGCCTTATCCAAAAACAAGTTAGTCAGAGGGCTGCCAGACCTGACTTACACCAAAGACAAAGTGTGCTCAGCTTGTGTTCTTGGAAAGCAAACGAAGTCTCAATTTCCATCCAAAATGCTACACTCCATTGATGAACCCCTGTTCATGCTACACATGGATCTCTTTGGACCTATTGGAATTGAAAGCAAAGGAGGGAAGAAGTACACACTGGTCATTGTTGATGAGTTTACTCGATTCACTTGGGTAATATTCTTAAGAGCCAAAAGTGATGCTGCAGAGGAGATTATCAGTTTGATAAAAAGGGAACAGCGCCAGAAAAACACCCTTGTTCGTCAGATGAGAAGTGATCATGGAACTGAGTTCAAAAACTCAGTCTTAATTGATTTTTGTGATCAATTAGGCATAGTGCAAAACTTTGCCTCAGTCCGAACTCCACAACAAAATGGAGTAGCAAACAGAACATTAATTGAAGCTGCCAGAACAATGTTGTGTTATGGAAACATGAAGATAAAATTCTGGGCTGAAGCTGTGAACACTGCTTGTTTTACACAGAACAGATCAATCATTGTGAAGAGACATGGCAAAACTGCATATGAATTATATCACAACAAAGTGCCTTCCATTCATTACTTTCATATTTTTGGAAGTAAGTGTTATATTCTCAATCAAAGGGATTTGTTGTGCAAAATGTCTCCTAAAGCTGATGAAGGACTGTTTGTTGGATACTCTAGTGTGGCTAAGGCATTTAGAGTGTATAATGAAAGAAGGAAAGTGGTAGAAGAAAGCATAAATGTCACTTTTGATGATACTACTCAGTCTGACAAAGATGAGTGATCGTCACAGACTGATCTAGTCACTATAAACAAACTTTGTGATGAATTATTAGTGACTTCGTTTGAATCTGACAATCAGACTGAAGATCAAGATGCAGAACCTGCTCTTCAAATCAAGAATCTGAAGTTGATGAACTAAACACCCAGACTACTTCAGAATTGGAAAACTTGGAATCAACGGGCACTGATGATACTCAGCCTGAGACAGCTCAGACTGATCAAAGTCAGCTTCAAACAACTCAGACTGATAGAGGTCAGACCGAAGAAGAAGAAATTCCTAATTCTAGCTCAGGCAACATCAAGACTGTCAAAGGCCATCCTATCTCCTCTGTCATTGGATCCTTAACTGAGGGTGTGAAAACCAGAAGAAAGAATGCCACAGCAAATTTCTGTTTTTATACAAATTTCTTGAGTCTGATGGAACCTAAGACAGTTGAACAAGCTCTAGTAGATGAAGACTGGGTTGAGAGCATGCAAGAGGAGCTCGGTGAATTCATACGAAATAATGTCTGGACAAAGGTCCCACGTCCTTTGCGTAAGACCATTATTGGCCTTAAATGGATATTCAGAAACAAATTTGATCAAGATGGAGTAGTGATCAAGAATAAGGCAAGACTGGTGGTACAAAACAGGAGGAAGAATTGACTACGATGAAACATTTGCTCCAGTGGCCAGAATTGAAGCTATCAGATTATTCCTAGCATATGCAGCCTTCAAAGATTTCTTGGTTTATCAAATGGATGTAAAGAGTGCCTTTCTAAATGGAGATCTGCAGGAGGAAGTCTATGTGAAACAGCCTCCAGGTTTTGTTGACCCCAACTTTCCTGATCATGTTTATAAGTTGAATAAAGCATTATATGGTCTCAAACAAGCTCCTAGAGCTTGGTATGAAACCTTGTCTGAATTTCTCATTAAAAATGATTTTAAAAGGGGTTCAATTGATAAAACTTTGTTCATAAAAAGGGAAAATGGTCATGTTATTTTGGTTCAAATATATGTGGATGACATTATATTTGGCTCCACAAATGACAGACTCTGTACTTGGTTTTCAGAACTCATGTGTAGTGAATACAGAATGAGTATGATGGGGGAACTAAATTTCTCTCTGGGTCTGCAAGTAGAACAAAAGGAAGATGAAATTTTTATAAACCAAAGCAAATATGTCCATGATTTAGTCAAGAAATTTGGTTTTGCAACGAGTTCTGAAATGAAAACACCTATGAGCACCTCTGACAAATTGCACAAAGACTCATCTGGCAAGTCAGTCTGTCAAGCTACTTATAGAGGAATGATTGGTTCATTACTCTATCTGACTGCTAGCAGACCTGACATCATGTTCTCTACATGTCTGTGTGCACGTTATCAGGCTGATCCTAAGGAATCTCATCT
This sequence comes from Senecio squalidus, assembly GCA_910822075.1. Lineage (NCBI taxonomy): Eukaryota > Viridiplantae > Streptophyta > Magnoliopsida > Asterales > Asteraceae > Senecio > Senecio squalidus. Next base: position 22,239,658 of record CAJVGC010000592.1, read on the forward strand.
TAAAGCTGTTAAGAGGATTTTCAGATATCTTAAGGGTACACCAAACCTTGGTTTATGGTACCCTAAAGATTCTGGTTTTGAACTAATTGGGTACTCAGATGCAGATTATGCAGGTTGTAAGCTTGACAGAAAGAGCACTTCAGGAGGATGTCAGCTTCTAGGAGCAAGCTGGTCAGTTGGTCTAGCAAGAAACAAAACTCAGTTGCCACTTCCACAGCTGAAGCTGAGTATGTGGCTGGCACAATTGCTTTGGATGCAACATCAATTGGCTGATCTTGACATCAACATTCAAAACACACCCATCATGTGTGACAACAAGAGTGCTATCCAAATCACTGAAAATCCAGTATTCCACTCCATGACTAAACACATTGAAATCAGGCATCATTCATTCGAGACTGTGTGGAGAAAGGAAAGGTCAGACTGGAGTTTGTGGTCACCAATGATCAACTGGCAGACATATTCACTAAACCTCTGAGTGAGGAAAGGTTCTTCGATTTGTTAGGAGAACTTGGCATGTTAAATCCTTAGTCCGGTCAAATGTCAATTTTCAAACTGACCACTATGTCAGTCTGAACATTTTCAGTCTGACTAAAAAGTCAGCTTCAGGACTCTCAGTCTGAACAATACTCAGACTCAATGTATTTTTAGAACATATTTTTTTCTAATTTTTTTTATCTTCTGTATCTTTTAAATTAATCATTAGATATTTTTTTAATTTTTTTTCTTTGGTCAAGTCCAAGTTGTAATTTTCTAGGGGTCTAAATTGTAATTTTTCTACCTTAGTTACAAATTTTCGCTATATTAGTTTAATTCTAACAGAATTTCAAATTTTTTTAAAAACCCTAGCTTTTCTTCTTTCTAATTCTTTGCTTAATTTTTCTCTAATGACTAACCCCAATCTGATGCTCCATGTTACTTCAAGAATGATCCCAGGTGCCGATTTTCAACAACGGGTTCAAATCAAGGATAATAATCGAGTGGCAACTGCTGATATTCCCGCCAATCGACAAAACAGGGGTTTTGAGCACCTGATTCAGTTTATGAAAGCTCATCCCCTCTATGGCGCCTTTTTCTGTGCAAACACAATGTGTCCTCCCGTTCTATGTGAATGGTGGTACACCTGCACTGCTAATGCTGACAAAACAGCTCTCTCTAGCACATATAATAATGGGCGTTCCACAATTGTTATCACTGAAGAAACCATTCGGCGTGCATTACTCCTTCCAACACTTGCTGAGGCTGGCGAAGGAGGGTTTCAGACTAGACGAAGCAAACAACAAGCCAGGGAAGAAGCTTTTCCCCTCATTGGTCAGACTGAAACCCAGGGAGTCATTAAATACAGTCTTTTTACTGGAAAATGGAAATTCTTGTTTTCCATGATAACAAGATGCCTGGGGGGTAAATCGGGAAGTTTGGATCAGATGAATGAGTTTGAAACTCATCTGTTCCACGCTATGGTAACAGGTAGACGAATCTCATTTTCACAGCTTTATTTTGACGAGATTCTCTCCTTAGCTCTTACACCCAAACGACCGAATGATGTTCCATTTATTCGTGTCCTTTCACTCAGTTTTGAGGAGGCACTGGGCAAAGAAACGTATGATCAGCTTGATCAACGATTTTATACTTGTGAACTGCCCAGGGTGACTCCAAAAATGTTTACATATATCAACATCACTGAGACTGAAGCTCCACTTACCCCTGTGATGCTTGCATGGATTGCAAATCCGTTCATTGATCAGGAACCAACTGAGTCTGACTCTTCAGACTCAGATGTCCAAGCTGATAGAATTGACGGTGGGCCTGAGGGAAATATCCCTGCTGCAGATGCTGAGGTGGACATGGGTGGGGCTGGGCCAAATGAAGCTGACCAAGGTATGGACATTCCTATAACTCTACCTCAGTCTGAGAGTATCCCCTCTCAGTCTGAGCAGTCCACTCCACACCTTGATGTACTGGCTACACAAGCGACCAACCTAATGGACTCACCCAGTTCATTAGATAAAGCACTCACATCTAGCCCCACAGCAAATCAAGCACTAATGGACTCACTATTCCATGAGGCTGAGAGTTCATCACTCCCCTCAAGTGCTGCAGTACAGACCAGTCTCTCTCTGCTAGAGCACGAGTTGGATCTGACTGCCATGACTACCCAAAGCCCCATTAAGGTAGTAAACTTGGAGCAAAACATTCCTGCTACCACACTGTCACATGTGGCCAGCATTGAAGAAAATGTCTCACTCCTAGACATACCTGTACTCAGTATGGGACCACCCCCCTCAGCTTCAGAGCCTATTCCAACGGCTATTTTCACCAGCTCTGTGCTGGTTCACGATAAGGTACCACCTTCAAATCTCTTACACTCTCTATCACTAGTCGCCAATGCCTTACTACCCCAACTGAGTGAGGTACAGACTTCATATTCTATGGCTTATGATCATTCTCCTAACTCACAGGGAGGGAGTGAAGCTGTGCCACCTGTTACTTCAACACCTGTTACTACTTCACTTCAGTCTGAGGTTGCCTTGACTGTTCCTGTGCTGTTACAAGCTCTTCAGGACATGTCAGCTCAGTTTGATGACAGACTGAAGGCAATGCAGACTGAATTTCATGCTTTGAGAAACCAAAATGCAGAGGAGATGAAAGATCTGAAGGGGATGGTGATGAAACTGACATCTGAAGTCAGTATGATGAGGAAGGGAAAGGCTGTTGCAGGGGGTTCTCAGCTTCAGGGGGAGAAAATAACTGATACAACTTATGAATCTGAGATCCCCAAGAAGCAGTTGAAAAGGAAAAGAAAAGAGGGGGAGAAAAGGTACTATAAGACTACCAGGCTCAACACGAAAACTGGTCAGTCTGAAGTACACTATGAAACTGATTGGAGTATGAATTCTGGAGATGAAGAAGTGATGGCAGACATTAATGTGATGAAAAGCAAAGCTGGGTATGAAAGTGACCCAGAACAGACGGAAGCAGGTGCAAGGGATAAAATGGAGAAAACTCAAACTGAAGCTGATACAGAAGCCAGAAAGAAACAGACTGATGTTGAAGCTGAAAAATTGGCTAAACTCCAGAGGTATGCTCAAAGTGCTGGAATGACTGTGGAGGAATACAGAGAGTATGTGAAGGGCTTATACAAAGAAAAATTTGACTTCAATTCATATGATCAGTCTGAAAAAGCTGCTGAAGAGTTTGAAGCTGAAATGCAAGCTGAAGAAGAGTTGGCCATTGAAGAAGAACAGATGAGGGTTGAAGCTGATGCCAGAATGGCCAAACTGGTCCTCAAAGAACAAGCTAGGGTTGACTACATTGAAACAAACTTCACCATGAGAAAGCTTAAATACAAGATTCATCACTTAGATTGTACAAGTCATGGTGGAACTGACCTTCTACTCACATGCTCACATAAAGGTGGATCTTTCAGAGTTGGATTGTCAAGAATGCACACCATGGGAGTGGAAGAATGGAAAGATATTGCAAATTTGAGCTACAATCTAACTGACACATCTCAGAGTCTGGCAATAAGAAGAGAAGCTATCTTCAACATGAATGCAGCTCACCTGCTGAATCTATTGGATGATGAAGACTACAGAGCTTTCTGCACCAAGCACAATGTGAAAGTCAGATCCAAATCTTTGAGTCTTGAAGCCAGTCACATGCATCCTGTTCCTAAAGAGATTGTGTTTCAAGATCGAACCTATGTTGAGACTGAAAAGCATACAGGTCTATGTTATACAGATTGTGGGGGAGAAGAATGTTTTCAACCTAAGGATGGACTCACCACGACCTCTATTCATCACTGTATAGCTCTGCTAAGTGAATGTGAGTCTCATCAATGTCTTCCATTCAGAATGAGGCTGATCAGCTGGCTGTTCAACAATCTTAGAAGAATTGAAGAAGTTGGAACATTGTCAGACAAGGTGGAGCTAATAAAGAAGGAATATCAGCTGCACTTTAACAAATCTGATGCTGAAATGAAGATATTAATGGATTGGAAGAAAGATAGGTTGAGATGGATGAGGGAAAGAGATCAACCTATGCCGTTTGAGACTTCATTGAAAAGAAAGAAGAGAACTTTGAAGAAAAGGAAGTAAACTGACTGGTGTTTATTTTTTTCACAAACAATGATTTGCTTGAAGATTTCTTTGTTTGTGTTTATTTTGCTGCATCTTTTGTAAAAGACTTTGGTTGAAACAGATAGGGGGAGATTGTTGGGAAAAACAATGATCTATCCCAAGATTAATAAATCTGTTAATCAAAGTCTGAGTCTAAGTGACATGAGTCTGAGTGACTCAGTCTGAGTGACATGAGTCTGAGTGACTCAGTCTGAGTGACATGAGTCTGAGTGACTCAGTCAGACTCATGAGAGAAGTCAGGCGTGATTTAAGGCAGTCTAGTTAGTCAATATCTTTTATATGTTTAAAAGATCTTCTTAGATTGATCCTTATCAAACTCACTATAATTGTGTATAAATAGTGAGTTTGAGTTTTGTAATCGATGCACCTTTTACCGAAATATAACTGTGTGTTATTTTCATTGTGTCTTTATTATAATTCCGCTATAATAATTACTGAAACTGAGTAATCAATCGATAAATAACAATTAACGTTTAAATACTTGTTTGTGATTGATTTGCCATTGTTTGAGATCTTAGTGAGACCTAACAATTTCCAATCGGCCACACCCTGCGTTTTCGCCGTAGGCGGGTGTGACATTATGACACTGGTTATAGTACTCACATTTCTAATACCCTACATGGATTTAGAGGAAAGAGGAAGTTGGAACATGAAGCTCTATACTTGTACGTAGGCAATGGCATGCGTGCAACTGTAGAGGCAATAGGAAGTTATTACTTAGTTTTACCTTTGGGTTTAGTAATTGTATTGGATGATTGTCATTATGCACTTACTATAACCAGAGGTGTAGTTTCAATTTAACTTTAGGAAGATAATGCATTTATTATTTGTTTTAATGATTATGGGATTTCAATTTCTAAAAATAATGTTCATTATTTTAAATGTTATTCCTTATAATGATATTTTTGTGTAAACGTTTATACGGATGATCGTGTTTTAAAAGTTATTTATATATATAATGTTAGCAATAAGAGAGTCAAGACTAACTTAAGGTCAACTTATCTTTGGCACAGTAGTCTTTCACACATAGGCAAGAAACGTATTGAAAGGCTTCAACGTGAATGGTTTTTACAATTGATGATGAATCATTTAATAAATGCGTATCTCGAAAAATGAAAAGAAAACCACTTCCGCATCAAACAGAGAGGGCTAAATATCTAGATGGCATCATACATACCGATGGTTGTGGTCCATTTAGACATATGTCAAGAGATGCAGCTAGCTACTTCATAACATTTACCGATGATTTCAGCCGTTATGGTTATGTTTACTTGCTTAAACATAAACATGAAGTCTTTGAAACATTTAAAGTGTTTAAAAATGAGGTAGAAAATAAACTCGGGAAAACCATCAAGATCGTTCGTTTGGATCGAGGTTTGAATACTTAAGCCAATATTTTATGGACTACCTTAAAGCTTGTGGAATTATCCAACAACTTACTCCTCCATACACTCCACAACATAATTGTGTGTCTGAGAGGAGGAATCGAAACTTGCTTATGATGAACCTTATTGCTATGCCCTTATCATTTTGGGATTATGCTCTAGCGTCTGATGTAAGCATTCTCAACATGGTTCCAACAAGGAAGGTTGATAAGAAACGATCTGAATTATGGCCTGGGAAAGTCCCTAATTTGTCTTACTTAAAGGTTTGGGGATGTGAGGCGCTTGTAAATCGAGATACGCCAAACAAACTCGAGCAAATATCTATTAACTGCATCTTTGTAGGATACCCAACGGAAATAGTGGGTTAGTACTTCTACAACCCGTCTGAATATAGTGTTAAAGTTGCTACATATGCTGAATTTTTTGAAAAAAAAATTCATAGTATGGAATTATTGAACTTCAAATTGATATTGCTCTAACTCGTAGGTCCGAAAGGACGATACATGCTCCAAAAAGATTATAAATAAATGTAGGAGCTGAGGGGCATGTGCTAGGCGATCTTGATGAAACTTGAAACTTTGAGTTTGCTTTAACAGGTCTTGGATATGAAAAATGGCTTAAAGCTGCGAATGTGGAGATGTAATCCATGAAATACAATGATGTATGGGATTTAGTGGATCTTCCACCTAATACTACGGCTGTTGACTATTAATTTCTTTTCAAGAAAAAGACCGACATGGATGGAAATGTACATACCTATATAGCTCGTCTTGTAGCGAATGGTTATACTTAAGTCTATGAAGTCGACTATGATGAAACCTTCTATTTTGTATCACACATTAGAGCTATTGGGATCTCTTAGCCATTGCAGCGTACTATGATTATGAGATATGGAAAATGGATCTCAAGACTTCTTTCTTAAATGGTTACTTAGACGAGGATGTCTACTTCAACCTAGAGGCTTTATTGATCCAAAGCATCCTAGGAAAGTATGCAGGCTTAAAAGACCCATTTATTGATTAAAGCAAGCATCTAGAAGCTAGATAAAAGGTTTGATGATGAAATTAAAAAATTTGGTTTCACCACAATACCGTGATGAGCCATGTGTATAGCAAAAAGCATGTGGGAGTAGTGTTACTTCTCTTGTTTTATATGTACATGATATATTGATCATATGAAATCAAATTCCAATGTTACAAGATGTTAAAAACTATCTTAGAAAGTGTTTTGCTATGAAAGATTTGGAAGAAGCAACATTTATTCTTGGAATCAAAATCTACAGAGATAGATTAAAGCGGTTGATTGAACTAAGTCAAAGGGCTTACATTGATAAAGTCTTAAAAAATTTAAGATGGAAAATTTCAAACGTGAAAATATCTCAATGCAAGAAAGACTTGACTTTATTAACAAACAATGTGCTTCTACACCTACACCTGATGAGGTGGAGCTGATGCAAAGGGTTCCTTATGATTCGGATGTGGGATCCATTATGAATGCGGTTAGATTCCTAGACCTAATGTCGTTTTCGAACAAAATATTGTTAGCGGTTTTCAACATAATACAGGTAAAGGTCACTGGACTGTTGTGAAAAGCATTATCAAGTACCTAAGAGCTACTAGATATGGTTCTTGTTTATGGTGGGAATTACGAAGCTGGATTAAAAGTTATTGGATATTGCGACATTGGATTTCGGACCGGTAGAGATGATATGAAATCTGAGACAGGAAATGTCTTCGTCTTGAATGAAGGCGCAATAGATTTGAAGAGTAAGAAGCAAACCACTACTACTATGTCTGCAACATAGTATGAGTACATAACATATTTGGAAACTACGATGGAAGCTGTCAAGATTTTATTTTGGGCTTGACGTGGTTCCCCCAAGTAAAATCCAAATGGAGATATATTGCGATAATTCTGGAGCAATAGTCATAGCCAATGAACCTGTAGTTCAGAAAGGGGGGCCAGACACTATGCTCGAGAGCAAATCGAATTGGGTGAAATCAATCTACTCAAAGTTCATACATGTGATAATCCAGTTGATCCGTTTATGAAGGCTTTACCTACAACAAAGCTCACTCAACATGTTGAGACCACAGGACTTGGTTTAGCTAGTAATCTCATGTAAAATATGTCTTTTTAATATTTGGATAAGGGATGTTAAACAATGTTATTTAATTAATGAAACTAATATTTGATATATGCATTTTCATTTACAATATTATTGTGTCCTATATTTCCATGTTTAAATCCATGAATAGTGTATATTATTCTAAAATTGTCCATTGTCGATTAACTATATGGGAATATAGTTAAACTAAGAAAAATCTGAGTGATTGGTTATATTCTTAGAATATTAAGGACGGTCCCACCAAACTCACATTATATTCATAAGATGTATATTGAATTATCCCAACTAACGAGTTATCACTTTATGGATCATTTTCATTAAGTCAAAATTCGTAAATAGTTACTTTACTTATCCTTAGACTTGACATGCAAGTAAGTCTAGCGTGTATGGATTTCATTTTCTTGATATAGTTCTAGCTAACCTTAATAAGGTGGTAATAAAGGGATTTTTTCTAGAAGTGTAGTGAAGTACATGACTTGACACGTGTAGTCAAGAAATATTTTGTTCCTTCAGCTTGAAACTGAAGTATGATACTACTGGGCCACTCATAAATTGTTAAGATCTTTATGTAACCACACCCAAGTGAAATCTAGACACGTCTCGATGAAGTTGGTAATCTTAAGAAAGTATAAAAATGAGAAACATAGTAGTTAAATTGATGGAATGACCTTGATCCATATCCATATTTAATAAGAGTATCTGAAACAAAGAGATAGTAAACATTGAAATCATCTCACACTAACTTTATGAAACAACACTAAAATATTTTTTGGAAGCATTAGTGTGTTGCTAGACGCTTACTAATGTTATTATGTTTATTAGACATGCTCAAGTTTGAACTGTTTGAATATGAACACATTATTTAACATATGTTCGGAAATATATGGGATCACACAATTTTATACTAAAAAAATGATATGTATAATTAATGAATTAAATGTAATATATAATTATCATGTTCGTATCAAATTAATTAAACATTATTTAATTGTTAAGTTAACGGCTAATAATTTTTAGTTTAAAAGAGAAAGGATTCGAATGTAAATTAGGTGGCTAGAAAGTTCTAGGTGGTTTCCTAATTAAACATAAGGGGATGATTTGTATATATGAAATTGTATTCTAATACAAACTTATTTGAAAATTAAATATTAGCTATAAATATGAGTCTTAGGGTTCATTATATTTGGCATCCCAAAAATCCCGATCTCTCCCGTCTTCCTCTTCTTCAACCGAGACAAACCAAACACCCCTCGGGTTTTGGTTTCGAGTTTGCGCGGAAAGGAAACACCACAAACGTTGTGTGGTTCGTGAACAAGTACTAGCATATTCATTGTATGGCTATTTAGGTTTCGTGTGTGGCTGCATAGAGGGATTTTACGTTAAATCTAAACTAAATGGTTGTTTGGAAGCTTGCTAAAAGATACACATATTCCATTTTAATTAATTGTATATACTTTGATCTTTATTCCGCAATTATATGGCCATTTGTAAAATTAAAAACCTATCATCTTTAAGCAGATCTAAGCACCCCATAAATTAAACTCCCATGAATGTGAAGATCATCAAACCAACACATTACACAAGTACAGTCCAAGGACTGTATGTTTTCTTGTTAGTCGTGGTTGTAGTAGTTTCCTTTTATCTGTTTACGAGAACTCATCCATGGATTCTAGTTGCAAACTAGCTTTTCAGTTTCCCCCGATCATATTCAATTTCAACAAGCATTGCACCTTTAATTATGTTCTCTTCTGATTGTTAATATTGTTGGTTGGTTCTCTCTCATTTGAAATCTAAAGGTTTAATTTTCCCATCAAACTTGAAGGTTCTTTAGAATGATTCATGGGAGCAAAGTAATTGTTCCTAGAGATTTATATGAAAGGCAGATTGGGAGGTTGATGATGGTCCTTATGATTCCCTAGTAAGTGATTGGTCCGATAGTGATTCCACGTAATGAAAATGAAGATTAGGTCCCATTACTTGAACTCATGTTCAGGCTACACATTATTACCACATTCTAAATATTAATCCTATATCTCTAGTCCACGGTTCTCTTATTCGCTGATAAATTTTGATGATTTACGTTGTCTTTGTGGTTTGTATTCTTGTTGGGTTTTGAATATGATGGATGAAGCTAAAAAATCATCAATATGTGTGTTTGTGATTAAGTTTTTCATTCGGATAAACAAAAGTTCAACATCAGAGTTAAAACTTGTTTTATTACCTTGAAGTCAACATCGAAGAATTTAGGTCGGATGATGAAACTTTAACTCCGGAAATGTTTTTCCAAGTTAAAGTAAACTACATCAGAGGTAAAATCAAGATGATAACAAAGCTGTTAACACATGTTTCTGATTGTAATTTTCTAATATAATTTGTAATGATGTCTATAAATAAAGTGATGTGTGTGTAGAGTTATTTGTCTTTTCGACCATGTCTCTTTAGCTTGGATGGTAAGTTAAGGGTACCATAGAGCTTCAATGTTGTTAACGACTTTTACCGCCAAAATCACTCTATGAATGAAATCGGATCAAACTCTTTCAATTAACCAATTCTCAATTCAATTAAGTTTAGATTCAATCAAATTGAGAGATTTTGTATCTCGATTTAATCAAATAATTCACTGATTGAGTGATTCGATCTGTTATAATTCTAGTCAAGTGGTATAAGAGCCAAAAAATCAATTGATTATATTCCATTGTTTCTGGTTCATCAGATTGACTCGATTCAAATGAGATTAATCAAATTATCAGTGTTTTCGTAGAATCATAAAAGTTCTGATATAAAATTGAGAAAAGGTAGTTGAAGGATTTCTGAAGGTTATCAAGTATTTTGGAGAAATTGCTCGTGTAAGTAATTTGTTTTAGGTGATTAAGTGATTCTGCAGCAATTGAAGGTTATTTGATGAAGATCATGTGATTGTGTAGTAATCGAAGGAAATTTAGACAGATTTTAAGGTTTGAATGATGAATTTTGAGTGATAATGAAACTGAGATTAATGAAGAAAAGATTTAAATTGATGATTACGAAGCAAAGAATCAATTCAGAATTAAATTTCAACATGCTATCCAACCTTAGATTAGTGATTTATCAATTTCAATTCACTTTTTGTGACAACCGCGACTTTCGAGGTATTATTCTGACATTTTCGTGTATCGCTTTATTTATCGATGTTTCGTTTTGACCCTATTATGTATTTATTTTGGTATTTTGCGTTTATCGCGTATTATTTATTTACTATTTTGGATGCGTTTTATGCATGTATGATTTTATTGAGTTATGTTTATTATCGAAATGTTTTATATGAGTATGTTTTGTCGGGTTTGTATCGTTTGGTTTTTTCTCGTCCTTCGTGACGAAAACCATATTAGAACCTAAGTGCCTGGTAGATATAAATATGCTCGTAAGTTAGTTAGGGTGATTATTGCCTTTATTTATACGTTTAATGTTAACTAGAGGGATTCTCGTGCTTCGCACGAGTTCGAGTTAAAAGACGTTGCATCGATGTTCTTTACAAAACGTGCAGGAAAGACGCTAGTTATATGTACCTAGATAGAGTGTTTTTTGTTGTTACAAAAGTGTTAGCCTATTACAAAGCCTTTACAAACCGGTTTTTGTTGTTATAAAAGCTCTAGTCTATTACAAAAGAAGGGTTGTCGCTTGTTTTGCGTAGCGTAGAGTAATCTGCAACAACAAATGAGAACTTAGTTTCATAAACATGTTTGGCCATTAGTAAAATAACTATAAAAACCCGTTCCTGATGATTCCCATCTTCTGTAGCAGAAGTATAACGCAACATCCAGAAATCACGTGCAGTAGCCAAAGTTGTTGGAGCATAAAGCTACAAGTATTTCAGAAGATTCATACCTTATACGAAATTTCACCAAGCTTGTCTGCACGTTCAAGGACACGAGACTTAGCTGAATCAAAATCATCATAATCACCTACTGATATTCTATTTACGTATCGCATAAAAGGATCACAACCAGCTGTCAATAAGATTGAGGTTGTGTCCCATGTCTAGGAAAATGTATATCACAAATATAGAGGGTAAAGTAAGAATACTATTACTAAATTCGATCTCTACTGATGATTAGACAAATAGAAAACTGAAAAGCATCGCCTATAGTCACCATTCTCCATGTAATTATATATACATACCAAACCTTCACAAGTTGATGAAAAACCAAATATGCCAAAGTTAGTTGCACTAATTTGCTCTCGAGTATTCATTTGGCTATATGCATACTTAATGACATAAAGAAGCTTAGCTAGTCTCACAAAGCGCATCTGTCTATGATGACACAATCAAAAAACCTATAACAAACATACTTACTCATTCGCTAGGCAAATTACAAAAAATTAGAGCTTGGTTTTGGTCGATTAGAGCTTTCTGTTTCTCCATCTCAGTAGCCTCGTTAACTACTTCAACACACGGAACTGTTTCTCCTGTCTTTACTTCTGAAACGGCTGAAACGGATATATCCTGTTTCATATAATATTATAACACATCATTATTTGTTTAAGCGGTCAAATTAGTGCCCAATGAAATAACATTCAACATACCTTGTTATATAAAAGTTTTCTCAAACTACTTAAATGCCCATATGCTTTTTGGCGGAGTTCACTTTCAGCTCTGAATTTCGCTTGTAGCTCTTTTCCCTTTTTTTTTTCTCCTCGTATGCTTTCCTTATTGCTTTAGCGGCAACTTCAGGTTTTGTAACGTTGTCTTTTAAGGACTTCATTTCCTTCTTTAAGTTCTGCATACAATAAAAACCAACTTAGCTTTGAATTCAATATTAGGGAAACGTAAATACTAATCAAAAAATAAATGTATACGTACCTTTAAAAGCTCGTCTTGGTTATCTTTTTGGATAAACGCCAAATGAATCTCATCTTGGCTTCCCATATTTGAAGCTAAACGATCACGCATACTCTTCAACTGCTTGATGGCATGAATGAATTGATTGTCATCCTTTAACCACAACGTTTCATAATGTTTCTTCCGGTCCATTTCGTTTATCTGCTTAAAAATCAAATATTAATTTTCAACCATTACTTATAAAAACATGTGATAGAAAATTGGCATGAGAATCGAATCATACCTTGCAATCAATATATACGACTGAGACGGCGTTTTTTTTATTATTAAATTCATTATTTGTTTTTTTATTATTAAATTACCATAAAAAATTTTTAGTTATATAAAGTACATATATTTAAATACAATTAGGGATGAAAGACCACACCAAGTCCACGCAACATTTCATTCCGTGCATCCTTTAATGTTCTTCCGTGCTCAGAAGTTATATTTTGAGCAACCTTGTCCTACAAAACAATCAAATTTTCTGTTGATAAGAAACTTGATGATGTGTACACAGTGATATAAATGGACCTCAGACACATACAATACCTCTACGAATAAGTTCCTGAAATTTGAACATAATACGTTGACGGGTCTGCTGCAAATACTGCTTCCCTAAACTCATCACCGGTGGTTACAGGAACTTGAGACACCACTTGTTAGGTTGCTTGTATGAATTGATATATAAGATATTTAGTGATTCACAGTCCTGGAAATTAAATTAAGAAAAAGTAGGAATTTGTAAACTTACATGGTTTATGACATCGATAGAGGTTCTTGATTGTGAGTCTATAAACATACCACCAGTGAAATTTGGTACCCTCTGAGAAAAAAAAGCCGACTCTTATAATGACAAATTTGAAACGTACGACAGTTACTTCAAATTTGTATGAATTAGGAATTCTTACAGGAGGATACCGCTGTCTCCATGATGGCTCTGAAGTTTTTGACGAATTAGAGCTTCCTTGAACTGAAGTATGAGGTCTCAATGTTTTATATCTTCTAACTGAGCAAGACAGCATAATAACAGTGAGAGAGGAATATATATATATATCATAACTTCAAGCCTAGTTATATATCTAGAGCAAAATAGAAGGACATAACTAACTGATCTCCTATTTTTTATACTTGTTATACTTCTTTACAAAATTATAATTGTTTCAATTATAAATTATTACTACTTACTTCCAGTTCAACTCGCGTTCTGCCTTCTCCGTTTGTGCGTATACCACCTCAGCATCACCAGGCCGTCGATCAGCCATTACAAGAGGAATTTGCTGCAAAAAACACAATCAACGTGTTAAAATCACATATAACCAACAACTTGACGTGTATAAACACAAAGACGTATTTCAAAATCATAATACCTTTCCTGATGCCTTTTCAAATAATGATACCATCTCCAAAACAGATGTACCTTTACCCGTTCCCAAGTTGTACACTTCACAACCTATTTTAGGGTCGGAAAGTTTCCTCAATGCAGCAGTGTGTCCATCCGGTAAATCGACAAATTGTATGTGAAAAAAGGTAAGATTCACAATAACGTTAACGGTTTGTTAATTAAACTCGATTTTTCCTCTTAGATTTTAAAAATTATCTGATACATATTGAATAAGTTCGCAGTACCAGCAGAAGCAGTAAAACCCGATATGTAGGCTGTCCTCATATAAGACTCGGCAATAAATTCACTCTGTATCCAATAACCACATTATATCAAACTTAATTAACTCGGTTAAATTGTCTCGTAACAATACATTCTTATACATCATATTATTATAAAACAAAAAAAGAATAAAACAAAACCTGATGAACATGTTGAGATGGAACAATATATGCATCAATATTAATACCGGGTTTTCCGAAAAGGTCTCGGAGAGCGGTGAGTTTCTGGTCTTGCTCCAATCCATTAGTGTTGTGATTTTTTCGAATCTGGGAAGATGGTTTGGCACTGATTGAAGAAGAGGAAGAATTTCTAATGGGATTGAAATGAGTTGGGGGTTTGATAAGAGAGGGGTAAACTGGGAACGATTTGGGGAAGAAACGGAAACAGCGGTGGGAAGAATACGTGTTATCGCCGCTGCTGACTTCACAGGAAGATCATACACGTGTAACAACGTAAAAGACCGAACTACACGTCATGCCTTGCTTACCTTGGTAATTTCATAGCATAAACCTTAGCTATTCCTACAGGAGAACAAAACCCAAAATTAAAAACCCAAAAATAAGCCCAAAAAACAGCCCAAAAAAATTAAAAAACAATATTCTGCACAGAATCATACGCATGTTGCACATTTAATTATAGGATAGAATGTTAAAATATATTCCAAAGTTAGTCCTCTAACTGCAAATCTGTTACAAAATTGGTCCTTAACGGACTTAACGTTAAAAGTATTACAAAAGCAGTCATTTTACAGAAAATTAACAGAACCCGTTAAGTCACTGCGCCGCAGTTCGTATCTACTGCGACGCAGCGACCTATTGTGACAACCGTCTAAAATTCAGGTGATTCTCATTTACTTTATCGGTTCGAATCTTTAGTTACATCTTATCGTGATTGTACTGTTCTAGTTCGTACTTATTGTGTCTTTTATTGTGTCGGAACCAAAGTCGGAATCAACTTATAAATCCTAACACCAAAGAAACAATACAAGAACTTGACTAAATTCATAACGGAAACTAATAAAATTCTAGTCCACAACTAACTATAACGGAAAACTTAAAACGTCACCGAGCTGGGAAAAGCCTTCCAGCCGACGGCTGAAAGCTGTCAGCCAGCGGCTGAAAGCCGCTGACCAGCGAATTGATGACTCATAACTGCATGAATATTGATTGGGGCAGAGTCAAGCTCGGGGATTGGACCCCTCTCACCAGATTTGTGAGTTCCTAGAGCAAGTTACTTCCCCCCTTTCTACTTTTACTTTCATTTTCACTTCATTTTCAAACAACACACACACACATTCCCATTTTCTCTCTAATCTTCAAGAACTCTCAAACAAAAATCCAGTGACTTTTCCATCAAAAACAGCAACAAAAACACAAAATCGTCCATCAAAATCATACACAAATCGTCCTAAAGTAAAGGGGTATCAAGAGGAAGCTTAAAAATCGGGTTTTGAAGAAGGTTTGCATACATTTTGAAGCTAGAATCTCATCCAAGCGATCCATAACTTTTTCCTTCGGTAAAACTCTTCTATTTTACTCTTATTACATAAATTTGTACTTGCATGGACGATCCATAAACTGAAAAATGGTTTTTATAAAAGTTTAAAACGTTTTCTTGCTTAAAAACGAGTTTCACACATAGATCCATATTTTGATGAAAAAGATCTAAAAGAAACTGAAACTTTTAATCTAAAATGATTATATTTGACTAAAAACAGTTTGCATGTGAGAATCTAACACTAAAACGGGCTAAAAATCGAAAAATACCGAAAACAAGAAACTGGCCAAAGGCCTCCAGCCGGCGGCTGAATATCTCCAGGCGCTGTCTGGATCTCGCTGTACACAAAAATTGTCGTTTTGAGAACTTAAACGTTAAAATGGTGTCCAAATAATTTTACCAAAGATTATACATTGGGGAAACTTACTGTTTTTATAAATAAAATTGTTTGGATGAGTTTGAGGATTTGAAACACTTGTATTATCGTATTATATAGTTTAAAACGATTGTTTAAAGCGGGAAAGTGTTTCGAAAATGGATTAAATTTTTATAGCGCGGAAGCGCCGCCCAAATTTCACCGTAAACTTATACCAAAACTCAGTAACTTAACATTTTTGTAACTTATACATATTGACCTTAGACATTGACTCTTTTTGGACATAATTGGACTAATCGGACCTTAAAACGTACACGAACACGTATTAACATATAACTTTTCCGTATTGAACCTTTGGGACAGAATTTAAAGTATAATGATTTAATATTAAAAATGTTAAAATGGAACTTTAACATAACTTAAATCATACCGTTTATACTTACACAAAGTTTCGGTGTTTTAGGTCACCTTTGATTCCCGACGCGTTCCGCTCTTTTCTCTCTCTTACTCGAGGCTACTCTTTGCAACCCGTGAGTTACAACCCCACTATTTTACTGTTTTTAACATTATTTGGGGGAAACTAAGATGTACTTGTTTATGTAACTTCTATGAAACTTTTTACAACTCGTATGAAAACTTTGTGAAACTTTGAGAAACTTTGAGAAACTTGGGAAACTTTGAGAAACTTGTGAAACTTTGGAAACTTGTGAAACTTATATGCGTAAAATGTGTTAATGCCCCGTTAATTGGCTAAACTAATTTTAGGTTACTTGTATGCACAACCAATCCTTGATGAGAATATAAACTCCGTAAGTGCTTACTACTAGTTTTAGAAAAAGAGTTCAAAGTGCCCCGTTTTTAGTTCGGAAACATTATACACTATTAGCATTAGCCGTTAGTATTATGGGTATCGATACTTAGGAGAGGTCACTCCTTGCTTGTGGTTCGCGACCTAAGTACATATTACTAGAATCAGATGAAACTCCATTATTGTGAAACTTTGGGGCGTGTTCTGACCAGACAATCGGTTTAGTGTAGACTTACTTTTATATTAAGCCAAGAGATTGATACAAGATACTAATTTAGTTAATCACATATTACTTACGCATATACAACATTTTAGCGATTGTTTCCGCTATAACTTTTATGATACGACTTCTACTCTACTTGCGTGTGTTCGAAACTTTTATAAATAAATATATATGTTTTAGCGTCGTTCCGCTTTCTTTTCATTTATGATACTTTATACATATATATTTTCGCTTTTGGAAACTTTATCGAGAAACTCAAAACTGTAACTCACTCACTACTTTATGTAGTTGACACTTTATCTTATGTTTCAGGAAACTAGTGTAAGTGTCGAAGTGCATGGCATGGAAGGGTCGGTATGGTCACGTGAGGTGAAACTTTGGGAAAGACCTTTTATTTTGGGAATTTATGAATTTGAAACTTCTTATTATGTACTTGTATTACTCAATTAAACTACTTGGTTGTTTTGGATTGTGAACTATTTTATTTTAATTCAATGACTTGAACCGTTTATTTTGTTATAACCCGTGTAATGATATTCCAGCTCTCACATCTCGTGTTTCCGCTATAGTGGGGTGTGACACCTATTTTTCTTGCTTTTCAAAAAGATGTCTTTTTCTCTTTCGGGGAACAACTTTAACCACACCCGACCAACCACCCATTTACTGTATTTTTGGGTCGCTGGGAGTGTTCCTATTGCCCTCTCACTTTCTTTTCATTTCATACTACCAAAACCACATTTTCTCTCTCAAAACACACACACATTTTCCTTTACAATCTCTCTAGCATTTCTAGAGATTTCACCATTTAAAATACTCCATTTCCAGCAAAGTCTGACCACATAACCGAAGTACTCATCATCTATTATCATCCTCTTTCGTTTTCATCAATTTTTGGTAAGTTTTCTCCAACAAATCTTATGTTTTTCTTAAGCTTTTCTTTAAATCTCAGTGAGATCTATAAATCTAAATTAAATGAAAGAAAGTATGGTTTTTTAAAATGTTTTATCTAAAAAGTTACATATATATATTATCTAAAACACATATATGTATAAATGGACATCTTACATCTATTATCCTTTATCTATGACGAATCTATGGTGGAATATACCTATGAATCATATAGTAGACTTATGGACTTATTATTTTGTGGAAATTACAATCAAAACAGCTTTAAAATGTTTGTTCCGTAGCTCACTGCACCGCACAACATCCTGTTGCGCCGCAACGGGATACCAGTAGCCAAATATATGTCACGAAACAAGATTGGTGCGCCGCAACACCTCCCTGTTGCGTCGCAGTCCCCTTATTTCGCCATTTAAAATTGTCCGGTAACATTGTAGGTCCCAGTGGTCCGATCTAAAGGATTAAACTATACCAATTACGAGGCGGAATCTCGTAATCAATAGAACATGCAGATTATAATCGAAAGCAATAAACAAAGAAACACAATTACCGAATTCTCAATGCTTTGATTAACAAACGCTGTTACAATCCAAAAGCATTAATCCGAATTCTCTCTCAAAACCAACAACCCTAAACTGACCTGAACACCTCTATTTATAGAGTAACATGTTCAGCCAGTTTGGGTTTGGGCTCTATTGGGCCTCACGGACATGCAAGTCCGTGAGCAGCCCACTAAGCTAAAACTATACTAATCAATACAGTGATATAAACAAAACACAATAGAACATCCAGTCATAGCATTATTGCACCAACAAACTCCCCCTTGACTGATGCTTCTATTCTTTGATCAATATATCACTATCAGCGTTAACCTGTAAATTCAAACAGCCGTCAACAATCCATTGGTAATCTCTACCAATATCTTCCCAACCTGCTAGAGAAATGATGTGGTTCTTCTTCAACATCTTCAGGTCGTTTTCAGTCAGATTAGCCAGTTGAGTAGCATCAATAACTCTCATAATCTCTGTCATGCCTTCCTTGACTTCATCATCTTCCTTGTACATCACGGCCTCGCCGGTTGCAGCATCTACCGCCCAAATATGCAATTCTCCAAGAATATCTCGACCGAAATTTTTCATCGGAATCTTCGTCAAGCAGGCGATAGGAGGATATAACATTCTCCTTGCAGATCTGCCAGTATCAGGATCGATCTTCTTTCTAGAAATCATAATCTTTCCCACTACCGGTGTGAATTCCTTGAATACCCCGGCTTTTCCTTCTTCTTTAATCACTCTTTCGACCCAACTAGCATACTCGTCCTTGTCTCTGTTGATCAGATTAAGCTTGGACAAACAAATGAGTTCTGACTTAGGGAATGAATTGAAATTCTCCCGTTTTCTACTCAAATACTGAACACCGTCGAATCTCTTGATCACGAAAACCTGCAATTCAGAATCAAATAGCCAGCTAATTATGCCCAAATGCGGCTGGCGTTCTCTAATGAAAAACTTTCTGATCAGTGGTGTTAGCTTCTTTGGATCAAGCTTTCGAAACCACCCTTGTCGTTCCTCAAGGCTTGGCTTCGAACTACTTTCACCTTGTTCTTCTGTATTCACTTCTTCCGTGCTAGTTGGTTCCTGAAAAGTATAATCATCGTTTTCATCTTCATTCTCAGCTGTTTTATCTTCAATTGACCATGTATCATCATTGCTTGCCCCGAAATCCTGTTGTTGATTTTCACTTTTTTTTTGCTGCTGTGGTTGCTCCCCCTGATCTGTGAATAACCAAGGCTCTCGAAGTGGAGGCAATCTGCTCTCTTTGTCGTTCAGCACTTGGATCACCGTGATCATCTCTTCGTTGCTGACTGATAGTAGTTGCTTTGCACGTTTCCTCCCCCTGAGCAGATAGACGCTTGGAGAGCTTCTGAACCTGGGCTTCAAGAGAGGAAATGCGGTTTGACTTGGCAGCATCAGACTGCTGAAGAGCGGCAACCTGAGAAGAGAGCTGCAAAACAAGTAAATGTAAGTCGTTAAGAGTAGGAGTGCCAGTGGGG
>CAJVGC010000592.1:22259793-22297158 GCA_910822075.1 Senecio squalidus
AACAAATGAGTTCTGACTTAGGGAATGAATTGAAATTCTCCCGTTTTCTACTCAAATACTGAACACCGTCGAATCTCTTGATCACGAAAACCTGCAATTCAGAATCAAATAGCCAGCTAATTATGCACAAATGCGGCTGGCGTTCTCTAATGAAAAACTTTCTGATCAGTGGTGTTAGCTTCTTTGGATCAAGCTTTCGAAACCACCCTTGTCGTTCCTCAAGGCTTGGCTTCGAACTACTTTCACCTTGTTCTTCTGTATTCACTTCTTCCGTGCTAGTTGGTTCCTGAAAAGTATAATCATCGTTTTCATCTTCATTCTCAGCTGTTTTATCTTCAATTGACCATGTATCATCATTGCTTGCCCCGAAATCCTGTTGTTGATTTTCACTTTTTTTTTGCTGCTGTGGTTGCTCCCCCTGATCTGCAGACTGGTGAATAACCAAGGCTCTCGAAGTGGAGGCAATCTGCTCTCTTTGTCGTTCAGCACTTGGATCACCGTGATCATCTCTTCGTTGCTGACTGATAGTAGTTGCTTTGCACGTTTCCTCCCCCTGAGCAGATAGACGCTTGGAGAGCTTCTGAACCTGGGCTTCAAGAGAGGAAATGCGGTTTGACTTGGCAGCATCAGACTGCTGAAGAGCGGCAACCTGAGAAGAGAGCTGCAAAACAAGTAAATGTAAGTCGTTAAGAGTAGGAGTGCCAGTGGGGGTTTCAGTCTCCGCGACCCGTTTCTTGTGCGGGCGCTCAGTTGCGGTAGATGATCCCGACTCGGCACCACTTGGAAAAGGGCGTTTCCTATGAGGCGATGCCCGAGTAGTAACAGGGTGATATGAAGAGGTGGCATCAGCATCAATATTGAGCTCCTCGGTAGCTTGAGTGTTGGCCGCAGTGGGAGGATCAGGAACCGCATTATCGGGAGCTGGGGAAGTGACTATAACTTCAGTAGCAAAAGACTTAGGGCTCCCAGATGGAGGAATATTGGCATGCTCTGGGATAGTAGATAATGATGGAACCCCCGGAAAGTTCTCAATATCTCGAAAGGTGCTATCACTGGACGTGGTGTCCAAGGAGATTGGAACTTTCGCCTTGCGCTTTGGGCGTGAGGAGAATCCGCGAGATACCGGAAGAACAGTAGAAGAAGCAGTGTTTTCAGTACGTGGCTCGCTAGATAGGAAATGAGCATCCTCATCAACGTCTGTATCAGCAAAATTTAGATCAACTATGGCCCCGAAAAGAGGTTGATCCGTGGGTTGAGCCTCGTGCGCAGGTCGAGGATAAATCTTTTGGCATGTATGAAACAGCTTTGGAAAACCGATCTGATTAACCTTCGTCGTGAGATTCTGAATGGGAAGTGCAAGGATGAAGTGCCGTAAGATGATCATGACGAAGCGCTGGTAGAGCATGAGGGTATTTGGTTTGGTCACTTTCAGATCATTTTGAAACATTTGAAATACGTACTCTGCCACGGGATAGGGTTTATTGAGGACCAGACTTAGCATCATTGATAACAGTAGATTGTCAATATTGTCATGAGATGTCTTGGAGAACTTAAACACCGATACAAACACATGGACCAGATACCGCCATGGGCCGAGGAATTTGCCCTTAGGAAAAGAGACAGTAGGAAATGGCCCGGCATAACCCAGTAGTGGCAATTTTCGGCTAAGGAAGCGGTTACCAAATGATGAAGGTGCACTTTCAGATGAGCTGCGGCCAAGGTGAAAAATCTCCCGTAGGGTAGTGCTGCTGAATATAATTTCCTGATTGTTAATTACGGTGTGTAAACCGTCCTGGGGCTTTGCAGTGACTGGATGGAGAAGATCGACATGAGTAAGGTTGGTGAGAAACTGTTGAACCAACGGGATATTAATGGGGGGATCTTCACTGAGTATGAAAGCCATCCGTGAGTGTTGTAAGAAGAGAATTGTCTCTCGAAAAGGAAGTGTCGAAGGATCGTCTAAAGCGAAACTGACTGCCTGATTATGCCGTTTATCAAACTGTCTCTCCATCTGTAAAATCTGTAGACATGAATGTGTTAGATACGATAGGCACGAACATGTATGGATGCCGAACATGAAAGTTGGCGAGCACGCATGTTCGTGTAACAGATAGACAAATAATTCATGTAGACGAACACGAGTGTTCGTAGATAGAGAGCGCGAACACATATGGGGACGAACAAGGTGTTCGTTCAGAATAAGTAGCAAGGTGTTCGTGAAGACAGTGAGCAAGTGTGTTCGTCTAAGGTCTTATCATGACGACGAGCATGTGTGTCCTAGATGACGAACACGTATGAACGTCGAGGATCACGAGCAAGTGTGTTCGCCCAAAGTGACGAGCAAGTGTCTTCGTCTGATGGGGACGAACATGTGTGTTCGTCTGAAGGGTACAAACATGTGTGTTCGTCTGATAGAGACGAACATGGGTGTTCGTCTGATGGAGACAAACATGGGTGTTCGTCTGATGGAGACGAACATGGGTGTTCGTCCAACCCATAATAAATTATCCTAAGGCATTTAAAGTTCTGGGCACTAAGGAGGGCGAAGATGTTCATATTAATAAATCAAGCAATAACATCAACGACGACGATCATTATAGCAAAATATAGCAATTAGAGACGAACACATCAAGAACACGAACAAGTTTAATCATGAAGTTAAAAACCCAGTTTTTGAAGATTAACACAGATAACACGAACATATCAAGCAATATATGGCAGATTTTGACGAACTCGTATGAATATCAACGAACAAGGAAGAACTTACATAGGGGAATAGTCAACCGAATGAAGAACTTCGTGAGAATAAATTCCTAGCTCCGAGAAAGTGTAAAAATTGAAAAGTGAAAAGTGAAAAAGTGATTTCACTTTGGAGTATTTATAGGCAAAGTAGGGCCTATGGGCCTGGTAAGGCTGGGCCTGGAAGTTGGGCCCGGAAGTTTAGCCCGATGGACTATAGAAAAGATATATAACCAACGTTTTAGATAAAGAGATAAAATTACAGAAGTAAACGGAAACAGTAAGATTTAAACTAAACGTAAAAACGGTAGTGTACAATTTATGAAACATAATTCGATCAGATTGCTTATCGGGGTTCCAAAGATAATTTAATTTAAATCCATGTTTGTGTAGTTGTCCAATTTAACCGTTCTGTCTTTATAGTAATAAGATAGTGTTTTAATTACAAGTAAGCTGGTTTAAAGTTTAACCGGAAAAGCACCCACGGAAATCAGACATTCGACAAAATCCGGAGAGCACGCAAGGTGTTTGTGAAGTATTTTAAGTTACGAGTGGTGTGGAGTGGTTACCAACCTAGACAAGTGCAGCATATGAAACTGGCGAAGGGATAGCTCGTATTGAATATTGAAGCAACTGTATTACGTAAGTCAAAGACTAACTTTAATGAAGTATGATAGAGTTAAAGAATGCTGCTGACTTTCTATGAAATCCTATGGCAAGCTTTCTACCAACCGATCCCAAACCGTAAAGGCCTTAGGTGGCTAGGTGAACAAGGGAACCCCGAGGGTATACTGACTCAGATTTCAAAGGCCGCTTATATGAATTCAGTAACTTATGAGCACACTCATTATATTTAATTCAATGCGAGTAAATCCCATCTGTAAGCGCAACATATGACTCGTAACAAAAATCTAATTTCAACTCGTTTAATGTCAGATTTAAGAGGTGTTTAAACCAGACAAACCACACTATCGGGAACCACTAAAAGACGAAAGGCCACAAGACACTGGAGGTTAAACTAAAAAACGATGGAGAATTATAGGTGCATTTAATAGCAATAACCCGATTTAAGACTAAGAGTCATAAGCAAAGTATCTTCATCTCGAATTTTAGATTTCGAACTAAGTTACACTAATTTTTTTTTTTTTTTTTTCTTTTTTTTTTTTAAACAAGCGTTGGTTAATCTAAGTTGCGAAGTCCAATACGTTGAATGAGTGATTCAAAACGAGATTTTTCAAAGGCTTTGGTAAAGAGATCGGCCATATTGTTTTCGGAAGAGACACGAATTATATCTATCAGTTTCTTTTCATAATAGTCTCTAATGAAGTGATGCTTAAAATCTATGTGTCGGGTCTTGCTATGCTTAACAGGATTTTTAATAACAGAAACGGCAGCCTCATTATCTATATTAATAGAAGTAGAGGTATAGAATAAACCGTAATCCAGCATCTGTTGTTGTATCCGAAGAACCTGTGATACACAGCTACCCGCAGCGATATATTCGGCTTCACAGGAGGAGACAGAAACAGTTGTCTGTTTCTTGCATTGCCAAGACACGAGGCGTCCTCCCAAAAATTGACAACCACCGGAGGTTGCCTTTCGATCGATATTACATCCACCCAAATCCGAGTCGATGAATGCTTCGAGAAAGAGGTCGCTTCCTTTGGGATACCAGAGACCCAGCCGCGGTCGTCCTTTAAGGTAGCGAAGAATCCTCTTTACAGCAGAGTGATGAGACATCTTAGGACAAGCTTGAAACCTGGCACATAAACATACATCAAACATTATGTCAGGACGAGATGCAGTAAGATACATTAATGATCTATAATGCCGCGATAATCAGTGGGATCCACATCAGGATCGTTTTGTGCGTTTGGTTCCAGATTGTGCTGCAGAGGAATGGGAGTAGCAATGGGCTTGGCGTCTGTCATGTTGAATTTCTTTAGCATTTCAGTGACGTAGTTTGATTGATGGACAAACATCACGTCTGGTAGTTGCTCGACTTGTAGACCTAGAAATAGCTTGAGTTCACCCATAGCGCTCATCTCGAATTTGTCTTTCATTAGTTTTTCAAAATCCTTACACATTTGATTATCAGTGGAACCGAAGATAATGTCATCCACGTAGACTTGAACGAAGAGTTTAGCCTTGGGTGAATCTTTGATGAACAGGGTGCTGTCGATAGGACCTCTCTTGAAACCGGATTCTAAGAGAAAAGTTGACAATGTTCCATACCACAGACGAGGGGCTTGATGAAGACCGTATAAAGCTTTGTTGAGCTTGTAAACCTTATCAGGGTGTTGTGGGTCTTCGAAGCCGGGGGGTTGCTGAACATAGACGGTGTCGTCGATTTTACCATATAGGAAAGCACTTTTAACATCAAGTTGGTAGACGGTAAATCCCATGTGAGAGGCATAGGCTAAGAAGAGACGAACAGCCTCGAGGCGAGCGACTGGGGCGAAGACATCCTGAAAGTCCAATCCTTCTTCCTGATAAAAACCTTGTACCACTAATCGAGCTTTGTTTCGAGTGATGATTCCACGGTCATCTCGTTTGCAACGGAAAACCCATTTGGTACCTATAGCATAGACGTCATCGGGCAGAATCACAAGTACCCAGACCCCTAGTTTCTCAAACTGAGCTAATTCTTCTTGACAGGAGTGGACCCAGTTTGCGTCCTTAAGGGCCATATGAATGTTGGCAGGGACTTCTTGGGAGACGAAACAAAAATAACGACAGTTGTTGAAATCTTCGGAAGTCGTGACAAAGGCATACATGCCTTGGAGATCCTCTAGTTGCGTTCGAGTTTGAACGGGTGCATTGGGATCGCCAATAATGTTTCCGAATGGGTGAGCCTGGTGAATTCGAGACACAACGTGCGGTTCTGCCGCATCGTCCTGAGCGGTTGCAGGATGTGGTTCTGCCACATTTTCTTGATCATCGGCTGGATTGTCGTCGACGAGTGGTTCTGCCACAACGTCTTGATCATCTGCTAGATCATCGGTATCTGCTTGTTCAACAACAATTTCTTGAATGACTTGGTTACGAGGAAAGACTGAATCTTCATCATCAGAAAAGAAACTCGGGTTCTCTGTTCCTGTATGAGTCACACTAGGAGAAAGGTTAAATGATTTAAATAATGCATCATAGTCGAAAGCGATATCTGGACCGTTTTGTTTTTCAAAAGTGTAACTAGTTATTTCCAAGTTAAAAACAATATCCACTGTACGTGAAGTTTTTAGGTAAACTCTTTTGTTAGCGCAACCCTCAACATATCCAAGAAAGTATCCCTGGACGGCTTTGGGTGCGAACTTGGTAGTGTAATTTGTTTTCAAAACGGTGCAAGGAGCCCCGAAAGGTTCCAAACCTGCAAGATTAGGCTTACGACTATTAAGCAATTCATAACTTGTTTTATCAAACCGTTTCACCGTCAACACTCGATTAAGTACATAACAAGCTGTATTCACCGCCTCCCCCCAGAATGTGACGGGGAGGAGTGAGTCAGCGAGCATGGTACGTGCGGCCTCTATCAAGGTTCTGTTTTTCCTCTCAGCGACTCCGTTTTGTTGTGGTTCATAAGGAGCGCTGTGTTGTTGAACAATTCCATTTGCAAGACAGTAGAAGGTCATTGTGGAATTTTTGAATTCTGTCCCGTTATCGCTGCGCAGATGCTTGACATTGGCTTTGTATACGTTTTTGAGCATATCAAAGAAGTGTATTAGCGTGCCAGCTGTTTCACTCTTATTGGCTAAAAAGTAAACCCAAGAGTAACGAGTGTAATCATCAGTGATCACTAGACAGTAGTATTTCCCTCCGAAGCTTCTTTGTGCAATAGGACCGAAAAGATCAGTGTGCATTAGCTCGAATGGTGTCTCGATTGTGTTGATGGCCTTGGCCTTGTGATGTTGCTTGTGTTGCTTTCTGAGTTTGCATGGAATACATTTATAATCATACTCAAAACGTTTGAGTGGAACTCCATGGACTAGCCCTTTCTTTGTGATCTCATTCATTTTCCGAAAGTGCAAATGTGCCATCTTTCTGTGCCAAATCATGGCTTCTTCACTAGTTGACTTGGACAATAGACATGTTGAATCGGTGGTGAGTTCAATGTTGTTCATATCCATAATGTACGTGTTTCTCGTTCTAGGTGCACGCATCAGTATCAGAACCTCGGGAATATCAATTCCGGATTTGAGAATCAAAACCTCCTTCTTGGTAAAATACACGGGATTATCATTGTCGCAGATTTGAAAGACACTGAGCAAATTGTGTTCTAGCTGCCTGACGTAAAATACATCCTTCAGTGTGATTTTTCCGTTTGTAACTGATCCAATTCCAGTTATTTCTCCACCCTTTTCTCCAGCAAAATTTACTCGACCTTTCTTTCCAGATTCGAAGTTGTTAAGCAGACTTCGTTCTCCTGTCATGTGCCTGGAACAGCCACTGTCAACGTACCAGTTGTTGACGAGTCGGTGACCCGGTTCCTGCACACAAGATAAAAATATTAGTTTTCATGGGGAACCCAGGCCATAACAGACCTGGATTGACCGTTCTCAGTCACATATGTGACTCTTTTGAAAATTCCCTTATTTTGGTGAGAGATCGGAGATGTGTGACGTGTAGAGTAATGACTGTTAGAGTTGTAAGGAACTCTATGACTCATTGGTGGGGAACTATAACGGGGATTAGTGTAATGACGTGGTTCATAATGAGGACGTGGAGGACTATGATTGTAATTTCCATGATGGTGTTGTGGATGACTTGGGTAATGATTATGATGGTGATATCGTGGAGGACTGTGGGAGCGTTGATCATAATGGTGTTGGCGATAAGATGGAACAAAAGGTTGTTGTGGCCGCTGGTGTGGACGTTGAGAAAAATGTCCCGTGCTTGGTTTACTGTGCCCATAATATCGTGAATTTGAAGCTGGACGTTCGTGATGTGGGTTTCGTAGAATTTGAACTGGTTTCGTGGGAGTGGATTTAGCTGACTGCGTGGGAGTGGGTTTAGCTTGAGTTTCTTTTCGCTTGTTAGTGCAAACGGAGGCCACGTGTCCACGTTCACGACATTTGAAACAGTTTAAAGTTTCCATCTTATTTGATTGATCAGGTTCAGCATCAGAGGATGTACTTTGCTTAGATTTAATATCGTTACTTGAGATGAATGTTTTTTGCAAAGGTTCACATGTTGAGGTTTGAGGTGGAGCACTTGTGGCTTGTTTCTCTTGATTTGCCTTATTTTCCTGATCCATAGAGCTTGAAGATTCACAATTCTCAGGTTGTGGAGGCCCGTTCTTGAAGAAACTAAAGTTGTTGTTATACGGAGGTGGTGTTTCGTTATACCCTAGACCTTCAGACTTTCCACTTGTGCGCTGACGACTCAAGATGGAGTTCAAAGTACTTGAAGAAGTACGGAATTGCTCGAACTTCCTTTCCTGCTCAGTTAGTTGTATTTCACAAAGGTTTAACTCTTGGACCTTTTCAGCAAACTTTTTCTTTTCAGTTTCGATACATTCATATAGTATGTCAATTTTTTGGGTCAAAAGACCGACATTCGATAAAAGTTCCGTTCGATCCGTCTCAGTTTTATAATATTTCTTTGAAAATTCATCCCTTTGATAAGTTAAATTCGAGATGGTTTGTCTGAATTCAGTTTGCTGAGATTCCAAATTGGATACTAATTTAGTGAGGTTATCGTTTTGGAGAGTTAAAACCGTATAAGATTTGCAAAAATCCTTCATAGATTGAGAGTCAATAAGTACTTTTGTCTTGTCCGAGTCGAGGTCAGCCATTTTAGCAACAAGGTTCTCGTTGGATAGATCGATGGTACAACTGCAAACTTTAGAGGTGTCTTGAATATCTTCAACCTCTTCAGTATATTCTTCGCTGGAGCTTAAATCACTGTCAGTACCTGATGCTTCTTCTGTGTTACTGACTTCACTGCGAATTTCTTCGATAGATGCCATGAGAGCTTGATTTCTTTCATCAGTACAAATTTGCCAATCATATGTTCGATCGTCGTGTTGGACTATCATGGCCTGTGACGCTAAGCTGCGTTGTGGTTGCGAAGAGGTGGTCATGGTTTTGTCTTGGCTTTGAGTATATTCAACCTTAGGCTGTTGACATTCTCTAGCGAAATGGCCATTACCTTGACAGTTGAAACATCGCACCTTGGATTTATCAAAGCCTGCTTTTCCGGTTCTAGGACTGCGTCCTGTTCTAGTCATAAATCGCTTGATCCTATTAGTAATCATGGCTGTTTGCCATTGTAAGTCCATTTCCTCTAGGTCATCCTGATCGACTTGACTAAAATCTTCATCCCACAATCCTGGATCAGTGATTTTACCTTGAACTTGATTACCGTAAGCAGACAAAAAACATGATAAGATTTCTAAACTTTCTTCTGCTGATTTAACACTCATTGGCATTCTTTGATGAGTATTGGCATCATTTGGTACTGCTGCAGTTGTAGTGGTATCAGTAGAGGAATGAGTGTCATAAGTTGCTTGACCATTTTCAGATATGAACGCAGTTGCATTTACAGAGGCATTAGATGTTGAGGTTTGTCCATAGGGTGTTTGATCTGCAACAGCATCGATAGTTAAACGTGTTTGTTCATATCCTCTAAATCTCTCAATTACCTGTGGTAGAGTTATTTTCATATTGTCTTCTTTTACCTGATAGTATTCATCTTTTATTAAGTTCACGTACACTTCCCAACGCTTGGGTAATGCATCCAAAAATCGTTCTACTTTTTCTTCTCCAACAGTTATGCGAGCTCTGGCAAGGTCAGATAGCAGATTGTGAAATCTATTGACAGTGTCTTCAAAACTTTCATTTATACCTGCTCTGAACGTATTGAATTGTCGTTTAAGAACACTTCCCCTACTTCTTTGTTGAGCAGCACTCCCAACATACTGAGTCTCAATTGCTTTCCAAAGTTCAAAAGCAGTTTTGTGATCCTGACATATGTGGATTGTTTCAATAGGCAGAGCCATTTTCAGACTTGCCCATGCTCGGTTTTCAGCATCATATACTCTTCTATGCTCAGCTGTGAAGGAAGAGATTGAAATAGGAGTATTTCCACCACTTGCAGCCTGTGTTGGAGGTGTGTATTTTGTGTCGATACATAATATCCACATTTGTACGTCATTATACCGACAGAAGGATTCGAATTTATCGGCCCATTCGAAATAATATGAAGAGTTGATTAACTTAGGAGGGGTGTTAGTTGATTGTCTTGAATCCATTTTAAAAGATATCAGTGACGAAGTAAGGTGACGAAGACGTTGTTTGGCGAAGATGTGAGGTCACGAAGATGTGAGGTCACGAAGATGTTTGGTGAAGATGTAAGGTCACGAAGATGTTTGGCGAAGATGTAAGATCACGAAGATGTTGTTTGACGAAGAAGAGTGTTCGTCACGAAGATGTTGTTCGGCGAAGATGTAAGGTCACGAAGATGTTTGGCGAAGATGTAAGGTCACGAAGATGTTGTTCGGCGAAGAAGAGTGTTTAACACGAAGATGTTGTTCGGTGAAGTTGAGCACGAAGATGGTGTTCGCAGACTTGGAAGATCCACTAACGAAGATGTACCCACGAAGAAGTATCCACGAAGATGTATTCACGAAGATGTATCCACGAAGAAGTATCCACGAAAGTGTGTCGACGAAGAAGAACCGACGAAGATGTATCCACGAAGATGTATCCACGAAGCTGTATCCACGAAGATGTATCCACGAAGCTGTATCCACGAAGAAGTACCTACGAAGATGTATTCACGAATTAAATCCCCGAACTTAATCCACGAACTACATCCACGAACAAGCACAAAAACCCTAATCTGTAAATACCGCCGCCGAAGATAAACACCCTAATTCTCACAAACAGCCGCTGAAGATGTTCTAAGAACCCTAATTTCCAGAATCGATTAAAACCTGAATTTAACCCTGAACCACATCTCGATAGAGAGCAAACGATGCGTTTGCGCTGATACCAATTGTAGGTCCCAGTGGTCCGATCTACAGGATTAAACTATACCAATTACGAGGCGGAATCTCGTAATCAATAGAACATGCATATTATAATCGAAAGCAATAAACAAAGAAACACAATTACCGAATTCTCAATGCTTTGATTAACAAACGCTGTTACAATCCAAAAGCATTAATCCGAATTCTCTCTCAAAACCAACAACCCTAAACTGACCTGAACACCTCTATTTATAGAGGAACATGTTCAGCCAGTTTGGGTTTGGGCTCTATTGGGCCTCACGGACATGCAAGTCCGTGAGCAGCCCACTAAGCTAAAACTATACTAATCAATACAGTGATATAAACAAAACACAATAGAACATCCAGTCATAGCATTCTTGCACCAACAAACATGTTCCGTAACAAGCCAACGTAACAAGCCTTATAGCGTAACAACAAGGAAATTCCATAACAAAACTATTTACGAAACACCCTTACTGCGCCGCAACACCTCCTTGTTGCGCCGCAGTAACCCGTTTTACCGAAACAATTATTTTTGCGTAACAACTATCAATGTAACACCTATTCTTGCGTGACAATCAATTTCGTAAAACCCTAGTGGCGCAACAACAATATGTCACGCAACACTATTGTTCCATAACACTATTTTATGTAACAAACTTGCAAAACAAAACTTGTGTAACAAGGACGCTGCGCCGCAGTAGCTTCCTACTGCGACGCAGAATAGTCACGGATTTTTATTGAATTGGTTTTCGATACTTAAACTCGTTCATCGTTCTAAAACTTGTTGTTACTTACTGAATATGATTTACAATTATTATGTTTACCTAACCCAAACAATTTGAACTCAAAACATATATTTGATCCTTCTCATATCACTACTTATGCGATTTTTATCAAAGTTATACATTTTCAATGAAAGTATATGTTATCCAATGATCGATCGTAATCACAAACACTTTGTAATTATAGTATGACGTTGTATTTTAACACAAAGTATATTACTTTATATCTTAACACGAAATATTACCTTTTCGAAGACTATTCTTATTATAACATATAATATTAACGTATAAGGCAAACCCTACTAGACTTAGAGATACTTAGACGGTTTATTGTATGCATTTCTACGGAACTTAGGCGAAGGAGCTACTTTCGGTTGATTTACCTACCCGACATATCGTATTCCTTTACTTTTTCTATTCCCGTGAGTTATTCGTGTCCTTTTTACCGTTTTATATATTTTGGGCATGTTAAGTATGTTTTATTATGCGGTTATGGATTATGATGCCTTAAGATTTGCGTTCCCTATACTTGTATGGCCTTTGTGGTAATATGAGGCCCCGTATGCACACTTGTCAACTCGTATGAGCCGACGGTACATATATATAGATCTAAATGGGTTTAACAAACCCTCACCATTAACTCTATGATGATGATGTCGCTCTGTCAAGTTAGGTGGATGTTATGACCAAGTTATTCGTAGTATAACCTTAATTTGAGGCACTAAGGTGGGGTAGTTGCCGAGTATGTTATGGTTCAGGTGTTATTATGTATCTAAGGCTTATGTATGTATTGAATCGCGTACGATATGGAAATATATTTTATGAAAGGTTTATTACTATCACAAATGATTTTAAGTATTATTTACACATGACTTCAAGTATTAAATGATTTTATTCACTTCTTTTAACCCACCAACTTTATGTTGACGTATTATTTTAACGTTTTTCAGGGATTTAAGGTTGCAAGTTGATGCTTATGCTTATGTGACTATTTGGATGCTATTTGGGACTTATTTTCATGATTGTATTAGTTCCCCTTGTATTCAAAACTATTTAGTCGTATTTTAATATTTTATTCAAGTATTGTAAACTGATTTATTCAACTTTTATTTATCTAATGGATGAATTTATTGTTATCTTATTTTGTTTGTAACCTTTGAATCTCTGATACTGTATTTACTGTACACCTCGGGTTTCCGCCTGAGGGGGGGTGTGGCACTTCTGTTCAATTAAGGTTTTAATTCGGAAGAAGTTATGCATAGATCAGTTAGTTGTGATGATGATGAATTAGCGAAGATTATTGTTGACGTCTCTTTTTAACGCTTTTCAGGGATTTGAGGTTACACTTATTTGCCGCTATGCTTTTGATTGACCACGTGGATATTTACTTTGGAACTTGTTTACATTTGATTTGTACTAGTTCCCTTAGTATCCAAAACAATGTAGTTGTATTTTTTATTTGATTCGGATTTATGTAAACCTTGTAATCAAATCTTATTTAATCTATTGATGATTGTATTGTTATCTTATGTTTAATGTAACCTTTAAATATCTGATACTATATTCACCGTACACCACGGGGTTTCGCCTGAGCGGGGTGTGACAGAAATTTGTATTTGAGCCAATGGTTATAGCGAAATAAGTGACTTTACATAAATCACTTAGACTATGACCGTAGACTTGTCGACCTATCTGATTTATTTATGTGCGCATTTATTTTACTTGGGCCTCTATGTGTTTGTTTTGCTTTATGTGCTTTGCTTTATTATGTTTTGGCCTAATTACTTTATTACGATGCCGCCTAAGAGAACTTCTGCTAGACAATCCGCTAGACGTGGTCGCTCTAGCACAAGAGCAAGTGGTGCGAGGGCAAGTGGTGCTACTCTTAATGTTACTACTCCGAACACCACTGCAACTCCGGATAACGGGAAATTGATTGCCGGTCAGATCGCAGCTTCGTTGCCTACTCTAGTGGCACAAATTAGGGAGTCTATACTCCAGGGTACCGGTGTTGGATCCGGTGAACCCGTTATTGCCGGTATGGGGTCCGATGTAACGGGATCTGGAAGAGATGGTTATGATGTTAGAGGTTCTGGACGAGATGGGTCCGATGTTGGAGGCACTATTCATATCGGATCGGATGGTCCGCGGATTATTGTTGATGACCCACCCCGAGGGTGCTCCTACAAGACTTTCCTTGGATGTAAGCCTACCGAGTTTAAGGTTACAGAGGACTTTGTAGCTACCCTGCAATGGTTGGAGAAGATGGAGTCGGTATTCGATGTATCACGTTGTGAAGATGAAGATCGAGTCAAGTACTCGGCATATTTATTCCATGGTAAAGTCCTCACATAGTGGTACTCCATCATGCGGACTCAGGGTAGGGCAAAAGTGAGTTTGATGACTTGGGAAAATCTGCGAGTACTCATGAAGAAAGAATATGTTCCAATGTATGACATGCAGAGGCTAGAACATGAGTTGTGGAACCTAACGATGCATGGTTGCGATAGTCGAGGATATACAAGTCGTTTCTATGACTTAAGCATATTGGTTCCAAGAATAGTTAGCACAGAGGAGGACAAGATCGCTCGTTATACTAATGGGTTACCCCAGTCTATTAGAGGCAATATCATAGCAGCACGCTCTGGCACACTTTAAAGTGCGGTTGAAATTGAAAGCTCGCTGACTGAGAGATTGATTTTAGGATGGCGTAATGCAAAGAGCAGTGGTTCGTAAATATTCGAGCATATTTGGGAAAAATTTAAGACCGGACACGAGGAAGCGAGGCCGAGATTCTGATCGGGGCCCTCAGCCAATCCGATCGTATGCTGCTGTTAACTACAGAGATCAGAACTCGCACCCTAAATGTAGAAAGTGTGGAAGCTCGCATGCCGCAGAGACCGCTTGGTGGGTCTGTACTCGGTATAAGAAATTGGGACACACCGAGCAATATTGTAAGATGGCACCTGGTACTTGTTTTGAATGTGGAGAAAAAGGGGCATTTCCGTTGCCGATGCCCTAAGCTGAATTGTTCTGGTTCGATTCTTCCGCCACCTCCACCTAGTTCGAGTAAAGATAATGAAAGAGGCAAAGTATTCTTCCTTTGATCTTCAGAAGCTCGTCAGGATCCTACAGTCGTAATTGGTACATTTCTCCTTGATAACTATCATTCAGTTGTATTGTTTGATTTCGGTGCCGATAGAAGTTTCATTTCTAGCGCGTTTCTACCTTTAGTGACTTGTGAACCTAGCCCCTTAAAGCCTGCATATGAGATAGAAATAGCTGACAATAGGTGTGCTCGTGTTAGTGAAGTTCTTCTTGGTGTTTCTCTTATGTTAGACGATCCTTCTTTTTCTATCGATCTTATCCCGGTGAAGCTTGGTAGTTTTGACGTCGTCGTCGGTATGGATTGTTTAGCCGCTCATCGTGCAGAAATCGTTTGTTATGAGAAGATTATCCGTATTCCGAGACCGAATTGTGAGTCGTTAGTTATACATGGAGACAAGACCGGGAAACGTCTTAAGGTTATTTCTTGTGCGATGGTGCGCGGATATGTTCGTCACGGTTGTTCTTGTTATCTTGCGCATCTGGTGAAGGAAGATTCTACAATAAAGATTGAAGACGTACCGATTGTTAGCGAGTTTGCCGATGTATTCCCCGGAGATTTACCTGGAATCCCTCCCGAGGGACAGATTGACTTTCGTATCGATTTAGTTCCTGCAACTAGGGGTGTTGTTTTTACCCGAACCCGAATAACCTACCTGACCCAAAATGAGTTCGGGTTAAATGGGTCATGTTAAATGGTTTAAATAGGCTAAATGGGTCAAACCCGAATAACCTGAAGTTTATATGGGTATAGGTACGAGTCTATTTATTTTCATTTGGGTAACCCGCATAACGCATATAACCCGATTAAGTTAACTACTATATATGTATTAATAGCTTATGTCCAATTTTATTAGTTATGCTAAATGAAATTATTATTAGTTGCCTCTTATTAGTTTGTTTTTATTTTCATAAAATATAAAAACCTTACAGAAAGTTATTCAAAGATAAATATTTGTTTCGTTTTTGGTTTGTGTAAGATGAAATGCTTATAAAATGACAAAATCGACGATACGTTGAACATATTTTATACGTTGTGAGTTTGACCTATTTCATTAATCCGGGTAAAATGGGTTAAAATGGTCAAACCCGGATAACTCAAATCTGAATAACCCAAACCCGTTTAACCCATATTGTTATTCGGGTATGGGTATGGGTATTTTTCTCACAACTCAAAACCCAAATAACCACAACCCGCTAACCCGACCCAATCAACACCCCTACCTGGAGCAGCACCCGTTGCTAAAGCTCCTTATCGTTTAGTTCCCTCTGAAATGATTGAGTTATCTCGTCAGATTCAGGATTTGGTTGACTAGGGCTTCATTCGTTCTAGTTTCTCCCCATGGGGTGCTCCTGTTCTCTTTGCTAAGAAGAAGGATGGCTCCATGCGTCTATGTATTGACTATCGGGAGTTGAATAAACTAACAGTGAAGAACCGTTATCCCCTTCCTCGTATCGATGATTTATTTGATCAACTTCAGGGTTCCTGTTACTTTTCCAAGATCGATCTTTGTTCCGGTTATCACCAATTGAGAATACAAGATGAAGATATTCCGAAAACCCCTTTTCGTACTCGGTATGGTCATTATGAGTTCATGGTTATGCCGTTTGGTTTGACAAGCGCCCGTCACATTTATGGACTTTATGAATCGTATCTGTCGTCCGTTTCTGGACAAATTCGTTAGTGTTTTCATCGATGATATTCTTATCTACTCCCATAATTGTGAAGAGCACGAAGGACATCTACGCTTGGTATTGGAAACTCTTCGGAAGGAAAAGTTGTATGCTAAATTCTCCAAGTGTGAATTCTGGTTGCCCGAAGTTCGGTTCCTTGGTCATGTTGTTAGTGCAAAGGGTATACATGTGGATCCTGCAAAGATTGAAGTTGTTAAGAATTAGATTGCTCCGAAATCACCGACAGAGATTCGTTCGTTTTTTGGTTTAGCCGGGTATTATCGTCGTTTTATCGAGAACTTCTCCAAGATTGCCTCTCTCATGACTAAGTTAACTCAGAAAAGTGAATCATTTGTTTGGGGTAGTGAACAAGAAGAAGCATTCAAGATATTGAAGAAACGATTATGTGACGCTCCGATTCTAAGTCTACCGGTTGGTACAGAAAACTTCGTCGTGTATTGTGATGCTTCCCATAAAGGTCTAGGTTGTGTTTTGATGCAAAATGGAAAGGTGATAGCGTATGCTTCCCGCCAGTTAAAAAATACATGAGTAGAATTACACGACACATGACCTAGAGTTAGGATATGTTGTATTATCTCTTAAGATATGGAGGCATTATCTATATGGAACCAAGTGTATAGTATTCACGGATCATAAAATTCTGTAGCACATCTTCGACCAGAAAATGTTAAATATGAGGCAGAGACGATGGGTTGAGTTATTGAACGACTATGATTGCGATATTTGCGACCATCCGGGTAAGGCGAACTTAGTTTCCGATGCACTGAACCGTAGGGAGACGGTTAAGCCGGTGCGGATTCGTTCGTTGGTGATATCTATTCAGACGAGTTTGAAAACTCGGATTATTCAGGCGCAGAATGATGCGTTGACGGAGAATTATCTCAAGGACGAAAGGTTATTCAGTTTTGCTCTGCAGTTAGAGCCGAAGGATGATGGAGTTATGTATTTCCTCGATCGTATATGGGTTCCGGTGAGTATTCGCCAGTTGATTTTAGACGAGGCTCATAAGTCAAATTATTCTATGCATCCTGGCTCCGAAAAAATGTATCATGATCATAAAGAGTTTAATTGGTAGCCTGGTACATTGCTGAGTATGTTAGCAGGTGTTTGACTTGCTCTAAAGTCAAGGTAGAGTATCAAAAGCCGTCTAGGCTTCTTCAGCAACAACCGATCCCAGAATAGAAATGGGAGCGTAACACTATTGTCAGACCCCGCTAAAGCGGAAACACGGGATGTGAAGATCGAGATTGTCATTGCACAAGTATATATTTATGTACCAAAGTTTATCATATACAAAACCAACGTTTAAGTTATACAAAGTATTATGTTGAAGCTTACATATCGAATTCAAAATAAAATATTCACATCCAAACCACCCAAACAATTCCCTATTCTTGAAGTCTCTAGCAAAACTCGCAAACGTAATCCAACAGTAAGCATCTCCAACCACTAACTCGTTTTCTGAAAATCCGAGTAAAATGTCAACTACGAGAATCGTAGTTGGTGAGCTACAATGTGTAGTATAAGCATATAAAGTTTTGACGCACAAAATGTTTGTGTAAAGTATATGTATATAAGTTTTGCATAAGCGCGTTGTACCAACCTAGGTAACGTGGCATAAGTTTCAAGTAAGTGTAAGTATATAAGCTCTGCATATGCACGTTTTATAAAACAAGGTAACATGGCATATGTTTCAAGTAAGTATACGTATGTGAGTTTTTTTTTTGCATATGTGCGTTGTACCAAACTAGGTAACTTGGCATATGTTTCAAGTATGTAGGTATTGACCACATAGTGTACGGATATGTGACAATCCTAAGTATTATACAATGTTTCGTTGCTAAGCCTCAAATCCTACCCAATTAATAATAGTGCACAATTGTTATTTGACGTTGTTGTGAGGGTCTCACTACCCTAATAGCGTTATCCACTAATTATTAACGGTCCTTTTCAAAGGGATTAGTAGCAACTAATGTCACTTGGAAGTGTCAGGAATTTTAGTGGTATCACATGTACATGTTGGACAACTCCACAACATGACGAACAAAAGTTTATTTCATTGACAAGTTGTCATTACCTCAGCGGTGGAACAATCCACATGTGTAAGACGTTAAGTATATGTATAAGTTTATAGAGTGTTCACAACATGTTGGCAAAACAATCAAAAATGCTAAAATATGTTTTAGTTTAAGTGTTCAAGCGTATACAATCCAAGTATAAAGTATAATTTTCAAACATAGAGTATCTCGTTTTTAAACATGCAAAATTCGCATATGACGTTTATAGAATAAGTTTACAATAACATTGTAAATTAGTATTTAAACAATACCGTTTGAGTACTCGTATTTTCCCCCAAAATATATATCAAAATAGTTGAAAAAGGGGTTAGTAACTCACTTGTTGTTATAAGTCGGTGTGCGTCGGTATGTTGGAACTCGCGTCACGTAGAAACCGAATCAACGAAATCCTAGAATACCAATCTCGTATAAGTACTTTGTTTCATTTGTTTATGTAAATTAATATTAACGTTTTAGTCTTATTTCGACATGTTAAATGTTATTTCGTCCAAAATACTTAGTTTCTAGTCCCGAGTCCAAATAATTCGATTATTGTCCAAAATCACTACGTTTTCATCCTAATTCAATATTTTATAAAACTTTACATTCCAAACCCATTTTAAGTTATATCACCATAGTTTAATAACTTCATATTTAGAAAATTTAGTCACCTTTGTATAACATGAATTCCTTTGTTTAATAACTATAATTTCATGATAATATTAATCTTAAGTTTAAATCTCTTCAATGCCTATGGAATTTTGCCTTTTATATTATTATAATAAAAAGATTGTGTTTAAATATAATTGTTATCGTTATATTTACAAAAGACTTGGTTGCCAGAGTGGTAAGCGCGCGGCCTCCCCTTCTGGGAGACCGCGGTTCGAATCCCACCCAACACCATAGTTTAATAACTTCATATTTAGAAAATTTAGTCACCTTTGTATAACATGAATTCCTTTGTTTATTAACTATAATTTCATGATAATATAATGTTTATATACCATTATAACTAAGTTTTAAACCAATATATTTAAGTAAGACTAATCATAATCTAACTTTATAACATGATTAAATATCATATATATATATATATATATATATATATATATATATATATATATATATATATATATATATATATATATACATATGTATATATATATGTTTCATAACCATTTTGTATCCAAATTATCACAATAACATGTAACTTATTATAAAATCATATTATGTTCATAATAACAATTTTTGTGTAATCACATATAATCAACTTTCTAGTTTGTAAAGTATCATATCAAAATGATGATTTACATACAAAAATGATTATATAATTCTTGTAATAATAGTTATTAACAAAGATTTAAAAGAGATTAATATACCCAAAATGATCTTGAAATCTTGGATTCTTGATTTTGGATAATAAACACCAATTTTCTTTGTTGAAATCTTTTCCTTAGCTTATAACAAATTACTCAAAAGCACCCAACAATCTATTGAAACACCTCACAAAATACCTTTTCTTTATTTTTCAAAGTGTATGTGTGTGTATGTATTTGTTATGAGTGTGTGTAAAAGAGTTTTATGAACATAAATTGTTACTAAAGAAATAGAAATAAGAAAGGAGTATATGAGGCATTAGGTGCTTAATTTTTGAAGTAAATCTTCTAGTGCCACGTTTTATAACAAGTGGCAAAGTTTTATTATTCAATATGATGACTATTCAAGGAGAAAAAAAAATATGTTTCTCCTTATGGTCGCACCAGTGTATAGGTGCGGCGCACCGGCTATTTTTCGGTGTTTTCTCGTTTTTCGTTCGCGTTATTGTTATGTACATGTGTTTTTCTGAGTTTACGATTGTTTTGCAATGAACTTAGACAAGTTCATTATATGTTTTCTTGGTATTACGGTTCGTTTATTGATTCGATTCCGATTCCGAGACACACACGTTTAAAATTTATGTAACGTAAAACTTACATTAAAAGGTTTGCATGAGTGACATAGAGCTTAGCTTAATGTGTTATGCTTACGTAACCACGTAACACATAAAATTAGTTCTATCGAGTATCACAAATATGAAGTAAAGATTAAAAGTTTTAGAACTTGACTTTCGTTTTAAGACGGTTGTCACATTCTCCCCCCGTTGAAAGAATTTCGTCCCGAAAATTCAACTTCTAGCATTCGTTGTGGGAGAAGTGAAAAGATGAGGATACTTTTGCATCATTTGATTCTCTCGTTCCCATGAATGTTCAGGGCTTCGCTTTGCGTTCCAACGTACCCTTACTATGGGAATTCGACTATTTCTTAGCTTTTTAGTTTTGACGATATATGATTTCAATCGGTTTTTCTATGAATTGAAGTTTTCGTTTAGTTGAACTTCTTCTAAAG
The DNA here is from genome assembly GCA_910822075.1 of Senecio squalidus. Taxonomy (NCBI): domain Eukaryota; kingdom Viridiplantae; phylum Streptophyta; class Magnoliopsida; order Asterales; family Asteraceae; genus Senecio; species Senecio squalidus. The sequence continues at coordinate 22,280,550 of CAJVGC010000592.1, forward strand.
AAGTAATGAGTGTTTCGTCTGATAAGCACGTTTTCAGCCTTGATACATGAAAAGTGTTATGTATGCTACCAAGATCTTGAGGTAGTTCCAAATGATACAGAACTAGACCTACTCTTTCGAGTATCTCAAAATGGTCCTACATATCTTGAACTAAGTTTTCTATGCTTTCCCCGACGTATTGCACCTTTCCAAGGTGATACCTTAAGAATTACTTTGTCATCGATTTGAAATTCTAAGTCTTTTCTACGCACATCTGTGTAACTCTTTTGAAGACTTTTAGTAGTCTTAAGTCGTTCCTTTATCGTTATAATTTATCAATCGTTTCTTATACTACATACATACTGATTAGTTGTCGACCCTCTGCTTACAACCAACGTAGTGGAGATCGAAATTTTCTTCCATAAAGAGCTTCGAATAGTGCACATTTAATGCTAGCATGATAATTATTATAGAAGAACTCTATTATTGGTATATGATTATCCTGACTTCCTCCGAAGTCAATAACACATGCTATTATCATATCTTCTAAGATTTGTATTGTACGCTCGCTTTGTCCGTCAGTTTGTGGATGATAAGTTGTGCTTAAGTCTAATCGAGTGTCAAACGATATTTGGAATGCCTTCCAAAATCTAGAAGTAAAACGAGTATCTCTATCCAAGATAATTGATGTGGGAATTCCATGACGAGTTAGTACCTCGTTGATGTATATCGGAACAAGCTTTTCCACATTAAAATTTCCCTTGATGGGAATAAAATGTGATGACTTCGTTAGTCGATCTACTATAACCCAGATCATGTCATTACCCTTTGATGTACAAGGTAATTTAGTAACGAATTCCATTGTAATATGTTCCCATTTCCATTCGGTAATTTCAGGCTGTTGTAGTAATCCTGATGGTTTTAGATATTCACCTTTCACTTTTGCACAAGTCAAACACTTCTCCACATATACAACAATATCTCTTTTCATACCGGGCCACCGGTAATGTTCCTTGAGATCTTTGTACATCTTACTTGACCCTGGATGAATGGAGTATCGTGACCGATGTGCTTCACCCATAACGATCTTTCTCAAGTCGTTAATAGTAGGAATCCATGCCCGATCGTTAAAATAATAGACACAGTTATTCTTTATTACAAATTCCTTAGCATGCTTATGTAATGTTTCAACCTTTTTATTGTCTTATTTCAACGCTTCCTGTTTTGTTATACGCATTTTCAAATCGGGTTTATTATAGATTCCCAATGCACGTACTAGAGTTGATTGAAGCGTTTCTTTCCTACTCAGCGAATCTGCTACGACATTTTCCTTACTCGGATGATACTTAATATCACAGTCGTAGTCGCTAAGGAGTTCTAACCATCTCCTCCGTCTCATGTTGAGTAGTGTCTGATCTAGGATATGTTGTAAGCTCCTATGATCAGTGAATACGGTGCATTTGGTTCCGTATAAATAGTGTCTCCAGATTTTAAGAGCAAAGACTACTGCTCCCAACTCTAAGTCATGTGTAGGGTAATGGACTTCATGTTTCTTAAGTTGTATAGATGCATACGCTATAACTTTTTTTCGTTGCATTAATACACAACCTAACCCTTGGTTAGATGCGTCACAATATACAACGAAGTCTTCATTTCCCTCGGGAGAGATAGAATAGGAGCATTGCACAATTTTGTTTTTAAGATATCGAAAGCTTGTTCTTGTGCATCTCCCCAGTTGAATTTCCCGTTCTTTTGAGTTAACTTCGTCAATGGTTTGGCTACTTTAGAGAAATTTTGTATAAATCGCCGATAATATTCAGCCAATCCTAAAAATGAGCGGATTTATGTCGGACTTTTTAGGAGTTTCCCATTTCTCTATAGCCTCGATTTTTGATGGATCAACGTGAATTCCGGATCCATTGACTACATGATCGAGAAATTTTACTTCACGCAGCCAGAATTCGCACTTAGAAAACTTTGCATAAAGTTGTTGTTCTTTGAGTAATTCCCACAATAGTTTCAAGTGCTCTGCGTGATCTTCTTTGGTTTGAGAGTATATAAGAATGTATCTATGAATATGATAACAAGTTTGTCTAGATATGGTCGGCATACTCTATTCTTAAATCCATGAATATAGCCGGTGCATTTGTGAGTCCAAATGGCATTACCAAGAACTCAAAGTGTCCATATCTAGTGCGGAATGCGGTCTTTGGAATATTATCTTCAGAAACAAGGACTTGATGATATCCAGATTTTAAGTCGATCTTTGAAAAATAGGTTGCGCCTTGGAGTTGATCGAAGAGATCGTCGATTCGTGGAAGAAGGCATCGATTTTTAACAGTTAGTTTATTCAACTCTCGGTAATCAATACACATACGAAACGATCCATCTTTCTTTTTGAAAAACATAATTGGCGTTCCCCATGGTGATGAGCTCGGTCGAACAAATACTCTACTCAACAACTCCTGAATTTGATTAGATAATTATTGCATTTCGGTTGGAACTAAACAATATGGTGTCTTTGCCACTGGTGCTGCTCCAAGCATTAGTTCAATTGTGAACTCTACTTGTCTTTGAGCTGGTAGTCGTGGTAGTTCTTGGGGAAATACTTCTGGATAGTCTTTAACTATCGGTATATCCTTAAGGTCTGCTGCTTTTATTTGTTTGTATTTTATGTTTACTAACAATGCAAAGCAACCCTTATTCAGGTATTTGCTCATTTTCATTACCGATATAAGTTTCGAAGTTTGTCCCGGCCTATCTCCTTGTACTATTAATTCCTTCCCATCTTCTAATGGCATCTGAATTGTTTTATCTAAGCAAAATATCTTCGCATCTTGGATGGTCAACCAATTCATTCTTATTACTACATCAAACAATCAGATTTATTTTGAAAGAATAATCATTTAAAGTCAAAGTACAATCCTTAATTACGTCTTTAGCTTGATATTTCTGACCATCAGCGTATTCTACCATAAACTTTTTGCTTAGAAGTTCGGTTTCCAATTCAATCAAAGGTCTAAAGTTTAGTGATACAAACTTCTATATGCTTCTGAGTCGGATAATACTGAGGCATAATAGTTATTAATAAGAAATGTATCTGCAATCACTCAGGGGTCGTGTCTTGTTTCCTCAGCTCGTATCACTAAGGCTCTGATATGTAAGATGCTCGGGCCACAGGAGTTGTGCCAAGTATTGAGTTAATGTTTAACTTCATTTTATAGGCTTGTAAAAATTCGGGCAAGTCACCAGGAAATACTTTCGGGTACTCCCTTACTACTAATAGGTTTCCTTCGGCACTTTCCTGGTTAATAGCAATGAGCCATAACCTCGGTTGTAAGTGTTTTTTCGGGTATAAGGTTTAGCCTTGTCCTTTCCATGTCGCCTTGTATGAATAAGTTCTTATCGTAGAGCAGAGATGTTTAGATGATTTCCTTATAGAGACATGACTTCAACATGTTTGACAAATAACTATTCCATGGTTTACCATAACATACGAATGTGATCATATCTTCCTGATGATCCTTCGTTTTAGGATATACTTTCAAAACCTACCTTGTTTTGAAGTTATCTTAGATTCGTATTCAAGTCCAGGAATCCATACTGACGAGCGATTCCCAAAATAAGTTTGTAGTATCCTTGCGATTTCATAAATGCTAGTCCTTTAATCGAGTACCATAAATTATTGCACATTATTTCTCATAACAATAATGTCAATAATTGAAAGTAAGGTATGAGATATACATGCTTATGCTAGGGACATATCATTTATTTAAGATTAGAAGATGTGTGCGACGGAAGATTACTATGTTGTGTAAACTCGGTGTATTAATACACACTTCTATTATAGAAAGACAAGTAACTATATATAGCATAAGTGTATATATATAGTTAATATTAGGTAAAGTAGTTATGTATTTGTTGTAAAGTAGTACTATGTGTATGAACATTGCACAATACTGTCACAATCACATAACTACATATTTGTCTAAAGCGAATGAACGATAATAGTGCTTATCAAACTCTTACATGATAAAATTCCACAACTAGCATCGAGTTGTCCGAAGTGTCCTATGTACCATTTATATGGTATGAAGTATGTCGAGTTATAGTTCTTGAATACGAATATCATAGTCCATCAGCTCCTGGACTATTCCTCGGAGATCCATAAACATGTTGCATGAACCCATCATCTCTTCCGGTGTCAATTCTTAGCTACCGGGTATCTTGGGTGCATCACTTAGTTTGTCGAGTGGTAACTTCCCTCATGTGTCTTATGTGGGAATACTTCTCATTTTCCATAAAAATCATAGCGTAAAGAACATCGTAATAAAGTGTATACGGTGCTGATAGTCGAGAATGTCTTGTCTCCATCTAAAGAACGGGAGATATAGTCGGCATGGGACAGTATAACCCAGACCAGATCCGAGTCGTTAATCCGTAATGTAATAGTACGTTTGTATGTATAGTTTACGATAATGTTAGCTCAACTCTCCTATACCTCGATAATATATCACTAATGTATATCGAGTTTGTAGGAAAAGATGAGTTCCCATGAGTATACATCAGGTATCTACCTCGATCTCTGACACTGTTATATTCGTCCTTTCATCGCATCATAGAAAGGTGAATTGGGATCAAATTCCCACTAAGTCTTAGTGTTATCTTAGTATTATCCTAAAGCATATAGTGTATCTCAAGTTTAGCATCTAAGTCTATACGGGTCTGACTTCAAGAATATCCCAGGGAATGTTCGTTTAAAATGTTTACCAATACCGTTCTAGCAAAATTTAGTCTAAATTATTCGTAGTTGATCAGGCTCCGAATAATTTAAGTTAAACAATGCTTTCACGTTTTGGTTAAATAAAATCCTTTGTTTAGAAACTGCTTATAGTTTGACTTTTGAAAAATCGATATTCACTATAACCTTGAGCTCTAATACCAAGTCTGTCACCGCTAAAGCGGAAACACAGGATGTAAAGATCGATATTGTCATTGCACAAGTATATAGTTATGTACCGAAGTTTATCATATACAAAACCAACGTTTAAGTTATACAAAGTATTATGTTTAAGTTTACATATCGAATTAAAAATAAAATATTCACATCCACACCACCCAAACCATTCCCAATTCTTGAAGTCTCTAGCAAAACTCGCAAAAGTAATTCAACAGTAAGCATCTCTAGCCACTAACTCGTTTTCTGAAAATACGAGTAAAATGTCAACTACGAGAATCGTAGTTGGTGAGCTACAATGTGTAGCATAAGCATATAAAGTGTTGACGCATAAAATGTTTGCGTAAAGTATAAGTATATAAGTTTTGCATATGCGCGTTGTACCAATCTAGGTAACGTGGCATAAGTTTCAAGTAAGTGTAAGTATATAAGCTCTGCATATGCGCGTTATACAAAACTAGGTAACGTGGCATATGTTTCAAGTAAGTATAAGTATATGAGTTTTTTTTTTGCATATGCGCGTTGTACCAAACTAGGTAACGTGGCATATGTTTCAAGTATGTAGGTATTGACCACATAGTGTACGGCTATGTGACAATCCTAAGTATTATACAATGTTTCGTTGCTAAGCCTCAAAGCCTACCCAATTAATAATAGTGCACAATTGTTATTTGACGTTGTTGTGAGGGTCTCACTACCCTAATAGCGTTATCCACAAATTATTAACGGTCCTTTTCAAAGGGATTAATAGCAACTAATGTCACTTGGAAGTGTCAGGATTTTTAGTCGTATCACACGTACATGTTGGACAACTCCACAACATGACGAACAAAAGTTTATTTCATTGACAAGTTGTCATTACCTCAGCGGTGGAACAATCCACATGTGTAAGACGTTAAGTATATGTATAAGTTTATAGAGTGTTCACAACATGTTGGCAAAACAATCAACAATGCTAAAATATGTTTTAGTTTAAGTGTTCAAGCGTATACAATCCAAGTATAAAGTATAATTTTCAAACATAGAGTATCTCGTTTTTAAACATGCAAAATTAGCATATGACGTTTATAGAATAAGTTTACAATAACAATTGTAAATTAGCATTTAAACAATACCGTTTGAGTACTCGTATTTTCCCCCAAAACATGTATCAAAATAGTTGAAAAAGGGGTTTATAACTTGCTTGTTGTAATAAGTCGGTGTGTGTCGGTATGTCGGTACTCGCGTCAAATAGAAACCGAATCAATGAAATCCTATAATACCAATCTCGTGTAAGTACTTTGTTTCATTTGTTTATGTAAATTAATATTAACGTTTTAGTCTTATTTCGACATGTTAAATGTTATTTCGTCCAAAATACTTATTTTCTAGTCCCGAGTCCAAATAATCCGATTATTGTCCAAAATCACTACGTTTTCATCCTAATTCAATATTTTATAAAACTTTACATTCCAAGCCCATTTTAAGTTATATCACCATAGTTTAATAACTTCATATTTAGAAAATTTAGTCACCTTTGTATAACATGAATTCCTTTGTTTAATAACTATAATTTCATGATAATATTAATCTTAAGTTTAAATCTCATCAATGCCTATAGAATTGTGCCTTTTATATTATTATAATAAAAAGTTTGTGTTTAAATATAATTGTTATCGTAATACTTACAAAAGACTTGATTACCGGAGTGGTAAGCGCGCGACCTCCCCTTCTGGGAGACCGCGGTTCAAATCCCACCCAGCACCTATTTTTTTTTTTTTTTGGTACTGCAGTGTTGGGCTTGGGCAGTCTTGGGCTTGGGCTTGCTTAGGTGAAAATAGAAGATATCCCAACATTTGTATTTTTATATGTATAATGTTTTATATAAAAATATGTTTAATTGGTTAATAAATAAATAAATGTCTAATTGGTTAATAAATAAAAATATGAAAGAAATGTCTAATTGATTAATAACTAAAAAAATAAAAATGTCTAATTGATATCCCAACTCTTTTCCGGAAGTAGTACCCAATAATACTTCGGTGGCAGTTGGGATATACACTTGCCTCAAATCGAATTCTCATACAATACCAGTTATCACACGAGTATAAATTGTTCACCGGTTGAAGCGTTATATGGTCGTAAGTGTCGATCACCTGTTTGTTAGGAAGAAGTTGGAGATAGTCAGATTACCGGTCTAGAGATTATTCAAGAAACCACAAATAAGATTTTCAAGATAAAGGATCGGTTAGTTGCTGCTCGCGATCGACAAAAGAAGTATGCCGATAGAAGAAGAAAACCTCTCGAGTTTAGTGTGGGAGACATGGTATTATTAAAGGTATTTCCATGGAAAAGCGTTGTCCGAGTTGAGAAACGCATCAAGCTGAGTCCGAGGTATACGGGTCCATTTAAGATATTAGCCCGTGTTGGTCCGGCTGCGTATAGGCTTGATTTACCGGCCGAATTGAGCAGGGTGCACAATGTATTTCATGTATTGCACTTGAAGAAGTGCCTTGCTGATGATTCGTTATTGGTTTCATTATAAAAGCTTCAGATCGACGATAAACTCCACTTTGTCGAAGAACCGATCGAGATCGTAGACAACGATGTCAAGCGTCTGCGGTAGAGAAAGATCCCTATTGTTAAGATTCGTTGGAATTCGAAGCTGTGAGCCGAATTCACTTGGGAGAGCGAGCATGAGATTCGGAGAAAGTATCATCATCTCTTTTCCGGAAGTAGTACCCAATAATACTTTCGTGGACGAAATTCTTTTTACTTGGGTAGACTGTGACAACCGCGACTTTCGAGGTATTATTCTGACATTTTCTTGTATCACTTTATTTATCGATGTTTCGTTTTTACCCTATTATGTATTTATTTTGGTATTTTGCGTTATCGTGTATTATTTATTTACTATTTTGGATGCGTTTTATGCATGTATGAGTTTATTGAGTTATATTTATTATCAAAATGTTTTATATAAGTATGTTTTGTCGGGTTAGTATCGTTTGGTTTTTTCTCGTCCTTCGTGACGAAAACCATATTAGAACCTAAGTCTCTGGTAGATATAAGTATGCTCGTAAGTTAGTTAGGGTGATTATTGCCGTTATTTATAGGTTTAAAGTTAACGTTAAAATATATTCAAAAGTTAGTCCTCTAACTGCAAATTTGTTTCAAAATTGGTCCTTAACGGACTTAACGTTAAAAGTATTACAAAATCAGTCCTTTTAACAGAAAATTAACAGAATACGTTAAGTCACTGCGCCGTAGTCCGTAGCTACTGCGACGCAACGACCTATTTTTCTTGCTTTTCAAAAAGATGTCATTTTTCTCTTTTCTCGGGACAACTTTAACCACACCCGACCAACCACCCATTTACTGCATTTTTGGGTAGTTGGGAGTGTTCCTATTTCCCTCTCACTTTCTTTTCATTTCATACTACCAAAACCACATTTTCTCTCTCAAAACACACACACATACACTTTCCTATACACTCTCTCTAGCATTTCCAGAGATTTCACCATTTAAAATACTCCATTTCCAGCAAAGTCTCACCACAAAACCGAAGTAGTCATCATCTATTATCATCCTCTTTCGTTTTCGTCGATTTTTGGTAAGTTTTCTCCAAAAAATCTTATGTTTTTCTTAATCTTTTGTTTAAATCTCAGTGAGATCTATAAATCTACATTTAAATGAAAGAAAGTATGATTTTATAACAAGTTTTATCTAAAAAGTTACATATAATTATTATCTAAAACACATATATGTATAAATGGACATCTTACATCTATTATCCTTTATCTATATCTATGGTGGAATATACCTATGAATCATATACTGGACTTATGGACTCATTATTTTGTGGAAACAAAAATCAAAACACTCGAAAACAGCTTGAAAATGTTTGTTCCGTAGCTCACTGCGCCGCAACAACAACCTGTTTCGCCGCAACGGGATACCAGTAGCCAAAAATATGTCACGGAACAAGATTGGTGGGCCGCAACACCTCCCCGTTGCGTCGCAGTCCCCTTATTTCGCCATTTAAACATTGTCCTGTAACATGTTCCGTAACAATCCAACGAAACAAGCCTTATAGCGTAACAACAAGGAAATTCCGTAACAAAACTATTTACGAAACACCCTTACTACGCCGCAACACCTCCTTGTTGTGCCGCAGTAACCCGTTTTACCGAAACAATTATTTTTGCGTAACAGCTATCAACGTAACACCTATTCTTGCGTAACAATCAATTGCGTAACACCCTAGTGGTGCAACAACAACATGTCACGCAACAATTTTGTTCCATAACACTTTTTTACGTAACAAACTTGCGAAACAAAACTTGTGTAACAAGGACGCTTGTGACAACCGTCAAAATTTCAGGTGAAATTCGTACTCTATATCTTTTAAAATGTCTGTCGTTGTCTTTAAGTGTACTTTTACCGGAAACGCGTCTGTGTCGGAATCAAATTCGGAATCAATATATATAAGTCCTAATACCAAGAAAACACCTAAGGAACTTTCCTAAGGTCATAACGTACCAAAATCAAAAACTTTCAGTTAACGAAAAGGTCCAACGGAACAAAACGCGAAAACGAAAAACCAGTAAAATACTGAAATTGGACCAGTGCGACGCACTGGACGCGCAGATTAAAAAAAATAGCTTTTAAATCTATTTCTCGTTTTTATACAAATGTCAACCAATCCAACTTGGGATTTGACTTATTTACTGCATTTTGCTCTGCCCCAAGTCCCATTATTACCTTTTCCTTTAGTTTTCTTTCATTTTCATTTTTATAAAACATAAAAACACACAAACACATTTTCTCTCCATCTTTTCTCTCAAATTTCTTCCAAGAACACCACAAAATCAGTAACTTACAGCCACTTAAATCCATTAAATAACCATCAAAAATCGTTCAAACATCAAAGGAAGCAAGAAGAATCAAGTCTTTTCGGTTAAAAAGCATTTCTACCGATTTTTGAAGCTCAAAACTCTTCTAAACCGTCATCCAAGCATTTCCATCCGGTAGAAACCTTTCTCTTAACTATATTTACTGTTTTTAACAATTGCATGGATGATCTAAGGCATAAAAATGAGTTTTGATGAAGTTTTATAACACTTGTTATACAAAAACGGATTTTAAAACGAATAATACTTAGATCTATGTATAATGGATAAAAGTGGTTTACAAACTGTAAAAATGATGTATAATGAGTTATCTACCGATTGCATGTAGAAATCTATGAGTTAAATACCCGTTTTTGCAAGAAAAACGAAATATGTGAAAAAGACAGCAGCCAGTGTGGCGTACCCAGCTGCTGATTTTCCCGAAAATCGTCGTTTTGGCATTAAAAGCTTATGTAAACATTCTGTTTTGACGAGACTTATATTTTGGGACTGAAATTGGAAAAATACATAGATTCATGACATTTTATTGGACTTAATACACTCAAATGAACTTGTTTAAATATGATATGTAAATATATGTGTTTTGTAAGCGGGAAAGTGTTAGATATAAAAATTTGGGCGCGGAAGCGCTGCCCAAATTTTGTTAGAAAATATATAACACTTCATCAACCAAAATATATCATCATAATAATAAAAACTTTAATTTGGACACTTTTGGACTAAAACATAACGATAACCGATTCGGACAATTTTTGGACAATTTATCCTTGACACTTAAAGTTTAACCAATATTACGTCTTATTATATATTATATATATTAACTTAATGTAATCATAACACTTAATCAATCTTGGTACTCTTTTAGGCTTTCTGTTATTCCCGACACGTTTCCGACCGTTTCCCGATCTAGCTTTATCTTCGCAATCCGTGAGTTACCCCCCCCCCCCCCTCTATTTTATGTCTTTTAAGTACTCTTTTGGGGGAAACATGAGATCTAAATATTTATGAACTATGTATTTTATTAACTATGTCTTTTATGAGCTATGTCTTTCATGAACTATGACTTTATTGAACTATTTGACGTTGATCGAACTAATATGCGTAAAACTATTTTAAATCGTCTTATGTGGCACCCATTGACGTTTTGACATTTAACGTTATGGCTTGCCCCCTATCGGCACTTGACTAAACTATGATTGATTGTATATCTTCCAACCCTTGATGAGAATATAACATGCTTCGTAAGTGCCTACTATCATTTTGACAAAATTGCATAAGTGCCCCGTTTTCAGACATCTCCACACTATTAGCTATAAGCCATTGGTAACTATGGGTATCGATACTTAGGAGAGGATCGTTCCTTACGTTAGATGGGAATCTAAGTACATATTACCAGAACAGACAAATCTCATAGATAGTGCGAGGTTGGGGCTGATCACGATCAGGATTAATCGGTTTAGTGTGAACACTTACGTTATATTATGCCAAGTGGTTGATACAATGCTTTAATCATATGTTACTTTTATCTACGCATATACATACTTACCTTGCGAATGCTCAGCAACTTGACTTTTCCAAATATTGATCTACTTGTCTATGATCTACTTTAAAAGTATATATTTTAAGCGACTTTTCTGCTCACCTCTCTTTTAAGAAAATTTACTACTTATATATACTTGTCGGAACTTTTGTCAAGAACTTATAAATTATAACTCACTCACTACGTTATGTAGTTTGACACTTTATCCCATGTTTCAGGAAACCATGTGTAAGTCATGAAGTGCATTGCTCGGGCGATTCAAGAATGTTATGTGAAGTTTAATTCGGGAGAAGACTTGTTTTATTTTGGGAATTTTATGAAAACATTTTATTATGTATTGTTGTCGTGAACATTATTTACTCTTGGTTATGTCTTTTGAACATGTGAACTTTCCAACTTTATTTTAATGACTTGAACGGTTAAAGTTTGTTATAACTCGTGTAATGATTCTCTTGCTCTTCGCACCTCGTGTTTCCGCTTAAGCGGGGTGTGACAGACGCTGCACCGCAGTAGCTTGCTACTGCGACGCAGAAGAGTCACAGATTTTTATTGAATTGGTTTTCGATAGTTAAACTCGTTCATCGTTCTAAAACTGTTGTTACTTACTGAATATGATTCACAATTATTATGTTTACCTAACCCAAACAGTTTGAACTCAAAACATATATTTGATCCTTATCATATCACTACTTATGCGATTTTTATCAAAGTTATACATTTTCGATGAAAGTATATGTTATCCATTGATCGATCGTAATCACAAACACTTTGTAATTATAGTATGACGTTGTCTTTTAACACAAAGTATGTTACTTTATATCTTAACACGAAATATTACCTTTTCGAACACTATTCTTATTATTACATATAACGTTAACGTATAAGGCAAACCATACTAGACTTAGAGATACTTAGACGGTTTATTGTATGCATTGCTAGGGAACTTAGGCGAAGGAGCTACTTTCGGTTGATTTACCTACCCGAGGTATCGTATTCGTTTACTTTTGCTATTCACATGAGTTATTCGTGCCCTTTTTATCATTTTATATATTTTGGGCATGTTACGCTTTATATTTAAAGTATGTATGTTTTATTATGTGATTATGGATTATGATGCCTTTAGCTTAGCGTCTTGTATGGCCTTGTGGTCATATGAGGCCCCGTATGCACACCTGTCAACTCGTCTGATTCGATGGTATATATATATATATATATATATATATATATATATATATATATATATATATATATATATATATATATATATATATATATATATATATATATATATATATATATGGGGTTGGTTCTTGTATAACAAACCTTAAGGTAAAATAAGTAAAAAAAAAATTAAAAAATAATTTATAAATTAGATATTTTGGATTATCGTTTATTTTAACCATATCTCAAATTTTAAAAAACGAAGTTTTGTTGTACATCATAAAATGGGGTAGTTTTACCGTTGTGCATCAAATTTGAATATTTACAGCACAAAAACAAAGAATTTGATGCACAGTCCCTAAACTATATATATTTTGATTCATATCAAAACTTGTTTTTTTTTAATTTGTTATAATTGAATAAAGAAACATAATACAAAATTACACATATAATAAATTATTTTTTCATATTTTTTTACTTATTTTACTTTAAGTTTTGGTTTATAAGCACCTCTTCCTATATATATATATATATATATATATATATAGAGAGAGAGAGAGAGAGAGAGAGAGAGAGAGAGAGAGAGAGAGAGAGAGAGAGAGAGAGAGAGAGAGAGAGAGAGAGAGAGAGAGGGAGAGAGATCTATATGGGTTTAAGAAACCCTCACCACTAACTCTATGATGATGATGTCGCTCAGTCAAGTTAGGTGGATGTTATGACCGTGTTATTCGTAGTATATGTTAGTGCAAGATATGCAATGACTGGATGTTCTATTATGTTTTGATTACATTGTATTATATTAGCCTGATATAGTTAGCTTAGTGGGCTGCTCACGGACTTGCATGTCCGTGAGGCCCAATAGGTCCAAGCCCAAAACTAGCTGAACATGTTACTCTATAAATAGAGGTGTTCAGGGTAGTTTTAGGCTGTTGGTTTTTGGTAGAGAATTCGTGTTAGGCTTCCGGATTGTAACAAGTGTTATTGTTAATCAGAAGCTTTAGAATTCGGTAATTGTGTTTCTTTGTTTATTACGTTCGATTATAATCTGTGCATACTAATTACGAGATTCCGCCTCGTAATTGGTGAGTTTAATCCTGTAGATCGGACCACTGGGACCTATAATTGGTATCAGAGCAAACGCATCGTTTGCTCTCTATCGAGATTTGGTTCAGGGTTAAATTCAGGTTTAATCGATTCTGGAAATTAGGGTTCTTAATACATCTTCGACGGCTGTTTGTGAGATTTAGGGTTTTTGTTACATCTTCGGCGGCGGGATTACAGATTAGGGTTTCTCTGCTTGTTCGTGGATACATCTCTGAGGATACTTCTTTGTGGATACATCTTCGCAGGTACATCTTCGTGGATACATCTTCGGATTCATCTTCGTGGATACATCTTCGGATTCATCTTCGTGGATACATCTTCGGATTCATCTTCGCGGTTACATCTTCGTGGGTACATCTTCGTTTAACAACATCTTTGTCTCTTCGCCGAACACCCTCTTCGTGATACACAAACTTCTTCGCCAACCATCTTCGCCAAACTCATACATCTTCGCCAAACTCATACATCTTCGCCGAACACATACATCTTCGCCAAACACATACATCTTCGCCAAACACATGCATCTTCGCCGAATATATACATCTTCGTGACCATACATCTTCGTGACCATACATCTTCGTGACCATACATCTTCGTTACCATACATCTTCGTGACCATACATCTTCGTTATAATACATCTTCGTGACCATACATCTTCGTGACTACACATCTTCGTACTCGTGACGACACATCTTCGTGATAATACATCTTCGTGACTATACCTCTCATATCTTCGCTGATTACGTTCAAAATGGATTCAACACAATCAATTAATACTCCTCCTAAGTTAATCAAATCTTCACAGTATTACGAATGGGTTGATAAATTCGAATCCTTCTGTCGATATAATGACGTTCAAATGTGGATATTTTGTGTTGAGACAAAATACATACGCCCAATGCAGCCTGCAAATGCAAGTGGTGGTGAACCTATTCCTATTGAAATCTCTTCCTTCACAGCTGAGCATAGAAGATTATTTGATGCTGAAAACCGAGCATGGGCAAGTCTGAAAATGGCTTTGCCTATTGAAACGATATACCTATGTCAAGTTCACAAAACTGCTTATGAACTTTGGAAAGCAATCGAGACTCAATACGTTGGAAGTGCCGTTCAACAAAAAAGTAGGGGAAGTGTTCTTAAACGACAATTCAATACATTCAAAGCAGGTTTAAATGAAAGTTTTGAAACCACTGTCAACAGATATCACAATCTACTTTCTGACCTTGCAAGAGCTCGTATAACTGTTGAAGAAGAGGTAGAACGATTTTTGGATGCATTACCCAAACGATGGGAAGTGTACGTAAACTTAGTAAAAGATGAAATCTACCAGGAAAAAGCAGTAACTCTACAACAGGTAATTGAGAAATTTAGAGGATATGAACAAACCCGTTTAGCTATTGACGCTGTTGCAGATGACACACCCTATGGACAACCCTCATCTGATGCTTCCGTGAATGCAACTGCGTTAATATCTGAAAATTGTCACGCAAGTTCTGAAACTCATTACTCTACCGATACCACTACTACTGCAGGAGTTTCAAAAGCTGCCAATTCTCATCAAAGAATGCCAATGAGTGTTAAATCAGCAGAAGAAAGTTTAGAAATCCTATCATGTTTCTTATCTGCTTACGGTAATCAAGTTCAAGGTAAAATCACTGATCCAGGATTGTGGGACGAAGACTTTAGTCAAGTCGATCAGGATGACCTTGAGGAAATGGATTTAAAATGGCAAACTGCCATGATTACTAATAGAATCAAGAGATTTATGACTAGAACAGGACGCAGTCCCAGAACTGGAAAAGCAGGTTTTGATAAATCCAAGGTGCGTTGTTTCAACTGTCAAGGTCATGGTCACTTCGCTAGAGAATGTCAACAACCTAAGGTTGAATATAATCAAAGCCAAGACAAAAACAAGACTTCTTCTTCGCAACCACAACGCAGCTTAGCGTCACAGGCTATGATAGTTCAACACGATGATCGAACTTATGATTGGCAAATCTGTACTGATGAAAGAAATCAAGCTCTCATGGCTTCCATTGAAGAAATTCGCAGTGAAGTCAGTAACACAGAAGCAGCATCAGGTACTGATAGTGATTCAAACTCCAGCGAAGAAGATACTGCAGAAGCAGAAGAAAGTCAAAACACATCCCAAGTTTGCAGCTGCACCATCGATCTATCCAACGAGAACCTCATCGCTAAAATGGCTGACCTCGACTCGAACAAGGCAAAGGTACTTCTTGACTCGGCAAAGGTACTTCTTGACTCTCAATCTATGAAAGATTTTTGTAAATCCTATACGGTTTTAACTCTCCAAAATGATAAACTGACTAAGTTAGTCTCCAATTTGGAATCCCATCAAACTGCTTTCAATCAAACAATTGCAAATTTAACCTATCAAAGAGATGAATATTCAAAGCAATATTATAAAACTGAATCAGATCGAACAGCTCTTTTATCAAATGTCGGTATTTTGACACAAAAAGTCGACTTATTATATAAATGCATCGAAACTGAAAAGAAAAAGTTTGCTGAGAAGGTCCAAGAGTTAAACCTTTGTGAAATACAACTAACTGAGCAGGAAAGAAAGTTCGAGCAATTCCGTACTTCGTCAAGTACTTTGAATTCCATTTTGAGTCGTCAGCGTACAAGTGGAAAGTCTGAAGGCCTAGGGTATAATGAAACACCACCTCCGTATAACAACAACTTTAGTTTCTTTAAGAACGGGCCTCCACAACCTGAAAATTGTGAATCTTCAAGCTCCACGGATCAGAAAAATAAAGCAAATCAAGAGCAACAAGCCACAAACGCTCCACCTCAAACCTCAACATGTGAACCTTTGAAGGAAACATTCATATCAAGTAACGACATCAAATCCAAGCAAAGTTCATCCTCTGATGCTGATCAAGATCAATAAAATAAGATGGAAACTTTAAATTGCTTCAAATGTCGTGAACGTGGACACGTGGCTGTCCGTT